>CM039674.1:73109487-73720664 GCA_022496015.1 Hordeum marinum
CGTTCATGAGACATCCGAAGCCTGTAGTGCTATCAGTTTGATCCCCTTTAGTGCCCTTAATCCGGCCCCAGATGTAAGGCGATTTGTTCCATCTGTCTCTTGGACCTTACTTGTACCTTGCTGATCTATTACCCTTAACCGGCTTATTCTTTCAGGCCGACTCTGACTTCTGGAAGAAGGAGTACACCCTCCCTTAAAGAAGACCAAGAAGAAAGCCCCGGCCAAGAAACCCAAGAAGGACACCCCGTAAGAGGGATGGTTTGACCCGCCACAATCATCCGGCTCAGAGGTAAAATTTTAGCTGTTTTCTGAGACTTTGTCTTCTCATCTCACTAACACATGTTTTACTCTTAGGATGATGTGGAGACCAGCCGCGCCAACGCCCCTGAGGTAATCTACGTTTCTTCCGGCTCAGAATATTTTGTCCCCCAGAAGCCGCGGCGGGTTATTGGAAAAGTTCCTCTCTCTCATCCTCTTGCTTATCTGGACCCTCAATTTCTTTTTAAAAAGCAACAATAGGCTGATCGTCGTCAGACCCGGAGCGCCGTCTCTACAGACCTCGTGTCCGGTTTACCGAACTCCCCGGCTCCAAAGAAGCGCCCTGCAAAGGTATGTATCTCTTGTTTGACTGGTTTACTTTGTCATTTCAATATTGTCTAATCTTTTCTCAACTATCTCTCAGAGGTTACCTTCCTCTGGCGACTCTACGGCAACCGCCCTCCCGCCTCCTAAGATTAATCCGCTGTAAGTATTTCCTTTAACCGTGCATTTCCGTTCCCTTTGGCGGTTGTAATCCTTGGGTTCTGGCACTCGTGCTCTCCAGGACCCAAGCGAAACGTCGAAAGATGAACAAGTCCTCACCTAGCCCCACAGCCCAAGAGCCGGAGCACGAACAACCGGACGAGTCACGACCAGATGTGGATCCGCCAGCCACATCTACTGGGCCGGCTGTGGAAGACATCATCCCAGAGAGCCCTCCAAGGAATCCTTCGAAGCCACCAAGTCCTACCCAGATGACCAAGAACGCTGCCACTTCGGACGTAGTGATCATCGGCTCTGGCTTCCAGTCTCCCCCGGCTCACGTGCTGACCAAGCATAAAGAGACGGCTGAAGCCTCGAAGAAGTTGGAGTTTGAATCTTCTGCTTTTGATAAGATGACAGCCGAAGAGCTTCATGCCGGTTATGTGAACCGGCTTTCCACCAGCCGGGATCTGGAGCTTCGACTGGTCAGTCTGATGAAGAAAAAATATGAGGTACTCCTTTCCTGTTATAACCTTCCTTAGCCCCCAAGGGCCGGCTCAATTTAATCCAAAGTTGAGCCGGGTCATTCATGATCTTCCTTCTAGAAAATCCAAATCTGTAGCCCCCAAGGGCCAGCTTAATCTAGTCCAAAGTTGAGCCGGGTCTTTCATGATCTTCCTTGTAGAAAGTCCAAATCCGTAGCCCCCAAGGGCCGGCTTAATCTAGTCCAAAGTTGAGCCGGGTCTTTCAGTGCTTAAACGTCTGAAAATAGACATTAGCCCCCAAGTGTCATACATATTGCTTGCGATCTGTTTGGAGACTTGCCTACTGATATTATGCTTTGACACACCACAGGAAACTTTAGCTGAAGCCGGGTTGCAGTTGACGGATCTGAAGACCAATCTGGCAGCTCAACAAACAGCTCGAAGTGCTACAGACGAGCAGTGCCGGCTCCTCTCTGAGGAGTTGGCTACAATCAAGGCCGACTTTGCTGCCTTTAAGTCAGCCAAGTCTGAGAAGGCCTCCTTGACCAAGCGGGTGGATGACGTTGATCAACGGCTGATAGCTGCATCAGATGAACTCCAAGCCTTGAAGCGTCATATTACTAGAATGGCAACCGCCCTCTTCGGTAAGTTTTTGATAACTTGTGCTTCAATGGTCATATAATACTTGTACTAGTGACTCATCGTTAAATTTTTGACTTATGCAGGCCCTGGGAGCCGGCAACTGGCTTCTGACAGTCTGTTGCCGTTGAAGGCTATCTATACCCTGACGGAGCAGTTGTACTGCAGCGTGATGTGCACTATTAAAGTTGTGCAATACAAAGACAAGATTCCTGCGACTCTCAAGGGCGTCTTGGAGCTCTTGTCCACCATGCCCAAGCAGATTGCCGAGTTAAAGAAATCAGCCGCCCGCCAAGGGGCGATTGTGGGCATCAGCCGGGCCTTGGCTTTCTCTCCAGAGCTGACATCAGCCAAGATGATGGATGGATTCCCTTCAAAGAAAGACGACGGCTCTGAGTTCACCGATGCTGACTATAGCCGGTGCGTAAAGGATTCTAGAGTGCTGGCTTCCGTCTTAGCGGAGGAAGCTGACCTGACGACCTACCAGGCGGCTTATGGCCCTGACCAAAAGAGAATCCACGGCCCGCTCTACGAGTGCAAGGACTTAACGCCTGCCCGCAGTAAGGACCTCTTCGCTCCTAACCTTGACCTATCTCCTTACTTTGAAGAAGGCTCTTTTGCGGCTCTAACGAACTGCAACTGGTACTTGGACAATCTCCAGATCGGGGCCACCGAAGAGCCAGAGCAGGATGACCCGGCAGCTAGCTAGTCCTTACTTTGAAAAACTTGTAACAGCCGACTCTCCATGACTCGCCGTATGGCGTTGAAAAGACTTGTCCGAAATTTTGGGCTCCTCAGGGAGTGTATGTAATAGACTACATGTCACTTTTGCTTCTGTTGAATCTTGTTCTATTATGCCGTATAAAATGATCCGGCTCTTCAACAGTCATTGCCTTTGTATGCTGCTTTGAACCCTTATGCTGCTTTGTCAACATAGAAGACATCGGTGGCCAAGATTAGGTAAGCTACACCCGGAGGTGGTAAGCCCCCTTGGCAATCATGGCTAATCTGGTTAGCCGGGGATGGCATAAAGCTTCGCCGATAAGGCATTAGAAGCTATACCCGGAGGTAAGAAGCCGCCCTCCACCGGTTGTTGAAGGTTAGATAAGCTACACCCAGAGGTGGGAGGCCCCCTTGAGAACCATGGCTAATCTGGTTAGCCGGAGATGGCATAAAGCCTGGCCGATAAGGCATTAGAAGCTATACCCGAAGGTAAGAAGCCGCCCTCCGCCGGTTGTTTAAGGTTAGATAAGCTACACCCGTAGGTGGGAAGCCCCCTTGACAACCATGGCTAATCTGGTTAGATGGAGATGGCATAAAGCCTGGCCGATGAAGCATTAGAAGCTATACCCGGAGGTAAGAAGCCGCCCTCCGCCGGTTGTTTAAGGTTAGATAAGCTACACCCGTAGGTGGGAAGCCCCCTTGACAACCATGGCTAATCTAGTTAGCCGGAGATGGCATAAAGCCTGGCCGATAAGGCATTAGAAGCTATACCCGGAGGTAAGAAGCCGCCCTTTGCCGATTGTTAGGTTTAGATACCCGTTGGTAAAAAACTTCCTACAACCGTGGCTAATCATGTTAGCCGGAGATTTGGCATGAAGCCGGCCGATAGGGTGTTAGAAGCAATACCCGTCGGTAAGAAGCCCCCTTCAGCAATATGGCGTAAACGCCGGCCGATAAAGCATTAGAAGCAATACCCGAAGGTAAGAAGCCGCCCTCCGCCGTGGCTAATCATGTTAGCCGGAGGTTTTTTCATAGAGTCGGGCCGATAAGCATTAGAAGCGATACCCGAAGGTACGAAGCCGCCCTCCGCCGCAGTTGATCTATCAACTAGAATTTTTATGAACTCTTCTGGTATGAACAACGATGCGTGTGACAAAAGAGGTCCCGTCTTGCGGGGATGTTATCTTTTTTAGATATGGTATGTACAATGATAGTATACAATGGCGAGTCTCAATGCCCTCATGTGTAATACGGCTGTAGATGTGCTATGTTCCATGGCCGGCGGGTTTCCTGACCCGTCGTCTCTGAGTCATCCCTGATATCGACGAGATAGTATGACCCATTGTTGAGATTTCTACTGACCACAAAAGGTCCTTCCCAAGGAGGAGATAACTTATGCATGCATGTCTGGTCTTGAATCAACCGGAGCACTAAGTCGCCTTCCTGGAACGTCCGGGTCTTGATTCTGCGGCTGTGGTAGCGGCGCAGGTCTTGCTGATAGATCGCCGATCGGGCAGCCGCCAGCTCCCGTGCTTCTTCCAAAGCATCCAACGCATCTTGACGTTCTGTCTCATTATCCGTCTCAACATAAGCCACTACACGTGGCGAATCATGTCGGATGTCACTCGGCAATACTGCCTCAGCACCGTACACCATAAAGAAACGTGTATAGCATGTAGATCTGTTGAGGGTAGTCCTGACACTCCATAAGACGGAAGGAAATTCTTCTACCCAACACCCGGGCGTTTGTTGTAAAGGAACCATAAGCCGTGGCTTGATGCCCCTTAAAATCTCTTGATTAGCACGCTCCGCCTAACCATTAGGCTGTGGATGCACAACTGCCGAAACATCCAGCCGGATGTGCTCCTTGTCATAGAACTCTTTCATAGCCCCCCTAGATAGATTTGTGCCATTGTCGGTGATAATGTTGTGAGGGTAACCAAAATGGTAGATCAGCTTCTTAACAAATTGAACTGTCGTAGCCGCGTCACACTTGCTAACCGGCTCTGCCTCCACCCATTTGGTGAATTTATCAACCGCCACCAAGAGGTGCGTTTTCTTATCTTTGGATCTTTTGAAAGGTCCTACCATGTCTAGCCCCCAGACTGCAAACGACCATGTAATTAGTATGATCCTTAACTCTTGAGCCGGAACATGAGCACGCCGGCCGAACTTTTGACAGCCGTCACATTTGCAAACCAAGTCTTCTGCATCCTTGTGAGCCGTCAACCAAAAGAACCCGTGCCAGAAGGCCTTGGCTACCAGCGACCTCGAGCCGGTGTGATGTCCACAATCTTCGTCATGAATTTCATTTAATATTTGCTGACCCTCCTCAGGTGAGACACAACGTTGAAAAATGCCAGTCGCGCTGCATTTGTGCAACTCACCATTAACTATCGCCATTGATTTGGAGCGCCGGGTGATCTGTCTGGCCAGGTCTTCATCATCAGGTAAATCGCCCCGGGTCAGATACGCCAGGTAGGGGACAGTCCAATCTGGGATAGCATGCAAAGCCGCAAATAACTCCCCCTCCGGGTCAGGAACAGCCAAATCCTCTTCCGAAGGTAACTTAACAGTCGGATGATGTAAGACGTCCAGGAATACATTGGGCGGCACTTGCTTTCGTTGGGAGCCTATCCGTGACAGCACATCTGCCGCCTCATTCTTGCGATGATCAATGTGATCCACCTGATACCCCTTGAAGTTGTCGGCAATAATATCAACCACCTGTCGATAAGCCGCCGTCCGTGGGTCTTTGGAGTCCCAAGTGCCCGAAACCTGCTGAGCCACCAAATCTGAGTCGCCCAAACACCTTACCCAACTTAAATTCATCTCCTTGGCTAATCTAAGCCCATGGAGCAGAGCCTCATACTCAGCCACATTGTTAGTGCATGGGAACATCAACCGGACCACATAACAAAACTTATCACCTTTAGGAGACGTCAAAACAACTCCTGCGCCTGACCCTTCTAGCTGCCTGGATCCATCAAACTGTATAGTCCGGTATGTGTCATCTGGCTTTTCCTCAGGGGCTTGACATTCCGTCCAATCATTTATAAAATCCACAAGAGCTTGGGACTTGATGGCCGTATGAGGTACATATTTTAGATTAAGAGATCCCAACTCCAATGCCCACTTAGCAATCCTTCCAGTGGCTTCTCTGTTCTGGATTATGTCCCCCAACGGAGCAGAACTAACCATGGTTATCTGGTGCCCTAAAAATAGTGCTTTAATTTGCGGATGGCCATGAAAACCCCATATACCAGCTTCTGCCAATGCGGATACCTTTGCTTGGACTCTGTCAGGACCTCACTGATATAATAAACCAGCCTTTGAACCGGATACTCCTTTCCAGATTCCCTGCGCTTGACCACAATCGCAGCGCTTACTGCCCGATTATTAGCTGCCACATATAAAAGTAACGGTTCTTTCTCAGTCAGAGCAGCCAACACTGGCGGCTCAGTCAACTGTTTCTTGAGCATCTCAAGTGCTTCAGCCGCCGCCTTGCTCCGGACAAATTTATCCGTCTTCTTCATCATCTGATATAAAGGAATAGCCTTCTCTCCAAGGCGGCTTATGAAACGGCTCAACGCGATGATCCGCCCCGCCAAGCGCTGGACATCATTAATACAGGTCGGCTCTGCCAGAGAAGTGATAGCCTTGATTTTATCCGGGTTAGCCTCAATGCCACGTTCCGAAACCAGAAATCCCAGGAGCTTGCCAGCTGGAACTCCAAAGACACATTTAGTCGGGTTAAGCATCATCTTATAGACCCAGAGATTATCAAAGGTTTCCTTTAAGTCGCCCAAAAGAGACTCCTTCTTCCTGGATTTGATCACGATGTCATCTACGTAAGCATGGACGTTGCGGACAATCTGACTGTGAAGGCAGTTCTGCACACATCGCTGATATGTCGCATGGGCACTCTTGAGCCCGAAAGGCATAGATACATAACAGAAAGCCCCGAAAGGTGTAATAAAAGTCGTCTTCTCCTGGTCTTTAACCGCCATCTTGATCTGATGATAACCTGAGTAAGCGTCCAAGAAACACAAGCTTTCACAAACCGCCGTAGCATCAATGATTTGATCAATACGAGGGAGGGAAAATGGATCAGTCGGGCAAGCCTTGTTAAGGTCTGTGTAGTCCACACACATATGCCACATGCCATTCTTCTTGAGCACCAGCACCGGGTTAGCCAACCACTCCGGGTGAAAAACCTCAACAATGAAACCTGCCGCCAAGAGCCGGGCAACTTCTTCCCCAATGGCCTTGTGTCTCTCCTCATTAAACCGCTATAAAACTGCTTAATTGGCTTAAACTTCGGATCCACATTAAGGTTGTGCTCAGCGAACTCTCTCGGTACACCCGGCATGTCAAAAGGTTTCCATGCAAAGATGTCCCGATTCTCACGGATGAATTCGATGAGAGTGCTTTCCTATTTGGGATCCATGTGAGCTCCAATGATGAACTGTTTGGATGAGTCGCCCGGAGTGAAATCTACCACCTTAGTATCATCCGCTGAAACTTAAGGGGCGGCTCAACCTCCATGGTGGGCTTTTTCAGTGGGGTCATATCCTCTGGGTCAACATTCTCCTTATAAAATTTAAGCTCCTCTTGAGCGCAACTGGACTCTGCATAAGCCGCATCTCCTTCCTCACACTCAATGGCCGTCTTTCGGTCACCATGAACAGTAAGAGTACCTTTTAAGCCGGGCATCTTGAGCTGCAGGTATACATAGCAAGGCCTAGCCATGAATTTTGCATAAGCCGGAAGTCCAAACAGTGCGTGGTAAGGACTCTTGATTTTTACCACCGCAAACCACAAGGACTCTACCCTGTAGTTATACTCGTCGCCAAAGGCCACTTCCAAAGAAATCCTGCCCACCGGATAGGCTGACTTGCCTGGCACCACACCATGAAAAACGGTGGACGAGGGTTTTAAATCCTTGTCTAGCAATTTCATCCTCCGAAAAGTATCATAGTAGAGGATATTAATATTGTTGCCTCCATTCGTTAACACTTTATTCACCATATACCCTCCCACTTGGGGGGCCAAAACCAAAGCCAGCCGCCCAGGGTCATCGACACGCGGCGGGTGATCCTCCCGAATCCATGTTATATCATACTCACACCATCGTAAATACTGTGGCAGGGCTGGTGCAACCGCATTGACCGCCTGCTTGCACAACTTCTGATCCCTTCTGTTGAGGCTGGTTGTGAAAACATTATACTGACCGGAGCTGAGCTGCTTCGGGTTACTCCGATAGCCAGACTGATTACGCTGTTGCTGATTGTTGTTACCAGAATGCTGCTGATGTCCCCCTTGATTACCTTGACCTGGGCAACCAGACCCTGAGCCGCCAGACCCAAAACCGGCCCCTGACCTGCCATGTCTAGAGCCGCTCGGCGGGCCACCGTCCTGACTGTTGGGGTGTGTAAAGTGATTCTTAAGTTTCTGCATGAAACGGCACTCTCCCCATGTGTGGTTCGCCGGCTTATCGGGCTGGCCATGACCCGGACAAGGACCCTTCAGCGCCTCCTCCAAATTAAAGGCAGGCCTATCCTTATTAAAAGGTGGCCTAAACCTCCTATTGCCCCTGGGTTGATTCTGATTGGTACTTGCATTGGACACTAGTTCTGACCCGGCCTCAGGATTCTTACGTTTACTCTCGCTACCATTGTTTGTCGTACCCTTGCTCTGATTACCCTTCTTGCCTTGGCCGGCCTTCTCCTCGTCGGAGCCCGGATCCTTCGTGTTGTCAGAGTCGGCGTATTTCGAGAGAGCCGTCATGAGCTCTCCCATATCTTGACATGTGCGCTTGAGCCGGCCAAGCTTCTGCTTTAGCGGGACAAAGTGGCAGTTCTTCTCTAGGATCAGTACTGCCTGAGCCGCCATGATCTGCTCCGAAGAGTGGATGATGGTCGAGACCCGCCATACCCAATGATGAGCCGACTCATTCTCCTGTTGAACACAGTGATCAAGATCCACGATGGTCATGGGCTGTTTACACGTTCCTTGAAAGTTTTTAATGAATCTGGCTCTCAGTTCTGCCCATGAGTTGATGGTATTGGATGGCAATCCCTTTAACCATGTGCGGGCCGGGCCTTCAAGCATCATGATGAAGTATTCGACACAAACCGCCTCACTGACATCCAGCATCTCCATGGCTAGTTCATAACTTTCCACCCAAGCCTCTGGGGGTAAATCAGTGGTGTAGTTTGGAACCTTGCGGGGCCCTTTGAAATCCTTTGGCAGCCGCTCACTCCATAGAGCCAGTGATAAACACGACACCCCCCACTCTGGTGGTTCCTCCAACTCCTACTAACATGGATGGCACGGGCTCCTGGCGAGCCGCCGCCTCGGCTAAAGCTGTCACCTCTTGATGGCCTCTTGCACGATTTCTGAATGCTTGTGTATCCATAGCCGGCCGATGACCCATTGGAATCTCTAGGTGTTGGTTGCTGCTGGAACCCGCCGGCGACTCGTAGCGCCAGCTAAAACTCCGGCTAGGGAGAGGGGTTGAATGAACACGGCTCCGGCTGTAGGTGTACTTTTCCTGCTGGGCCATCCCCGTTTGCAAGTATCCAATGGCGTTTCGCACATCCTCCGCAAATGGCGCTTCATCCAGAATAGGAATTGTTTCGAGCCGGGTGGCTACTGCCACCATATTCTCGGTCGGGTTAGAATAATGACCCGCCGGTGTTGAAAAGGCCGCAGGCGATTTTGCCGGGTCAGTTGAGTCACTGGCCGAGCCGCCGGGCGGCTTCCAGGTGCATCCGTTGTTCGCCCTGTCCCTGGCGTGTTGAAGAGGTTTCTTGCCTCATAACGTTCCGGTAGACGGGATTGATGCCTCATCCGATGAACCGCGGTTGCCGATTGTTGCTCCAGCCCAAGACGGAAAGCGTCTATCCTGATGTGTTCTGCCTCTTGCTCCATTTGGGATTTTGACTCGGCCATCCTTTGCTGCTCTTCCGCCATCCGGTCCTTGATCCTTGCAATCTCCAAGTTCCTAGCCGCTTGATTGTCTGGTGTAACGTCAGTAGCCATTAGGGCCGCGAGCTCGTCCATCAGCTCCAAAAGAACTTGAGCCGGTAACGGTGGGTTATCGCCTGAGGTGGCGGCCCCTATGGGCGTACTATTCGTGCCTGGGACTGACCCCGCCATGAACACGGCAGCATGAACCGGCGGCCCAAGACCGTCCGCCTCAGAGCTATCTGCCTCAGGGCAGAGCCCATCGTAGCCCCCAAGCCCACCGTTGTGAAGCCTATAGATTGACTCTGTTTCTCCGCTTGAAGATTCGTCCTCTGAGTAAACGAGAGTTTCCTGTGATCCGGAAGCTTCCAGATCCGTACCTTGAGTAAAGCCCATGAAGACGTGCTTCTGGCCCGGGCTAACGCGGGCGGGTTGCACACTACGAGTATGTTGCAGACGCCGAGCTGGCTCGACGAGGTTGGTGCAGACGTCCGGCCCGGGTGTTGCTCCGTCAATTGTTCCGATGAACACGTGGATCCCACTGAATGGAACCCGGAAGCCATACTCCACAGAGGCGACATCAAGCCCCCAGCCAACGGCGTCGATGTAGAGCCGGCCGTGGTGACTCTTGCTCATGGTACCAACCACGTATCCCTCCAGCCCCGGGAGAGAGCCCTTTGAGAACTCAACACCACCGAGCGCAAGCCCCACGGTGGGCGCCAACTGTCGTGGTTTTGTCATGGCAGATGTCCGGGTAAACGGACTTCGGTTCGAGGCCATTGCTAACGTGATGGACTCAAAGGGGTTGATGGGGACGAGAGACACGGATTTACCCAGGTTCGGCCCCTCAACTTGAGGTAATATCCTACGTCCTACTTGTGTTTATATTGCTTGATGTATCGATTACAAGGGAGATGAAGCTTGACCTAGTATTCGACAACCTGACCTCTAAGTCGCCCCGGGTCTGCCTTTATATAGGAGAGACCACGGGTCATACAATTGGTAACCGACTCTCATTGTTTATCCGAGTCTTCCTCTATCTTCTTGTCCAAGTTTTCCCCGGGCGGCTTACACACCCGGGTCTTCTGGGCCACTGTCCGACCCACTTTATGAGCCGCCAAGCTTCCCGGGCTTTAGGACCATCGGCTCACCTTGGGCCAATGTATGAACCATCAAGCATAACCTGGAGCCCTTAAGGCGGGTCATACCACGGGGTTATATCCCCAACACCCGTTGTATGCGAACGTTAGAACCTATCACACACAATCATCACGTGGTGCTTCGGAACAACGATCCTTAGCAACGGTGCACAGTTAGGGGCAACACATTCCTTGAAATTTTAGTGAGAGATCATATTATTCAGCTACCGTTGTTCTAAGCCAATAAGATGTAAAACGTGATAGACATCACATGCAATCAATATAGTGACATGATATGGCCAATATCATCTTGCTCCTTTGATCTCCATCTTCGTGATCTCCATCATCGTGTCTTCATGAAGTTGTCTCGCCAACTATTACTTCTACTACTATGGCTAATGATTAGCTATAAAGTAAAGTAATCACATGGCATTTATGATTGACACGTAGGTCATACAATAAATTAAGACAACTCCTATGTCTCCTGCTGGTTGTCATACTCATCGACATGCAAGTCGTGAATCCTATTACAAGAACATGATCAATCTCAAACATCACAATGCATCACATCACATCCTTTGGCCATATCACATCACAAGGCATATGCTGCAAAAACAAGTTATACGTCCTCTAATTTGTTGTTGCAAGTTTTTACGTGACTGCTATAGGTTTCTAGCAAGAACGTTTCTTACCTACGCCAAAACCACAACATGATATGCCAATTGCTATTTACCCTTCATAACCTTTTCATCGAATCCGATCCGACTAAGGTGGGATAGACAGACACCCGCTAGCCACCTTATGCAACAAGTGCATGTCAGGCGGTGGAACCGGTCTCACGTAAGCGTACGTGTAAAGTTGGTCCGGGCCGCTTCATCCCACAATACCGCCGAATCAAGATAAGACTAGTAACGGTAAGAAAATTAACAAGATAGATGCCCATAAAAACTTGTGTTCTACTAGTGCATAGATTCTACGCATAGACCTAGCTCATGATGCCACTGTTGGGGAACGTAGTAGTAAATCAAAAAAAAGTCTACGATCACCAAGATCCATCTATGGAGAAACTAGCAACAAGTAAGGGGAGAGTGCATCTTCATACCTTTGAAGATCACAAAGCGGAAGTGTTACAAGAACGCGGTTAGTGGAGTCGTACTCGCAGCGATTCAGATCATTGTGGATTCCGATCTAAGCGCCAAACAACAGCGCCTCCGCATTCAACACACATGCAACCCGGTGACGTCTCCTACGCCTTGATCCAGCAAGGAGGAAGGAGAGGTTGCGAGAGAGCTCCGGCAGCACGACAGCATGGTGGCAATGGAGCTGCGTGGTACTCCGGCAGGGCTTCGCCAAGCACTACGGAGGATGAGGAGTTGGAGGAGTAGGGTTGTGCCGAGGGAGAGAGAGATGCGTGTCGTTGGCAGCCCCAAACCCTCCACTATATATAGGAGGAGAGGGAGGAGGGTGCGCACCCCTAGGGTTCCCACCCTAGGGTGGTGCGGCAGCCCTAGATGGCCATCTGGCCGGCAGCCAAAGAGGGAGAGGGGAGGGGCGGCGCCCTAGGTGGGCCTTAGGCCCATCTGGGCTAGGGTTTGCCCCCCTCTCCTCTTGTGCTGCGCCTTGGGCCCTTGTGAGGGGCGCAACAGCCCACCTAGGGGCTGGTTCCCTCCCACTTGCGGCCGATGCATCCCTCTGGTGCCGGTGGCCCCACTTGGTGGACCCTTGGAACCCTTTCGGTGGTCCCGGTACGTTACCGGTGATGCCCGAAACACTTTCGGTGACCAAAACCTCACTGCCTATATATGAATCTTTACCTCCGGACCATTTTTGAACTCCTCGTGATGTCCTGGATCTCATCTGGGACTCCGAACTACCTTCGGTAACCCCGTACGCTATTTCCCTATAACCCTAGCGTCATCGAACCTTAAGTGTGTAGACCCTACGGGTTCGGGAGGCATGTAGACATGACCGAGACACCTCTCCGGTCAATAACCAACTGCGGGATCTAGATACCCATGTTGGCTCCCACATGCTCCACGATGATCTCATCCGATGAACCACGATGTCGGGGATTCAATCAATCTCGTATACAATTCCCTTTGTCTGCCGGTATGATAGTTGCCCGAGATTCGATCGTGGTATCTCTATACCTTGTTCAATCTTGTTACCGGCAAGTCTCTTTACTCGTTCTATAACACATCATCTCGTGGCTAACTCCTTAGTCACATTGAGCTCATTATGTTATGTCTTACCGAGTGGGCCCAGAGATACCTCTCCGTCACATGGAGTGACAAATCCCAGTCTCGATTCATGCCAACCCAATAGATACTTTTGAAGATACCTGTAGTGTACCTTTATAGCCACCTAGTTACGTTGTGACGTTTGGCACACCCAAAGTATTCCTACGGTATCCGGGAGTTGCACAATCTCATGGTCTAAGGAAACGATACTTGGCATTAGAAAAGCTTTAGCAGACAAACTACACGATCTTGTGCTATGCTTAGGATTGGGTCTTGTCCATCACATCATTCTCCTAATGATGTGATCCCATTATCAATGACATCCAATGTCCATGGTCATGAAACCGTGACCATCTATTGATCAACGAGCTAGCCAACTAGAGGCTCACTAGGGACATGTTGTGGTCTAGGTATTCACACATGCATTACGGTTTCCGGTTAATACAATTATAGCATGAACAATAGACAATTATCATGAACAAGGAAATACAATAATAACCATTCTATTATTGCCTCTAGGGCATATTTCCAACAGTCTACCACTTGCACTAGAGTCAATACTCTAGTTACATTGTGATGAATCGAACACCCATAGAGTTCTGGTGTTGATCATGTTTTGCTCGTGACAGAGGTTTAGTCAATGAATCTGCAGCATTTAGATCCGTATGTACTTTACAAATATCTATATCTCCTTCCTGAATGTAATCACGAATGGAGTTGAAGCGGCACTTGATGTGTCTTGTTTGTGAAACCTAGGCTCCTTGGCAAGGGCAATAGCTACAGTGTTGTCACAGAATAGAGTCATCGGGCCCAACACATTGGGAATCACTCCTAGGTCGGTGATGAACTCCTTCATCCAGACTCCTTCCTTTGCTGCTTCTGAAGCAGCTATGTACTCTGCTTCACATGTAGATGCCGCCACGATGCTTTGTTTGCTGTTGCACCAGCTGACTACCCCTCCGTTCAAAATGTAAACATATCTGGTTTGTGACTTAGAGTCATCCGGATCTGTGTTGAAGCTAGCATCGATGTAACCCTTTACGACGATCTCTTCGGCACCTCCATTTACGAGAAACATGTCCTCGGTCCTTTTCAGGTACTTAAGGATATTCTTGACCGCTGTCCGGTGCTCCGCTTCGGGATCACTTTGGTATCTCCCTACCAAACTTATGGCAAGGTTCACATCAGGTCTGGTACACAGCATGGCATACATAATAGAGCCTATGGATGAAACATAGGGGATGACACTCATCTTTTCTCTATCCTCTGTCGTGGTCACGCATTCGTTTTTTCCAAATTGGCCAAGTTACCCATTGCATATTGAAATAGGTGTTTTTCCGCTTGATTTTCCCATAAGTTTGATGCTGGATAGTGGGAAAGTGACACCTTTGCTTGCGCTATCCATTGTGACTCGTTCAGATCATGACTTCAAACAAATATAAAATTTTTTGAAGTATCCATGATTAGTACCAATGAATAGGATATAGCTTCTCTCCTAGAGTCCACTCCTTCCCCATACTACTAGTGAAAGAGAAAATGTAAAGACTACCATTAAAGCAGCCCAAGCGAGACTTACTATATCCATCTAAATTATGTCTCCTAGTTAAACAGTTAACTAGACTAAACTTTTTATCATAGTACTTTGATAAATTAAGCGGGCGAGCGGCGGTAATTGAACTCGTATCTTCTCCTTGGCAAGGAGATGTTTTACCATTGAACTACGCTCGCTACGATATATATTTTATAGCGTATATCTGCTTGGGTCGACCGTCTATGTCTGGGTCGAAAGTGTAGTAGAGATATTACTCGCAGTATGAGAAGGAAGAGAAGATCTAACCTCTCTACTTGACACCTTTGAACCAACTTCATTCCTAGCTAAAACAGGAAAGCTGAAAGTACTAAAGCTTCAAACTCCTTGCTAACAGCCCTACCGATAAAAGGATATTGCTATTCTTTTCCTAATCGCAGGTCATATGTATAGGACCAACTGGGGTATTGGCAGGTTAGGTGCCTAACGGACATTGTTTATCTTGAAAAAACAAATATTTCTCGACGTAAGAAAAAAAAATATTTTAAATTTAAGAAACTAGTGTATTTTTTTTAGCGCTGAAAATCCAGTATAGATTTCGTGATATATCAGGTATAGTGGTTTGAACCAGCTCATGCTTCATGCAATTTGGGATCCTCATTTTGGTCAACCCGCTATGGAAGCCTTTACTCGAGGAGGTGCTGCTTTTCCAGTGAATATTGCTTATTAATTTTGGGTATTCACTTAATTTTGTTAGGTCTAGGTGCTTTTCTTCTAGTACTCAAGGCACAATTATGGCCGTGTAGATGCAGTATTCGATGTTTCACAAAACAAAGATAGAGGAGGTTGTAAGAGAGACCTTGTCAGTGCGAAGGAGGATTAGAATAGCGGCAGATAATAAGGATCCGCACAAAAGAGTTGCATAGCTTAATAACATCATACTGACATGCATCATTAACCACTTAGATTGTAGAGCAGGTACTAGTATCGTGGATTGATGCATTTCAGTTAAAAGACCCCACACTTTAATATGGAAACGTAAGAATGGAATAGAAAGAAAGAATCCGCAGTTTATTGTCTTAATTTTTATTCTTATTCTATATGAATACTATAGATTCTGTTAATACGTAGATTGAAATAATACATAGATTGAAAGGTTATACATATAAGAAAGAGTCGTACTCAATCTCACACCCTGCAACACAGGCAAGAACCCCTTCTTGGACTGATCCATATTGAACTTCTTCAATATATTGTCAAGGTATGTGCTCCGTGAAAGACAAATGAGGTGTCTCGATCTATCTCTATAGATCTTGATGCCTAATATGTAAGCAGCTTCTCCAAGGTCCTCCATTGAAAAACACTTATTCAAGTAGGCCTTTATACTTTCCAAGAGTTCTATATCATTTCCCATCAACAATATGTCATCCACATATAATATGAGGAATGCTACAGAGCTCCCACTCACTTTATTGTAAATACGGGGTTCTACATAAACCTATATAAATCCAAATGCTTTAATCACCTCATTAAAGCGAATGTTCCAACTCCGAGATGCTTGCACCAGCTCATAGATGGAGCGCTGGAGCTTGCATACCTTGTTAGCATCTTTAGGATCGACAAAACCTTACGGCTGCATCATATACAGTTCTTCCTTAAGGAAATCATTAAGGAATGCCGTTTTGACGTCCATTTGCTAGATCTCATAATCATAAAATGCGGCAATTAATAACATGATTCGGACAGACTTCAACATCACTACGGGTGAGAAAGTCTCATCGTAGTCAACTCCTTGAACTTGTCGATAACCCTTAGCGACAAGTCGAGCCTTATAGATGGTCACATTACCATCCGCGTCAGTCTTCTTCTTAAAGATCCATTTATTTTCTATGGCTCGCTTATAATCAGGCAAGTCCACCAAAGTCCATACTTTGTTCTCATACATGGATCCTATCTCGAATTTCATGTCTTCAAGCCATTTGTTGGAATCTGGGTCCGCCATCGCTTCTTCATAGTTCGAAGGTTCGCCGTTGTACAACAACATGATCTCTAGGACAGGGTTGTCGTACCACTCTGGTGCGGAACGTGTCCTAGTGGACCTTCGAATAGAAACTTGATCTGAAGTTTCATGATCATCATCATTAACTTCCTCTCCAGCCGGTACAGGCTCCACAGAAACAACTTCCCGTGCTGCGCTACTCTCCGGTTCGAGTGGAGGTACAATTACCTCATCAAGTTCTATTTTCCTCCCACTTACTTCTTTCGAGAGAAAATCTTTCTCTAGAAAGGATCCATTCTTGGCAACAAAGACTTTGCCTTCGGATCTGAGGTAGAAGGTATACCCAATAGTTTCTTTGGGGTATCCTATGAAGACGCACTTTTCCGCTTTGGGTTCGAGTTTCTCAGGTTAAAGTTTCTTCACATAAGCATCGCACCCTCAAACTTTCAGAGACGACAGCTTAGGTTTCTTTCCAAACCATAATTCATACAGTGTCGTCTCTACGGATTTAGATGGTGCCCTATTTAAAGTGAATGCGGCAGTCTCAAATGCATATCCCCAAAATGATAGTGGTAAGTCGATAAGAGACATCATAGATTGCACCATATTCAATAGAGTGCGATTACGACGTTCAGACACACCATTTCATTTCCTTAGGTGTGTGCCAAACTCGTGACTCAAATATTCTTCGCCACGATTAGATCGTAGGTACTTTATTTTCCTGTCATGTTGATTCTCTACCTCACTCTGAAATTCCATGAACTTTTCAAAGGTTTCAGACTTGTGTTTCATTAAGTAGACATACCCATATGTGCTTAAGTCATCAGTGAGGGTGAGAACATAACGGTAGCCACCGTGAGCCTCAACGCTCATTGGACCGCATACATCGGTATGTATTATCTCCAACAAGTCAGATGCTCGCTCCATTGTTCCGGAGAATGAAGTCTTGGTCATCTTGCCCATGAGGCATGGTTCGCATGTGTCAAATGATTCGAAATCAAGAGACTCCAAAAGTCCATCAACATGGAGTTTCTTCATGCGTTTGACACCAATATGACCAAGGCGGCAGTGCCACATGTAAGTGGGACTATTGTTATCAATCTTACATCTTTTGGTACTCACACTATGCACATGTGTAACATCACGTTCGAGATTCATAAAATAAACCATTGACCAGCCGGGCATGACCATAAAACATTTCTCTCATATAAATAGAACAATCATTATTCTCAGATTTAAATGAGTAGCCATCTCGCATCAAACAAGATCCGGATACAATGTTCATGCTCAAAGCTGGTACTAAATAACAATTATTGAGGTTTAAAACTAATCCTGAAGGTAGATGTAGAGGTAGCGTGCCGACGGTGATCACATCGACCTTGGAACCATTCCCGACGCACATCGTCACCTCGTCCTTTGCCAGCCTCCGCTTATTCCGCAGCTCCTGCTTGGAGTTACAAATGTGAGCAACTGCACCGGTATCAAATACCCAGGAGCTACTACGAGCGCTGGTTAGGTACACATCAATAACAAGTATATCACATATACCATTGACGTTGCCGGCCTTCTTATCCGCTAAGTACTTGGGGTAGTTCCGCTTCCAGTGACCAACACCCTTGCAATAAAAGCACTCAGTCTTAGGATTGGGTCCATTCTTGTTCTTCTTCCTGGCAACTTGCTTACCGGGCGCGGCAACTGCTTTGCCATCCTTCTTGAAGTTCTTCTTACCCTTACCTTTCTTGAAACTAGTGGTCTTATTGACCATCAACACTTGATGCTCCTTTTTGATCTCGACCTCCGCTGATTTCAGCATCGAGTACAACTCAGGAATGGACTTCTCCATACCCTGCATGTTGTAGTTCATCACAAAGCTCTTGTAGCTCGGTGGAAGCGACTGGAGGATTCTATCAATAACCGAGTCATCCGGAAGATTAACTCCCAGCTGAGACAAGTGGTTGTGCAACCCAGACATTTTGAGTGTGTGCTCACTGACAGAACGATTCTCCTCCATCTTACAACTGAAGAACTTGTCGGAGATATCATATCTCTCGACCCAAGCATGAGCTTGGAAAACCAATTTCATCTCTTGGAACATCTCATATGCTCCGTGTTGCTCAAAACGCTTTTGGAGCCCCGGTTCTAAACTGTAAAGCATGTCGCACTGAACTAGGGAGTAATCATCACAGCGTGACTGCCAAGCATTCATAACGTCTTGATCCGCTGGAAAAAAGGGTGCGTCGCCTAGCGGTGCATCAAGGACATACAATCTCTTGGAAGTTATGGGGATGATCCTCAAGCTACGGACCCAGTCCGTATAGTTGCTTCCATCATCTTTCAGCTTGGTTTTCTCTAGGAACACGTTGAAGTTGAGGGTGACATTAGCGTTGGCCATTGGATCTACAATATAGATTGTAAAGACAATTTTAGACTAAGTTCATGATAATTAAGTTCACATAATCAAATTATTTAATGAACTCCCACTTAGATAGACATCTCTCTAGTCATCTCAGTGACACATGATCCATGTCAACTAGCCTGTGTCCGATCATCACGTGAGACGGACTAGTCAGCCATGGTAAACATCTCTATGTTGATCGTATCTTCTATACGACTCATGTTCGACCTTTCGGTCTACAGTGTTCCGAGGCCATGTCTGTACATGCTAGGCTCGTCAAGTCAACCTAAGTGTATTGCGTGTGTAAATCTGGCTTACACACGTTGTATGCGAACGTTAGAACCTATCACACCCGATCATCACGTGGTGCTTCGGAACAACGATCCTTAGCAACGGTGCAAAGTTAGGGGGACACATTCCTTGAAATTTTAGTGAGAGATCATGTAATTAAGCTGCCATCGTTCTAAGACAATAAGATGTAAAACCTGATAAACATCACATGCAATCAATATAGTGACATGATATGGCCAATATCATCTTGCTCCTTTGATCTCCACCTTCGGGGCACCATGATCATCAATGTCACCGGCACAACACGATGATCTCCATCATCATGATCTCCATCATCGTGTCTTCATGAAGTTGTCTCGCCAACTATTACTTATACTACTATGGCTAATGATTAGCAATAAAATAAAGTAATTACATGGCATTTATTATTGACATGCAGGTGATACAATAAATTAAGACAATTCCTATGGCTCCTGCCGGTTGTCATAGTCATCGACATGCAAGTCGTGAATCCTATTACAAGAACATGACCAATCTCATACATCACAATGCATCACATCACATCCTTTGGCCATATCACATCACAAGGCATATGCTGCAAAAACAAGTTAGACGTCCTCTAATTTGTTGTTGCAAGTTTTTACGTGGCTGCTATAGGTTTCTAGCAAGAACGTTTCTTACCTACGCCAAAACCACAACGTGATATGCCAATTGCTATTTACCCTTCATAAGGACCCTTTTCATTGAATCCGATCCGACTAAGGTGGGAGAGACAAACACCCGCTAGCCACCTTATGCAACAAGTGCATGTCAGGCGGTGGAACTAATCGCACGTAAGTGTACGTGTAAAGTTAGTCCGGGCCGCTTCATCCCACAATACCGTCGAATCAAGATAAGACTAGTAATGGTAAGAAAATTAACAAGATCGACGCCCACAACAACTTGTGTTCTACTCGTGCATAGATTCTATGCATAGACCTAGCTCATGATGCCACTCTTGGGGAACGTAGTAGTAAATCAAAAAAAATCTACGATCACCAAGATCCATCTATGGAGAAACCAGCAACGAGTAAGGGGAGAGTGCATCTTCATACCTTTGGAGATCACAAAGCGGAAGTGTTACAATAATGCGGTTGGTGGAGTCGTACTCACAGCGATTCAGATCGCGGTGGATACCGATCTAAGCGTCGAACAACGGCGCCTCCGCGTTCAACACACATGCAGCCCGATGACGTCTCCTACGCCTTGATCCATTAAAGAGGAAGAAGAGGTTGAGGGAGAGCTTTGGCAGCACGACAGCATGATGACGATGGAGCTACGTGGTACTCCGATAGGGCTTCGCCAGGCACTACAAAGTACGAGGAGTAGGAGGAGTAGGGCTGCGACGAGGGAGAGAGAGATGCGTGTCGTTGGCAGCCCCAAACCCTCCACTATATATAGGAGGAGAGGGAGGAGGGTGCGCACCCCTAGGGTTCCCACCCTAGGGTGGTGCGGCATCCCTAGATGGCCATCTGCCCGGTGGCCAGAGAGGGAGAGGGGAGGGCCGGCGCCCTAGGTGGGCCTTAGGCCCATCTGGGCTAGGGTTTGCCCCCTCTCCTCTTGTGCTGCGCCTTGGTCCCTTGTGGGGGGTGCACCAGCCCACCTAGGGTCTGGTTCCCTCCCACTTGCAGCCGATGCAGCCCTATGGTGTCGGTGGCCCCACTTGGTTGACCCCTAGAACCCTTTCGGTGGTCCGAGTACGTTACCGGTGATGCCCGAAACACTTCCAGTGACCAAAACCTCACTTCCTATATATGAATCTTTACCTCCGGACCATTCCGAAACTCCTCGTGACGTCCGGGATCTCATCCGGGACTCCAAACTACCTTCAGTAACCATGTACACTATTTCCCTATAACCCTGGCGTCATCGAACCTTATGTGTGTAGACCCTACGGGTTCGGGAGGCATGTAGACATGACCGAGACACCTCTCCGGTCAATAACCAACAGTGGGATCTGGATACCCATGTTGGCTCCCACATGCTCCATTATGATCTCATCATATGAACCACGATGTCGGGGATTCAATCAATCCCATATACAATTCCCTTTGTCTGCCGGTATGATACTTGCCCGTGATTCGATCGTCGGTATCTCTATACCTTGTTCAATCTCGTTACCAGCAAGTATCTTTACTCGTTCCATAACACATCATCCCATGGATAACTCCTTAGTCACATTGAGCTCATTATGATGATGTCTTACCGAGTGGGCCCAGAGATACCTCTCCGTCACACGGAGTGACAAATCCCAGTCTCGATTTGTGCCAACCCAACAGATACTTTCGGAGATACCTGTAGTGTACCTTTATAGCAACCTAGTTATGTTGTGACATTTGGCACACCCAAACTATTCCTATGGTATCCGGGAGTTGCACAATCTCATGGTCTAAGGAAACGATACTTCACATTAGAAAAGCTTTAGCAAACGAACTACACGATCTTGTGCTATGCTTAGGATTGGGTCTTGTCCATCACATCATTCTCCTAATGATGCGATCCCGTTATCAACGACATCCAATGTCCATGGTCATGAAACCGTGACCATCTATTGATCAACGAGCTAGCCAACTAGAGGCTCACTAGGGACACGTTGTGGTCTATGTAGTCACACATGCATTACGGTTTCCAGTTAATACAATTATAGCATGAACAATAGACAATTATCATGAACAAGGAAATACAATAATAACCATTTTATTATTGCCTCTAGGGAATATTTCCAACACCGCCGCAGTCGACGTGTTTGCCGCCGATGTACTTCGGCTTGACATTGAACACTTTGAGCCAGAGCCAAAAGTGTGGCTCGACCCACAGGAACGCCTCGTAGACGAGGATGAAAGCCAATACATGCATGAAGGCGTTCGGCGAGAGGTCGTGGAAGTCGAGGCCATAGAAGAACATAAGCCCCGTAACGAAGGGGTGGAGGGGGAAGCTTAGTCCCTGGATGAAGTGGGGGATGAAGACCACCCTTTCACCTGGCTTGGGAGTGGGGATCACTTGGCCCACCTCCGGCGCACGGCGAGGGATGTTTGTGAGAAGGTAGACGGCCTTCTTGAGGTCTTGGATGTCCCAGTTGGTGACCGCGGAGGCCTCCCACCTGCCATTGTAGCCCGCCATGGATGAGCTCGAAGGGGGAGGAGTAGAAAACCTAGATCTGTGCTTTGAAGACTCGAAGGAATGAGGCAGCAGAGGAGGCAAATGAGAGGTGTGGTTAGGCCCTGGGGTTTTCTTTCCCTTTTATGAGGCTTATCGCTATTTGGCCTCCCTCTATTGCGCCGTTGATCCCTCCGCTTCCCCAGACGTGTGTGCCGTCGCACACGCATGATTAAACGTATCCCGTATAAAATGGGGCACGATCTGTGCATTAATAGATCGTGTTGATTGAAACGACCTCGAACCGCGAATCGAGTTTTTGCAACTGGCCTAGCGGTCATGGTGGGCCATGACCTTTCGTCAGAAAGGTCACCAGGGGGCGTTGTTTTGTCCCTTGAAGTTTGGCCTTCAGGGCCGGCCTATTCATGGTGTCCGGACATGCCACTATTCGGAAAACTACAAGTCGTCGGAGGCCGAACTAAATTCGGCGGGAAGAACTCACCTCGCAAGCCGAAGACTCTAATTACACGAAGCGACTGAAGCTAAGACCCTTGGCATTGGAGGCAAGTTCGGGGGCTACTGAGGGAGTCCTGGATTAAGGGATCCTCGGGAGGCCGACCTGTTTCTTATGGGCCGGACTGTATGGGCCGCTGTTCGAACATTGATCGATCGAAGGCCTTATCTCCAGGAAGGAAGCTTCGAGAATCGTGGCTTATCCTTCATGTTGGATGTAGCAAATAGGCATGTTTATCTCTTCGGTATGCAACCGACCATGTGTAAACCCTAGGTACCCCCGACGTCTATATAAGCCGGAGGGTTTTAGTTGTAGAGATAGAACAACTCATCTAGGGTTTAGCTCCTTGATCTCGAGGTAGATCGACTTCGTAAACTACCCATCATCAATACAATCAAGTAGGACATAGGGTATTACCTCCATAGGAGGGCCTGAATGTGGGTAAAACCTTATCCCCTTTGTCTCATGTTACCATCGATTCTAGTCTCACAGCTCGGGACCCCCTACCCGAGATTGGCCGGTTTTGACACCGACAGTTGGCTTGCCGAGGTGATGAATCTGAAGCGGTTGACCTCGACTCAACAAAGTGATGATCTAGCACAGGTCGGCAGCCATGGAGCAATGTTGTCAGGCCGGTTTGACATTGGCACGATAGTGAAAATTGCCGTAAAAAGACTTAAAATTTATGGGTACGTGTTTGAGAACAACACAATACCCTAAAAAATATTCCTTCAAAAAGGATGCCCAATATCCCGTTCATGAAGAAAGATGAATTCGGGTTAGATCCAAAAATTGACACACTCATCGGGCCATTCTCGGAGTTTGAACAGTCGGATCGAGCCGAAATTATGAGGAGTTGCCTATATTGGAATTCCGCAGAGGATCAACGGTTGGATCTTCCAAAGGATGAACGAGCTAGGCGCTGGACTCCTCGACCTAAAGTCGTTTAGATTCACGTCCAAATTTGATAGGGCTCCGGCATATTGTAGATCACCGGAGATTCCTCCACCGAAACGCGAAGAAATTTTGCAGGGTTGTTCTAGACTCAATTCCGCACAATTTCATTGAAGCAATCGTCAAAATGACACTCGAGGAGGCGGGGTCGACGAACATGAATTCACTATCCAGAAAAACTGCATGATCACGTGAGGGCAATGTTGATGTTGAGCCCCCGAGCACCATGGAGGATTCTTCCATGATCTTGGTTGAGATTGGAGTTGGTATTGATGAAGACACCCGTTCGATCTATATGATCCGACGTGGAGCGCAGTCCTTGTCATAGTTGTAGGATCGAAAGTAGGTCTAGAGGGGGGTGATTAGACTACTTGACCAAATAAAAGTTTTGCCTTTTTCTCAATTTTAGTTCTTGGCAATTTTAGCAGTCATAGCATATCAAGTAACACCCTACACATGCATGTCTAAGAGTGTGGCAGCGGAAAATAAAGACATTGCACATGTAAGTAAAGAGAGGGTTAGGAATGCAAACACAAGTCATGACAGAATGATTTTTCCCGTGGTTCCGATAGGTGGTGCTATCGTACGTCCACGTTCATGGAGTCTTCAACCCACAGAGTGTAACGGCCACGAGAGTCCACGGAGGGCTCTACCCACGGAGGGTTCCACGAAGAAGCAACCTTGACTATTCCATGCGGCTTCCGTCCACGAAGGACTAGCCTCACTATGGGTAGATCTTCACAAAGTAGGTGATCTCCTTGCCCTTACAAACTTCTTGGTTCACTCCACAACACGAAGTAGGAGGCTCCCAAGCAACACCTAACCAATCTAGGAGGCACCACCCTCCAAAAGGTAATAGGCTCGGTAATGACGATGAACTCCTTGCTCTTGTGCTTCAAGAAGATAGACTCCTCAACACACAATCTCTCTCACATAGATTTGGCTTGGTAGAAGAGATGGGATTGGTGGAAAGCAACTTGGAGAGGCTAGAAATCAAGATCCATATGGTTGGAGTGGAAGATCTTGACCTCAACACAAGGGTAGGTGGTTCTCTCTCAGAAAGCTGAGTAGGATAGGTATGGAGTAGTTCTGAGTCCTTCTCTTTCGAGTGAGTGGTGGTGAAGGGGTATATATAGGCATCCCCAAAAATCCAACCGTTACACACAATAAGTCAGACTCAGTGACATCGATGTGTAAATCTCGGTGGTACCAAAGTGGCAAAAAGTGGCAACTTTTGAATCTCAGAGGGACCGATATACAACTCTCGGTTGCACCGACAAGGTGACCAATGGTCAGATTTACCAGTCTCGGTGACGCCGATTCACCATTCTTGTGTTGGGAGACGTAGTAGTAAATCAAAATTTTCCTACGTTCACCAAGATCTATCTATGGAGAAACCAGCAACGAGAGGGGAGAGATTGCATCTTCATACCTTTGAAGATCGCTAAGCGGAAGCGTTACAAGAACGCGGTTGATGGAGTCGTACTCGCAGCGATTCAGATCGCGGTAGATCCGATCAAGTGCCGAACGGACGGCACCTCCGCGTTCAACACACGTGCAGCCCGGTGACGTCTCCAACACCTTGATCCAGCAAGGAGGAAGGAGAGGTTGGGGAAGGGCTCCAACAGCAGCACGACGGCGTGGTGGTGGTGGAGTAGCAAGGTATTCCGACAGGGCTTCGCCTAAGCGCTGCGGAGGAGGAAGAAGAGAGGTAGGGCTTCGCCGTGAGAGAGAGAGATCAAATCCTGTCTCAAAACATCCAAAACCTCAAGTATATATAGGAGGAGGGACGTGGAGGGCTGGCTTGGCCTCTACTCCAAAGAGGAGATGGCCGGCTGAATTAAAGGGAGAGTCCACCTCCCACAAGGGAGGTGGATCTCCTCCTTTTAAATCCTTTTTGCCTTATCTCCTTATCTCCAGCCGCATGGGCCTTTAGCAAAAGTCTTGCCCAGCCCAATAAGGGCTGGCACACTTTATCTAACAGCCCATGTGGTCCTTTGGTCGTCACACCCCTCCCGGGGGTCCTCCGGCACCCTCCCGGCACTCCCGGTACATTACCGATGAGCCCGAAAACTTTCCGGTGACCAAAACTGGACTTCCTATATATCAATCTTTACCTCCGGACCATTCCGGAGCTCCTCGTGACGTCCGGGATCTCATCCGGGACTCCGAACAACCTTCGGTAATCACGTATACCTTTTCCCTATAACCCTAGCGTCATCGAACCTTAAGTGTGTAGACCCTACGGGTTCGGGAGACACGTAGACATGACCGAGACACCTCTCCGGCCAATAACCAACAGTGGGATCTGGATACCCATGTTGGCTCCCACGTACTCCACGATGATCTCATCGGATGAACCACGATGTCAGGGATTCAATCAATCCCGTATACAATTCCCTTTGTCTATCGGTATGGTACTTGCCCGAGATTCGATCGTCGGTATCGCCATACCTTGTTCAATCTCGTTACCGGCAAGTCTCTTTACTCGTTCCGTAACACATCATCCCGTGGCTAACTCCTTAGTCACATTGAGCTCATTATGATGATGTCTTACCGAGTGGGCCCAGAGATACCTCTCCGTCACACGGAGTGACAAATCCCAGTCTTGATTCGTGTCAACCCAACAGACACTTTCGGAGATACCCGTAGCGTACCTTTATAGCCACCCAGTTACGTTGTGACGTTTGGCACACCCAAAGCATTCCTACGGTATCCGGGAGTTACACAATCTCATGGTCTAAGGAAATGATACTTGACATTGAAAAGCTTTAGCATACGAACTACACGATCTTGTGCTATGCTTAGGATTGGGTCTTGTCCATCACATCATTCTCCTAATGATGTGATCCCGTTATCAACGACATCCAATGTCCATGGTCATGAAACCGTGACCATCTATTGATCAACGAGCTAGCCAACTAGAGGCTCACTAGGGACATGCGATGGTCTATGTATTCACACATGTATTACGGTTTCTGTTTAACACAATTGTAGCATGAATAATAGACAATTATCATGAACTAGGAAATACAATAATAACCATTTTATTATTGCCTCTAGGGCATATTTCCAACATCTTGGTCGGACCGAAAATATGAATTTGCGTAACAGAAAGTTGGCAACCCAACTTGGTGGCACCGAGTGCAGTGTCGGCTGTACCGAAGTGTTAGGGTTTAGCTGAGTCTATCTAGGGTTTGCAACTCAGTGGCACCGGGATAGGAAAGTTGGTTGCACCGATTTGACATGTTTGTCTTAGGACAGACTTTGGTAGAAGAGTATGTGGATGTTTTGGTGACTGTCACTTGTTCACATTTGAGCATATTGTTCATCATCAAAACTTTACCCCCTTTTAATAGTATTGGCTTTCCTATAGACTCAAAGTGATTTCTCACAAATGCAAAATGTAGAGTCCTCTTGCTTGAAGCTTGGCCAACCTATTTCCTTGAATCTTGGGGTAATTCCACAATCCTTTTTTCCATTCCCATCATTGAACTTTTTCTGAAATATACTTGGTGAAGATATTAGTTCAATGACTTATATGTTGTTGTTAATTACCAAAACCACCAAGGGAACAAATGTGCTTTCAATCTTCCCTTTTTTGGTAATTGATGGCAACATATAGATCAAAGCTTCAACAAGGATATAATCAATGAATATAGTCGTCGCTTTGAAAAGTATGTGATAAGCAAGAGCTCCCCCTAAATTTGTGCATTATTTTAAATTTGCGTTTGAATGCAAATGCACAATCGATTAGGGACATGGGTCACTTCTCACATGTCACATACCACTTGGTGGTGTGCGAGAGTAATTGGAATGAATATCATAGCCCAACACAATCGACCAGAAGATGAATGATCATCACATAAGCATTTAAGATGAGAGGAAATAGTAGCATCACACATCAAAGCATATGATCAAACATCATCAAGCGTGTATCACAAGCGAAATAAGGAGTATCACGGCAACCAAAAGCAATTGTTTTGAAAAAGCAGAAAACACCACCAAACACACTCTCTCTCGAAGCCTAATGATCTATATACACTTCTCCCCCTTTGGCAACAAGTTACCAAAAAGTTCAAAGGTATCTATCTAAGCGTTCTTGGGCTAATCTCCTCCGGCTGTCGATGAAGGAGTCGAGAGAAAGGCGTCGGCGAAGATCTCTACAGATGTCGTCGAAGGAGCTGGAGTAGACACTGGTGGAACTAGAGCTGATGGAGCAAGAGTTGTGCTGACAGTAGGAGGAGCTGATGAAGAGGGCCTCGAGTCTGGAGCAGGCATTGTTGTTGATCTAGACTAAGTGAAGAACTAGGTGCCCGGCCTGAGAGGTGATCCTTCCTCCTCATCATCATCATCAGAAGAAGAAGAGGTAGAAGAGACCCGGGGAATGTGCATGGAGTCAACTTCCTTCTACAGCTCTATCACTGTCTTTGTAACCTTGTCCACCTTGTCACCAAGCACTTTGATCCTCGACTCAAAGATCCTCACAAGGTTGTTCTGGTTCTCCAGAATCCCTTTGATATGTTTTTGCATACCTTGGATGGTTGTGATCAGAAGATCCATTTGCTCGTTCCTGAATCTGGGGCTTGAGCACTAGCGGCTCGAACAGCTTCTGCCTCTGCTTGTGCTGTAGCAGATGTGGGATGATCTTGGTTCATCACCATAATGTTATCCTCGAACTCTGGCTGTAGGGGTAGATGTGGGCGATCAAGAGCAAAAATGTGCTTCTCCAATTGAGAATTGATGAGCAACTGTATGTAGGGTGCATAACAGCATGAGCGCTTCTGGTCGGCAGCACCCCTCTTGATTGTCTCAACAATCAGATCCATTACTCTAATCCTGGTGTTCCTGCCAAGGTGGATCAGCATATTAATGGAGTAGCCTCGGATCATCTTTTCATCTCCTGACTTGGGCATCAAGGTATGCTTGAGAATGGTGTTTATAGTCCGGAGGCCTGCTTGTAGATAACAGATGGATCCTAGCTTGTGTGATTGCACCTTGTCTGCGGGGATAGGAGTATACATGTATTTCATGGCATTGTGACTTGCCTTGGGTTCAGAGTATACGTCCAAATCTCCAACCTGAGCTTCTGGAACTTCCAGTAGAGTAGCCCATTCCTCAACAATGGATTCATATCTAGCACCTTCAGTCATCCATACAATTCTACCATCTCCGTAGAAATGAGCAGTGGAGTAGAATTGCATGATCGTCTCATCATTCCAGCAGTAAGCTCTCTGCCAATGAACTTGTCTAGACCAATGCAATGGAAGTTGTCTTGGGCACTTGGGAAGTAGTCCACATTATCTTTGATGAATTTCCAATCGACATACCTCATGTCGCTAACAGCTGGGCTCTTGTCAAGCAGAACGGTCTCATAGAAATCATGTTGCTCTCTGGTGTAGAACTTGTAGTCAACAGCAGTCTTCCTCCTCTGAGCATAAGGATCTATGGCTCTCTAGGCTCTCAAGCCTGAGTCTTTCCTTTTCTTCATGTCCTCAGCAACCATGTGGCTGGCATCGTGCACTAGAAGATGTGGTTTGAGCTTCATCAAAGTAGTCAAGTCATCATCATCTTCCACTCTGGAGGCAGTCCCCTTGTTCTTCTCTGAAGCAAGAATGTCCCTGGTGGTCCTCTTGGACTTTTGTGCAGCAGCATTCTTAGATGTAGGCTTGGTGCTCTTGGAGGTGCCAGTTTTTGGCATAGCATCTGTCGTGAGCTTCTTGGCTTTCTTCTTGGGAGGGACTATCTCAGCATGCTCTTCCTCGTCCTCCTCAGCGGAAGCACCAGCAGCCTCCTCTGGATCTTCAAACATAGAGGTAGGCCTACCAATAGCATGGACAATCCTTTTTCTGAACTTCTTCTCCACTGCCTTCTTAGGCATAGCTTTCTTGGGGACCTCAACAGATATAGTTGCTCTAGCAGTCTCATGTGCCTTGAAAGTTTTAGTAGGTGCATAGACTTTGCTGACAAATCTTCGAGAAGAAGTAGCTTCAGTTGCTGACTTCTTGGCAGCCTTTTCTTGCTTCTTAGCAAGAGTCTCCTCAGGAATGAAATCTGAATCTTCTTCATCAAAGTTGAGCTTCTTCCTGGTTCTGGTGGCAGCTTTGGGCAACCCATGAGAGCTGGGGGTGCCTGGATCTGAGAAAGAACTAGCTTCTAGGCTTGTTCCAGAACTCATATCAACTCCCTGCTCTGGCAAATTATGACTGTCCTCTGAGCCTGACATACTGACCCTGTGAATAGAGTATAGGAGAGCAGAAGAAGATGAGTCATCACAAAATAAGGCTAGTTTTTGAAATTTGAGCAATGAATTTTGAAGACTTTTGCATTCTGTCAAGTAGATATCGGTGCAGCCGAAACAGAAATTTTTGTGGGGCCGAGACTGACTGACTCTCTAACCAAAACTTGGCAGCCTTCTCGGTCAGACCAAAAAGAGCAACTCGGTTCCACCAAGTCAGTTCTCAACCTCACAGAAAAGCATTTCGGTGAGACTGATATTTCCATTTTGGTTCCATCAAGATGTATCGGGCGGACGGCAAAACCCTAGAAAATTCATCTATCGCGATATTTTGGGGATTTGAGAGGATGGAAACATGTGCAAAGGGTGTATCAATGAATAACAAGAATCTAATGCGCAAGAATCGGACGAGGGGCGCAATAGAGATCGAATCCGTAGCCTAGCTTGGCATGGATCCTCTACGACGGTGACGAGGGAGTGGATTTCGTTGGTGATGGTGATTCCGAACGACGGAGGAGCATGGGGAGACAAGGGCGATGACCAGGGGTTTTCGGAGCGGCAGCTTAGGGTTTTGGAGCGCGACGTATGAAGATGGAATTTCAAAGTGTCGGGGTCCAGCTTTATATACCCACCACTGTCGGTGACACCGATTCTAATTTTTCGATGTCACCGAGTGCCTCAACTGTCAGCTGACAAGGACACTTGGTGTAACCGAGAAAATGGAATTGGTGGTACCGAGATTGAAAAACCAGATCAACCCTAGGCATTCGGTGAGACCAAGATTTTGGTGTTGGTTCCACCAAGATGCACTTGGGAGGTTTTAATGGTCAGTCCTTGTCGATACGGAACTCCGAGTGCTCCACACACAGAGGGATCGAAAAACACTTGTTCAAATTTTGTGATGCAACATGAATAGAGTATGAGGTGAGAAAGCATAGATAGCTAAAGAAGTGGCCCTAGGCATTCTTGTATATCCAATTGGCAAAAGATAAATCAAAAACCAAATAGCAACAATTGGATATCCTCAAATGAGAAAATAAATGCAGGCCAACATGCCCACAAAATAAGATGTCAAATGAAATCATGGCAAACATGCACATATACTCTAGCATCTAACAAGCACTTGGGCGATGAGGAAGTCATCTATATATGAGTATTTGACTTAGGAGCCAAGTAAGAGCACATGATCATAGGTCATACTCATCATTTAAGCACAAGTGGGGTTACCACTTTTACATAAAGCATTTAATGTTTGTCACATACTATGAGATGCTTTGACTCAAGCCTTAGAGTAAATCTCCCCCTTGATGTGACATCCCCCATAAGAGGGATAAACTAACCTTGGGTTTTGTTGATGAAGACTTCATGTTGGTGAGGTAGTGGTGGATGCTCAAGGTTGATGAAGATCACCAAGAGTTGGGAGCATCCTCGTTTTTTCCTTACTCTTCTCACCTACATGGGTTAGTCCCAACACACAAGAGACAAATACAAGGATATCTATGGACATGGAGTGCAAAGCATATGTAATGATGTCCATTGATTTGTTGATTACCTTGTCCCTTGCTTACCTTTGAGGGAATGTGTGACTCCTTGATCTATTGCATAAGGTTGATGTTGATTGCAAATAGATCTTGCCAATAATGAATGTGAGTGAATTTCATTGGCGGAGTCACCCCTCAAGAACTTTCTAGTTCTTCTTCTTGGGTATCCACATCAAGTTGATGGGGATTCTTGGTGTTTAAGTAGCACTTGCAGAAGTTGAGCTTGTAGTAGCCTTGGGAACCCACTTCACCAAAGCTCGGGGTTCATCTTCATAAGAGTCAAAGTCCTCTTGGAGCTTGTTCTTGCCCTTGAGCTTGGTGTCTTGTGGTGGAAGGTCATCTTGAGTGTTTGTCCCCTTGGGAAGAGTATTTTCATACTTCTCCTTTTGAGGAACAAACTTGGGATTAGGATATTGACCTTCTTCCCATTCAACTCCATTAGCGTTGAAGTAGCCAACACCGCGATTATTTCGGTATCCTCCGTGCTTGCGTACAATCTCATCAAATTGTTTGTACCCTTCAAGACTTTTGTAGATACCTTTCTCTATAATTCCTTTCAATAAAGCATTTTCTTGCTCAAGTGTAACTTTGCTAAGAGAATCATCATTAGTGGAATCAATAGAACTACTAGGAGCAACATCATTGAGTTTAGCATTTTTATTGTTGCTACTAGATGAAGAACCTTTCTTTCCTTTGTTACTAGTTTGCTTAGATTTGACTTGTGGCATGAATGTAGACAAGAGTAGTCGTTTGGCAATATAAGATGAAGTCTTCTTTCGGAGATCGTCATTGATAGATTTAAGAAATTCATGTTCTTGCTCCAAATTGAGCTTCTCGAGGCGTAGCTTCTCATGAGTTCTTACAAGCTCTCTATGATCTTTAAGAGTAGATTCATGAGCTAACTTAAGAGTGTTGAGTTCTTTAGTTAGTTCTTCTATTTTCATCTTATCATCATCAATTGACTTATCTTGACTAGTATGAGAAATATCAAGTTCTTTATGATTAACATCACTAGTTTTATCACATAGCAAGTCATCATCGTAAAGCAAATCATCTTCATCACTATCGAAATCAAGATATTCGGGGTGTGATACCTTGGGGCCTTTAGCCATGAAGCAACTTCCACCTTCTTCATTTGGTGAATCAAATAGATCACAGGAGTTGGTTGTCACTAGTGCAATTCCGGCAACACCATCATCTTGACTGTAGTCGGAGTTGGAGTGATAGCTTCTCTCGGAGTGGTTGTCGGAGTCGGAGCTGGAAACCCATTCACCAATATGAGCTTGATGCTTTCTTATTGAGTAGCTCTTGGTGTGCTTGTCCTTCTTCTCTGAGTCCCTACTTCTCCTTCAGGGTCTTCGTTCATGATGATCATCTCTACTCCTTCTCTCTCTTCGAGGTGATTCATCTATTGAGCTTCGTCTTCTTGGTGACTCTTATCTTCGTTTGTAGGGAGCCTAGCACTCATTGGAGTAGTGTCCGGGCTTCCCACAATTGTAGCAGTTTCGGTCATGACTTGACAAACGCTTGTCTTCATATCTTGAGTTGGAGCAACGATCTTTGCTTCTATTCTTGTAGAACTTGTTGAATTTCTTGACCATGAGGCTTATCTCTTCATTTGTGACATGGTTGCCACTTGAGGTAGCGGGAGCATCACTTGTGGCTTTGTAAGCACCGCTAGACTTGTGATGAAGGTCTTCCTTGTCTTTGAGTGTCATCTCATGAGCAACAATTCTACCAATCACTTCCGTTGGTTTGAGATCTTTGTAGTTGGGCATCATTTGGATAAATGTGCACATGGTGTCATATCTCTCATCCAAAGCTATGATGAACATGTCAGTCATTTCTTCGCTTCCTAAGCCGGCAATCTCATTGGTGATGAGAGCTATCCTAGAGTACATTTCAGCGACTCCTTCACCATCCTTCATCTTGAACTTGTCAAGTTGACCTTGAAGAACATCTAACTTCGATTCTCTCACGGACTCAGTTCCTTCGTGCATATCAACCAAAGTATCCCAAATCTCTTTTGCGTGTTCAAGACGGCTGATTTTGTTGAATTCTTCAGGACATAGGCAGTTGAAGAGTATGTCACATGCTTGAGCATTGAGTTGCAACAACTTCAATTCATCCACAGATGCTTCATGATCCGGTTCCTTTCCATCCGCAAAGAATTCACCTTGCAAGCCAACACAAACAACATCCCAAACGGCAAGATTATGACCAAGTAAATGCATTTTCATTTTATGCTTCCAACTAGCAAAATTAGTGCCATCAAACTATGGACCTCTACGGTGATAATTTCCCTCACTAGATGCCATACTTCTCCTAGGTTGTGAAACCAATGCAATGGAGACCAAAGCTTTGATACCACTTGTAGGATCGAAAGTAGGCCTAGAGGGGGATGATTAGACTACTTGACCAAATAAAAGTTTTGCCTTTTTCTCAATTTTAGTTCTTGTCAAGTTTTAGCATTCATAGCAAATCAAGTAACACCCTACACATGCATGTCTAAGAGTGTGGCAGCGAAAAATAAAGACATTGCACATGTAAGTAAAGAGAGGGTTAGGAATGCAAACACAAGTGATCACACGATGATTTTTCTCGTGGTTCCAATAGATGGAGCTATCGTACGTCCACGTTCATGGAGTCTTCAACCCACGGAGGGTAACGGTTGCGAGAGTCCATGGAGGGTTCCATGAAGAAGCAACCTTGACTATTCCATGTGGCTTCCATCCACAAAGGACTAGACTCACTATGGGTAGATCTTCACGAAGTAGGCGATCTCCTTGCCCTTACAAACTTCTTGGTTCACTCCACAACACGAAGTAGGAGGCTCCCAAGAAACACCTAACCAATCTAGGAGGCACCACCCTCCAAAATATAATAGGCTTGGTAATGACGATGAAATCCTTGCTCTTGTGCTTCAAGATGATAGACTCCTCAACACACACTCTCTCACACACACACATATTTGGCTTGGTAGAAGAGATGGGATTGGTGGAAAACAACTTGGGGAGGCTATAAATCAAGATCCATATGGTTGGAACTCGGTGGCATCGGGATAGGAAAGTTGGTTGCACCAATTTGACATGTTTGGCTTAGGACAGACTTTGGTGTAAGAGTATGTGGATGTTTTGGTGATTGTCACTTGCATGTTTGAGCATATTGTTCATCGTCAAAACTTTACCCCCTTTTAATAGTATTGGCTTTCCTATAGACTCAAAGTGATTTCTCACAAATGCAAAATGTAGAGTCCTCTTGCTTGAAGCTTGGCCAACCTATTTCCTTGAATCTTGGGGTAATTCCACAATCCTTTTTGCCATTCTCATCATTGAACTTTTCTTGAAATATACTTGGTGAAGATATTAGTTCAATGACTTATATGTTGTTATTAATTACCAAAACCACCAAGGGAGCAAATGTTCTTTCAATAGCCGAGGTGACCAGTCAAGCCGGTGATGAGGATGCCGATGTTGACGATGTAGCTCAGTTCCGACGCGTAGATCGCGATGGAGCCGATCTAAATTCCCGTCGCACCATAGTGACTACCTAGCAGGCTCTCAATGAAATCACCAATGTTGGTGTCAAATCCGTAATATCTCATAGTAGGGGTCCTAAGCTAGTTGTCTTGGAGCAATGGTAACATGGACACAGGATTTTACCCAGGTTCGGGCTCTCTCAAGTAGATAATACCCTATGTCCTGCTTTTGATTGTATTGATATGGGGATAGTACATAGTACACGTATCTACCACGAGATTGTATTAATGAATATGAGATTGTCTATTGACTAGCCTGGCCCCGGTTTATATAATGTACCATATGCCTAGGGTTTAAAGGAGTCCTTGTCTTGTGCATCAAGTCTTGTGGAATCTCCCTTGTATGCGCCATGGGCTACCCGAAGTGGCCCATGAGTGAATCGCCCTAGGGGTCCTCAGCTCAACCCACTGGTCGGGAGACGACGTGGTGAGTACCCCTTAGTCCAGGACACCATCACTGGGTGCCGCCACCATTGCTCTCTGAAGCCATCGTCCTCCATGGTGTCCAACTCCTTCGAGAAGGAAGAGATCATCCTCTTTGATAAACAAATGAAGCAGGGACCGGAGTTGCGTCTCCTCGCGGAGGCGGCAGCGATGATGGCGAACGTGGAGTACAGGTGCACCTGGAGATCATGCTCATGCGGTTGCTCAAGTTCCGTGGTTCAACACCCGCCCTCTCCGATGCGTCAAGGTTGAGCATCTCTCCCTTGACGCATCCACAATGTCCAAACCGGACGCCACGTCAAGGCGGAGGCGATGGAGCCACCTCTCTAATGTGTTGAGGTGAGCATCCCTCCCCTGATATTGTAAGGGAACGTTGCATGGGAAACAAAAAAATTCCTACGCACACGCAAACCTATCCATGGTGATGAGCATCTACGAGAGGGGTAGTTGATCTACGTACCCTTGTAGATCGCTAAGCGGGAAGCGTTAAGAAACGCGGTTAGTGTAGTCGAACGTCTTCACGATTCAAATCGCCGAGCATCCCACGATCCAATCATGATCCGTCCCGCGATCTCATCACGATCCGTCCCGTGATCCAATCACGAACCGTCCCGTGGCCTTGATCACGGTCCTTCCGATCTAGTACCAAACGGACGGCACCTCCACGTTCAGCACACGTGCAGCTTGATGACAATCTCCACCGTCTTGATCCAGCAAGAAGAAGTGGAGAGGAGGAAGAGTTTGCCGGCAGCGTGACGGCGCTCCAGCGATGGTGGTGGAGCAATTTCGGCAGGGCTTCGCCTAAGCACTGCGGAAATACGATCTAGAGGAGAAACTATGCACCGGTGGAACGGGTAGCACGTGGCCGGAAAAACTAGTGCAAAACCCTAGAAATCCACTAGTATATATAGGAGGGAGGGAGGAGGAGAGGCAGCCTTGCCTCCAAGCCAAGAGGCTTCGGCCGAAGCAAAGGAGGAGGAATCCTACTCCTCCTCCAATCCTAGTTGGACTAGGATTGCTCCCTATTGGCCCTTTTTCCACCTTTTTCTTTAGGCCTTTTTTCTCCTGGCGCCATGGACCTTTGTGGCTGTTCCACCAGCCCACTAAGGGCTGGTTATTATTCTCCCACAGCCCATGGACCCTCTAGGGTCGAAATACCCCTCCCGGAGGTCTCCCGGTACACTACCGGCACTCCCGGTACACTACCGATGAGCCCGAAACTTTTCCGGCGACCAAACCGGGACTTCCTATATATGAATCTTTACCTCCAGACCATTTCGGATCTCCTCGTGATGTCTAGGATCTCATCCGAGACTCTGAACAAACTTCGGTCACCACCATACATAACTCTATACTACCGAAACGTCACCAAACCTTAAGTGTGCAGACCCTGCGGGTTCGAGAACTATGTAGACATGACCGAGACACCTCTACGGTCAATAACCAATGGCGGGACCTGGATGTCCACATTGGTTCCTACATATTCTATGAAGATCTTTATCGGTCGAACCTCTATGTCAAGGATTCAGTTAATCCCGTATGATGTTCCCTTTGTTCTTCGGTATGTTACTTGCCCGAGATTCAATCGTCGGTATCTCCATACCTAGTTCAATCTCATTACCGGCAAGTCTCTTTACTCATTCCGTAATACAAGATCCCGCAACTAACAATTAGTCACATTGCTTGCAAGGCTCATTGTGATGTTGTATTACCGAGTGGGCCCTGAGATACCTCTCCGTCACACGGAGTAACAAATCCCAGTCTCGATCCATGCCAACTCAACAGACACCCACGGAGACACCTGTAGAGCACCTTTATAGTCACCCAATTACATTGCGACGTTTGATACACACAAGGTACTCCTCCGATATCTGTGAGTTGCATGATCTCATGGTCATAGGAACATATGCTTGGCATGCAGAAAACAGTAGCAATAAACTGACACGATCATAAGCTACGTTTGTAGTTTGGGTCTTGTCCATCACATCATTCTCCTAATGATGTGATCCTGTTATCAAATGACATCTCATGTCCATGGCTAGGAAACCTTAACCATCTTTCAATCAATGAGCTAGTTCACTAGAGGCATACTAGGGACATTGTGTTTGTCTATGTATCCACACATGTATACATGTTTCCAATTAATACAATTATAGCATGGATAATAAACGATTATCATGAACAAGGAAATACAATAATAAACACTTTATTTATTGCCTCTAGGGCATATTTCCAACAGTCTCCCACTTGCACTAGAGTCAATAATCTAGTTCACATCACTATGTGATTTACATTGTAATGAATCGAACACCCATGCAGTTCTGGTGTTGATCATGTTTAGCCCTTGGAAAAGGTTTAGTCAACGGGTCTGCAACATTCAGATCCGTGTGCACTTTGCAAATATTTATGTCTTTCTCCAAGATGTAATCGCGGATGGAGTTGAAGCGTCGCTTTATGTGTCTGGTCCTCTTGTGAAACCTTGGTTCCTTGGCCAGAGCAATGGCACCAGTGTTCTCATAGAACAGGTTCTTTGGATTCAGTGCACTGGGCACTACTCCAAGATCTGTCATGAACTGCTTCATCCAGACACCTTCCTTCGCCGCCTCCAAGGCTGCGATGTATTCCGCTTCGCACGTAGAGTTAGCTATCATGCTTTGCTTGGAACTGCACCAGCTTACCGCTCCCACGTTAAGAATAAATACGTATCCGGTTTGCGACTTAGAGTCGTCCGGATCAGTGTCAAAGCTTGCGTCGACGTAACCCTTTACGACGAGCTCTTCATCACCTCCATAAAGGAGAAACATTTCCTTATTCCTTTTCAGGTACTTAAGGATATTCTTGACCGCTTGCCAGTGCTCCATTCTAGGATCACTTTTAAACCTTCCAGCCATACTTATGGCAAGGCTGACATCGGGTCTTGTGCACAGCATTGCATACATGATAGAGCCTATGGCTGAAGCATAGGGGATGACACTCATTTTTTCTCTATCTTCTGCAGTTACTGGGCATTGAGTCTTACTCAACTTCACACCTTGTAATACAGGCAAGAACCCCTTCTTGGACTGTTTCATTTTGAACTTCTTCAAAACTTTATCAAGGTATGTGCTCTGTGAAAGTGCTATTAAGCGTCTCAATCTATCTCTATAGATCTTAATGCCTAATATGAAAGCAGCTTCTCCTAGGTCCTTCATTGAAAAACTCTTGTTCAAATATTCCTTCACGCTTTCCAGCATTTCTATATTGTTTCCAATCAGCAATATGTCATCCACATATAATACTAGAAATGCTATAGAGCTCCCACTCACTTTCTTGTAAATACAAGCTTCTTCGTAAACTTGTATAAACTCAAACGCTTTGATCACCTCATCAAAGCGCTTATTCCAACTCCGAGATGCTTGCACCAGTCCATAAATGGATCGCTGGAGTTTGCAAGCTTTGTCAGCATTCTCTGGATCGACAAAACCTTCGGGTTGCATCATATACAACTCTTCCTCAAGGAAACCGTTGAGGACCGCTGTTTTTACATCCATCTGCCAAATTTCATAGTCGAAATAGGCAGCTATTGCCAACATGATTCTGACAGACTTAAGCATCGCTACGGGCGAGAAAGTCTCATCGTAGTCAACTCCTTGAACTTGTGAAAAAACCTTTGCCACAAGTCGAGCTTTATAGACGGTGACATTACCGTCCGCGTCTATCTTCTTCTTAAAGATCCATTTGTTCTGAATGGCCTTTCGCCCTTTAGGTAATACTTCCAAAGTCCATACTTTGTTTTCATACATGGATCCCATCTCGGATTTCATGGCCTCTAACCATTTCTCAGAATCTGGGCCCATCACTGCTCCTCCATAGCTCGTAGGTTCATTGTTGTCCAAAAAACATGACCTCCAAGACAGGGTTGCCGTACCACTCAGGGGTAGTATGCGGCCTTGTCGACCTACGAGGTTCAATGGCTGCTTGATCTGAAGCTTCATGATCATCGTCATTAACTTCCTCTTCTACCGTCGTAGGTTCCACAGAAACATCTTTCTGTGTTGCGCTACTTTCTGGTTGAAGTAAAGGTTCAATAACCTCATCAAGCTCTATTTTCCTCCCACTCAATTCTTTTGAGAGAAACTCTTTCTCAAGAAATGTTCCGTTGTTAGCGACAAACACTTTGCCTTCGGATCTGAGATAGAAGGTATACCCGACTGTCTCTTTCAGGTATCCTATGAAGACGCATTTCTCCGCTTTGGGTTCCACCTTTTCAGGCTAAAGCTTTTTGACATAAGCATCACATCCCCAAATTTTAAGAAACGACAACTTTGGCTTCTTGCCAAACCATAGTTCATATGGCGTCGTCTCAACGGATTTTGATGGTGCCCTATTTAAAGTGAATGCAGCTGTCTCTAATGCATAACCCCAGAATGATAGTGGCAAATCAGCAAGAGACATCATAGAACGCACCATATCTAATAAGGTTCGATTACGATGTTCGGACACACCATTACGATGTGGTGTTCCGGCGGTGTCAACTGTGAAACAATTCCACATTGTCTTAAGTGACTGCCAAACTCATAACTCAGATATTCACCTCCTCGATCAGATCGTAGGAACTTAATCTTCTTGTTACGATGATTCTCAACATCACTCTGAAATTGCTTGAACTTTTCAAATGTTTCAGACTTGTGTTTCATTAAGTAAAAATATACCCATATCTACTTAAGTCATCGTTGAAGGTGGGAAAATAACGATATCCACCACGCGCTGTAACATTCATTGGACCGCACATATCAGTGTGTATGATTTCCAATAAGTCACTCGCCCGTTCCATTGTTCCAGAGAACGGCGTTTTAGTCATCTTGCCGATGAGGCATGGTTCACATGTGTCAAGTGATTCAAAATCAAGTGACTCCAAAAGTCCATCAGCATGGAGCTTCCTCATGCGTTTTACACCAATATGACCTAAACGGCAGTGCCACAAGAAAGTGGTACTATCATTATCAATTCTACATCTTTTGGCATCAATGTTATGAACATGTGTGTCATTACTATCAAGATTCAATATGAATAAACCCCTAACATTGAGTGAATGACCATAAAAGATATTACTCATATAAATAGAACAACCTTTATTCTCTGATTTAAATGAGTAACAGTCTCGCAATAAACAAGATCCAGATATAATGTTCATGCTTAACGCAGGCACTAAATAACAAATATTCAGGTTCATCACTAATCCCGATGGTAATCGAAGAGAGAGCGTGCCGACGGCGATCACATCAACCTTGGAACCATTTCCCACGCGCATCGTCACTTCGTCCTTTGCCAGCCTTCGTTTATTCTGTAGTTCCTGCTTTGAGTTGCAAATGTGAGCAACCGAACCGGTATCAAATACCCAGGCACTACTACGAGAGCCAGGAAGGTACACATCAATAACATGTATATCATATATACCTTGTTTCTCGTTGGCCGCCTTCTTGTCAGCCAGGTACTTGGGGCAGTTCCGCTTCCAGTGACCAGTTCCTTTGCAATGAAAGCACTCAGTTTCTGGCTTGGGTCCATGCTTGGGCTTCTTTGCAGGAGTAGCAACTTCTTTGCCATCCTTCTTGGTTTTACCCTTATTGCCCTTGCCCTTGACTTTGCCATTTTTCTTGAAACTAGTGGTTTTATTGACCATTAACACTTGATGTTCTTTCTGGATTTCAGACTCAGCGACTTTTAGCATCGCAAACAGCTCGGCGACTGACTTGTTCATCCCGTGCATGTTATAGTTCATTACAAAGCTCTTGTAACTAGGTGGCAGTGATTGAAGAACTCTGTCAGTGATCGCCTCTGGCGGAAGGGCAATTCCCAACTCCACTAGACGAGTTGAATACCCAGACATTCTGAGTATATGTTCACTTATAGACCCGTTCTCCTCCATCTTGCAAGCATAGAACTTATCGGAGGTTTCATACCTCTCGATCCGGGCATTCTTCTGAAAGATAAAATTCAACTCCTGGAACATCTCATATGCTCCATGGCGTTCAAAACGTCTTTGAAGTCCCGGTTCTAAGCCATACAATATTGCACACTGAACTATTGAGTAATCTCTAGTACGTGCCTCCCAAGCGTTCTTAACGTCTTCGGAGGTCATGTCTTCTGGTTGGTCACCAAGCGGTGCATCAAGGACATATGATTTCTGGGAAGCCGTGAGGATAATCCTCAGATTACGGGCTCAGTCAACAAAGTTACTGTTGGAAATATGCCCTAGAGGCAATAATAAATTAGTTATTATCATATTTCCTTGTTCATGATAATTTTTTATTATCCATGCTATAATTGTATTGATCGGAGACTTAGATGCATGTGTGGATACATAGACAAAACCATGTCCCTAGTATGCCTCTAATAGACTAGCTCGCTGATCAAAAGATGGTTAAGGTTTCCTAGCCATGGACATGAGATGTCATTTGATAACGGGGTCACATCATTAGGAGAATGATGTGATGGACAAGACCCAAACTGCAAACGTAGCATATGATCGTGTCAGTTTATTGCTACTGTTTTCCGCATGTCAAGTATGTGTTCCTATGACCATGAGATCATGCAACTCACAGATATCAGAGGAGTGCCTTGTGTGTATCAAACGTCGCAACATAACTGGGTGACTATAAAGGTGCTCTACAGGTATCTCCGATGGTGTCTGTTGAGTTGGCATGGATGGAGACTAGGATTTGTTACTCCGTGTGACGGAGAGGTATCTCAGGGCCCACTCGGTAATACAACATCACAATGAGCCTTGCAAGCAATGTGACTAATTGTTAGTTGCAGGATCTTGTATTATGGAACTAGTAAAGAGACTTGCCGGTAACGAGATTGAACTAGGTATGGAGATACCGACGATCGAATCTCGGGCAAGTAACATACCGAAGAACAAAGGGAACGTTATACGGGATTAACTGAATCCTTGACATAGAGGTTCGACCGATAAAGATCTTTGTAGAATATGTAGGAACCAATGTGTACGTCCAGGTCCCGCCATTGGTTATTGATCGTAGAGGTGTCTCGGTCATGTCTACATAGTTCTCGAACCCGCAGGATCTGCACACTTAAGGTTCGGTGACGTTTCGGTAGTGTAGAGTTATGTATGGTGGTGACCGAAGTTTGTTCGGAGTCTTGTATGAGGTCCCGGACGTCACGAGGAGCTCCGGAATGGTCCGGAGGTAAAGATTCATATATAGGAAGTCCCAGTTTGGTTTCCGGAAAAGTTTCGGGCTCATCGGTAGTGTACCGGGAGTGCCGGTAGTGTACCGGGAGGGGTATTTCGACCCCAAGAGGTCCATGGGCTGTGGGATAATAATAACCAGCCCTTAGTGGGCTGGGAAAACAGCCACAAAGGCCCATGGCGCAGGGAGAAAAAGTCCTAAAGGAAAAAGTGAAAAAATCAGCCAATAGGAGGCAATCCTACTCCAACTAGGATTGGAGGTGAAGTAGGATTGCACCCCACCTCCTATTTCGGCTGAACCAAAGGCCTTGGCTGCCTCTCCTCTCCTCTCCTCCTATATATACTGGTGGAATAGCTAGGGTTTGGCTAACAATTACGGCCACGTGCTACCCGTTCCACCGGTGCTCCCCTAGATCGGATTTCTGCAGCACTTAGGCGAAGCCCTGCCGGAATTGCTCCACCACCACCATCACCGGAGCGCCGTCACTCTGCCGGTGAACTCTCTCTCCTCTCCACCTCCTCTTGCTGGATCAAGACGGTGGAGATCGTCATCAAGCTGCACGTGTGCTGAACGCGGAGGTGCCGTTCGTTTGGCGCTAGATCGGAAGGACCGTGATCGAGATCGCGAGACGATTCGCGATGAGATTGTGGAACAGATCGTGATGAGTTCGCGGGACAGATCGTGATCAAGTTCGTGAGACGGATCATGATGAGTTCGCGGGACGGATCGTGATTGGATCGCAGGACGGATCGTGATGAGATCGCGGGACGCTTGGCGATTAGATCGCGAAGATGTTCGACTACACCAACCGCGTTTCTTAATGCTTCCCGCTTAGCGATCTACAAGGGTACGTAGATCCACTCTCCCTCTTGTAGATGCTCAGCACCATGGATAGGTTTGCGTGTGCGTAGGAAAAAAATTGTTTCCCATGCGATGTTCCCCAACAGTGGCATCATGAGCTAGGTTGATGGTTCGATGAGATCTCGAGTAGAACACAAAAGGTTTGTGGGCGTTGATGCTTAGATTGCTTCCTCCCTTGGTCGGATTTTGGTTCAGCGGGATTGTGAGATGAAGCAGCCCGGACCAACATTACTCGTACGCTTATGAGAGACCGGTTCCCTCGACGCAACTTGTTGCTTAGATGGCTTGCGGGTGACAGTTTCTCTCACTTTAGTTGGATCGGATCCGACAAAGGCGGTCCTTGAGAAGGTTGAAAAGCAATCTATGTATCTCCGTTGTGGTTTATGCGTAGGTGAGAATCGTTCTTGCTAGATACCCGTAGCAGCCACGTAAAACATGCAACAATTAGAGGACGTCTAACTTGTTTTTGCAGGGTATGTTGTGATGTGATATGGCCAATTACATGATGAGATATATGTGATGTATGAGATGATCATGTGATGTATAGAATTTCACGACTTGCATGTCGTTGAGTACGGCAACCGGCAGGAGACATAGGGTTGTCTTTAATTATTGTATGACCTGCGTGTCAATCATTAAGCGCTATGTAATGCTTTACTTTATCGCTAAGCGGTAGCAATAGAAGTAGAAGCAGGGTTGGCGCCACAACCCCAATGGCAACACATTGATGGAGATCAAGATGATGGAGATCATGGTGTTGTGCCGGTGACGATGGAGATCATGTCGGTGTTTCGAAGATGGAGATCTTAAACACAAGTTCATGGCCATATCATGTCACTTATGAATTGCATGAGATGTTAATCATTTTATGCACCTTGTTTTGCTTAGTACGGCGGTAGCATTATAAGGTGATCCCTCACTTGAATTTCAAGATGAACTGTGTTCTCCCCGAGTGTGCACCGTTGCGAAAGTTCGTCGTGTTGAGACACCACGTGATGATCGGGTGTGATAGACTCTACGTTCACATACAACGGGTGCAAGCCAGATTTGCACACGCAGAACACTCGGGTTAAACTTGACGAGCCTAGCATGTACAGACATGGCCTCGGAACACAAGAGACCGAAAGGTCGAACATGAGTCATATAGTAGATATGATCAACATAATGATGTTCACCATTGCAGCCACCTCAACTCACGTGATGATCGGACTTGAGTTGGTGAATTTGGATCATGTATCACTCGAATGATCGGAGGGATGTCAATTTGAGTGGGAGTTCTTAAGTAATATGATTAATTGAACTCATTATCATGAACATAGTCAAAGTGTCTTTGCAAATTATGTTGTAGATTACTAGCTCGCGCTGTAGCTCCCTTAAATTTTTATATGTTCCTAGAGAAATAGAGTTGAAAGATGTTGGTAGCAATATTGCGTACTGGGTCCGTGATCTGAAGATTGTCCTCATTGCTGCACAGAAGGCTTATGTCCTTAATGCACCGCTCGGTGCGCCAACCCCTCTAGCGTCGTCTGTAGATGTTGTGAACATCTGACAGGCACGTTCTGATGACTACTTGATAGTTTAGTGCATCATGCATTACGGCTTAGAATTGAGGCTCCAAAACGTTTTGAACGTCACGAAACATATGAGATGTTTCTAAGAGCTGAAATTAGGATCTCAGGCTCGTGCCCATGTTGCGAGATATGAGATCTCCAACAAGATTCTTTGCCTGTAAGATGAAGGAGAATAGCTCAATCGTTGAGCATGTACTCAGATTGTCTGGGTACTACAATCGCTTGAATCAAGTGGGAGTTGATCTTCCAGATAAGATAGTGATTGATATAGTTCTCCAAGTCACTGTCACTAAAGCTACTAGAACTTAGTGATGAACTATAATACACCAGGGATAGAAGTATTGATCCCTGAGCTGTTCGCGATGTTTGACACCGCGAAGGTAGAAATCAAGAAGGAGCGTCAAGTGTTGATGGTTAATCAAACCACTAGTTTCGCGAAGGGCAAGAGCAAGGAGGGAAACTTCATGGATAGCAAGTCAGTTGCTGCTCTAGTGAGGCAACCCAAAGTTGAACTCAAACCCGAGACTAAGTGCTTCTATTATGAGGTGAGAGGTCGCTGAAGCGGAACAACCCTAGATACTTGGTAGATAAGAAGGCTGGCAACATCGACAGAAGTATATTTGATATACGAGTTATTGATGTGTACCTTGCTAGTACTCCTATTAAGCACCTGGGTATTGGATACCGGTTCGGTTGCTAAATGTTAGTAACTCGAAATAAAAGCTACGGAATAAACGGAGAACTAGCTAAGGGTGAGGTGACGATGTGTGTTGGAAATGTTTCCAAGGTTGATGTGATCAACATCGCGCGCTCTCTCTACCTTCAGGATTAGTGACGAACCTGAATAAATGTTATTTGGTGTTTTGCGTTGAGCATGAACATGATTAGATCATGTTTGTTGCAATACGGTTATTCATTTAAGTCAGAGAATAATGGTTCTTCTGTTTACATGAATAATACCTTCAATGGTCATGCACCCAGTGAGAATGGTTTGTTGAAATCTTGATCATAGTAATACGCATGTTCATAACATTGATGTCAAAAGATACAAAGTTAAATAATGATAGTACCACATACTTGTGGCACTGCCGCAAAATGTCATATTGGTATAAAGCGCATGAAGAAACTCCATGGTGATGGATATTTGGACTCATTCGATTTCGAATCGGTTGAGACATGCGAACCATGCCTCTTGGGCAAGATGACTAGAGGACCCCGTTGGATGGAGCGGGCAAGTGATTCATTGGAAATGATACATGTTGATGTATGCAATCTAGTGAGTCTTGTAGCGTGCAGTGGATATCGTTATTTTCTTACCTTCACTGATGATTTGAGTAGATATAGTGTATATTTACTTAATGAAACACAAGTCTGAATCATTTGAAAGGTTCAAGCAAATTCAGAGTGAAGTTTAAAGATCATCGTGACAAGAAGATAAAAATGACTGCAATATGATCGTGGAGGTGAATATCTGAGTCACGAGTTTGGCATACAACTTAAGACAATGTGAAAGTTGTTTCACAACTAAACGCCACCTGGAACACCATAGTGTGATGGTGTGTCCGAACATCATAGTTATGCTCTATTGGACATGGTGTGTGCTATGATGTCTCTTGTCGTTTTACTACTATAATTTTGGGGTTATGCATTAGAGACAACTACATTCACTTTAAATAGGGCACCATCTAAATCCGTTGAGATGACACCATGTGAATTATGGTTTGATAGAAACCCAAGCTGTCATTTCTTAATATTTGGGGCTGCGACACTTGTGTGGAAAATGTTTTCGCCTAATGAGGTCGAACCCAAGGCGGACAAATGCATCTTCATAGAATACCTAAGATCAGTTGGGTGAACCTTCTATCTCAGATCCTAGTGCAAAGTGTTTGTTGCTTAAACGGATCCTTTCTCGAGGAAATGTTTCTCTCGAAAGAATTGAGTGGGAGGAAGATAGAACTTGATGAGGTTGTTAAACGTTTGTTCAACCAGAGAGTAGCGCAACGCAGAAAGATGTTTCTGTGAAGCCTGCGTTAGTTGAAGAGGAAGTTAATGATGATGATCATGAAGCTTCAGGATCAAGTTACTATCAAACATCGTAGGTCGACAAGGATGTGTACTGCTCCTAAGTGGTACGACAACCCTGTCTTGGAGGTCATGTTGTTGGACAACGATGAACCTACGAGCTATGGAGAAGCGATGATGGGCCCGGATTCAGACAAATGGTTGGAGGCCATGAAATCCGAGATAGGATCCATGTATGAAAACCAAGTATAGACTTTGGTAGACTTGCTCGTTGGACGGTAGGTTGTTGAGTACAAATGGATCTTTAAAATGAAGACAGACACTGATGGTGAATGTCACTATTTGTAAAGCTCGACTTGTTGCAAAGATGTTTATGACAAGTTCAAGGAGTTGACTATGATGAGACTTTCTCACTCGTAGTGGTGCTAAAGTCTGTTGGAATTATGTTAGCAGTTGCTATGTTTTCAATTATGAAATCTGGCAGATGGATGTCAAAACATCGTTTCCTTAACGGTTTACTTGAGGAAAGGTTGTATGTGATACAACCAGAAGGTTTTGTTAGGCCTGAGGATGCTAAAAGGTGTGCAAGCTTCGGTGATCCTTCCATGGACTGAAGCAAGCATCTCGGAGTTGGAATATACGCTTTGATGAGGTGATCAAAGTTTTGATGTTTATACAAAGTTTACGAGAAACTTGTATTTGCAATAAAGTGAGTGGGAGCACTATAGAATTTCTGATAAGTATATGTGGATGACATATTGTTGATCAGAAATAATGTAGAGTTTCTAGAAAGCATGAAACGGTTGTTTGAAAAGTGTTTTTCAAAGGAAGACCTGGATAAAGCTACTTAACTGTTGAGCATCAAAATCTATAGAGATAGATCAAGATGCTTGATGAGACTTTCAATGAGTGCATACCTTGACAAGATTTTGAAAGAGTTCAAAATGGATCAGCCAGAGAAATAGTTCTCGTCTGATTTGTAAGGTGTGAAGTTGAGTGAGACTCAAAGCTCGACAACGGCAAAATAAAGAGAAAGGACGAATGTCGTCCCCTATGCCTTAGTCATAGGCTCTATATTATGCCATGCTGTGTACCGCACCTATGTGTGCCTTGCCATGAGTCTGTCAAGGGGTACAAGAGTGGTCTAGGAGTGGATCACTGAACAGCGGTCAGAATTATCCTTAGTAACCAGAGGACTAAGGAAATGTTTCTTGATTATGGAGGTGATAAAGAGTTCGTCGTAAAGAGTTACGTCGATGCAAGCTTTAACACCTATCCGGATGAGATGTCATTTGATAACGGGGTCACATCATTAGGAGAATGATGTGATGGACAAGACCCAAACTGCAAACGTAGCATATGATCGTGTCAGTTTATTGCTACTGTTTTCCGCATGTCAAGTATGTATTCCTATGACCATGAGATCATGCAACTCACAGATATCGGAGGAGTGCCTTGTGTGTATCAAACATCGCAACGTAACTGGGTGACTATAAAGGTGCTCTACAGGTATCTCCGATGGTGTCTGTTGAGTTGGCATGGATGGAGACTAGGATTTGTTACTCCGTGTGACGGAGAGGTATCTCAGGGCCCACTCGGTAATACAACATCACAATGAGCCTTGCAAGCAATGTGACTAATTGTTAGTTGCAGGATCTTGTATTATGGAACTAGTAAAGAGACTTGCCAGTAACGAGATTGAACTAGGTATGGAGATACCGACGATCGAATCTCGAGCAAGTAACATACCGAAGAACAAAGGGAACGTTATACGGGATTAACTGAATCCTTGACATAGAGGTTCGACCGATAAAGATCTTTGTAGAATATGTAGGAACCAATGTGTACGTCCAGGTCCCGCCATTGGTTATTGATCGTAGAGGTGTCTCGGTCATGTCTACATAGTTCTCGAACCCGCAGGGTCTGCACACTTAAGGTTCGGTGATGTTTCGGTAGTGTAGAGTTATGTATGGTGGTGACCGAAGTTTGTTCGGAGTCTCGTATGAGGTCCCGGACGTCACGAGGAGCTCCGGAATGGTCCGGAGGTAAAGATTCATATATAGGAAGTCCCAGTTTGGTTTCCGGAAAAGTTTCGGGCTCATCGGTAGTGTACCGGGAGTGCCGGTAGTGTACCGGGAGGGGTATTTCGACCCCAAGAGGTCCATGGGCTGTGGGATAATAATAACCAGCCCTTAGTGGGCTGGGAAAACAGCCACAAAGGCCCATGGCGCAGGGAGAAAAAGTCCTAAAGGAAAAAGTGAAAAAAATCAGCCAATAGGAGGCAATCCTACTCCAACTAGGATTGGAGGTGAAGTAGGATTGCACCCCACCTCCTATTTCGGTTGAACCAAAGGCCTTGGCTGCCTCTCCTCTCCTCTCCTCCTATATATACTGGTGGAATAGCTAGGGTTTGGCTAACAATTACGGCCACGTGCTACCCGTTCCACCGGTGCTCCTCTAGATCGGATTTCTGCAGCACTTAGGCGAAGCCCTGCCGGAATTGCTCCACCACCACCATCACCGGAGCGCCGTCACGCTGCCGGTGAACTCTCTCTCCTCTCTACCTCCTATTGCTGGATCAATACGGTGGAGATCGTCATCAAGCTGCACGTGTGCTGAACGCGGAGGTGCCGTCCGTTCAGCGCTAGATCGGAAGGACCGTGATCGAGATCGCGAGACGATTCGCGATGAGATTGCGGAACAGATCGTGATGAGTTCGCGGGACAGATCGTGATCAAGTTCGTGAGACAGATCGTGATGAGTTCGCGAGACGGATCGTGATTGGATCGCGGGACGGATCATGATGAGATCGCGGGACGCTCGGCGATTTGGATCGCGAAGATGTTCGACTACACCAACCGCGTTTCTTAACGCTTCCCGCTTAGCGATCTAGAAGGGTACGTAGATCCACTCTCCCTCTTGTAGATGCTCATAACCATGGATAGGTTTGCGTGTGCGTAGGAAAAAATTTGTTTCCCATGCGACGTTCCCCAACATTTACTTCCATCATCTTTCAGTTTAGCTTTCTCTAGGAACGCATTAAAATTCAGGGGTGCTACTACGCAAGCCATTTATCTACAACATAAATATGCAAAGTTCGTTTAGACTATTGTTCAAGATAATGAGTTTAGTTAATCAAATTACTAAAGCTCCCACTCAAATTGACATCCCTCAGGTCATCTGAGTGTCACATGATCCAAATCCACCAACTCAAGTCCGATCATCACGTGAGTTGAGGTGGCTTCAATGGTGAACATCATTATGTTGATCATATCTACTATATGACTCATGTTCGACCTTTCGGTCTCTTGTGTTCCGAGGCCATGTTTGTACATGCTAGGCTCGTCAAGTTTAACCCGAGTGTTCTGCGCGTGCAAAACTGGCTTGTACCCGTTGTATGTGTAGAGTCTATCACACCCGATCATCACGTGGTGTCTCAACACGACGAACTTTCGCAACGGTGCACACTCGGGGAGAACACAATTTTATCTTGAAATTTAAGTCAGGGATCACCTTATAATGCTACCGTCGTACTAAGCATAACAAGGTGCATAAAAGGATTAACATCACATGCAATTCATAAGTGACATGATATGGCCATGAACTTGTGCTTTAGATCTCCATCTTGAAAGCACCGACATGATATTCATCGTCATCGTCACAACACCATGATCTTCATCATCTTGATCTCCATCAATGGGTCGCCATCGAGGTTGTCACGCCCTGCATGCTTCTACTACTATTGCTATGCTTAGCGATAAAGTAAAGCATTACATAGCGCTTAATGATTGACACGCGGGTCATACAATAATTAAAGACAACCCTATGGCTCCTACCGGTTGCTGTACTCATCGACATGCAAGTCGTGAAATTCTATACATCACATGATCATCTCATACATCACATATATCACATCATGTAATCGGCCATATCACATCACAACATACCCTGCAAAAACAAGTTAGACGTCCTCTAATTGTTGTTGCATGTTTTATGTGGCTGCTACGGGTTTCTAGAAAGAACGATTCTCACCTACGCATAAACCACAACGGTGATACATAATTTGCTTTTCAACCTTCTCAAGGACCTCCTTTGTCGAATCCGATCCAACTAAAGTGAGAGAAACTTCCACCCGCAAGCCATCTAGGCAACAAGTTGCATCGAGGGAACTGGTCTCTCGTAAGAGTACGAGTAATGTTGGTCCGGGCCGCTTCATCTCACAATACCGCTGAACCAAAATACGACCAAGGGTGGAAGCAATCTAAGCATCAACGCCCACAAACCTTTTGTGTTCTACTCGAGATCTCATCAAACCACCAACCTAGCTCATGATGCCACTGTGGGGGAACATTGCATGGGAAACAAAAATTTTCCTACGCACACGCAAATCTATCCATGGTGATGAGCATCTACGAGAGGGGGAGTTGATCTACGTACCCTTGTAGATCGCTAAGCGGGAAGCGTTAAGAAACGCGGTTGGTGTAGTCGAACGTCTTCGCGATTCAAATCGCCGAGCGTCCCGCGATCCAATCATGATCCGTCCTGCGATCTCGTCACGATCTGTCCCGTGATCCAATCACAAACCGTCCCGTGGCCTTGATCACGGTCCTTCTGATCTAGTACCGAACGGACGACACCTCCGCGTTCAGCACACGTGCAGCTTGATGACGATCTCCACCGTCTTGATCCAACAAGAAGAAGTGGAGAGGAGGAAGAGTTCGCCGGCAGCATGACGGCGCTCCGGCGATGGTGGTGGAGCAATTTCGGCAGGGCTTCGCCTAAGCACTGCGGAAATACGATCTAGAGGAGAAACTATGCACCGGTGGAACAGCTAGCACGTGGCCGGAAAAACTCATGCAAAACCCTAGCAATCCACTAGTATATATAGGAGGGAGGGAGGAGGAGAGGCAGCCTTGCCTCCAAGCCAAGGAGGCTTCGTCCGAAGCAAAGGAGGAGGAATCCTACTCCTCCTCCAATCCTAGTTGGACTAGGATTGCTCCCTATTGGCCCTTTTTCCACCTTTATCTTTAGGCCTTTTTTCTCCTGGTGCCATGGGCCTTTTGTGGCTGTTCCACCAGCCCACTAAGGGCTGTTTATTATTCTCACACAGCCCATGGACCCTCTAGGGTCGAAATACCCCTCCCGGAGGTCTCCCGGTACACTACCGGCACTCCCGGGACACTACCGATGAGCCCGAAACTTTTCCGGCGACCAAACCGGGACTTCCTATATATGAATCTTTACCTTCGGACCATTCCGGAGCTCCTCGTGACGTCCAGGATCTCATCCAGGACTCCGAACAAACTTCGGTCACCACCATACATAACTCTATACTACCGAAACGTCACCAAACCTTAAGTGTGCAGACCCTGCGGGTTCGAGAACTATGTAGACATGACCGAGACACCTCTACGATCAATAACCAATGGTGGGACCTGGATGTCCACATTGGTTCCTACATATTCTACGAAGATCTTTATCGGTCGAACCTCTATGTCAAGGATTCAGTTAATCCCGTATGATGTTCCCTTTGTTCTTCGGTATGTTACTTGCCCGAGATTCGATCGTCGGTATCTCCATACCTAGTTCAATCTCGTTACCGGCAAGTATCTTTACTCGTTCTGTAAGACAAGATCCCGCAACTAACAATTAGTCACATTGCTTGCAAGGCTCATTGTGATGTTGTATTACCGAGTGGGCCTTGAGATACCTCTCCGTCACACGGAGTAACAAATCCCAATCTCGATCCATGCCAACTCAACAGACACCCTCGGAGACACCTGTAGATCACCTTTATAGTCACTCAGTTACGTTCCGACGTTTGATACACACAAGGTACTCCTTCGATATCTGTGAGTTGCATGATCTCATGGTCATAGGAACATATGCTTGACATGCAGAAAACAGTAGCAATAAACTGACACAATCATAAGCTACGTTTGTAGTTTGGGTCTTGTCCATCACATCATTCTCCTAATGATGTGATCCCGTTATCAAATGACATCTCATGTCCATGGCTAGGAAACCTTAACCATCTTTCAATCAACGAGCTAGTTCACTAGAGGCATACTAGGGACATTGTGTTTGTCTATGTATCCACACATGTATCCATGTTTCCAATTAATACAATTATAGCATGGATAATAAATGATTATCATGAACAAGGAAATACAATAATAAACACTTTATTTATTGCCTCTAGGGCATATTTCCAACAGATATAACCACAACGTCCAAATTTGACGCAACGTGAGGGAGGAGTCGGTGTCACCGCCGCACATCCGATATGCCCACATTGTCAAGCCGACGTCGTCGCTTGACATAATTTTGGCTTATATATATTTTTAGTGTTTAGGGCAATGTTTATATCATTTTGATATTGTTTTGGCATCAATTTTTTTTTTGAACTAGCATATTAATTCATTGTCTAGTGCTACTTGCTATTTTCTGCATATTTTTGGATTTTTAGAAAAAACAATTTTATTGAGCTCAAACAATCAAGGAAAAAAAGTTTTGGGTCTAGAAGATTTCGGGGGTAACCTACATAGGCTGGGGGCAACCCACAGGACCCACACGCCCCCTCTATGTAGCCAGGGGCACATGGTGGGGAGATGTGGGCCCTTGGTGCCTCGTTCCATCGCCTTGAGGTCCATGTGCCTCTGTGTATGCTTCCTTCTGTCCTTTTTACTTTGCATATTAAATTTGTGTCAATTAAAAATTCATAAAGTTTTACCAAATATATATTGAAAAATATCAACATCTACAATACCAAATATACAATCCATGAAACTTCATTTCGTTATGAATCTAACAATATTGATTTGACATTGTGAATGTTGATATTTCTATAAATTTGGTCAAAGTAGAGATACTTTGACTTCAGACAAAGCTAATATGCAGACTAAAAAGGACCGGATGGACTACTTAAAATTAAATGTCAACGATTTTTTCAACCCTAATTTTTTCGCCAGCGCTCACCTCTGTTTCATGATGATCCCATCCGAGACCTTTTTCAAATCTTTGTCGGAGGGGGAATTCTTCACGGTGGCCATCCCCTCAACTTGAAAGCCACCATGATCGTCCGTGTGCAGTTTCCTTTGGACTATGTGTTAATAGCAATAGTATATGGTTTTTCTACTTTTTTTCTCAATACAAAGATCACATGACCCGCCCTCCGTGATTGTGATCCATCTTATGTAATTTGTTGGTGCTTTTGTTGAGATATGATGAATTGACACTCTATGATCAGATTTATCCATGTATCTTTTTGAGATTTATTTGGTTCATTTGTTGCATAATTATTATTCATACTTGCTCTTTGATCTATTCTTCTTTCTTGGGACAAATTTGAGGTTTGATCTCTAAGAGGGAGTTGTGTATGTCAGTTGGGTTCAACCTTGCAAGTAATCTAGCCGAGTGACAAAATGTAGAAAATGATTATATTGTGTTGTTGGCACTAAAGATACAAAGATGGTTATGTAGCTGTCCTTTGAACGCAGGGTGAAGCCAATATACCACTTTTTTGACCGAGGAAAATCTCAACTGAGGGAAATAATATTTGCTATAAAAATGAGAAAAATACTATTTGCTACTATACTACATCACTCTTACTCCTTGGGGAAATCTCAATGCCTGTCACAAGTAGCAATGCTTGCTAAAAACCTTGCACTTGGGGCCTAACACCTTCCTAGTCGAGAGTAAGCAATACTCAGGTTGCTCGTCCTGTAGACACGCCAAGGGCCCAATCAAAGCCATTAATTTTTTATCACACATGAAACTTGACATTATAACCACCCACTACCAAATTCCTCACATATGTTATATGTGTGATTATCCCTTGTCATATTGTCTTCTCTAAGTGTTCCCTCTTTTTCTTATGAATCTTCTAGTTTCACTAATACACTCATGTTTTCACAATCGTATGCTTGACTGGTCAATCAATAAGCAACTTTTTAAAGCTTGAGCTAATACATGTACACATCCTACGAAATCCAGAAGTAAAAGCATGTGCTTACGCTTTACATATACTACTATGAAACCGTAGGTTCTAAAGGAACTACTCACACATGGTCATGGAGGCAACAAGGATGATGAAGAGGCCTCCTCTAATGGCTTCCCCATCCGACAAAACTCCGAAATGGGGCTCCAGATGGGATCTCTTCGCAACAAAGGCTTGCGGCGGTGATATTTCTCTTCTTGGGGAACATTGGATGGTTTTGGTATTTATAGGGATTTATGGCGGTAAAATTAGGTCAAGACATGGCTTAGGGGGGTCCACAAGCCTGGGTGGCGCGGCCACCACCTGGCCGCACCACCCTGGCTTGTGGGGTCCTAGTGACTCCTCTCGACGTCTCCCGAAGCTTCCAGTTTTCCTTCTGGTACATAAAAATGGTCAAAATTAGCATCGTGTTTAGATCTTCGTTGGTATTGGTTTTCAGTAAAACCAAAAAGAAACTGACAGTTGACACTAGATTAATAGGTTAGTACAGAAAAATAATGTAAATAGCTATAAAAAGTATATAAAAGTGATAAAATATTAGCATTTAATAATCAAAAAATATAAATACATTTGAGACGTATGATGCGTATGTGTACAATGTCGTTTCGTGGGGTGCTTGATTTTGTGATATGCCCCACCTTACTCTGTCCCTCGCTGGCCATTCCCACCCCCTCGTCACCACTGAGTCGGGGTGATGGGCCTCTCCTAGGTGCATCTCTCTTTCTCCTTTGGTGGTAGTGTGAGTTTTTCTGGCGGCATGACAAAGTGAATATCCAAAGACGACTCTTCTCAGTGAAGTGGGGAGAGGATTAGGCTCCGACCGGTGGTGCTGGCACAGAGACTATGACAACCTGGGGCTCCTATACCTACACTGACGTTTGGATCTGGGTGAGCCTACATGCCTGATTCGTGGCTCCACGCGGACATGGATGCATCGGACCTCAGCGACACTTGGGCATCGCGAAGGTGACGAGGCGACAGTGTGAGATCGAGGTGATGGTCCGCCCATTATGGCAGTGGTGCTAGTGAACCCCAACATTGTGGCTAAAACGGCGAAGTAAACCAACATGGACGGTGTTGCCCCAATCGGGTCGGCAATTGCGACATCCTCGATATCGTTACTTTGCTGGGAGCATCGTGTTTGAAGACATGGTGTGAAAGTTGTGTGTTACGTTCCTCTTGTGTTTGGCGTTGTTTGGGTTGAATTTCGAGGTCGTAATGTAGTCATCTCTAGTAAGCCCAATATGATATCTTTCTCGCGGCTTACTGTGTCCCGCCACCTACTCATCGACTTTTTTAGGTCTTCAAGGGGTGGTTGGTGCGTTGACAAGAAAGATTTAGTTGAAGTTGTCGCCCTTCGAAGGTAGCTGACCTTAGCGGAGACACGACTTTGATGTTCCATCAAGGACGGTGCCTTTTGCAACATGATTGGAATGTGTGTGGCTAGTATTCAGATTAACTATGGTACCAAGTTTTAACTACGCTTGCTGTTGGCAACGATGGGCAAACATTTTGTAATTGTTCTGTGCCTTCCATAAAAATCAAGATGATACCCCACGGTTACGCTGGGAATTGGTTGTGATATATTTTGATTATTTGAAATATACATATTTGGATGAATGGTATGGAAATAAAAAATAAAAAATACATATGACTTATTGTATTTAATTATAGAAATTCGTTTTTTTCATGCATGTTTACGTAATGAGATGACATACGTAGAGAAATATATTATTAATAATAATCAATGAGGTGAGTTTTTTGCATACATATGCAAAACACCCTCGATAGGTAGCCGCCACAACTTCGAGCTGGATCGGACGATAAAAAAAAATGTCCCACCGTCGTCGTTAACCACAGGCTTCTTCCTATGACGACGTTCGGCGACGACGAGGGAAGAAGCAAGAAGGAGGCGGCCACTGGAGGCGACTGGAGGGTGTCGCCCGTGTGGTCGGTTTGAAGGATGCGGGACCTTGAGGAGGATACACAAGATGCATAGAAACACTAATAAGAAAACATGTATATCGAGAGATTGCGCCATTGGACCACGCGATAGTTGGCTGAACATTTCGCCAAGAGGCTCCCATACTGCCATGCACGTGCACAGCATCCCCGCTTCACTCCACCCCAAGCGCGCTGGATCGTGCCTTTGGCCTACACTTGTCTTAATCTTCTGAGCATGGGTGCTAAATTGACGTGCTCTATCTTCATGCTTTTCTTTCGATGAAAGGAGCTCCATCTTCATCTCACAAGATCAGATCAGCCCCGTTTTCACGTGCGTCCACACAAATTTGCCTCCAGCTGGCTCACAAACACTGGCAAAAGCATGTACATTTGCTTTCACCTAATACGCCGGGCCCACCATCCGACAGCGGCCACGCGCTCCATTTCTCCTTCACCACCTGTCCTTCCTCCCGGCCGGGTCTCGTCCAAGACGTCGCCGTCTCGATCTGGCGCTCACACGCCGGCCATCACGAGATGGGGTCAACCACGGGCCGCGTGGCCGTTCCTGGCCCGTCCGATCCCGACCCGACGTTCCCGAGCAGCGCCGTGTGGCTCAGCCTGGCTAGCTCTACCTACTCCGCCCCCGACGGCAAAGCTGGATGTTTCCAGACGCTTCCGTGGCAGAGGGCGCTTAAGATATTTTACTAGGGCGATTAGTCTACTCTAATTCACGGTCTCTTGCGTGAGTGGGTGCGCTACGTGCCATTGTTTTCTCGCCTTAGAATACTAAGCATGATTGGTGCTGCGGCTTTGTAGTAGTAGTACTACTAACCGAGCGGTCCGGACAAAAAATGGAACAATCTAGATGCTCCGCAATGTTCCATCACTACCCTAGTAGGCGTAGTCCAGTACCTGCACTTCGCCATACACACTTGCACGGAACGGAAGGCCGAGTTACTAGCTAGGAGTAGAAATAATTTGCTTGTGTTGATCTGAAAAGAAGTTGTGTTTCATTGCAAAAAAAAAAAGTTGTGTTCATGGCATGGGCCTGAATCTTCATGCACATGATCAAGCAAACGTATGCTTCAATGATCCAGCTGTTCTTTCTAGCTCTGTCCTATTGGTAGCTACACATGTCGACATTTCCCAACATTTTCCTTCTTCGCGATATTTTCCGCTGACTACCACCAGTAACAACTTTTCTTGCATCCATGGCTAGCAAAAAACACGCACTCGATCATTGCTCTACTAGTCCCTGTCATCTCCATGGCTTCATTGCATATTTGTACGTGTTACATCAACCACCCAAGAAAAGCAAGGGCATGCACAAACGGCCGATGCTTTTCTTATAATAATTTTAACTAAACACGCACCATCGCCATGGCTCGAAGAGGACCTAATCGCACAGATCTGCGCGCAAGTAGCCAAGCACATGGGGCCCGCCATGATGGTGGACGAGCCGATTAATGAATAAACAATGGTAATGGAACCATCGCGCACCACCGTCCAGCGACGCCATCGCTCATCCCCAACCGTCCAGCGAGCCGACCGGTGACCTCACGCTGCCGCGCCTGCCGGGTAAAAGCAGCTCACGGGTCTCGTCGCGGCCATCCGATGGACGAGCTCGTCGATCTGACGGACGGCGTCGCGGCGGACTAATCAGCCGTCTTTGGCGTTGTCGTGTCATTAGCAATGATTCTCGTCAGTGCTCTTCTTTTGCGGTGTAGGCCCTTCACCAACCCTGAAATTGCATGGTACTTCCATCCGCAAAAAGAAAAAGGAAATTGCATGGTACTTGATGCTAGTCAAAACATAAGCTCGTTTGAAGCTTGCAGTGTCTTTGTGCGCACTCCCTCTATAACTAATATAAGTAGTGATCTAAAAAATATATTAGCATTTTATATTGGTTTATAAAGGGAGTATATTCTAAAATGTGTCATGGTGTTCTCCCAGGTAGCCATTGGGTGTCACATGGCAGGAATAACTACTTCTTTCGTCCCATGATATAAAACGTTTTTGGATACAAGTGATGTTGAAAAAGGCTTTACATTATGGGACAGAGGGAGTACTCTGTAACATATGGCAATTACACTAGGTAGTGACAAACATAGAAATGGAACAAGGGTCTAAGCTGCTGGTTTGTCTCTAATATGTTCCTAATTAGTTTTGATAGAACCATCTATAGTTGATCATGTTGTATGCCGGGGTATTCCCCTTTAAGAAAGGTTGACAATGTTGTATGCCCTCTACAAAACTTTGGTAGAACACATGTGGTCCCTCTATCAATGGCCCTGTTTTTTTTTACAAAATACATGCATTCTACTACGGTACAAATAAATTTCAACCCGTAAACGCATGTCTTTTTGGACATTGATCTCTTGTATACATCTATGATCATATTCATGTACATGCATATGCATATATGTCAGTAGAAAACATTTGAAATTATACTATACATATATAAAAGTCCCAAAAAATATTTGGACCTCACAAATGTACTCCATCAAGATGAGAATATAAGCTTGGTATGAAAATTTAGTCGTCAATTTAACTAGATGAATATGTATAATCTGGCATAATTTGTTGTTTAGAAACTTCATTTGATGAAGAATCTAAAAATATGATTTTATGACATGCAACACATCTTCCATAAATCGATCCGAAGTTCTAAAAATGCGTGTCTAACTTATATTCCCACCGGAACAGAACAAGTATCTTTTTGTATATTTTTATAGTGTAAGTTGCACAAACATTGTACACGCTTACTAGAGGAGCATGCATCTATTGCTTAAGCTTGCACGTTAACTACAAAGTTAACAAAACAAGCAGAGAAACAATTGCATGAATCACCAAAAACCAGGTACCATATTAAACTTTCATCATAGTTGGAGGGCCAAGATGCGAAACGCATGTGCACGCGAATATGCGATGGATGGCTGGCATGGCATGGGGGGTCATCCATGCGTCCATGCCATGCGCCCCCTCCCGAAAATATCAAGGCCATGTCAGCCGCGCCCCCTGGCGATCCCGCCAGCCCCCAGCCGCGCACGCGCGAATAAGTATCTCCGCGCACCCACCGGTCGCCGACCCGCGGGCCCGCCGCCCTGCAGCCCAGGTGTCAGTCACGCAGCGCACCGCGCGGGCTCCACCGCTCGCCGCGCGGGCGAGTGAAATAACGGAGCAGACTACTACACAGACCACCGCCTACCCCTCCCATTACGGAAAAAATCTTTTTCTCGCCTCTCCTCGCCCCTCGCATTTTTCTCTCTCCTCCTCCTCCCTGCCTTCGCTTCCGCCTCCGCCTCGCCCGCCGCGCAATCCCGTCGCCGGCGTCGCCGATTCGCCGCCCGTGCTCCGTATTCGAGCGCTCCCGACCGAGGTACAGATCCTGGATCCTCCCACGCTACCCCGAACCCCCCTCCAGCGGTCCGTTTCGTTCATTTTGCGCCGTGTTTGTTGCTCTGCCGCCTCGATTTCTGCTCGCGACCCGTGGAGCCGGTAGATGGTGGGTGGTCTGTGCCTGAGTGTGCTCGGGCGAGGCGTTGGCCATGGTTTTACCTTGGAAGTTTGTGTTTCGGCGGCGAGGTTCAGCTGACCGTGTTGCAGCTTTTCTTTGTAATCTCTAGTAGATCAACCGGAGGTGGACGCTTGTTTCTGCGAAATTCGGGGCGATTTCGGCTTATACGCGAGTAGCGCGGATTCGAGCTGGGGTTTGCTCCTTTCCAGGGTGTCATTTCGGCGAGTAGATTTCGTAGTTTCGGCTGCAGATGTAACTGATGGAGCGGAGATAGTTATTGGAAAATCGTCTGGGATGAAGATGGTTCTATGTTAGCTTATAGTTTTCCATTTTAATTCAGAGCTGAAACGAAGGTCACAAGAAGAAATCTCAAAAGAACCGGGTGTTGTGTGTCTGCAAGTTTTTACTTGCTTTTGAAATATCTGATGTGCAGAATTTAACTCTGCTCCTTTGGGTTCTGCTGCTGTTCAACTGTCGAGGGTTACGTGTTGGAATGGATCTATATTGCATTTGTCTACTTGCTATATTTAGCGTGGATGGATCTAATCGAATTTTCTAAGTTAGAAACGTGAGATGTTCGATAATAGAAAAAAACCATGGTAAGGCAAATGAACTACCAATATTGTTTTACCCAAATTTGGGTAGCAGTCATCTGACTTGCAGTTATAGCCCTTCTGATATATGTGAATTGTGTATTATTATGTTCAGATTTGTATGAACTTGTACAGTAGCTATAAGCTTACAAAGTAGCTCTACCATTGTTTTTTCTTTCTCCTTTTCTTCCTTCTGGTTTTTGTTTCTGGGGTCCCAGTTCAGAGTTGCTTGCTTTGTTTCCGCGTTGTGCCATTTTGGTGTTACTCATCTAATACAAACGGCACACGTTTTGATCTGATGCGTGCTCGAGAAAGATGGCATATCGTTTATTTCTTTTAACGAAAATGAGAATGGTTGCTCCTTTTCTAGATGAGAATTTGATGCTTCTACTTGTGTAAAAACACATCGATTTTACACACATCGGCTCTTTCTTAAGTCCAAAAGACAATCCTCAGCTCCAAAACAAAATCGTTCAATTTGCAACCTAAAACTCACCCCCTCCCCCACCCACACTCAACCCACCCATGCCAAAAAAAGAACATCTTTTGGAATACGTGCCATTTATGTCCAAGGCAGTCATCTCTTGAACTCGAGGAGTCATGTAGAGCAGAACTGGATCTGAAACCAATGATGAAGATGAGGAGATGACTGAGAGCCCTTGGATCCTGATCCAAGGGTCAGAGTTGGCGATTAGATATTTCTTTCCTTTGCTTCCGGTCCCTCAAAGCAAACACCAAACCAATGTGTTCCTATACTATCTTATTTCCCCAAGCATCTGGAATCATTCCATTCCATCCCATTCTCAAATTCCAGGATGGTTCCATTCCAGTCTACCTCATGCCTCAAACCACTAATGGTTTTAGAGTTGAAATCCTTGTTCTGACTCTGGTAAGGGTTGGGAATGTAAACAAGATTTCTTTCTAGAAACATGTTGCCAAGGCTATGCAAAATTTGTTCCATTGGCTGGTTGTCCTCCTCTCTTTTTCTTTTGTCAATTTTCGGCAATATTTCTTGTTTTAAAATTTATTAAAATGACATCTATAATAATGTCCCTTTTCTTCTTTCGATTTTCCATTTGCTATATTTTGCAATGCAGAGACGTTAAGCGCCTATGGTTGGAACTGGTTGATATGATATCTGGTCACATTGTGGGATGCAATCCCCCCTTAGTGGGGGGTGATTGAAGAAGTCAACAATAGGAGAACTTGCATCTTGCTGAAGTTTTCTGGTTCTGAGGCAAGTAGCTTATAAGAAGAATAGGGAATGGCATAGATGTATAAACTGACTGGCTATTTTAGCATGCTGTTGATTAAATATGCTTTTATTGCTAATTGGGGCAGTTTTTCTAATTTCTTTCTTTCTGAGTGTTCCTCTCTAGTTTCTTGAGCAGGCTCTTAAACTACCAAGTATGTCAGTGTCAAATGGGAAGTGGATTGATGGGCTCCAGTTCTCATCACTGTTCTGGCCCCCGCCACACGATGCGCAGCAGAAACAGGTACAATGCTCATAGTTTAGCTATGTTATATACGCTGTACTTCGTAGACACCTGATGTTAATGCGACGCTTCTGTTGTGTTTTCTTTTTGAAGGCACAAATTTTAGCCTATGTTGAGTACTTTGGTCAGTTCACATCTGACAGCGAGCAATTCCCGGAGGATGTAGCTCAGGTACTGTATCTCTTAGCATCAATTAGTTTTTTTGTGGTAAATTTTTTATCAACTGTTAATATTTAGACCCCTCCATCTTTCTTGTTTGTGTGCAGCTAATTCAAAGTTGCTATCCATCAAAAGAAAAGCGGTTGGTAGATGAAGTATTAGGTAACATATGAACTTCTGATAGCTACACATTGACATTATTACTACAGGCATATGAAGAAAGAAATTGAAACTTGTTTTTACATTTCGCCCAGCAACTTTTGTTCTCCATCACCCTGAGCATGGTCATGCAGTTGTACATCCAATTCTTTCACGCATCATAGATGGGACACTGAGCTATGATAGTCATGGTTCCCCATTCAATTCCTTCATCTCTTTATTTACCCAAAGTTCTGAGGTGAGGCCCTTACTTTCCTGCTTACTTTTAGTTCTCTTGCTTGATGCTGGTTGTGGTTGAAGTTCTGTTGCTCATGAAGTGTACTTTTGGCTGCAGAAAGAGTACTCAGAACAGTGGGCTTTGGCCTGTGGAGAAATTCTTAGAGTTCTAACTCACTACAACAGGCCAATCTTTAAAGTTGCAGAGTGTAACAACACCTCTGACCAGGCCACAACAAGTTGTTCTGCACAGGAGAAAGCTAATTACTCTCCAGGAAATGAACCTGAACGGAAGCCATTGAGGCCATTATCTCCTTGGATCACAGATATTTTGCTAACTGCACCTTTGGGCATTAGAAGTGACTATTTTAGATGGTGAGTTGACTCTAATTTCTTTTTATCCTTTTCTTATGAAACATGACTTAAGGCAATGTGACTATTAATAAGGAGCAAAATTAGCGAATGGAGAAACAGGGTAAATAGTAATACCATGCGAGGAAAATAGTATTGCAGGTGAGCAATAAGGTCGAACTCAGGAGTAAGTCGCTTGTAATCAAGACCAAACTGCAAGCATCTCTGATATGCTAATGGGAATGTGTGCTAATCAACTTCAAATGTGCTAATGGTAGTGTGCTAATCGACTCTAAATATGCTAATGGGAGTGTATGCTGTACATGAATAGTAAATGTCAACGCTTTTCAGCTTGTTGGAATATATGCTGTTACTGTTGTAAATCAACATTTGCTATCATACACTTTGCTTAGTAATATTAGCTGATTACTCCCTGTTTCATTTTAAACCTGTCAGGTGTGGTGGAGTTATGGGAAAGTACGCAGCTGGTGGAGAATTGAAGCCTCCAACAACTGGTTAGTAACTTTGAAATCATTTTTTTGCCTGAAATGAGAAGATGCAGTAACACTAGATGTTTTCTTTATTCCATCTAGATATTTAACTTTGTTACTTCTTATTTTGATTATGTGGATTTTCCAAATGTGGAACACCTTTTCTTCTTGCAACAGATGCTAATTATTGTCATAAACACAAATGATTAATTAGACGTCTTTTTAATTTAGCTTACAGCCGAGGAGCTGGTAAGCATCCACAACTCATGCCATCCACCCCAAGATGGGCTGTTGCCAATGGAGCTGGAGTTATTTTAAGTGTCTGTGATGAGGAAGTAGCTCGTTATGAGACAGCAAACTTAACCGCGGCAGCTGTTCCCGCCCTTCTGCTACCTCCACCGACAACACCCTTGGATGAGCATTTGGTGGCAGGGCTACCCCCTCTCGAACCATATGCTCGCTTGTTTCATAGGTAAGATCCTATCAATTGTCATACCAAGTCTACTTTCCAGATTGTACTAAACGTGTTACTCTCTTGTCAGATACTACGCAATTGCCACACCAAGTGCTACGCAAAGATTGCTTTTTGGTCTTCTTGAAGCACCACCGTCATGGGCTCCAGATGCACTTGATGCAGCAGTTCAGCTTGTTGAACTCCTTCGGGCAGCTGAAGATTATGCTACTGGCATGCGGGTATAGCATACTGCACGCTGGCTGTTGTTTCAGTGCTGTTAATCGTGATGCCTCACGATACAAATTTTTCATATTCGTATGTTTTGGGTGTCCATGTTTATTAATCTTGGTACCTTTAATTTCTGTCCAGCTTCCAAAAAATTGGTTGCATCTTCATTTCTTGCGTGCGATTGGAACTGCAATGTCTATGAGGGCTGGTATTGCTGCTGATACAGCTGCTGCGTTGCTTTTTCGCATACTATCCCAACCAACTTTGCTTTTTCCTCCACTAAGGCATGCTGAAGGAGTTGAAGTGCAGCATGAACCACTGGGTGGCTATGTATCATCATACAAAAGACAGGTATGCAGTAGTTTCTGCATCTGATTAGTTTTTCATTACCTGTTTTTTTCTTTAGTAAAGACGCAAAGCATAGTTAGTCTTTTCTGGGGCTTGTGTATTCTAGGCTCTCTTGTTAAGTTCAGGGGGTCTTATTATACACTGATTTAGGCATTGTTAGTCGCAGTTTACATTACTGCATTAGTTGAGCTAAAACACTTACTGCATTAGTTGAGCTAAAACACTGCAACAGAGAGATAATCCTTATAGTTAATTTCCATTCAACATTTGATCATTTTTGCATACTTGCTCATGTGGAATGCTTCTATCAATTCGTCAATTACTTATCTTGTGGTTTACAATGTTCTATGACTACTGTTTTAGAGATTTCACACCAAAGCTGCGCATTCAATTATCGTCTTTATTTACACCCTTCCACATGTGAATCCATGTTTTAGTTTTCTTGGTTTTACTGATTGCTGCCTTATGTCTGCATGCCTAATTTACCTGCTTGCACTTTGAACTATTCACAGCTGGAAGTTCCTGCATCTGAAACCACAATTGATGCCACTGCACAAGGCATTGCTTCCTTGCTGTGTGCTCATGGTCCTGATGTTGAGTGGAGAATATGTACCATCTGGGAAGCTGCCTATGGTTTGTTACCTCTGAATTCATCAGCAGTTGATTTGCCCGAAATCGTTGTAGCTGCTCCGCTTCAGCCACCGACTTTGTCATGGAGCCTATACTTGCCACTGTTGAAAGTGTTTGAATATCTACCTCGTGGAAGTCCATCTGAAGCATGCCTTATGAGAATATTTGTGGCAACAGTTGAAGCTATACTCAGAAGAACTTTCCCTTCGGAAACCTCTGAATCATCTAAAAGACCAAGAAGTCAATCCAAGAACCTTGCTGTTGCTGAACTCCGTACAATGATACATTCACTCTTTGTTGAATCATGTGCTTCAATGAACCTTGCTTCCAGGTTGTTGTTTGTAGTATTAACTGTTTGTGTCAGTCATCAAGCTTTGCCAGGGGGTAGCAAAAGACCAACGGGTAGTGAAAACCATTTTTCTGAGGAGGCCACTGAGGACCCAAGATTAACCAATGGAAGAAATAGGGTCAAGAAGAAACAAGGGCCTGTTGGTACATTTGACTCGTATGTGCTGGCTGCTGTTTGTGCCTTATCTTGTGAGCTTCAGTTGTTCCCCATCCTTTGCAAGAGCGCAACAAACTCAAACGTAAAAGACTCTTTAAAGATCCTGAAGCCTGGGAAAAACAATGGGATCAGTAATGAGCTACAGAATAGCATTAGCTCAGCAATTCTTCATACTCGTAGAATTCTTGGCATCCTGGAAGCTCTTTTCTCCTTGAAGCCATCATCAGTTGGTACCTCCTGGAACTATAGTTCAAATGAGATAGTTGCAGCGGCTATGGTTGCTGCTCATGTTTCTGAGTTATTTCGCCGGTCGAGGCCATGCCTAAATGCACTATCTTCACTGAAGCGATGCAAGTGGGATGCTGAGATTTCTACCAGGGCATCATCCCTTTACCATTTGATCGACTTGCATGGTAAAACTGTGTCCTCCATCGTGAACAAAGCTGAGCCTCTAGAAGCTCACCTGACTTTTACATCAGTAAAGAGAGATGATCAACAACACATTGAGGAAAACAGCACCAGCTCATCGGGTAGTGGCAACTTGGAAAAGAAAAATGCTTCAGCCTCGCACATGAAAAATGGTTTTTCGAGACCACTCTTGAAATGCTCAGAAGAGGCTAGGCGAAACGGTAATGTTGCAAGTACATCTGGGAAAGTTCCTGCAACTTTACAGGCTGAAGCATCTGATTTGGCGAACTTCCTTACCATGGATAGGAATGGGGGTTATCGAGGCTCTCAGTCTCTCCTAAGATCTGTTATCTCAGAAAAACAGGAACTATGCTTCTCTGTTGTGTCATTGCTCTGGCATAAGCTTATTGCATCTCCCGAAACGCAGATGTCTGCAGAAAGTACATCAGCTCATCAAGGTTGGAGAAAGGTATGATTCGTGTGGCTATTGGCATAACACAGCAATGCTTCAGTGACATTCTAATTTTGTTATCTTATTAACTGTACATCTGACATTTTTTTACGTATAGGTTGTAGATGCACTTTGTGATGTTGTTTCGGCCTCACCAGCCAAGGCTTCAACTGCTATTGTTCTGCAGGTAAAGATTCATTCAGACATTTGGTCGCAATGAAATTTAGTTCAGATTTTGGCATCTTCTCCCTTCTTCATTTCTCACGTGAGAACATACATTGTCTTCATGACATATACATACATATTTCCTGTCATATTTATGGACTCTTGTATGCAGGCTGAGAAGGACCTACAGCCCTGGATTGCTCGAGATGATGAGGAAGGTCAGAAGATGTGGAGAGTCAACCAGCGAATAGTTAAACTTATAGCTGAGCTTATGAGGAACCATGATAGCCCAGAAGCATTGATAATTCTGGCTAGTGCTTCAGACCTTCTGCTTCGTGCTACAGATGGGATGCTTGTTGATGGTGAAGCTTGTACCTTGCCTCAGTTAGAGGTAAATACATATACAAACTCTCTTCACAGAATAGCACAAACATATCATCTGTCGTACTTCGTTGTCGTTAAAGCAGCATCGACTCATTTTCTTGCTTTGAAAGTTGCATGTCATTGGTTCTTTCTGACACCATTTGTTCCTGTGATTGAATATGCACAGCTCCTGGAAGTAACTGCTAGAGCTATTCATCTCATCGTTGAATGGGGAGACCCAGGTGTAGCAGTCGCTGATGGCCTCTCAAATCTGTTAAAGGTATGTTCTCTACTCAGATCTCACCCCTATTCTATTCTGTTCATCAGACACACACCTACGTTTAGAATGTTAATGACTCGATGTGGTTTGCAGTGCCGTCTATCGCCTACCATCCGCTGCCTCTCCCACGCTAGTGCACATGTACGAGCGCTCAGCATGTCGGTCCTCCGTGACATCTTGAACAGTGGACCACTAGGTTCCACTAAGATCATTCAAGGCGAGCAACGGAACGGCATCCAAAGCCCAAACTACAACCAATGCGCGGTAGCAAGCACGGTGAACTGGCAAGCGGATGTTGAGAGATGTATAGACTGGGAAGCCCGCAGCCGCCGCGCCACCGGGATGACCCTTGCCTTCCTCACTGCTGCGGCTAACGAGCTCGGCTGCCCCCTTCCTTGCTGACAAGGCCATATTTGGAGCTGACGATCGGCGACACTTGACAGTTGGTGCGAGCAGTTGCTGCATGGTCAGCGAGCAGGATGGCTAATTAATCCCTTGCTCAAGGATGGCTTCCCAGTCTGCCCCCCATGATGTGATGTACATTAGCTGATGTTCCCAATCATACGGAGCTTTGCTCCCGCGGTGTGATTTTAACTTGCAACTGACGTTAGATGTTCAAGCGTATTGAACTGCTTGTGCTGTAACTTGTATTCATGATGTAACCGGAAGATGTCTGCTATGGTAAATGAAGACATGTCATTTTTCGTTCTCTACGCACGGTGTTAGAGCATCTCCAATAGATGATATAGATGTAAGAATAACTAACTTATACTCCTTCTATTCCATAATGTAGTGCGTCCGTGCTTCTTCAAATCGAAGTTTGATCGCAAATTTAACCAACAAAACCGATTGCGGCGGAAGTAAAAATTATATCATTGAATTCGTATTGAGTTTTTGATGGTATAATTTTTACTCCTGCCGCAATCGGTCTCATTGGTTAAATTTATGGTCAAACTTAAAGCTTGAAAACCGAGGACGCACTATATTATGAAATGAAGGGAGTACATCTCCAAGGTCCAAAAACCCACCCTCAACAGATGATGCAGATCAAATTTTAACATCTTCACCTTCAGGAGATATAAAATACAACACTTGAAGATGCAAATTTTGCATTCCACCTTCGAAAGATATAAAACTGGCGGTTGCGTGCCAACTGATCATCCGTTTTCATTTTTGTTCCACTTGCTGCTCGGGTCATGCCCGACTCTGATGACCCCGCTGCCTTCTCCGTGGTAGGCGCCCACCCCGCCACAACCTTTGCCGGCGCGACCATCATTCCCAATCTGGCCTTCGCCTCCATACTGCCGTCGCGGTTTTTACCTCACCCTGGCCGGTCGTCGTGGCGGTTGCGTCGCCGTTGGAGAAGCAGCGGGCTGCCAATCCCCACGGTGGAGGTGTGAAGCGGTCGGCGGGGTGCAACCCGATGACGAACCCATCTTGGGTAGCCAAAATATCGAAAGCGATCGTGGCTGCGCTTGACAATTTGCTGCCGCCGACGGTCGTGGCGTCCGCATCTGGTCAAAGAATCCCTGCTCCACCTCCGCCGCCATCGCCGGCGGCCATGAAGGAAGACATGGTCACACCTGCGGCCACCACATCCAACGTGCCCGTCCGGTTTTACATTTCCACTTTGCATCATCTATTGAAGTTGCACTATGACATCACCAATATACATCATCTATTGGAGTTTTTTTTTTTAAGATGTAAAATGCATTTTTGGTGATGTAAGTTTTACATCTCCAAATTTGCATAATCTATTGAAGATGCTCTTATGAAGCATGTCGGTAATGGTACCCACTAGTTACTTTACCTGATTCATCTACAAATGCTGAGGTTAACCACTTTGTTGTACGATTCTATCAACATATAACGATCTTTTTACATAAAAAAGCGAAGCGAGCTCCCTAGTTCCGTTACTTTCGGCCTTTTTGATTCACATGATTCTTAAAATGCAGGAATAGGAAACGTACATGAATAAAATGGCATGTCGTAAATTACCCTAAAGGATTTGGGAGAATGTCTGAAGTGCATGAAAAACAAAGGAATTCTACCAAAATAATGGAAAATTTTCTACAAAATACAAATGGATCATATGGAAAGATTCTTAAGGATTCCAATCCTATGAAACAATCGGCCATCACAAAAAAATTCGTAAGTGTTCAAATCCTTCAAAAATTCTATAATATTCTTTTTTGAATCAAAGGAGGCCTTAGATCGAAACCACAGTGTTGCAATAAAATCACTATATACAATCTTCAAGCAAAGGCTGTAAGACTCAAAGAGATACGATAGGGAAAACACAGAACTAGGACAACCGGACATAGCTCTGGCCTACCAAACAGGAAACTCATGCAGTCATCTAGCTCCAGGAATCAACAAGGAGTCACCATCGGTGGCTGCATCAGCACACCTGATTCCAGCGGCGAGGCTGGACTAGAGACGTTTTTGTTGCCCCAGGTGATGGCCCTGCTGTTAGAAAATTAGGGTTTAGCCATACCATCTATGCCTTTGCCTTATGGGTTGTGCCATTTACAATGCAATTTAAGCCCAGAGGACGACGCAAATTGATTTGAGAAACCTGATTTGTATATAGACAAGCTTTCAAGTTTAAAACAAATTGTTTTCAAATAGAGTCTAGATGCAATTAAAAACCACAATATAATTTTGTAGGGTAACGCATCAGAAAACAAATTTTTTCGACCTACGCATCAGCCCAGGACCACTATGGAGACTGCATATAAGGTTTGATCTTTTTCGTTACCGACTCAAAGGCAGCGAAAGTAGAGTCGATGATGACCGGCGGTGCAGATCCCCGTAGCTAGGATTTACAACCTCCCAACCGCGAGGATGTGTACCCTCATCTGTCCCCCGGACAACCCTCCAGGAGGCGGTCGGACAGTCCCTCGGACGGTGTCACGTACGGCCCTTCGGGAGGACCTCCGAAACTCGGACAGTCACTCGGACAGCCCTTCAGGAGGACCCTCAAAACTCGGACGGTCACTCGGACAGCCCTTCGGGAGGCACTCTTGAACTAAGACGGAAACAACGATATCTCTATAGAGTTGCACACATACGGTGTCATCTATCCGGCAGGGTTTCGCCGTCCAGAACTAGTTCCTGTCGGAACCCGGACAACCTTTCGGCTCTAGGAAACTTTTTCGCTCGGAGGGAGAGAGAAGCCAGAAATGTCATGGCATATGTATGTGAGAAGGGATGAGTGTGGAGAGTGCCTCTCCACCTCTATTTATAGGAAAACCCAAGGGGTAGGGTGGCTCCCAAAATACCAAAATGCCCGTGAAAGGTGTCCTTCACAAGGGCATAAATGGGAAGCCTCCAAATAGTGTTGTCCGCATCACCATGCGTGCATCAACCCCTAATAGTATTTCCACTTTTACAATACTGTTTCCACTATATACATATAGTGTTTCCACTATTCATGAAAACATTTTACCACGCCCTTTTAATCCGAAAATATTTCTGTAGGTCTTAGAACATTTCCAGTACTCACTAAAATAATTTTGGATGCGTTCCGAAACAATTACGGATTAGTGATTTTCATCTGCGAAAAGCAACCAAAGCGGTTCCGACAGCTCCGGAACATTCGAGGTTTTTCTCCGGAAAAATCCCAGAAGTTCCGAGAACAATTCTGGCACCCTTCAAGAATTTCCAGGCGTGTGCCGAAACCATTTTGACTTAATGGCATACTCCGAAATAACTTTTTGGTTTCAGCGGAACTCATCCGGTGACCTCTCTCTTCTGATTTTTTCCGCTGTCTTCGGAACTTTTTCTAGAGACTTTCTCTTAGACTCCCTGTCTAGTATTCAGCAGATAGATGACCCTTAAGCGTGTGGCCCTATAAGTTCGGTGAAGCATAGACATGACCCGGAACTCCTTCCGATCAATGATCAACATCGGAGCCGTGGACACCCATATTGAACCCTATACCCACACGAATGAATATTCGAGTGAACCTCCAGTTGTCATGTGCTATTCCTGTTGCTTCGCGATATGTTACAAATACCCGAGGTGAGACATGTTTGCATCCCCGTGGATCAACAACTTGTCCACTATGCCAGTTACCTCGTTACAGGTATTGTTCTCTTTTCTCGTTACCGTGTTCCAGCATCCTCGTGATCAAATCACAAAGTGTATGGCCAGACGATGATGGATACCGTAACATCGAGAGGGCCCAAAGATATCTCTCCATCATCGGAGGAGCAAATCCCAATCTTGGGCTATCAAGTTACTTGACATACTTTTCCATGAACCCGTAAGCTGCCGTAATAGCCACCCATTTACGGATGACGTTTAACAAACCCCAAAGTTCACAAAGCAAGCATGAAGAAACTCGATACTCTCATGGTCTAAGGAGTCATGCAAACGTTAACCATCTATATGTTATTAACCATTAACTTGTGACGAATGTATCTCATAGCATAATATCAATTCAGGTCGATTCAACACAAATGTTCTTCTAACATCGTGCCCTCAAAGTTGGTGGCATAGAAATGCCCATGATCAGGAAAACAGAACCATCATATAACACTTGAGCTAGTCTTAGAGGTCAGACTAGGAATACAATTTACCGTTTATTATTCCACACGTGCATATGAGTCTTCCTCCGAGCCTTGTGGTTATTGCAGACTCGAGAACCATAGCAGTTATAGCATGGAACATAAAGCTAATTATGAACAGGGAGATAATCAATAACATTTATTATTGCCTCTAGGGCATATCTCCTACAGACTCCCACTTGCACTAGAGTCAATAATCTAGTTAATGCTAATGCAGTTTACACATATGGCTCATTGGTGTAAAATATGCTTCGCATGTGGTATAGCCTGATGTCCAACAAATCTAACGACTTCAGCTCTGTGTGTATCTTTGCATATCCTCGTGTTTTCACGCTTTCACGAAATCCATATTTTGTGTGGACTTGGCTTTGCATATGTGTGAATCATTTTTCGAAACCTGATTCCTCAGACTGAGCTATGGAGCAACTATCTGCAATAGTGTCCCATTGACAAAAGCCATCTTGAAACCATACTAAGTTCATGAATGAACTATATGATTCAACAACTTCTTTGTTGCTTCTGAAGCGTCAACATACTTAGCCATTTGTTATATAATTTGCCACAATATCCTGTTTGGAACAATTTCCAACCACCATGCCACCATTTTGTGTATTACACAAAACCCTTAACTTAAATTGAAAATTGCATGGAGCATTGATGAAGACTGTATCGATGTAATTACTTACAACGAGCATTTCATAATCTCTGCTTGCGAGAAAACATGTCATCAGTACTACTCTAGTACTCAATGAAATCTTTCACTGTTGTCCCTGAAAGTGCGTTATATCGACTAGAGGGGGGGTGAATAGGCGATTTTTACAGATTCATCACTTGAGGAATTTCAACTTGAGGAATTTGAAATGTGATGAATAACTAGCAGCGGAATAAGTACTCAAGTGCATGAGGAACATAGCGATAGCATAGTCATGATGATGAAATGAACATGCACAGATTACAGGTAGTGTGATACATGATAAGCAGGTGAGGAACAAGGTAACTTGAAGAATTTGAGGTGAGGAAATTGTGAAAGTCTTCAGTTAAATTCTTCAAACAGTAACAATCAATTTCATCAACAAGTATACGAGGAATAAAGGGGTTGAGGAAATAGAACCAGGTAGCTCGATGAAGATAATGGTTTAATAACCCAGTTCCAACTGTTGTGACAGTTGTACGTTTGGTTTGGAGCGGCCTAGTATTTAAACTAGAGGACACAGTCTCCCAGGACACACAGTCCTTACTGTATTCTCCTTGAGCTAAGGTCACAAAGTCCTCACCCAACACTCGTGGTAAGTCTTCAGGGTAGACTTTCAAAACCCTCACAAATTGGTCACCCGGCGATCCACAATTTACCGCTAGATGCTCTAGACCAAGGTCACTTCGTGATCCCCAATTGTCTGCAGGATGCACTAGACCATGACGCCTAACCGCCTGGAGGATGCACATTCCTCAAAGGTAACAAGCGTCGGTTCCACACAGGAACAATATCTTCAGTGATGCTCAATCATTTTGGGTTTGGTGGTTTGGATTTGGGTTTTTTCTCACTGATGATTTTCTCTCAAAGTCCTCGAAGGATGGGTTGCTCTCAAATGACAAGTGTTATTTCTCTCTTGGAGAAGCCAACCAACTAGTGGTTGTGGGGGGTGGCTATTTATAGCCAGGGTGCAACCTGACATGATAAGACATAAATGCCCCCAATGATATGACCGTTATGTGGATAAAATGATTGGGGACATCTGGCGCTAAGCACAACAATGGTCGGAATTTCGAACTATGAAAGTCCTCAGGCTTATCATGTTCCTCACTTGTAAGCAATTCGCACTGGCAAAATCCTAACTCCTCAGTCAGATCAATTTCATCAGAGACCAGAAGAACATCGTCTCTGTCACTGAAGAACTTGACTGAACTGCAAGAGATTTCCAAAGGCTTCACTCGAAGGATTGGATAGGTTGATGCTTTTGGAGTTGAGCATCAGTTGGAAATTTTCCTTAGTATTACCTCGGCCCCCTTTAACAGTATGGTGTTTCCTATGACTCAAAGAAAGGAAATGAAACTACGAAAACAAAAGTCTTCACACTTCATAGTCCTCGTTCATATCTTCAAGGTCACATTAGCTTCTTCATTTTCAAAGTCTTCAGGGAGTACCAAAGTCTTCAGCAAAGTCTTCACCAAAGTCTTTAGTTGAAGACATACATTTTTAGGGGTCGGTAATCCCCGAATATATAAAACTCCTCATCGACTTATAGAGGTTGTGTACACTCACAAACACATTAGTTCCTTAACCTATAAGTCTTCAATACACCAAAAGCACTAAGGGGCACTAGATGCACTTACAATCTCCCCCTTTTTGGTGATTGATGACAAATAGGTTACGTTTTCAACGGGGATAATACCATGAAGTGTAAATACTAAGTTTGAGGAATTTGATTGCAAGATATAGAAGAACTCCCCCTGAACATATGCATATTTGAGGAATTTGCTTTGGACTGCAAATGCACATGGCAGGTTAAAAACATGGAGAACTCCCCCTATATCTTGTAATTCATACACACATTTAACATATGATATGAAGAATTTTAAAATGCATGATGAAAATGGTGTCTGGCAAAATTCAGTATGCATGCATTAAGGTACTTGAGGAAATAAGCATGCGAAAATCAGTTCAAAAGAGTCATACCACCATCGGACTTAAGTTTACAACTCAACCAACAAAAGCTTCAAAAGAGCGAGAGTTGCAACTTAAAGAAAAATAGCCCATATATAGAGACCCGCTTGAAGACTAACTCAAATTTTCTCCCCCTTTGTCATCGAAGACCAAAAGGGACAAAAGAGTGAGGACTAACGCCCCTTGAAGAATTTCATCTTGTTGGTGAGGAAGGAGCGCCAGCGTTGTTGGGGTCATTTGTCGATGCAGGGCTTGCCGTAGTGTCATCAATGTCCACAGCTTCATTCGTCTCACGCGATGAATAATATGAACTTGTAACCATCCGAGGAACTTGAACCTTATTGAATTTATTCTGAGGAGGATGAGACCAGTCAAAGTTTTGCTGAAAGTCCATGTCCTTGAGTTCCTTAGGAGTCTTGAGGTGTGCGAGAATGGACCATGCACGATCGAAGATTTCATGCACATAGTAGTGACTTTTCCTCACAGAATTCTGCGTCACAGTCATGTTCTGAACAATTGAAGCAAGCTGACGCTTCACCCACTTGTGATTGCGATCAACCTTCTGATGAAGACTTATGAGAAGCTCACGATCAGTCATCACATGAGGGGCAGACTCTTGAGGTTTTTGTGCCGAGGCTTTTGCAGCAGAGTCCTGGGTAGTAGTGTCATCATTGGTGGAGTAAGATGCAGCTTTGCAAAACTGACCATCCAATGGACGAGTACCTTCATCAATGACAGCTTTGCCTTTTCCTTCAACTGAGGCAATTGTGCTCTTGAGGACTTCAATCGGGGGCAAGAAGCCGAAGTGATTCTGTAAGTCCTCCTTGAAGGGAACTGAAGACCTTGATCTGATGAATTTTATGATCCAGGAAGCATAAGGCTTCAGCTCAAATGGGGCTAATGCTGCATTTGCCAATGTCCTCATGAAGAAATCATGGAAGTTGATGGGAATCCCATGAATGATGTTGAATAGAATGTTCTTCATGACTCCTTCCACTTCTTCTTCTTCAGAGTTGTGGCCCTTCTGATGACATAGGGTGTTGGTGAGAATGCGATAGACCGTCCTGGGCACACAGAGCAAATCCTTCACCAAGAAGGTTGTTCGTTGAGGTTTTCCAGGAGCCAACGGCTTCATCAGCACTTGCATCAGTTGGTTGGGTAGAGCAGGTTTATCAAACAGGCAGCGAGCTTCTTCTGAAGGAATTGGAACTGGGATTGACCGAAGCAATTCAGAGGCTGGAGCAGTGAGGTGAGTAGATCCAGTCATCCAGTCCAAGACCCAGGAGTTGATGTCAGAGGCATCACCTGTGATGTGCAGAGTGGCATAGAATTGAAGAATTAGTTCTTCATTCCAGTCGCAGATATCCACATAGAATGGAAGAATTCCTGCATCGTGAAGAACTGAGAGCACCGGCGTGAAGGATGGAATTGTTTCCATATCTGCATGAGGAATTTGATGGTGCTCAGAGACTTTCTTCTTGTCAAATAGCACCGATGCATAATAATTCATCTGAGTTGGAGTCCAGAATCTGGTGCCATCGGTCCTTGATGAGTCATATGGATTGGGTCTAGTGAAGAAAATGTGCTCATTGAAGAAATTTGACTTGAGAAATTTGGGGCGCTTTGAGCCTTTGAATGGCATCCTCGGCTTCGGCTGAAGGTTTGGCTTGAAACGGCCCACAATCTCCTTAGGCATAGGAGGAATTTCTTCAGACTGAGGAATTTGCGTAGCAGTTTCCTCAGTGGTAGTTGGAGCAGCATTGTCATTAGCTGATGCAGCTGGAATTTCTTCAGTGGCTGTAGCGGCCAAGTCATCAGATCCTTCATGAATTTCTTCAGTCTGGGCTGGGGACTGAAAAATCTATGACAGAGGAGTGGCCATTGCGGAATTTGGATGTGTAGCTTCCCAATATTCATCATTTATGATAGGAGTTGTGTTGCCAATGTCAACGCCGACCTCTTCAAGAGTTAACTGTGGCTGGGGCGATGATACCTTTGGAGTTGAAGCATTTGCTTCTACTTCAATTTCTTCATCAATCTGCTCTATGGTAGCAGCAGATTGATCCTTTTCTTCTTGAGATTCATTTGGGATGAAGTAGTCAACACCAAATGGCACAATTTCATAGGCTGGCAAGGAGCTGATAGGCATTGCATCAAACGGTTCTGTTGAAGAACTTGGCTATGCCTTCAATTTCTTCGTAGCTGAGGAATCTGAAGTTGATGCTTTCCGTTTCAGTGCCTTATGCTCAGCAGCCTCAGTCTTCTTCGCTTCTGATGCAGAAGGAGGTTGATTGTCTTCACCCTTGAAGATTTTGTGATTTCAGCGGAGGGTGAAAGGGTAGCAGTTTCATTAGGCGCAACAGTGAAGGTTGCCCTAGCAGGTTTTTTAGCAATCTGACTTTCTTCATTGCGCTGGCAGTTTATTCAGCAGGCTGAGCAGATTCTTCAGCCCAAGGAATTTGTGGTTGCGAACGAGCTGCAACCCATGTGTTGTGATCATTGATGACTTTATCAGCTATATTGACAAAGCGAACCTTGGCGCCTTGCCAATCAGCATAGTATCTATTGAATTCCTCACCGAGGTTTTTGATCTCAGACTACATATTCACAAGTTCCTCAGGAGAGGGCTTCAGAATATTGTTCTTCAAGAAATGCTCTTTCTTGTACTGAGCCTTCTTGGTTTGTCCGGTCTTCTTGTACTTCCATTTTTCTTTAGCTATGAAAGCAGTGAGGACATGATCAGGACCAGGAGGTAGTTTCAAGTCATCAATTGGCATTTTGGGATCCTTGTGCCAGATATCAATGAAGTTCAGCACCATTTTTGGATCAAGCCAGAGAGGAATTTGAGTGCCCTTTGCTTGGGCCACTCGTTCTTGCTTGTTTCTGATAATTGCAGCTAGTTCCTCATCATCAGCTTCATCCGAGGAATCTGATGGTATTGTGAACACCACTTTATTTGGTTGAGGACTTTGTCGAGTACCTCGTCCAGTAGTAGCATTCATTTTCATCAGAGAGCCACTGGTTGAGGAATGTGCTTGGGCTGAAGAACTTGCTGATGCCACTGAAGCAATTGAGAATCCCTCTATCCTCTGACATGACACAAGATGCACACGAGTTGAGGACTTATGAGCAGCAGGAGAGGACTGAGTAGCTACTGAACCAGCGGTTGAGGCATTTGAAGGCTGAGCTTGAGGAATCTGCTGTGATGATTTTGAAGTTGAAGAATTTGACTTCATAACGGATTTCTTCACCATAGTTTTCTTCGGAGCACTTGCAGAGGCATCGGTAGTGGCAGCAACAGCAGCGTCTTCATTGAATTTCTTCACTGACTCTTTTGCTTTCTTCGCCAGGTTGGCTTGCTGTTTCTCCCATTCATGAGGAAAGTCATTACTAGTCTTGAGACTAGTGGGATCAGCAATTTGGTTCGGAGCCAAGGGTGGCCTGCTACAAGGGGGTTTAACTACGAATTTCATCATATACTTAGGAGTGACATAGCGATATTCTTTCCACTCCTTTGCCCATCTTCTCTCAATTTTCTGTAAGCGGATATTTCTCTGCTTAGTTGTTTCTTTTCCATGAATTTCTTCATGAGGCGTGCAATATTCCTCATACAAGTCATCAGGTACCTCAAAAGCTGTCTCCACATCAGGTTTTTTTCCACCTTTCTGTGGCTTCTTCCCATCAACCATTTTCTTCGGCTAAGGATTCTGAACTCTTGAAGATTCTGAAGAAGTGCACAGTTTTTCTTCAAGAAATGCTGCAAATGAGTTAAGTTGATGAGAACCTAGTGATTCATCAGCGGACATGTTTGTACCTATGAACAGAGTATAGGTGCGAGGAATTTGAAGAGGTCATATGCGTTCTCAAAAGTTTTTCAATAACATCAAGTGTGAGGAATTTGACCATGGGTGTCTTGAGGAATTTCACTAAGTGTTTCTTTGTCTTAGGTTCCAGATTTGTGCAAAATTTGAGGATTCACACAATTGAGGAATCTTGAAGAAAATCATAACTTAGGAAAAATCATCAAGAGTATGAACACGTAAGGTGCTTTAGAATGAGTTTCTTGAAGAATAAACACCTTTGAGAAGATTGAGGAATCTTGAAGATCAAATCAGGGCTGTAAAAATAGGTTTTATTTACCCTGATGAAGAACACGACGAACTTTGAGAAGAAATTGAGGAAGTTCGTCCGTCCAGATCTCCCATGCCCTAGCTTGGCAGAGGGAGACATCTACAGCGAAGGCGAGGTGAAGACTTCCGCGGCCGATGCGAGTACGACGACGACGAGGTTGAGGCAGTGAAGCTCTTCCACACCGGCGGCGATGATTTTAGCGGCGGCGCTAGGTTTGAGCTTAGGAGAGAGTAGGAGTGAGGAGTAACCGAGCATAGTGAAAGGGATGGGGTATTTATAGCGGAGGTGAAAACCAATCTGTCCGAAGATTTTGGACCAGATTGCCCCCGACCCTTGCTCTCCATGCGACATGTGTCACCCACTTTTTGAGTAGTGGCGATAGTGGGGGATCATGGGTTATCCAGTCGTGGGAATCGGAACGGTTTGAGCGGGAAACGCCGAAAATTTTAAAGTTTCCGTTCGCAAATTATTCAGCTGCCAAGGACACAGTGAAGACTTTGAATGAGTTTCAAAGTAGAACGCATATGAAGGATTTGTGAACAGACTGGGTTGAGTTTAGCATAGAGGGGAAAAGGGTCCGATCACATTCTCTTAGATGAAAATCAACTTAAAGAATTAGCAAGAAGTGAATGCTGTTGAGGACATTGAAAACTCATATATATATATTCAATGAAGAACATGAGTTTCATAGTTTGAAGAATTTCAAAAGTTGATGAATTTGAAAAGTTTAGGAATTTGCAAATTTTGAGGAATTTGAATATTTGAAGAATTTGCAAATTGACGAAAAACTCAACTTTGAAGAATTTCAACTATGGTTGGTGGCGTGACCCACCATATAAGAATGATGACTTCAAACACCGCGTACAATTGTCGTAGGGTTCTGAGAATGAAATTCTTCATTAGTTTCTTCACACTTAGAGGGTCATTCTTCATTAATTGAAGAAAAACGTTACTTCGTGTGTTGCACATCTAAGTCATCAATTTTGCATAAGTGTTAGGATGTGTGTCCTTTTCAAAGAACATTCGAAGATTTTAAGATATTTAGCTCACACCGCAACTTGCAAAATCTCTTTTCATCCAAGGGCTTTGTGAAGATGTTGGCCAGTTGTTCTTCAGTAGGGATGTGGTCGATGGAGATATCGCCCTTGAGTACATGATCTCGAAGAAAGTGATGACGAATCTGGATGTGCTTGGTCTTGGAATGCTGAACTGGGTTGTAAGCAATCTTGATGGCACTCTTGTTGTCGCAGTAGAGGGGCACATTCTTCAACTTGATGTTATAGTCCTTGAGGGTTTGCTTCATCCACAACAACTGAGCGCAACATGAACCAGCAGCAATGTACCCAGCTTCAGCAGTAGATAGTGACACGTAGTTCTGCTTCTTCGAGGACCAACAGACTAAGGATTGTCCAGGAAATGACATGTGCGTGAGGTTGACTTGCGATCCACACGACCTCCAACATAGTCAGCATTAGAGTATCCAACGAGGTGAAGATTTGAGCCCTTGGGATACCATAATCCAAGCGTTGGTGTGTGAGCTAAGTATCGAAGAATATGTTTCATAGCCTTATGGTGTGATTCCTTCGGTGTTGCATGGAAACGGGCACACATGCAAACACTCAGCATAATATGAATCCTAGATGCACATAAATACAATAATGAGCCAATCATGGAGTGATATACCTTCTGATCCAAATCTTTACCATTTTCGTCAGTGCAGAGGTGGCCTTTTGAAGGCATTGGAGTTTTGACGCCTTTGCAATCTTGCATGTCGAATTTCCTCAGAACATCCTTGAGGTATTTCTCTTGAGAAATGAAGATGCCATTGTCTTACTAACGAATTTGAAGACCTAAGAAGAATTTCAACTCCCCCATCATAGACATTTGACATTCTTCACTCATCATATAGGCAAATTCATCACTGTAACGTTTGTTAGTACAACCAAAGATAATATTGTCTACGTATATTTGGCATATAAAAAGTTTATTATCATAGGATTTTGTGAAAATAGTTGGGTCGAGTGAACGGGGTTTGAAGCCTTTCTTCATGAGGAACTCCTTCAGAGTGTCGTACCATGCCCGAGGGGCCTTCTTGAGGCCATAGAGCGCCTTGTTGAGTCCGAAGACTTTGTCAGGATGCTTAGGGTCCTCAAAACCTGGGGGTTGAGCAACATATACTTCTTCCTCAAGCTTACCATTGAGGAATGAACTTTTCACATCCATTTGATATAAGATGATATTATGATGGTTAGCATAAGCAATCAATATGCGAATAGCTTCAAGTCTAGTAACAGGTGCAAAAGTTTCATCAAAGTCAATTCCTTCAACCTGTGTGTAGCCTTGAGCTACAAGACGAGCCTTATTCCTTACCACAAGTCCATTTTCATATTGCTTGTTGCGGTAGATACACTTGGTACCTATGATGTTATGCTTGCAAGGATCTGTCCGCTTGACAAGTTCCCCCACATTGTTGAGCTTGAATTGATGTAATTCCTCTTGCATAGCTTGAATCCACTCAGGCTCCTTGAATGCTTCATCAACTTTGGTGGGCTCTATGATTGAGACAAAAGCAAAGTGCCCACAAAATTTAGCCAAATGTGAAGCTATTGAGCGAGTGAGGGGACCTAATGCATTGATGTCATCGATGATTTTGTCAATCTGCACTTCATTTGCAACTCTTGGATGAGCAGGTTGACGTGGCTGAGGATTTTCTTCAGCACCATTTTCTTCAGGTGTATCAACATGAATGTCTTCATTCGTTGGAATGACCTCCTCAGTGGGTATGATGTCTTCAGTAGCCTTCAGCTTAATGGATTCCTCAAGAGACTGTTCATCTAGCACCGAAGGTAGGTGCTCTCTTTGCGAGCCGTCAGTTTCATCTAACCGCACATCTACAGTTTCAACAAGCTTGTGGTGGTAGGTGTTGAAGACTCTGTAGGTGTGCGAGTACTTCCCGTAACCAAGCATAAACCCTTCATGTGCTTTCGGTGCAATTTTAGAACTATGGTGAGGATCTCTAATCCAGCATTTTGCATCGAAAACTTTGAGATAACTTACATTGTTTTTTTACCAGTCATAAGTTCATACGAAGTCTTCTTGAAGAATTTGTGAAGATATACCCTGTTGATGATGTGGCATGCAGTATCAATTGCCTCAGGCCAGAAGCGACGAGGAGTCTTGTATTCATCAAGCATGGTGCGAGCCATCTCAACAAGAGTCATATTCTTGCGCTCCACGACGCCGTTGTGCTGAGGAGTATATGGGGCAGATAACTCATGAGTAATACCAAGTTCATCAAGATATTCATCAAGATTGGTGTCCTTGAACTCAGTCCCATTATCACTCCTGATATGCTTGATCTTGACACTGAAGTTCGTGGAGGCCCTCGAAGCAAATCGTCTGAAGACATCCTGCAGTTCGTACAGAATAACATGCACCCAAGTGTAACGAGAGTAATCATCGACAATGACAAAGCCATACAAACTTGAAGAATTTGTTAGTGTGGAGTAATGAGTGGGGCCAAAGAGATCCATGTGAAGCAATTCAAAGGGTCAAGTCGTGGTCATGATTGTCTTCGAGGGATGCTTGGATCAGGTCATCTTCCCAGACTCACATGCACCACAAAGGTGGTCCTTGAGGAATTTGACACCTTCTATGCCAATGATGTGCTTTTTTTTCGGTGTGCAAGTTCCTCATACCAGCATGTCCAAGTCGTCGATGCCACAACCAAACTTCTAAGGACTTTGCAAGTAGGCATGTGGCAGGCTGAGGACCTGTAGAGAAATCAACAATATACAAGTCTCCTCTCCTAAAGCCTTCGAAGACTTTGGAATTGTCAGATTCCATGATGACAACACAACGATATTTTCCAAATATGTCAACCATATCACAATCAGAAAGCATTGAGACAGACATAAGGTTGAACCCGAGGGATTCAACAAGCATCACCTTACCCATGGTTCGGTCCTTTGAGATTGCAACCTTACCTAGATCCAATACCTTGCTTTTTTCCTTTGTCTGCGTAAGTGATATGCTTAAGATGAGATGGAGTAAGTGGCAAATTCATTAGTAGATTCTTGTCACCAGTCATGTGGTTTGTGCATCCACTATCGAGGACCCACTCAGTAGCTTTTGGAGATTCATCCTGCAGATGAATTAGTACAACTTACGAACTCATATGCTTCAGAGTGAAGAATATGACATCAATTTCATCAGACAGAATTTCATCACACAAGATAGTAAGAAAGTAGTGTGAGGACGTGAGAAATGACGAATTCATTTCTACATGGTTAGTTTGCGTCCTTTCAAGAATTTCCTTAGGTCTCCAGCAAATTCATCAGATGTTCAAGTTCATCCGGAGACCTGACCCTGCATAAGAAATTAGTTCAATTTCTTCACCACCCACATCTGGAGGGGTGGCAAAGAGTTCATCATTCTGCGAGCATCATATGAGAAGGGAGGCATTGAAGCAAGTGCGCTTCATTTCACAAGACGAGGGTTAGAGTACTCATATGAATAAACAGAGAAATTCTTCGAGGACTTATGAACATAATGATTTAAAGAATAATGCACATATTTAGAACTCTTAGATTTTCCCTGCAAAATAGAGGCATTAGCACGAGAATGATATTTTTGACCATTTGAGGAATTTGGTCCAAGTGAAGACTTTGGTCCATATGAGGAATTTGATCCCGGGTTCCTATTCTTCATGAGTGGTGTCGTGAGGACATTCACTTGAAGATTTTGTAGGTATCTCTTGGGAACCCAGATTTTCTTCATAGGAGAACCGTTCCTGCAGTTAGTTCCAACAAATCTGGCAAATACTTCACCTTTATGATTTTTGAAGAATTTGTAGTTGGAGTCAAGTGACTCATTAGAGGAATATGAAGTTTCACAAGTAAAGCCAGATAAAGTGGATGGATCTACAGGGGGTCCTTTTGCAGCAACCCATGAGGTTTTGGGGTACTGCTCAGGTGTCTAGTAGGATCCATCAGCGTTGAGTTTCCTCTCAATGGCAATACCATCTTTCCTAGGGTTCCTGTTCAGAATCTGCTTTTTGAGGACATCGCAAAGGGTTTGATGCCCTTTGAGACTTTTGCACATGCCTATCATATACAATTCCTTCAACCCTGCATTTTTGTCAGTGATACTTGTGGTATCCTCAGATGAGGAATTTTTGACCACTGGAATAGTTGAGGAATTTGCAGCAATAGAAGCATTTGAACATTCAGGTAAAGAATTAGCAGTTTCACGTTCGATGCATTTCAAAGAAGGTGGAACAAATTCTTCCTGAGCGGTACTGATCTGTTGAGCCAGTAAGGAATCGTTTTTTCCCTTTGGAGATCCTTATGTGTCACCCTTAGTTTTTCAAGATCTTGCTTTCTTTGAAGAAATTCATAAGAAAGCTTCTCAGATCGTCTAAGAGAGCATTATGATGACTCTAAAGGTTATCATACTTTGTCTGAAGACTTTTGAGATCGTCAGAGAGATTTTGAGTCCGATCCACTTCCTCATTCAACAGATCAACACTTTTGTCTAGCATTTTCTGAAGCTTTTCAAGTGCACTTTGTTGCTTAGTGGAAATATTAGCAAGTTTGGCATAGCTAGGTTTCACATATTCATCATATTCACAATCACTTGATTCAGAGGAGGAGTGATGCTTATGTACCTTGTAACATTTTGCCATAAGACAAATTGAGGAAGATGAATCAGGATCTGATTCCTGGGTTTTGAGGATTTTCTTGTGTTCGATGAATATGGGGTTTTGGCGAGTGCGATAGCCTTCATTGATGTCCAAGATCCTATCCCAGATGAACTTGGCATTTTGAAGATGACAGATTCCTTTGAACATGATGCTTGATAGGCTTGAGCAGATGATGTTCCTTGCCTGAGCATCAAGTTGAGTGTACTTACGAATTTCCTCAACATTTGCCATCTTGCAAAGTTCAGCCAGTCCAAGTTCTGTAACAGTCCATAGATCACTATTCATAGTCATCAGATGCTTCTTCATCAGAACCTTCCACCTAGGATATTCAATGTCATCAAGATTTGGACATTTTGTGACTGAGTTGACGCCTTTTGCCATGAAACATTAAGTAGGAGCATAGTCATCATTGACTCCATCAGAATCATTGGAGTAGTCATTTTCTTCATCGTTGAACATGGACTTGCTGACGAAGGCAGTAGCAAGAGCAAGGCTAGCGACACCAGATTCAGATTCCACCTCAGATTCTTCCTCTTCTTCCTCTTCTTTAGATTCTTCTTCTGAGTCCATTTCCTTGCCAATGAAAGCCCGAGACTTTCTGGAACCATTCTTCTTGTGCATTGAGGAATTTGAAGATGAGGACTTTGTAGATGAGGACTTTGAAGATTTCTTCTTTTTCTTTGAGTCATCAGAACTATCATCCTTGTACTTCTTCTTATTCTTGTTTGATTCTTTTCCCCAAAGAGGACAGTCAGAGATGAAGTGACCAGATTTCTTGCATTTGTGACAAGTTCTTTTCTTGTAGTCATCTGAGGAATCTGATTTCCTCAAACCACCTTTTGATGACTTTCCAAATCCACCTCTCCTTGAGAACTTCTAGAATTTCCTCACGAGCATTGCTAGCTCCTGACTCAGTTCTTCAGGATCACCAAGGCTACTATCAGAATCTTTGCCTTCGGATGATGTTGTGGTTTTATCACGACAGATGTCCGAGGACTTATGTTCGCGGCCATCGCTAAGGTGATGGACTCAAAGGGGTTGGTTGGGACGAAGGAAACGAGTTTACCTAGGTTCGGCCCCTCGAGAAGAGGTAAAAGCCTATGTCCTGCTTGTGCTGTATTGATTGGAGTATCGATTACAAGGGAGCGGATTCGCTTGACCTAGTTCTCAATCGATTGGCTTCTGTCTAAGTCGCCCCGGGTCTCGCCCTTATATAGGAGGCCAAGACCACGGGTTACAAGTCTCATACCGCCTCATACAATGTATCTGACTCTATCTCTATGTCGCCTTGCCTTCCTAGGCAAACCGTCTCCGAGCGGTTTAACCGCCCGGGTCTTCATGCCTTCTTGGTCCGGGCCTCGCCCAGGCCCATCTTGATAAACCACCATATGTTTAAGCTTATGTCTCCAGGCCCATCGGCCTTGGTTTGGCTTATGAGCCGCCAAGTGTAACCCGGCCCCACCTGGGCGGGTCTCACCACGGGGTTATATCCCTAACATTAGGCCCCAGGTTGATTTGAGCTTGCTCATGTCAATCGTCCATTTTACTTGGCGGCGAGTCTCTTCCTTCAACACCTAAAAGTAAGAAAATGTAACCCGCCATGACTTCATATTGGATATGCCAAAAAGATTCCCTGACGACCACAACGGATCTTTTATCGTTAAACCGATGGCCCGAAAATCGAGGCGTCCGTCTCGGCCGGTCAATTTCGGTCGCCTGGATTCCTGCACCCGTTTCCTTCCTTTTAGCCTCTTAAATAGGACCATGAACAGTCCTACTCATTTCCTCCGCAACCTGCGTCTCTTCTTCTTCCTCTCAACGCCGCCAACCCCGAGCTCTCTCGCTCTAGTGATTCACCTGCGCCGTCATCGCCCGAGGCCGCTGCATCGACCTGAACGGACCAGAGCATCATCCACGCCCGTCGCATTTCGTCCGGTACATCCTTCTTCATCCCTTAGATCTATAGTTTAGGGTAGTGAATCCATGGAGTTCTTCCGCCTGCTAGAACACGAGTTCTTCATAATGCCAGTCGACATGTAGATCAGTGAACCTTACAAGGATCCTCTTTCTATTGCGGTAAATCATTAAAACCAAAAATAGCGCAGTATAGATCCGTAGTTGCCTCCTTGTATCGTCTTCGAACGTCTGTCAGTTCCTCCCTTCGTCGTTAGGTTTAGAATAGACTTGCTTTTTCCTCTGTTTGTAGATCCATATTTATATAGATAGTATGTGAAACCTATTTTCCACACTTCGCAGTATTTTTCTCCATTGCCTTGCAACATAACCCGCCATTAAACTTCTGGGTTTCGCCCTGAACTGCTCGGGCGGCTCAGCCTCGTAGAACTTAGATTTCATCAGCTGGCCTTAGTTGTGTGTCACCTTCTAACTCGCCGCGCGCTATTACTTTCCACAACTCTTAAGCCGCCATTATGCCTTGTGCGTCCAATTCCAGCAAATGGGTCGGCTCTGCTGTTACTGAAGAGTTTTTGGCGGATTTCGTAGAAGCAGGGACTTTGCCAGCAAAATATGTCATTCACTGGCGGGTTCCAGGCAAAGAAAAGAAACCCATCCCCCAAGAGGGTGAAGTGGTAGTTTTCACAGACCACCTTATACGCGGTTTCAGCCCGCCCGGCTCAAAATTCTTCTGAGATGTCCTTCACTTCTTCAAGCTACATCCTCAGGATATTGCACCTAATTACGTCTCAAACACGTGCAACTTTCAAATTCTTTGTGAAGTCTATTTACAAGAAGAGCCGTCTGTAGACCTCTTCCGCGAGTTCTTCTACGCAAACCGCCAGAAAGAAGTGGCAACTGGCCCAAGCTTGGAGCTTGCTGGGATCTCCATCCAAAGAAGACGGGACATGAGCTTTCCGGCTGTTCGGATGCCAAGTCATCCCAAAGACTGGAACAAGACCTGGTTTTATTGCAAAGATACTTCTCCAGAGGGAGAACATCCACTGCTAGGTTACCGCCCCTCCCGACTCAAGACAACAGTTGAACTCCCTGACTGGATGTTAGCCACTGATCGAGCGAAATATGCTCCGACTTACACTAAGATTAAAGCCCTCATGGCCAACGTTCTAACAGGGATTGATCTAACCCGTTGCTGGGTCTCCTGGTGAGTCATGCCTCTAAGCCGGAGAATCCGCCTCATGTGCAAATATACGTGTCATGTCAACGATCCCCTCTGTTTCAACCCTACCACTTTGTCAGAGGACAACATTGTTGCTGCCGTCAAAAGTCTTATCCATGAATCTCAAGATTCTTGCCACGCCATAGGATTACCACCCTTCTGCGCCGCAAACCCATCCGCGAATGTAAGGGTGACTCTCAACCTCCTGACTTCCATGTTTAACCATCCATGTATGTTTTATAATCTTTAACCTCTTTTGGTTGCTTTTACTTCCAAGCTAACTCCGACTTCTGGAAAAAGAAGTATGTTCCTCCTCCAAAGAAGTTGAAGGAAAAGGCCGTGAGCCAAAAGAAGAAACCTGCACCCCAAGAACAGCCTGAGGCTGGCGACTCAGAGGTAAAACTTGACTCTCTTGGCCGTCTCTTCATATATCTTACTAACAACAATAACTTCTCAGGACGAGATGGAGACAAGCCACGCCAACGCCCCCGGGGTAACTTACGTTTCATCTGACTCAGAACCTCTTGGTCCACAGAAGATATGGCGGGTCATCCGAAAAGTCCCCTTTTCTCATCCTCTTGCTTACTTAGACCCCAACTTTCTTTTGAAAAAGCAACAGCAAGTCTCCCGACGCCAGACCCGGAGTACTGGCTCTGAAGACCTTATGGCCGGGTTATTTCACTCTCCGATTCAGCAAAACGGCCAACTAAGGTATTTGTTTCACTTGGCATTAATTTTATCAATCTTGCCTTACAACTTTACTCTATCTTGACAATGCTTTAACTGCTTTCAGGAATCACCTCCTTCTTCAGGCGACTCTACGACAACCAAGCTGCCGCCTCTGAAGATCAACCCAGAGTACGTGCCTTCATATTTGCATCCTATCCTTTGTCATCCTTTGGATTTTATATAACAACTTTCTATGCCTTCTAGGGCTCAAGCAAAGCGAAGGAAAACCGTCGGGTCTACCTCGCCCCCACTGCTCAAGAACCGGAGGCTGCCAAGCCGGACTCTCTGGCTGCACATGTTGATCCTTCTGCTGCCTCCAAGGATGCATCTGAAGACACTCGTCGTTCTGCCGAGCCAGCAGCCCATGAGACGGCCACTGAGAGCCCTCGGAGGATCAATTCCAAGCCACCGAGCCCTTCGATGGTCGCTGACAATTCAACTACGCCAGATGTCATTATCACCGATACCAGCTTTCAAACTCCTGAACCTCGTGTGTTGACAAAACACACTAAGAAAACTAAAGCCTCTGACAAGATGGACCTTGAACTCCCGGTGTTGGAGAAGTTAAATGCTGATGAGCTGCACGCCGATTATCTGAACCGCCTCAACACGAGCTGGAACATGGAACTCAAGCTCGTCAACCTGATGAAGAAAAAATACGAGGTACTCTTTTCCTTTCCATATATCCTTATGTAGCCCCAAGAGCCGGTTTAGTATTTGTCAATGGTAAGCCGGGTCTTCCAATCCATGCTTTGAGTAGGAACACTTAACCTGTAGCCCCCAAGTATCGACTTAATATGAAAATATTGAGATGGTACTCAATTTTAAGTAGTTGATCAACTGTAGCCCCCAAGTTTGGGTCAGTATAGAAATAATGGGCCGAATCTCCTCATGGAAAGAGCCAAATGTAGCCCCCAAGGGCCGGCTTAACTTGATAAAGATGAGCCGGGACTTCAATGTAGAAAATAGCCAATTGTAGCCCCCAAGTGCCGGCTTAACTTGATAAAGATGAGTCAGGACTTACAATGTGGTTTGTAGTTTGTAGTCTTAGAGATAAAATATACATTAGCCCCCACGTGCCGGCTTAACTTGATAAAGATGAGCCGGAACGTACTTGTAGTCTTGGAGAGCAAATATACATTAGCCCCCACGTGTCGGCTTAACTTGATAAAGATGAGCCGGAACGACTTGTAGTCTTGGAGAGCAAATATACATTAGCCCCCAAGTGTCAAGTATATTGCTTGCAATCTTCTTGAAACTTGCATTCTATCTGACGATATGCTATCTTGACAACTTACTTTTCTTGTACCTTTGTTTGTCACAGGAAGCTTTAAATAAAGCCGAGTCTGAACTAATCAACTTGAAGAGCAATCTGGCCTCCCAACAAGCCTCCAGGAGTGCAACAGAAGAAAAATGCCGGCTTTCGACCGAAGAGATTGTAAAAGCTAAAGCTGAGTTCGCTGCCTTCAAGAAGGCTGCTGAGACAGAGAAAACTGCCCTGGCTCACTGCGTAGATAATGCTGATCAGCGGCTCATGGAAGTATCTGATGAACCGCACTCCCTGAAGCGCCATATTGCAAAGATGTCTGCTGCTATCTTTGGTAAGTACTTTAGTCAATATCCTTGTGTAAATACTTATACAGGCAGATTATAAAAAATCTGTCGTATACAGGTCCAAGGAGCCGTCAAATCGCCGCTCATAGCCTGTTATCTCTGAAAGCCGTTTATACTCTCTCAGAACAGCTGTATTGTGAAACACTTTGCACCATCACGGCGATGCTTAACAAGGAGAGTATCCCCAAGTCCATGAAGGGGGTCATAGAAGTGTTATCTACCTTGCCCAAGCAACTCCAGGAGCTCAAGAAATCATCCGACAGAAAGGGAGCCATTGCGGCCATAAGCCGGGCTTTAGCCTTTGCCCCAGAGCTAACTCCCGAGGAGATGATGGACGGGTTTCCATCAAAGAAGCATGACGGCCCAGAGTTCACAGAAGCTGGCTACGCCCGTTGCTGAAGGCTTCCAGAGTCCTTGCATCGGTATTAGCGGAAGAAGTGAACTTGTCAACATATCAGGCGGCTTACAATGCCGAGAACAAGCAAGTGCGCGGCCCAACCTTTGAGGCCACGGACTTAATTCCTACACGTCGTAAGCACTTCTTTGCTCCCGATCTTGACCCGTCTCCCCTCTTTGAAGAGGCAAGCTTTGAAGCTTTAAATAACTGCAACTAGGACGTGGACAATCCCCAGATCGAGGAGGTCGAAGACCCGGCGCAGGGTGACCCACCATCTAGCTGAGCCCTTTGATAATGCCATGGATAATCCGGCTCTCATGACCCGCCGAACTTTGGGGCGTGTAAAAAACTTTAAGTCATTGCTTTTGAGCTCTGTGAAGAGCATTGTAATAGGCTTGTAGTAAAAACTTTGCCTTGCTTGAACTGTGCCATCGTGAACTGCTTTAACATATTGTAGTGCTCCAATTCATACCAGATGTTGTGGCGGCTCTTCTTGAGATGACCAACCTGTGGAAACAGAATATGTTCCACACTATTTAGTAGGGCGGATTAAAACCACACAACCTAGAGATGTTATATATTTCCGGATTTGTTTTCTGAATTTTGTTTAACTCATGTGCCGGTTCTTTTGGGTGGACCCGCTAATTAAAACTCCTAACCAGTGCAGGGTCTCTATCGAGATTGACCATCAATTACTTAGAACGGATCAGGGTCTCTAAGCGAGATTAGCTGATAGGAAGTGTAGCATCCCAGAGAGAGACACGGTAGGGCATGAGTACCCTGGTAGCTCGAAAACTGCCTTTGACGTGACATAAATCCTTCATTTAAACCTTAAAAAGTTCAGGGTCTTTCAAAAGATTGACTTTCTAAGAGTACGAACGGGCCACATAGTGGAGAGTCGGCGGTAGATGAGAGAGTTTATCCTTGCTTTCTGTAAGCTAGCTCTCACGTGACAAGAACCGTCGGCTTAACCTTAACCAGTACAGGGTCTCTAACGAGATTGGCCGTCAATTACTTTGAACTGTCTCAGGGTATCTAAGCGAGATTAACTGGTAAGAGTTCGGCGGGTCACCTAGTGGAGTGGCAAGTTGCAAACGGGCAGTTTTAACTCTGGCGGCATAAGAGCCAATCAAGAGGGTATGTAAGCTAAACCCAGTGGGTTGGAAGCCCCCAAATGACCTTTGTTGACGAAATCAACTGTTTAGCTTGAGAGCCGATCGATAGGGTGAGATAAGCTAAACCCAGTGGGTTGGAAGCCCCCTAGACGACCTTTGTTGACAAAATCAACTGTTTGGCTTGTGAGCCGATCGATAGGGTGAGATAAGATGAACCTAGTGGGTTGGAAGCCCCCTAGACGACCTTTGTTGCACAATTGAGATATTTGAAACGATAGAGGCCCCGGCTTGCAGGGATGCCAACTTTATTCATATATATATATATGATATGATATGATATTTACAATGATGGTGTACAATGTCGAGTCTCAACGACTTAAGTGTAATAAGGCCGCAAATGAGCTATGTTCCACGGCCGGCGGGTCTCCTGCCCAGAAGTATATGAGTCGTCCTGGACGTCAATGAGGTAATATGACCCGTTATTGAGATTCTTGCTGACCACGAAAGGCCCTTCCAATGGGGGGGGGGACAACTTGTGTAAATCTGTCTAATCTTGAATCAACCGCAATACTAGGTCGCCTTCTTGAAACGTCCGGGTGTTAACCCTGCGGCTATGGTAGCGACGCAGGTCTTGCTGATAGATCGCCGATCGAGCCGCCGCAAGATCACGTTCTTCCTCCAGGGCATCCAACGTGTCTTGACGTGCCGTCTCGTTATCCTCCTCAACGTAAACTGCCACTCGTGGCGAGTCATGATGGATATCGCTTGGTAATACGGCTTCTGCGCCATAAACCATGAAGAAAGGTGTATAACTTGTTGATCTGTTGGGAGTGGTTCTGATGCTCCCTAAGATAGATGGCAACTCCTCCACCCAACAACCTGGCATACGCTGCAAAGGAACCATAAGCCGGGGTCTGATACCTCTCAAGATTTCCTGGTTAGCACGTTCTGCCTGGCCATTTGATTGCGGATGAGCCACCACAAAAACATCAAGTCGGATGTGCTCATTTTCACAAAACACTTGCATATCCCCCTTGGATAAGTTTGTGCCATTATCTGTGATGATACTATGAGGATAACCAAAGCGATAGATCAACTTCTTAATAAACTGAACTGCCGTAACCGCGTCACACTTGCTAACTGGCTCAGCTTCCACCCACTTGGTAAATTTGTCCACCGCCACCATGAAGTGGGTCTTATTGTCCTTGGATCTCTTGAAAGGTCCGACCATATCAAGCCCCAAGAAGGAAAACAGACAAGTAATTGGAATCATGCGCAACTCTTGAGCCGGGACGTGAGTACGCCGACCAAACTTCTGACATCCATCGCACTTGCGAACCAAATCCTCTGCATCTCCGTGAGCCGTCAGCCAGAAGAAACCATGTAGAAAAGCCTTGGCCACCAGAGATTTTGAGCCGGCATGATGACTACAATTGCCAGCATGAATTTCACTCAAGATTTCCTTGCCCTCTTCAGGTGAAACACAACATTGGAAGATGCTAGTGACGCTGCACTTATGTAACTCACCATCGATTATAGGCATAAACTTAGACCGCCTGGTGATCTGTCTAGCCAGATTTTCATCATCAGGTAACTCGTCGCGAGTCAAGTACGCCAAGTAAGGCACAGTCCAGTCAGGAATAGCATGTAGAGCCACCACCAGCCTTCCCTCCGGGTTAGGTACGACCAAGTCTTCCTCCGAAGGTAATTTAACCGACGAGTGATGTAATACATCTAAGAAAATGTTAGGCAGTACCGGCTTATGCTGAGACCCCAGCCTTGATAGAGCGTCAGCCGCCTTGTTCCTGCGACGATCAATATGATACACCTGATAACCCTTGAAATGACCAGCAATGACATCCACCGCCTGACGATAAGCTACCATCAGCAGGTCCTTAGAATCCCAAGTGCCTGAGACTTGCTGGGCCACCAGGTCTGAGTCACCGAGACACCTGACCCGGCTTAGGTTCATCTCCTTAGCCATCCGGAGGCCATGAAGTAGAGCTTCATACTCAGCTACATTATTAGTACAGGGAAACATCAACCTTAACACATAACAAAATTTGTCACCTTTGGGGGAGGTTAAGACAACTCCTGCCCCTGATCCTTCTAGCTGCCTGGATCCAGCAAAGTGGATTGTCCAATATGTATTATCCGGCTTTTCCTTGGGCGCCTGACACTCGTCCAGTCATTTATAAAACCCAACAGGGCTTGAGACTTGACCTCCATGCGAGGCACGTATTTCAGATTAAGGGGTCGAAGCTCCAATGCCCACTTAGCAATCCTGCCGGTAGCCTCTCTGTTTTGAATTATATCTTCCAACGGAGCAGAGCTGACCACTATGATCTGGTGTCCCAGGAAGTAATGCTTCAGTTTATGATTGGCCATGAACACCCCATACACTAGCTTTTGCCAAGGTGGATACCTCTGCTTGGACTCTGTCAAGACTTCACTGATGTAATAAACCGGTCTTTGAACCAGATATTCCTTCCCTGCTTCCTTACGCTCAACCATGATCGCGGCGTTGACTGCCCTGTTGTTAGCCACCACATATAAGAGCAAAGGTTCCTTCTCAGCCAGAGCTGCTAAGATTGGTGGCTCTATGAGATGCCTCTTGAGGGCCTCAAACGCTTCACCCACCGCCGTACTCCAGACAAAGTTGTCTGTCTTCTTCATCATCTGATACAAAGGGATGGCCTTCTCAACAAGGCGACTTATAAACCGGCTTAACGTAGCGACCCGTCTCGCCAGGCGCTGAACATCATTGATGCATGCTGGCTCAGACAGGGAAGTGATAGCCTTGATCTTATCTGGATTAGCCTCAACGCCACGCTCAGACACTAGGAATCCCAAGAGCTTTCCTACGGGAATACCGAAAACACACTTAGCCGGGTTAAGCATCATCTTCTAGACTCGTAAGTTATCAAAGGTCTCCTTCAGGTCATCAAGCAAAGTCTCCTTCTTCCTGGATTTAATCACAATGTCATCCACATATGCATGAACATTGCGTCCAATTTGGATGTGAAGACAGTTCTGCACACAACGCTGGTAAGTCGCCTGGGCACTCTTGGGCCCAAAAGGCATATACACATATCAGAAGGCACCAAAAGGCGTGATGAAAACCGTCTTCTCTTGGTCCTTGACTGCCATCTTAATCTAATGATAGCCAGGAAACATAAACTCTCACAACCCGCCATTGCATAGATGATCTGGTCGATACGGGGGAGAGCAAATGGGACAGCCGGACATGCCTTATTGAGATCCGTGTAATCCACACACACATGCCACGTGCCGTTCTTCTTAAGCACTAGCATCGGGTTAGCAAGCCACTCTGGGTGAAACACTTCAACGATGAAACCCGCCGCCAGGAGCTAGGCCACCTCTTCCCCAATGGCCTTGCGCCTCTCTTCATTGAACCGCCGTAGAAACTGTTTGACCGGCTTAAACTTAGGATCCACATTAAGGTGGTGCTCAGCGAACTCTCTCAGTACACCCGACATGTCAGAAGGTTTCCATGCGAAGATGTCCCGATTCTCACGGATGAATTCGATGAGTGCGCTTTCCTATTTGGGATCCATATTGGCCCCAATGGTGAACTGCTGCGATGAGTCGCCTGGGGTAAAATCCACTAGCTTGGTGTCATCCGCCGAGAACTTGAGGGGCGGCTCAGATTCCATGGTGGGCTTTTTGAGCAGAGTCATATCCTCCGGGTCAACATTTTCCTTATAGAACTTGAGCTCTGCTTCTGCGCAACTTGACTCTGCATAGGCTGCATCTCCTTCCTCACACTCAATAGCCATCTCTCGATGCCCATGCACCATAATCGTTCCTTTTAGGCCCGGCATCTTGAGCTGCAAGTACACATAACAAGGCCTAGCCATGAACTTGGCGTAAGCCGGACGTCCAAACAGAGCATGGTATAGACTCTTGATCTTGACCACCTCAAAACACAAGGTCTCTACCTTGTAGTTGTATTCGTCACCGAAGGTGACTTCCAAAGAAATCCGCCCCATTGGATAAGCTGACTTGCCAGGCACCACACCATGAAAAACTGTAGAGGAAGGCTTAAGATCCTTGTCAAGCAAGTTCATCCGGCGGAAAGTGTCATAGTATAGAATATTGATGCTGCTGCCACCATCCATAAGCACTTTGGTAAACACATACCCTCCAACTTGGGGGGCAACTACCAACGCCAGCCGTCTCGGGTCATCAACACGCGGCGGGTGATCCTCTCTGCTCCAGGTTATATCGTACTCTGCCCACTTCAAGTACTGCAGGAGAGCCGGTGTGACAGCATTGACCGCCCGCTTGCGCAACTTTTGGTCCCGCTTGTTAAGGCTGGTTGTAAAAACATGATACTGACCTGAGCTGAGTTGCTTCGGATTACTCTGATACCCAGACTAGTTATTCTGCTGCTGATTATTGCCATTGGTTTGCTGATGATGCCCTCCTTGTCTGCCCTGGCCCTGGTAGCCAGATCCTGAACAGCCAGACCCCAAGCCGGCACCTGACCCGCCTGGCCCTGAGCCGCCTGCCGGACCTCTGCCATTGTTGTTATGCAGCACACTGTGCTCCTGAAACTTGTGCATAATTTGGCAATTCCTCCATGAGTGATTTGCCACCTTATCGGGCCGGCTGTGCTCTAGGCACGGCTTATTGATCATCTCCTCCAAGTTAAAGGGAGCTTTACCCATATTAAAGGGTTGTGTGAAGTTCCCATTGCCCTTAGCACGATTGTTCCCGGTACTGGCGTTGGCCACCAATTCTGACCCTCCGTCCGGATTCTTCCTCTTGCCTTGGTTGCCATTGCCTACCGGACTCTTGCCATTGTTACTCTTCTTGCCCTGACCAGGCTTCTCCTCGTTAGAACCTGGATCCTTCGTATTGTCAGAGTCAGTGTACTTCGCGAGAGCTGCCATGAGCTCCCCATGTCCTGACACGAGCGCTTGATCCGGCCAAGCTTCTGCTTCAGGGGCGTGAAGTGGCAGTTCTTCTCTAGAATCAAAGCTGCTTGAGCCACTGTAATCTATTCAGACGAGTGGATGATGGTCAAGACCCGCCGGACCCAATGATGAGCCGACTCATTCTCCTACTGCACACAATGATCCAAATCCAAAATCGTCATGGGCTGCTTGCACGTTCCCTGGAAGTTTTTGATGAACTTCACCTTTAAATCGGCCCAGGAATTAATGGTGTTGGGTGGCAAGCCCTTCAACCACGTGCGAGCCGGCCCTTCTAGCATCATGATAAAATACTTGGCACACACTGCACCGCTGACGTCTAACATCTCCATCGCCAGCTCATAGCTCTCAATCCATGCCTCCGAAGGCAGATCAACAGTATAGATTGGGACTTTGCGAGGGCCCTTGAAATCCTTCGACAGACGTTCGTTCCGTAAAGCCGACGCCAAGCACGACACTCCGACGGCCCTGGTGGTTACTCCTGCTCCCACCAAGATAGAAGGTGTCTCTTGATGAGCCGCCTCCAGAGCCGCTTCCTTGTGCCATGCCCTTGCCCGGTCCACCAGAGCCTGAGCATCCAGAACTGCCTGATCATCCTATGGCGGGTTTCGGTGTCGATCACTGCTAGAAACTACCGGTGACTCATAACGCCGGCTGAAGCTACGGCTGAGGATGGGGGTTGAGTGCACGCGACTCCGGCTGTAGGTGTATTTCTCCTGCTGGGCTATCGCCATCTGTAGGTATCCAATAGCGTTCCTCACCTCTTCTGCGAAGGGTGCCTCGTCTGGGATAGGAATTGTACCAAGCCGAGTTGCCGCCGCCACCATGTTCTCCACCAAGTATGAATAATGACCTATCGGCGTTGGAAAAGCCATTGGTGAGGGCTGGTTCCATCGGGGCAGGTTAGGACGCTGCTGTCGAGCCGCCGGCCGACTCTTTGGTGCTTCCACGGTCCGTCCTGCCCCTAGCATGTTAAAAACATTCCTGGCCTTGAACTGTTCTGGCAAGCGGGACTGGTGTCTCATCCGCTGAACCGCCGCTACGGATTGCTGCTCCACCACCGAGCGCTAGCCCCATGGTGGGCACCAACTGTCGTGGGTTTATCACGGCAGATGTCCGAGGACTTATGTTCACGACCATCACTAAGGTGATGGACTCAAAGGGGTTGGTTGGGATGAAGGACACGAGTTTACCCAGGTTCGGCCCCTCGAGAAGAGGTAAAAGCCTACGTCCTGCTTGTGTTGTATTGATTGGAGTATCGATTACAAGGGAGCGGATTCGCTTGACCTAGCTCTCGATCGATTGGTTTTTGTCTAAGTCGCCCCGGGTCTTGCCGTTATATAGGAGGCCAAGACCACGGGTTACAAGTCTCATACCGCCTCTTACAATGTATCCGACTCTATCTCTATGTCGCCTTGCCTTCCTGGGCAAACCGTCTCCGGGCGGTTTAACCACCCGGGTCTTCATGCCTTCTTGGTCCGGGCCTCGCCTAGGCCCATCTTGATAAACCACCATATGTTTAAGCTTATGTCTCCAGGCCCATCGGCCTTGGTCTGGTTTATGAGCCAACAAGTGTAACCCGGCCCCACCTGGGCAGGTCTCACCATGGGGTTATATCCCCAACAGTTAAGGAAATTGCTTTTGCCTTCAGAACACGAGATCTTCCATAGCTTGGCCCGTAGAGGTCTCTCTTCTCAGCTTGTTGGAATTCATGAGTATTGAGTCTCTCAAGAATATCAGCATGATCAAGTGACTTGTAGTCTCCACGTTCTTGAATCATCAAAGCCAGAGTATCGAATGAGGAATCAAGAGATCTTAGAAGTTTCTTCACCACTTCATGGTCGGTGATATCAGTGGCACCCAGTGCTTGAAGCTCATTGGAGATATCAGTGAGACGATCAAAAGTTTGCTGAACATTTTCATTGTCGAGTCTCTTGAAGAGGTTGAAGAGATTGCAAAGAACATCAACACGAGAGTCACGTTGAGTGGAAACACCTTCATTGACTTTGGAAAACCTATCCCAGATAAGCTTAGTAGACTCCAAAGCACTCACTCTGCCATACTAACCTTTGCTCAGATGGCCACACATGATATTCTTTGCTTGAGAATCGAGTTGCTTGAATTTCTTCGTATTAGCAGCAGTGATAGACGGAGAAATGTGGGGAACACCATTTTCCACAACGTACCAAAGATAGTTGTCAATAGCCTCAAGATGCATGCACATCTTGTTCTTCCAGTAGGGCTAATCCATCCCATTGAAGGTAGGACACCCTGCGGAAACATTGATCATACCTACAGTCGACATAACTAGAACTCCAGGTGGTTAAATCAAAATCACATAGAACAAGGGACTACCTTGCTCCATACCAATTGAAAGTGCGTTATATCGACTAGAGCGGGGGGGGGGGTGAATAGGTGATTTTTACAAATTCATCACTTGAGGAATTTCAACTTGAGGAATTTGAAATGTGATGAATAACTAGCAGCAGAATAAGTACTCAAGTGCATGAGGAACATAGCAACATCATAGTCATGATGATGAAATGAACATGCATAGATTACAGGTAGCGTGATACATGATAAGCAGGTGAGGAACAAGGTAACTTGAAGAATTTGAGGTGAGGAAATTCTGAAAGTCTTCAGTTAAATTCTTCAAACAGTAACACTTAATTTCATCAACAAGTATACGAGGAATAGAGGGGTTAAGGAAATAGAACCATGTAGCTCGATAAAGACAATGGTTTGATGACCTAGTTCCAACTGCTATGACAGTTGTACGTTTGGTTTGGAGCGGCCTGGTATTTAAACAAGAGGACACACAATCCCAGGACACACAGTGCTTACCGTATTCTATTTGAGCTAAGGTCACAAAGTCCTCGCCCAACACTCGTGGTAAGTCTTCAAGGTAGACTTCCAAAACCCTCACAAACTGGTCACCCGACGATCCACAATTTACTGCTGGATGCTCTAGACCAAGGTCACTCCGTGATCCCCAATTTACTGCAGGATGCACTAGACCATGACGCCTAACCGTATGGAGGATGCACAGTCGTCAAAGGTAACAAGTGTCGGTTCCACACAGGAACAATCTCTTCAGTGATGCTCAATCATTTTGGGTTTGATGGTTTGGATTTGGGTTTTTCCTCACTGATTATTTTCTCTCAAAGTCCTTGGAGGATGGGTTGCTCTCACATGACAAGTGTCAGTTCTCTCTCGGACCAGCCAACCAACTAGTGGTTGTGGGGAGTGGCTATTTATAGCCAAGGTGCAACCTGACATGATAAGACATAAATGCCCCCAATGATATGGCCGTTATGTGGATAAGATGATTGGGGACTGCTGGCGCTAAGCACAGCAATGGTCAGAATTTCGAACTATGAAAGTCCTCAGGCTTATCATGTTCCTCACCTGTAGGCAACTCGCACTGGCGGAATCCTAACTTGTCAGTCAGATCAATTTCATCAGAGACCAGAAGAACATCGTCTCTGTCACTGAAGAACTTGACTGAACTGCAAGAGATTTCCAAAGGCTTCACTCGAAGGATTGGATAGGTTGAGGCTTTCGGAGTTGAGCATCAGTTGGAAATTTTCCTTAGTATTACCTCGGCCCCCTTTAATAGTACGGTGTTTCCTATAACTCAAAGAAAGTAAATGAAACTACGAAAACAAAAGTCTTCACGCTTCATAGTCCTCGTTCATATCTTCAATGTCACACCAACTTCTTCATTTTCAAAGTCTTCAGGGAATACCAAATTCTTCAGCAAAGTCTTCACCAAAGTCTTCAGTTGAAGACATACATTTTTAGGGGTCGGTAATCTCCGAATATATAAAACTCCTCATCGACTTATAGAGCCTGTGTACACTCACAAACACATTAGTACCTTAACCTATAAGTCTTCAATACACCAAAATCACTAAGGGGAACTAGATGCATCTACAGTCCCATGATTAGTATTTTGATCACTTTTGTATCTATACTCGCAACAACTTTGGAGTATTGGACATATCTGGTTGTTTTACATACCATGGAATACATGATTAATCCAAACACAAGCGTGTGGAATCTCCATCATGTATTTTACTCATCAGTGTTTTGGGACACCGACTCTTGCAAAACTCTTTCCATGTGACTTCGGCAAGAATCACTCCTTGGCACTTTAAATGCTAAAAAGTTTTAGCATCTTGTCAATATGTATTCATTGCTTTAGCCCTATTAGGAAAATCTATCTCCATAGATCATAATGCCTAATATCAAGTCTATTTATCCCAAGCACTTCATCGAAAAAACTATTTTCAAATGAAGTCCTAATTCGTGTCAAGAAATTTATTTCCAATTAACAATGTGTCAAGCACATAACATTTAAAAAAATATCATTATGCTCCCACTTACTTCCTTTAATTACAAGCATCTTCGTTACCCATTGATGAAGTCAAACCCATTTGAGCATTTCATCAAAACACGAAGATTCCAACTCCATTTTGCTCTCTTCTGTCCATCGCTAGAACTCTGAAGTTTGCACCCTTACCAGCATCCTCTAGACTGACAAAATACCTTGGACTATAACACATGCAAGTTCTTGGTTTCATTTCCATTAGATGGAAATCCATTCATCATCCATGTTTCATATCTCATGATTTGAAATATGTATTAATTGCTAGTTCAACCCGAACCGGCTTTAAGCATCACTACGGTGAAACAACCTCATCGTAGTCAACTCCTTGATCTTGTTATTGCAACAAGTCGAGCTTTGTGGATAAACCAATTTTATCTGTATCAGTTTTTAGTTCCATAAATATTCGTTAGACTCCTAGTCTTTTGAAAGGTGTATCAAGATTTTAATCTTGAAATATTTATATGGTAACTATATCGGATTCTATTGGAATTTAGCCAATTCTGGAGTCAGGGCCCATCAACGCTTCCTTGTGTATCGTAGGTATACAGTTGTCTAACAACAATAACACATTTGCGCACCTGAGAGGTTTGCACGAACCTTGCCTACATGGTTCAGCTGCAAGTCCGACCGAACTCCATACATTTTATTGCAGAGACTTCCGTATCAGTCGCAATAGGAAACTCCGGAATATCTTCCAAGGTCTCTTTCCTTTGATCTGATGAAGAAGATTCTGTTATCTTGTCGAGTTGTACTGTTCTCCCACTCACCTTTTTGAAAGAACCATTTTCTTCAAAAACATACCGTTCTTTGTGGCAAACCTTTTTGCCTCAGTATAGTGAGGGAGGAATACCCAACATTTTGGGATAACCTACAAAGTAGCACTTGTATGATTTGGAATATGTTCGTAACCTTTTACACAAGCCCCATATTCCAAATGTTAAGAAAAGGTATAAAATGGTTGGGCGTACCATACCACGGCGTCATTTCAACAGACCCGTTGGAGCTCTTTTCATTGTAAAAGCCACAGTCTCTAAAGCATCACTCTTTAAAAGGGATAATGGCAAATTTTTTTTGTCATCTTTGATCTTACCATGTCATGAATGGTTCGATTACATCTTCACGGACTCTCCATTTGTAGTGGTGTTCCGGGAGCTGCAAGTTAAGAAACCCCTTTCACAACTCATCAGATATTTGCTAAACTTGTAACTCACATATGTTTCTGCAATCGAATTGTAGAAACATAATTTTCTTGTTACAACAACTTCTACTTCATTTTTGGAAACCTTTGAAATGATTTCAAAAGATCCAGACTTACGTCTCATCGAGTAAATATCCATATATCTACTTGAGTCATTTCTAAAGAGAGATAAATCCACTACTTGCAACAACATTTATTGAACTACACACATCAAAATGTATGATCACCAATAAGTTTGATGCTCGTTCCTTATGGCCTGTGAACGGTATTTCAGTCACTTCACTTTTCGGATGAAAGTTGCAAGTGTCAGATGATTTAAAATCAACCGACTTCAAAATCTATCATAATGGAATATTCCATGCGGGTTTCTCCAATGTGACCAAATGCAATGCCACACTTGTGTGGTATTCTTTCAGTCTTGCGACATATAGCGTCAGTGTTATGGATGTATCATATTTCCGTCAATATTCATAACATACATCCCATCTTTGATGGAAGCATGGCCCTTCATGTTATTCATAATACTTAACAACAATTGTTCTTTTATGAACAACCCTTTTGCAAAAACATTTTGCACTTGGTTAGAGTGTATGAAACTCTAAAATGAATTATGAAAGTAAACACAAAGGTAATATATTAATATCATTTTTCATAACATACATCTCATTCATAATGAAAGTATGGCCCTTATGTTTATTCATAACAACGAACATCAAAAGTTCCCTTATGAACAACCTTCTTGCAAGATACCTTATGCAAAGGCTAGAGTGTGTAAAGGTCTAAAATGAATTATGAAAGATAACACATAGGTAATACACCGATGGAAGGTATAGTAATTTTTACTATGCTCCCATTGTGTATCAAGACTTCATTCCTGGCTAGTCTTTCAGGCCGTAGTAGTTCTTGCATCGAGACACAACAGAATGCAATCGAGTGGGTATCTTTGTGATCAACTCACAATACCCAAAATTAGTGATTAACATGTTTAACCATAATTCCCAAGAACTATTTATTTGACCAACCTTCTATACATCAAAAACTTGTATGACATTCATACATGAGCTGGATATTCCAGTCTTCTTTCTTTCTACCTTTATACTTCTAACAATTTAACTTTTAGTATTTCTCCTACTCTTAGAAGAAGCATCCAACTTAAGAGTGGCATTTAGCCCCGGACTTCCTAGGCGTGAAAGTTTCACTAACACCCTTTGGACACTTACTTTCTCTTTAAGTTGTTGTTTTATCCACCTTCATTTACATGACATGTGTTCTCCTGGATCCCTCTCTTATTAGTCTAATGCATAGTAAACACCTTTACTAATAGTTTGCAAACAACTATTGCTTTGGATATTTCATATCTTTCAGCCTTTGTTTTTCTGAAAATTAATTTTCAGTTCCATGAATATCACATAACTATCCCAAAACTTTCGAAGTTCGGGTCTCATGGAAGCAAACGTATTGCACTTGACTGAAACGGAATTCTAGATTTTGGATCGAAGGACGAGAGTCACATGATCCATAGCATTAGCGGGAGAATACCAAAAGCATGCGATAGGACAAAGTCCTTCTCGACACTCTTCAGGACAATCCTCACATTACGTTATCAATCGTAAAGTTTGAACCAGATAAATAATAGCTTATTCAATTTTAATAGGGAAGGTGGAAACGCAAGCCATTATTCTACAACTATTATGCAAATCACACTTAGACAATGTTCAAAATTAATTGCACTAAGAATTAAAAGAATTAATTCTAAAGTGCGCACCCACTCAAATCAATATCTCTCATAATTGATTGCGAGTGATTCAAGATCCGCATTTCTATTCAACGCCATTGATGTGGACATCACTGATGACGGGAATTTTAATCGGTAGGCTAACTTTCCAATCACATCTTCATGTGAGTCTTGTTCATTTTTCGATGGGTGTGTTCCGAGCTTAGGACTATCCCGCCTGAATGTTAAATAAAACCATCTGATCTCGCTGCGAGGTCTGACCTCACCCGCCTCATTCCTCTCGATTCGTTTGTACCCATGTGGACATGGCGCACCCCGAAAAGATACGAATTTCAGACGGTGCTACACTTGGGTGAACACTAACTACTTTGATATTTTAAAGTTAGAGAACACCCTAATAAAAAGCGACTACCGCGCAATCAAGAAGGGTGCATCATAAGGGATAACCATCTCAGGCAATTCATAATTAGCATGACATGGTATAGCCCTTTCTGACGGACAAGTCTTGTATTTCTTCGTCTTCGGCATTCGCGTCGGTGTTCACCTTCGCGAAGATTGCCACCACCTTGTCGATGCACAAGATAATATTGCTATCTCTATAGCTAATAAAATGATGCATTACAACAAGGTTGCCATGCAGGTCATTTAAAGTGACAATTATATGGCTCCAGCCATCATGCCGAATCATGACACGTAGGTCATGTTAATCAGTTTACATTATATAGTCATCTCATACATAATCAAATTATTATGAGCACTGCTATACCACATCACATGCACATGCAAACAATCTTTCAAAACCAAGTTAGACGTCTCTAAAAGGTTCATGGAAAAACTAGTTTTACGTGGCTTCTTAGGTTTCAAAACAAAGCGAAGCTACCAACGTCCATCATCAAGTATGATCATTCAAGTCGCTAGATTAACTTCACGGGGTGTATGAAACATGAGATAAAAAATCTCGAGCCCCATACTAAACTTTGTCATACGCATGAACCCCATGCAGATCATATCGACATTGCCCTTTCGTTTGTGAAATTTCATCTTTCTTTTTAACTACGACAGAATTCAATGAACTGTTAGCACTTCATTGGTCAATCAGGATCGCAGATTGCGAGAACATTGAAACTACACCACACGTTTATCAAGATCAGAAATATGCAAATTCCAGGGAAGCAACAAGAACATCATGTAACAGATTTCATCTGCTACTCGCACAAATAATTTTCAGTAATATAAATCTACTACCTAATTATATTGTGCAACACTCATACATTTATATGTATTGTAGATCGCAACTTGTATCTATGCATAGCACGGCTCATGACGCCACTGTAGGGTAACACAGCAGAAAACAAAACTTTTCGACCTACGCACCAGCCTAGGACCACTATGGAGACTGCATACAAGGTTTGATCTTTTTTGTTACCGACTCATAGAGCAACGGAAGTAGAGTCGATGACGATTGGCTGTGTAGATCCCCATAGCTAGGATTTACAACCTCCCAACAGCGAGGATGTATACCCTCATCTGTCCCCCGGACAGCCCTACGGGAGGTGGTCGGACAGTCCCTCGGACGGTGTCATGGACAACCCTTCGAGAGGACCTCCGAAACTCGGACAGTCAATCGGACAGCCCTTCGGGAGGACCCTCAAAACTCGTACGGTCATTCGGACATCCCTTCGGGAGGCACTCTCGAACTAAGACCGAAACAACAATCTCTCTACAGAGTTGCACACATATGGTGTCATTTATCCGATAGGGCTTCGCCGTCCAGAACTAGTTCCTGCCGGAACCCACACAACCTTTCGGCTATACGAACTTTTTCACTCGGAGGGAGAGAGAAGCGAGAAATGTCATGGCATGTGTATGTGAGAAGGGAGGAGTGTGGAGAGTGCCTCTCCACCTCTATTTATAGGAAAACCCAAGATACCAAAATGCCCATGAAAGGTGTCCTTCACAATGGCATAAATGGGAAGCCGCCAAACAGTGTTGTCTGCATCACCATGCCTGCATGACCATGCCTGCATCATCCCCTAATAGTATTTCCACTATTTACAATAGTGTTTCCACTATATACATATAGTGTTTCCACTATTCAAAATAGTGTTTTCACTATTCATGAAAACATTTTACCATGCCCTTTTAATCCGAAAATATTTCTGTAGGTCTTAGAACATTTCCAATACCCATTAAAATAATTTTGGATGTGTTCCAAAAAAATTCCAGATTAGTGATTTTCATCTGCGAAAAGCAACCAAAGCGGTTCCGACAGCTCCAGAACATTTCGAGGTTTTTCTCCGGAAAACCCCCAGAAGTTCCTAGAACAATTCTGGCACCCTCCAAGAATTTCCAGGCATGTGCCAAGACCATTTTGACTTAATGGCAACTCCGAAATAACTTTTCGTTTCAATGGAACTCATCCGATGACCTCTCTCTTCGGAATTTTTCCGCTATCTTCGAAACTTTTTCCGGAGACTTTCTCTCAGACTCCCTGTCTAGTATTCAATAGATAGATGAATTTTAAGTGTGTGACCCTATAGGTTCGGTGAAGCATAGACATGACCCGGAACTCCTTCCGATCAATGATTAACATCGGAGCCGTGGACACTCATATTGACCCCTATACCCACACGAATGAATATTCGAGTGAGCCTCCAGTTCCCGTGTGCTATTCCTATTGCTTAGCGAATATTACAAATACCCAAGGTGAGACATGTTGGCATCCCCGTGGATCAACAACTTGTCCACTATGCCAGTTACCTCGTTACCAACATTGTTCTCTTTTCCCGTTACCGTGTTCCGACATCTCTGTGATCAAATCACAGTGTCTGGCCAGACGATGATGGATACCGTAACACCGAGAGGGCCTAGAGATATCTGTCCATCGTCGGAGGAGCAAATCCAAATCTTGAGCTATCAAGTTACTTGACATACTTTTCCATGAACTCGTAATCCGCCGTAATAGCCACCCATTTATGGATGACGTTTAACAAACCCCAAAGTTCACAAAGCAAGCATGAAGAAACTCGATACTCTCATGGTCTATGGAGTCATCCAAATGTTAACCATCTCTGTGTTATTAACCATTAACTTGTGACGAATGTATCATATAGCATAACATCAATTCGAGTCGATTCAACACAAATGTTCTTCTAACATTGTGCCCTCAAAGTTGCTGGCATAAACATGCCCATGATCAGGAAAACAGAACCATCATGCAACACTTGAGCTAGTCTTAGAGGCCAGAGTAGGAATAAAATTTACCGTTTATTATTTCACATGTGCATAGGAGTCTTCCTACGAGCCTCGTGGTTATTGCAGACTCGAGAACCATATCATTTATAGCATGAAACGTAAACCTAATTATGAACAAGGAGATAATCAATAACATTTATTATTGCCTCTAGGGCATATCTCCTACAAATTTATCTTTAATTTAACATTATCTGCTAGTACATGGAAACACACACATGTGCGTTGTGCGCCATAATTAATCTAAATGATTATTATATGTAGACTAATTATGTAGATCACACTTAGTAATTTAACAATCGATCTAATTCCTTCCAATCATCAGTGTACTTGGGTAGTTTTCCCAATACACAATATATTGTGTTACACTGATAATTGACCAGCTTCCGGGAGAGCAATGGAGTTGTCGCGAATGCACTTGGATTTCATGAAGGTAGTTTGCGCTAGAGAGATGAACTGGTCGATATGAGCAACAAATCACATTAACATTACCTTAGCAAGAAGCTTGGCGAAAGAGTGGATCATGCTTATTGGCCTGAAATCCACAACGTTGATCGGAGCGTTCTTCTTCAACAGTAGGGTAACCATGGTGGTATTAATGGAATCATCTGATTTGCTATTAGTGATGTACATTTTTTTGTCTATTGTACTTGTGACTTTCATGGACAAGCTTTACTAAAATCGGAACATGATTGTACATGTTTAGAATCGCCTTAAATGCTATTAGTTACATTATTACTCAGTGGCTCAAGGAAGTTGAAAAGGAGTATGGAGAAGAGGAATAACCATGTAGATGGATGGTACTTGAATTCATTTGCATGCATGATGAATGCAGAATCCAATTTGAGAGGTGAGTTTGCGACTAAAAAGTTTAAGCATCTAATTATTTGTACATCAACATAATACAAGTAAGGGGTGCGTGGGTTGGGGGGGGGTACATGCAAGTCTGAGGGAAGCGTGCCCTCAAGCCCAAACGAGATTTCTTACCAGATATTAGTGGTGCAGCTCTAATCAATTCGTGAGGTGGATGGTCCTTTCCAAAAGCTACAGGGATGGTAAGAAAATCTCATTTGGGTTGTCGGGGGGGGGGGCTCATGAGAAATCTCCTGTTGCTCGTGTCAGCATGGAGTTCTCCAAGGAAGACCTGGAGTTGGACGACTCCCTATGGAAGCTCTACGAGTTGTGGGGCGTGCACTACAAGGTAGCAGTAGCATGCAATCCCGACGAGAAGCTTTACCGATTCACCATCTTCAAGGAGACGACATGCCACTTCTGCTTCTCTCAGCTTCAAGTTGCAGGTGACACACCACTCGGGCTCAACATATTCACTCGCCTAAGCAACAACGAGGTCCATCATGACTACCGGTGTCAGAGGACTGTCCTCAATGACGTCAGGAAGAAGCACAACGTCATTGCTTCTGTGAAAAGGCGTGGCGGCGACGAGACTCTCATGCTCCCCATGTGCATCGACCGAATGGCACGAGAAACGTTGTAGGACAAAATCACCGTTTTGATCCTTTTGATAATCTTTGTCACAAAATAAAATCGACATGAAAGTATTTCACGATCTGATCCTTTTGGAAACGCTAGAGACCATGACGTTTCTGCTCCACATGGAAACACCGAGATAGCTTGCGTTTCCGCTCCGCATGAAAACGCCAAGGTAGCTCGTGTTTCCGCCCATGTGGAAACGCTAGTGTATTTGGTGTTGCCGCCCAGGTTAGAAACACCATGGGTGTTACCGTTGCTGCCCTTATCGTGCATAGTACTAAGTTGTGGGTAGTCTCAAGGCCATGAATGTTCGCATTGCTGCATGTAGTACTAGTACGCCCGCTGGAAGGGCACGCACATACGTCCAGTCGTCAGGCACAGTACGCGCGCCAAGACGCATGGAGCAGCGTAGGATCCGTTCATGTCGTTGCCACGGTGCCATGCCCGTTTTCTCATAGCCCGCGCCAATTAACTGCCCCTACAACGCAGAGACACATGATGTCGTGGACTATGTATGATAAGGGCAGCAATGCCAACACTCATGGCATTTCTAGCCCGGGCAGCAACGCCAAATACACTGGCATTTCCACATGGGTTGAAACGCGAGCTACCTCGGCGTTTCCATGTGGAGAAAAACGCAAGCTATCTCGGCGTTTCCGTGTGGAGCAGAAACATCACGGTCTCTGGCGTTGCCAAAAGGGTCAGATCGTGAAATACTTTCATGTCGAGTTCATTTTGTGACAAAGATTATCAAAAGGGTCAGAACAATGATTTTGTCTAACGTTGTAAGGGAAAGTCGTGAATGTGCTAAATGGCAGCATATTCTCCTGAGAAAAATCCACCACTCCACTCAAGGACCATGCAACCTGTGGCAGCCGCTCAGAGTTTGCAGCAACGGTGGCCCTCGAGAGCCACATCGCCATCCGAAGGAGCAGTGTGGTACGGCTGTCCAAGTAGGAGCTCGAGAACCGTGACACATGTAGTAGTGCTTGCGGATGTGGTTTCGCCGTCAATGCCTTCGTCTACATCATGAATAAGTGAATATATGACCGAACCTCTATTTTTTCCTCTCCGCTGATTAGAGCATTTTCAAGGCCGACTCACAAACCTCCCACAATAGTTCGGACCACGCGGTGTGCCCATGAAAGCTATCCAATGCGGTCTTGTATCGGTTCATATGTGATTTCTCTCGCAAACCAGAGACAAACATGGGGAGGTTTGCTGGACTTCGGACCACTACTTCGTCCAATTGTGACTGCCTTGGTCCATCAAAAACCCCACCCCTCACGCGTGCGCGTCCCGCTTGGCACTAGCCACCCACATTCATGCTGTTGTAGAGCGCGCCACTCTATAATGAAGGCGGCTCAGGGCGGACGCTACCTCTCACTACCTCCGCCACTGAAGCGGCCCGTGGGCTGAGGGCGCCGTTCGCTGCATGCCCGGTTGTGTTGGAAATATGCCCTAGAGGCAATAAGAAATTAGTTATTATCATATTTCTTTGTTCATGATAATCGTTTATTATCCATGCTAGAATTGTATTGATCGTAAACTCAGATACATGTGTGGATTCATAGACAACACCATGTCCCTAGTATGCCTCTAATAGACTAGCTCGTTGATCAAAGATGGTTGAGGTTTCCTACCCATGGACATGAGATGTCATTTGATAACGGGATGACATCATTAGGAGAATGGTGTGATGAACAAGACCCAAACTATAAACGTAGCATATGATCATGCCAGTTTATTGCTATAGTTTTTTGCATGTCAAGTATTTGTTCCTGTGACCATGAGATCATGCAACTCACAAACACCGGAGGATTAGCCTGTGTGTATAAAACATCGGAATGTAGCTGGGTGACTATAAAGGTGCTCTACAGGTATCTCCGAGGGTGTCTATTGGGTTGGCATGGATCAAGACTGGGATTTGTTACTCCGTGTGACGGAGAGGTATCTCAGGGCCCACTCGGTAATACAACATCACTATAAGCCTTGCAAGCAATGTGACTAAAGATTTATCCATGGGATCTTTTATAATGGAACGAGTAAAGAGACTTGCCGGTAATGAGATTGAACTAGGTATAGAGATATCGATGATCAAATCTCAGGCAAGTAACATGCCGAAGAACAAAGGGAACATCATACGGGATTATCTGAATCCTTCACATAGAGGTTCGACCGATAAAGATCTTTGTAGAATATGTAGGAATCAATATGGGCATCTAGGTCCCGCTATTGGTTATTGACCATAGAGGTGTCTCGGTCATGTCTACATAGTTCTCGAACCCGCAGGGTCTGCACACTTAAGGTCCGGTGACGTTTTGGTAGTATTGAGTTTTGTATGTTGGTGACCGAAGGTTTTTTGGAGTCCCTAATGAGATCCCGGACATGATGAGGATCTCCGAAATGGTCCGGAGGTGAAGATCGATATATAGGACGAAGGGAATCGGAGTCTGGAAGCATTCCAAGGGTACCGGGTTATGACCAGGAGTACCGAAAGGGGTTTCGGGGGGCCCCGACAAGTGTTGGGGGACTCATGGGACAAGGGGAGGGGGCAAACCAGCCCTCTAAGGGACTGTGCGCCACCCTCACCATTTCCTATGTAACCAGGAGAGGTGGGGCGCCCCCTCTAGGGTTCCCTCCACCTGGCTTGGGGGGCAAGTCACTCTAGGGTTTCCCTAGGGGGCGCCCCCATCTTCCTTGGCCGCCGCCCCCCTAGATGGGATCTAGGGGCACCACCCCTCCTCCCTTCCCCCTATATATAGATGAGGAGAGGGAGGGCAGCCACACCTAAGAAAAGCCATGTGCTTCCCTCTCTCTCCCTCTAGATTTGTCTGGTATAACTTGGCAAAGCTTCGCTGGATCAGCTCCACCACCACCGCCACCATGCTATCGCGCTGCCGGAGAACTCATCTACCTCTCTGCCCCCTCTTGCTGGATCAAGAAGGTGGAGATCATCATTGAGATGCACGTGTGTTGAACACGGAGGTGTCATCCATTCGGTGCTAGATCGGAAGGACCACGATAGGATCGCGGGGCGGCTCATGTGAGATCGCGGGACGGCTCGTGAGTAGATCGCGAAGATGTTCGACTACCCCAACCGCGTTTCTTAACACTTCCTCTTAGCGATCTACAAGGGTATGTAGATCCACTCTCTCTTTTGTAGATGCTCATCACCATGGATAGATCTTGCGTGTGTGTAGGAATTTTTTTGTTTCCCATGCAACGTTTCCCAATAGTGGTATCAGAGCTAGGTCTATGTGTAGATGAGATCTCGAGTAGAACACAAATGAGTTTGTGGGTGTTGATGCTCAGATTGCTTCCTCCTTGATCATGTTTTGATTCAGCGGTACTATAGGATGAAGCGGCCCAGACCAACCTTACTTGTACGCTTATGAGAGACCGGTTCCATCGACTGACATGTAACTTTGTTGCATACAGATTGTTGGCGGGTGTCTGTCTCTCCTACTCTACTTGGATCGGATTCGACAAAGGCAGTCCTTGAGAAGATTGAATAGCAATTTGTGTATCACCGTTGTGTTTCTTGCGTAGGTGAGAATTGTTCTTGCTAGATACCCAAAGCAGCCACATAAAACATGCAACAACAATTAGAGGACGTCTAACTTGTTTTTGCAGGGTATGTTTTGATATGATATGGCCAATTTCATGATGAGATATATGTGATGTGCGAGATAATCATGTTTTGTATAGAATATCACGACTTGCATGTCGGTTAGTACGGCAACTGGCAGGAGCCATAGGGTTGTCTTTAATTATTGTATGACCTGCATGTCAATCATTAAGCGCCTTGTAATGCTTTACTTTATCGCTAAGCGGTAGCAATAGTAGTAGAAGCATGGTGGGCACGGCAACCCGATGGCGATACATTGATGGAGATCATGGTGTCATGCCGGTGACGATGGAGATCATGCCGGTGCTTTGAGGATGGAGAGCAAAAACACAAGTTCAGTGCCATATCATGTCACTAATGATTTGCATGTGATGTTAATCCTTTTATGCACCTTGTTTTGCTTAGGACGACAATAACATTATAAGGTGATCCCTCACTTAAATTTCAAGATAAATTGAGTTCTCCCCGGGTGTGCACCATTGCGAAAGTTCATCATGTCGATACACCACATGATGATCGGATGTGATAGACTCTACGTTCACATACAACGGGTGCAAGCCAGTGTTGCACGTGTAGAACACTCGGGTTAAACTTGACGAGTCTAGCATGTACGGACATGGCCTCGGAACACAAGAGACCAAAAGCTCGAACATGAGTCATATAGTAGATATGATCAACATGAAAATGTTCACCATTGAAACCACCTCAACTCACGTGATCGGACTTGAGTTGGTGGATTTGGATCATGTGACACTCGAATGACCAGAGGGATGTCAATTTGAGTGGGAGTTCTTAGGTAATATGATTAATTGAACTCATTTGTCATGAACATAGTATAAAGTTATCTTTGCAAATTATTTTGTAGATAGCTCGCGTTGTAGCTCCCCTGTTTTATTGATACGTTCCTAGAGAAAAGTAAGTTAAAAGATGATGGTAGCAATAATGTGGACTGGGTCCATGATTTGAGGATTGTCCTCATTGCTGCACAGAAGGCTTGTGTCCTTAATGTACTGTTCGGTGCGCCACCCCCTCAAGCGTCGTCTTTAGATGTTGTGAAAATCTGACTGACATGTTCTGATGACTACTTGATAGTTTAGTGCGTCATACATTATGGCTTGGAATTGAGGCTCCAAAACGTTTTGAATGTCACAAAACATATGAGATGTTCTAAGAGCTGAAATTGGGATCTCAGGCTCGTGCCCGCGTTGAGAGGTATGATACCTCCAACAAAATTCTTTGCCTACAAGATGAAGGAGAATAGCTCAATCAGTGAGCATGTGCTCAGATTGTCTGGGTGCTACAATCACTTGAATCGAGTGGGAGTTAATCTTCCAGATAAGATAGTGATTAATATAGTTCTCCGAGTCATTGTCACTAAGCTACTAGAGCTTCGTGATGAACTATAACATGCCAGGGAATATGATGATCCATGAGATGTTCGCGATGTTTGAGACCGCGAAGGTAGAAATCAAGAAGGAGCATCAAGTGTTGATGGTTAAGTAAAACCACTAGTTTCAAAAAGGGCAAGGGCAAGAAGGGAAAAACTTCAGGAATGGCAAGTCAGTTGCCGCTCTAGTGAAGAAACCCAAGCCTTAACCCCAAACCCGAGACTAAGTGCTTCTATTATGAGGAGAACGGTCGCTGAAGCGGAACAACCCTAGATAGTTGGTAGATAAGAAGGCTGGCAACGTCAACAGAAGTATATTTGATATATGTGTTATTGATGTGTACCTTGCTATTACTCCTAGTAGCGCCTGGGTATTAGATACCAGTTTGGTTGCTAAATGTTAGTTACTCGAAATAAAATCTATGTAATAAATGTAGGCCAGCTAGGGTGAGCTCACGATGAGTGTTGGAAGTGTTTCCAAGGTTGATGTGATAACCATCGCACGCTCTCTCTACCTTCGATTAGTGATGAACCTAATAAATGTTATTTGGTGTTTGCGTTGAACATGAACGTGATTAGATCATGTTTATTGCAATACGATTATTCATTTAAGTTAGAAAATAATGGTTATTCTGTTTACATGAATAATACCTTCAATGGTCATGCATCCAATGAGAATGGTTTATTGAATCATGATCGTAGTGATACACATGTTCATAATATTGATGCCAAAAGATACAAAGGTAATAATGATAGTACCACATACTTGTGGCACTGCCGCTAATTGTCATATTGGTGTAAAGCGCATGAAGAAACTCCATGCTGATGGATCTTTGGACTCATTTGATTTTGGATCGGTTGAGACATGCGGACCATGCCTCATGGGCAAGATGACTAAGACCCCGTTTTCCGGTATGATGGAGCGGGCAAGTGACTTATTGGAAATGATACATGTTGATGTATTCGGTCCAATGAGTGTTGTAGCATGTAGTGGATATCGTTATTTTCTTACCTTGACTGGTGATTTGAGTATATATGAGTATATTTACTTAGTGAAACACAAGTCTAAAACATTTGAAAAGTTCAAACAAATTCAAAGTGAAGTTTTAGATCATCATGACAAGAAGATAAAAATGTCTACAATATGATCATGGAGGTGAATATCTCAGTTACGTGTTTGCTATACAACTTAAGACAATGTGAAAGTTGTTTCACAACTCATGTCACCTGGAACACCATAGTGTGATGGTGTGTACGAATGTCATTGTCGTGCTCTATTGGATATGTTGCGTACTATGATGTCTCTTATCATTTTGCCACTATCGTTTTGGGGTTATGCATTAGAGACAACTACATTCACTTTAAATAGGGCACCATCTAAATCCATTGAGAGGACACCGTGTGAATTATGGTTTGATAGAAACCTAAGCTGTCATTTCTCAGAGTTTGGGAATGCAACACTTATGTATGATTAGCTCGAACCCAAATTGGAAAAGTGCAACTTCATAGGATACCCTAAGAATAGTTGGGTAAACCTTCTATCTCAGATCCGAGTGCAAAGTTTTTGTAGCTAGAAACGGGTCCTTTCTCGAGAAAGAGTTTCTCTCGAAAGAATTGAGTGGGAGGAAGAGAGAACTTGATGAGGTTGTTGAACCTTTGTTTCAAGCGGAGAGTAGCGCACTACAGAAAGATGTTTCTGTGGAGCCTATGTTAGTTGAAGAGGAAGTTAATGATGATGATCATGAAGCTTCGGATCAAGTTGCTATCGAACCTCGTAGGTCGACAAGGGAACGCATTTCTCCTAACCGGTACGGTAACCCTGTCTTCGAGGTCATGTTGTTGGACAATGATGAACCTACAAAGTATGGAGAAGCGGTGATGGGCCTGGGTTCCAACAAATGGTTAGAGGCCATGAAATCCGAGAAAGGATCCATGTATGAAAACCAAGTATGGACTTTGGTAGACTTTCTCGTTGAATGGCAAGTCGTTGAGTACAAATTGACCTTTAAGATGAAGACGGAGGCTAATGGTGAATGTCACCATTTATAAAGCTTGAATTCTCGCAAAGAAGTTTCCGCCAAGTTCAAGGAGTTGACTGCGATGAGACTTTCTCACCCGTAGTGATGCTAAAAGTTTGTTGCAATTACGTTAGCAGTTGCTGCATTTTTTGGTTATGAAATTTGGCAAATGGATGTCAAAATATAGTTTCCTTAATGGTTTCCGCGAGGAAAGATTGTATGTGATAAAACCAGAAGGTTTTGTCAGTCCTAAGGATACTAAAAGGTGTGCAAGCTCCAACAATCCTTCTATGGGCTAGATCAAACATCTCGGAGTTGGAATATACGCTTTGATGAGGTGATCAAAGTTTTTGTGTTTATACAAAGTTTACGAGAAACTTGTATTTACAAGAAAGTGAGTGGGAGCACTATAGAATTTCTGATAAGTATATGTGGTTGACATATTGTTGATCGGAAATGATGTGGAATTTCTGGAAAGCATAAAGGGTTGTTTGAAAAGAGTTTTTCTAAGGAAGACCTATATAAATCTACTTAATTGTTGGGCATCAAGATCTATAGAGATAGATCAAGACGTCTGATAAGAATTTCAATGAGTACATACCTGACAAGATTTTGAAAGAGTTCAAAATGGATCATTCAAAGAAAGAGTTCTTGCCTGATTTGTAAGGTGTGGAGTTGAGTGAGACTCAAAGCTCAACCGTGGCAGAAGAAAGAGAAAGGACGCAGGTCGTCCCCTATGCCTTATCCATAGGCTATGTATAGTATGTCATGTAGTGTACCGCACCTGTGTGTGCCTTGCCATGAGTCTGTCAAGGGGTACAAGAGTGATCCAGGAGTGGATCACTGGACAACGGTCAAAATTATCCTTAGTAATTAGATGACTAAGGAGATGTTTCTCGATTACGGAGGTGATAAAGAGTTTTTCATAAAGAGTTACGTCGATGCAAGATTTAACACCAATCCGGATGACTGTGAGTAGCAATCCGGATACGTATAGTGGAGAAGCCATTTGGAATAACTCCAAGTGGAGTGTGGTAGCATTGTCTATAGTATGACATAGAGATTTGCAAAGTACACACGGATCTGAATGTCGCATACCCGTTGACTAAATACCTCTCTCACATGCAAAGCATGATCGAACCCCAGAACTCATTGGGTGTTAGATTCACAACAATGTAAATCACATGGTGATGTGAACTTGATTATTGACTCTAGTGCAAGTGGGAGACTGTTGGAAATATGCCCTAGAGGCAATAATAAATTAGTTATTATCATATTTCCTTGTTCATGATAATCGTTTATTATCCATGCTAGAATTGTATTGACCTAAAACTCAGATACATGTGTGGATACATAGACAACACCATGTCCCTAGTATGCCTCTAATAGACTAGCTCGTTGATCAAAGATGGTTGAGGTTTCCTAGCCATGGAAACGATATGTCATTTGATAACGGGATCACATCATTAGGAGAATGATGTGATGGACAAGACCCAAACTATAAACGTAGCATATGATCGTGTCGGTTTATTGCTATAGTTTTCTACATGTCAAGTATCTGTTCCTGTGATCATGAGATCAAGCAACTCACTGACACCAGAGGAGTACCTTGTGTGTATCAAACACTAGAACATATGTGGGTGACTATAAAGGTGCTCTACAGGTATCTCTGAGGGTGTTTGTTGGGTTGGCTTGGATCAAGACTGGGATTTGTTACTCCATGTGACGGAGAGGTATCTCAGGGCCCACTCGGTAATACACCATCACTATAAGCCTTGCAAGCTATATGACTAAAGAGTTAGCCACAAGATCTTGTATTATGGAACGAGTAAAGAGACTTGCTGGTAACGAGATTGAACTAGGTATAGAGATACCTACGATCGAATCTCGGGCAAGTAACATACCGAAGAACAAAGGGAACAACATATGGGATTATCTAAATCCTTGACATAGTGGTTCGACCGATAAAGCTCTTCATAGAATATGTAGGAACCAATATGGGCATCCAGGTCCTGCTATTGGTTATTGACCGTAGATGTGTCTCGGTCATGTCTACATAGTTCTCGAACCTGCAGGGTCTGCACACTTAAGGTCCGGTGACGTTTTGGTAGTATTGAGTTTTGTGTGTTGGTGAGCTAAGGTTGTTCGGAGTCCCAGATGAGACCTCGGACATGATGAGGATCTTCGGAATGGTCCAGAGGTGAATATCGATATATAGGATGAAGGGAATCGGCGTCCGGACGCGTTCCGAGGGTACCGGGTTATGACCAGGAGTATCGAAAGGGGTTTTCGGGGGCCCCGACAAGTGTTGGGGGGCCTCATGGGCCAAGGGGAGGGGGCAATCCAGCCCACTAAGGGGCTGTGTGACCCCTCACCCTTTCCCACGTAACCAGGAGAGGTGGGGCACTCCTCTAGGGTTCTCTCCACCTGGCCTTGGGGACAAGTCACCCTAGGGTTTCCCTAGGGGGCGCCCCCATTTGCCTTGGCCGCCGCCCCCTAGATGGGATCTAGGGTTGCCACCCCTCCTCCCTTCCCCCTATATAAAGATGAGGAGAGGGAGGGCATCCTCACCTAAGAAAAGCCACTTGCTGCCCTCTCTCTCCCTCTAGATCTATTCTCCTCTAGATCTGTTCAGTATAGCTTGGCGAAGCTCTACCGGATCAACTCCACCACCACTGCCACCACGCCGTCGCACTTCCGGAGAATTCATCTACCTCTCCACCCCCTCTTGCTGGATCAACAAGGTGGAGATCTTCATCAAGCTGCACGTGTGCTGAACGCGGAGGTGCCGTCCGTTCGGCGCTAGATCGGAAGGACCACTATAGGATCGCGGGGCGGCTCGTGATGAGATCACGGGACGGCTCGTGATTGGATCGCGAAGATGTCCGACTACACCAACCGCGTTTCTTAACGCTTCCTCTTAGCGATCTACAAGGGTATGTAGATCCACTCTCTCTCTCATAGATGCTCATCACCATGGATAGGTCTTGCGTGTGCGTAGGATTTTTTTTATTTCCCATGTAACGTTCCCCAACAGGATGAACATGCCTCCTCGCCGCATTGAAACACCTCCTCATTGCATTGAAACACCTCCATTAAACCCGTGGGGAAGCCAAGAAACCTACTCTGGACACACGTCCGTTCATGAGAGGGACAACAGTAAACTCAACACTGACTGAGCTCCTCTTGTATGCCCTCTATTTAAATGAGGCTAGGCGCTGGGCAAGAATCGCATCCTTCTACCGCTCCCCCATATCCTCCTCCACCATATTCTCTACTCTTTCGATGGATTCAGAAGAGTAGTTCTCCGGCATATAGGCTGGCTGGGTGGCCCACCGAGCCCGCGCGATACAAGCACGAGCAAGCTCGCTGCTCCGCCTCCGTTGCCTAGCCTGGCGGAGCCAGTTGCCGCCCCCATCCATCACATGGTTTAACAACTCGCCGCTCCAAGCCAAATTTAAGATGAGTGGTGACTTATTCCACACCGGCACAGCGGGGGGCACGACAACAACCATGCTTCTCATGCCTGCAACAATGCCATCCGCTGTCGTAGCACGAGCAACCGCGCCATGCAGGTAGGGAAAGAAACTGGCTGCACGGAGAGTGACGAGTTGTTGACCAACGCATCCGCACCTGCCGCCATCATTGAGGAGAAGTATAAGATGGGATGCCGCCGTTGCTCAGGTCCCAAGAAGGCCACCACCGGGGCGACACCAACATACGCATCGAGGACCTTCATCGACCCCACACGGGCTGCATGGAAGAGGAGGTGCTCGCTTCCCCTCTCACTGAAGCATCAGTCGCGTGTTCCGCTTCGACAAGAGGTGGGGAAGTGAGGTGTTGTCTGCGCTGAAGCATGTGCCTCCGGGGATCCCTACAGTCCGGTGAACGGACTGTCGGACATGGGGAAGACAAAGGGATCCGCCACGTCCGGCCGTAGACTAGTGTCGTGTATCCGTGTCATGTGAGTGGAGATCCCTCAACTATACGTGCACATAGTCTGGCAACCACCATTACCGTGACTTCAGGGAGAGATAGGAGAGAATATGGAGTGCGGCACCGGATCGGAAAGATATAGGAAACGAGGTGATGGAGAGGAGGAAGAGATGGGGAGGGCTCCACAAATGTGATATGATGATGAATTTGAAAGATAGGATTAGGACAACATCTACTTCACCGAACGTACCTTTGCGGCAACCATCATTGACACCCACAAGGCACTTGGGCGCGGTCACCCCCCGGGCGCTCCCATCTGCCTTGTGGGGTCCACATGGCTCCGTCGACCCTAATTCCAATCCTATAAATTTATATTCATCGAGAAAAAATAAGACATAACTTTTCATCATGATCTACGATATGAAGCCATCGCCACCTCCTATTCTTCCTCGGGAGGACTTATCTAGAGTACGTTTGGTGTTCTGGAGAGTGCAAATCGTCACCATCGTCATCACCAACCCTTCTCCATCAACAATCCCATGATTCTCACCACTGATAGTGAGTAATTCCTTCGTAGGCCTGCTGGATGGTGATGGGATTGGATGATATTTATCATGCAGTCGGGTTATTTTGATAGGGATTGATCAGTTGTATCCACTATGTTATGAGATTAATGTTGCTATGACTTTGCTATGCTTAATTCTTGTCACTAGGGCCCGAGTGCCATGATTTGAGATCTGAATCTATTATGTTTCCATGAGTATGAGAGTGTTTCATATCCTATCTTGCAAGTTGTTTGTAACTATGATGTGTTTTGATCCGCATCCCCCAAGGTGACAAAAATTGAGACTCTTTTCGGTGATGACCGTAGTTTGAGGAGTTCATGTATTCATCATGTGTTATTGCTTTGTTCTGATTCTCTATTAAAAGGAGGCCTTAATATACCTTACTTTCCATAAAAGGAGGGTAGGAAAAAATATGTCATGCAAGTTCTTACTATAAGCACATATGAATATATACGGAATACATGCCTACATTATATTGATGAATTGAAGCTAGTCCTATGTCGCTCTAGTGTATAACTATTACATGATGAATGTCATCCATTCAATCCATCACTGATCTATGGCCTATGCTTTTTGCTTATTGATTTCTGTTAAGTTACTTTTGTTACAACTACTATTACAATCAATACAAAAATGTTACGTTTCTTTATTTCCATTACTATTGTTACCATGCTACTAAAAAGTTTACTGCAAAAAGAAATCCCAGGTGTGGTTGAATTGACAACTCAACTTCTAAGACCAATAAATATTCTTTGAATCCCCTTGTGTCGAATCAATAAATTTGGGTTAAATACTACCCTCGAAGACTGTTGTGATCCCCTATACTTGTGGCCTTGTGGGTTATCAATGGGCAAGACACCACATGCCTGGCATAGAGGCCAGGTGGAAGATTTTCAGAACACCTTTGGGCCGGCTCACAAGATCACGGTCTAAGCCGGCTTAGGTAGTGCTGCCTTAGGAGGAGTTCTACTCCGATAAGGAGTAGAGAACGGGCAAGACCTGGATTCATTGTAACACTAGGGACTCGACCCAATATATAAGGCAAGCTCCAGGTCATCCAAGAGGTCAGATCCAAGTTAGTATCTCTCAAGCCATAGGTAGCAAAACAACACCCTTGTAATCGAGATCTCGTTATCGAATAAGCAAACACAGAGCAGGAGTAGGCTTTTACCTCACCAGAGACATTGAACCTGGGTAAATCATCTCTCTTGTTCCCAGTCAACCCCATCCAAGGCTTTGCCCAATTGATATGGCCTGGAATCTAAGTTCTCCTATGAGGACACTTGCCATGACATCCCCACAAAAGTTGGCGTGCACCATCGGGCCTATGCGCAAGGGAGTTGTCATCTTGGAGGGAGCCCTTCCAGGGACGGAGCGACTCATCACCGGCCAGCTTAGGAAGAGCTGGCATGGAAAGTTTGACTTGGAAGACGAATGCTGGGGACCGGAAGATGACTCTCTCGAGTCAATTTGCTGGGTTCCCTTTGTCAAGGTCAATGTTTTCGTTGGCTTCATTGTTGGGTCTGAGAAGGAGCCGGACTCGAGCAGCGACTCCATCATAGGAGGCGCCACGATTGTCCAATCTGATAGCAAATCATTGGTCAGCAACAACAACTTCATCGACACTGCATCTTCCTCCTACCTTTCTAGGAAAGGCTAGGAGGGTACTCTGAGAAAGAAGGTTACTTGGCTTCGGGTGGATCACCATCTTACACCTCTGTCTAAATGGAAGGAAACCAACAAAACTCGACATCTCAAGGACCCAATCCAACCTAGGAGAATCCATCAAGCTAGAACCCACCACCCAATTATGGGGTCGATGCTGGAGGCATGAGCACTCAAGTGGTTAGGGAAACAGTCATGGGGCTCGACAAGCTCCTTACAGAACCTGTCACTAGGGAGAACACGATGACGCGTGCGGAAGAAATCGAGAAGTGTCGAGAATGGCTCGCAAAGTCTTAGCAGGAGATAGCAGCTAAAACTGCATGTCTCTTTGATGTTCAGAAGACATCCTTGATGAGATTCGGCACCTCGTGAAGCAACAAGTTCACCTCAATTTTTGTCAGTAGGTTATTACCACAGTCTAACAGAGGAGGCACCATAGCCGTCTTCAGGCCCAAGGAGGGATAATGGAGACACAAAATCATTTTCAAACACTACCTAACACTCCTATCTAGACCGTGGTAGGTGCTAACTTGGGGACTGGCTTAGGAGCAGCCCCAAGGGAAGGAGCTGGCATTCCACCAGGCCCTGGCAATATGCATTGTTAGCAGGTTGCGTCATAATCACGTGGTGGTCATGAGAATTTAGGTTCTGGATTTTTTTTCTCTGTCATATTTATTATTTCCTTTATATTCAACAAGAAGCCAGACAGGACCTTGATACTGAGCAGGCATTCAAAAAATTTCCTTCTCTGCTTTGGTAAGAGCATATCTAGAAGGACCTTCATACTGCTTTGGATGCATGCCATCTTTTTCGTTCATATGTTGCTGGTCCTCCCGTTCCTCAGGTGTATCTTTTTTCTTCCCATACATGCCCAGGAAGCTTAGTAGGTTCACGCAAAGATTCTTTGTCACGTGTAACACGCCGATTATAGAGCAGACCTCTAGGACATTCCAATGGAGTAGCTCCCAAAATATAGATTTCTTCTTCCACATGGGTGTGTGTCCCTCAGCCTCATTCAGAACAGATTGTCCGCCAGGACCCTTTCCATAAATTGCTTTTAAATCCTTGACCATATCAAATATATCATCACCAATACGGGGGGTAGGCTTCTTCCGCTGATTTGCCTCACCTTTGAAATGCTTGCCTTTCTTTCTTAAGGCATGCTTGGTCGGACGAAATCGACGATGTACCAGGTAAACAACCTTCTTACATTTATCCAGATATATACTTTTAGTCTCATTTAAACAGTGCATGCATGCATTGTATCCCTTGTTTGTCTATCCTAAAAGGTTACTAAGAGCAGGTGAATCATTGATGGTTACAAACAACAACGCTCGTAGGTCAAATTCCTCCTGTTTGTGCTTATCCCACACACGTACACCTTTTAAATCCCACAACTGTAAAAGTTCTTCAACTAATGGTCTTAGGAACACATCAATGTCGTTGTCGGGTTGCTTAGGGCCTTGGATGAGCATTGGCATCATAATGAACTTCCACTTCATGCACAACCAAGGAGGAAGGTTATAGATACATAGAGTCACATGCCAGGTGCTATGATTGTTTCTCCGCTCCCCAAAAGGATTAATGCCATCTGCACTTATACCAAACCATAAGTTCCTTGCGTCATCTGCAAACTTCGACCACTTTCTCTCGATTTTTCTCCACTGTGACCCATCAGCGGGTACTCTCAACATCCAGTCTTTCTTACGATTTTTTTTGTGCCATCACAACAACTTGGCATGCTCTTTGTTTCTGAACAGACGTTTCAACCGTGGTATTATAGGAGCATACCACATCACCTTCGTGGGAACCATCTTCCTGGGGTGCTCTCCCTCAACATCACCAGGGTCATCTCGTCTGATCTTATACCGCAATGCACCACATATCGGACATGAATTCAAATTCTCATACTCCTCACCATGGTAGAGGATGCAGTCATTAGGACATGCATGTATCTTCTGCACCCCTAATCCTAGAGGGTAGAGAACCTTCTTTGCTTTGTATGTACTTCCAGGCAATTCGTTATCCTTTGGAAGCTTCTTCTTCATTATTTTCAGTAACTTCTCAAATCCCTTGTCACGTAAACCATTCTCTTCCTTCCATTGCAGCAATTCCAGTGTGGTACCGAGCTTTGTGTTGCCATCTTCGCAATCTGGGTACAACCGTTTTTTGTGATCCTCTAACATGCGATCGAACTTCAACTTCTACCTTTCACTTTCACATTCTCTCTGTGCATCAACAATGACCTAGCGAAGATCATCAGCGGGCACACGTGGTGCCTCTTGATCTTTAGCTTCCCCATTGCAGTATCACCGTATTCAGGGAACATAAGACGATAGTTGTCATTATCCACTTCTTCTTCATTGTCTTCCATTATCACCCATATTTCTCCGTGCTTGGTCCAACAATTATAGTGGGGCATGAAACCGTACTTAATCAGGTGGAAGTGAAGGGTTTTCGAGGAAGAGTAATCCTTCCTATTCTCATAGTCAACACATGGGCAACACATAAAATCATTCACTGTTTGCCTCATCCACACCGATAAAACTATGCAGGCCCGTAATGTACTAAGAAGTGCGTCGGTCATCTTACATCCATTGTGGGTTCATCTGCATTATAAAATTAAGTATATCAAAAACCATTACAGAACATCATTAATAGAGAAATGCCAAAATTAATACAAGTTCATCATCACATTAAAACCAAAGTACAGTAGTGATCAACTGTTATTACTCCAAAAATAAATACATAGAATTCATACATAGTTTTCATAAAACATTTAAATGCAACAACAAATGCGATCAAAATCGCAATTAGGGTAACAATGGATCCAAACAACATAATGATACCAAGCCTCTTTATTAATGGCATAGTTTCTAATCTTTCCAATCTTCAAGCGCATTGCATCCATCTTGATCTTGTGATCATCGACGGCATCAGCGACATACAACTCCAATTTCATCTTCTCTTCTTCAATTATTTTCAATTTTTCTTTCAAACAATCTTTTTATTTTTCAACTAAATTTAACCTCTCGACAAGAGGGTCGGTTGGAATTTTCGGTTCACATACTTCCTAGATAAAAATATCCATGTCAAGTTGGTCGACATAATTGTCATAGACACAAAATGAAACAAATAGTTATAAAACATAATATACCACATACAAATCATAGACCGGACGAGGGCCGATGGGGGCGGATACCAAAACCATGGCACTATATAATAACAAACAATAATACAAGTCAGAAAATTACACAAGTAGCTATCTAATCATACAAGTAAGATTTTTTTCTTTCAAGAAAATGTAAGAAAAAGAGGCTCACCACGGTGGTGCTGGTGATGAGATCGACGCGGGCGATCGACGGCGGTGAGGACAGGGTTGGAGGAAGTACAGAGGAGAAAACTGAAGTGTGGCTTGGGCACCTCATATCATGTTTGTTTTGTGTGAACTTAAGTGGCATCATGCTCTTAGGCATTTCATCGAACCCCTCATGTGCATAGGAAGGGAGAGCAAAGTAGCACACCCCCCACCCTCTGTGACCTAAAAACAGAGGAGTGGGTGTGCAGGGGCGAGGTTATATATAGGTAGTTTCCTAATCCCGGTTGGTGGCTAGAACCGGGACTGAAGACACACCGTTAGTCCCGGTTGGTGTTACAAACCTGTGGAGACCCCGACTCATAAGTCATGGTCACCGAATGCACGTGCACAATGATCCCAGAGATCAATGCTCACTGAACACACAAAAACTAGAATACAAGAGTCTTAGATCCTTACATACCATCTTACACAAATAAAGGCCAACTAGGCCAAGTCTTACATAGATAGGACCGTAAGGGCCAAACACTTAAACATAACAAGTAGCGGAAATCTTGATCGAAAGCGTGAACCCATGCCATCTGCCTTAAACCTATAGGCATTCTGACTGGGAAGCGTCCTAGTTTGCATGTTCATCACCAACGAAATCTTCACCGTAGTCCTGCTCTTCCATGCCTCGCCAATTAAATAACTAGTGGCAAGCCACTGAGTACTTTGAATGTACTCGCAAGCAACCCAAGTATTGGAAAAAGGTACAACAATACATGATATAGCACTAAGTAGGTAAGTTTTGGAGAAAGCTAATTAAGTGCAATGACAGGATGAAGTAACTTAAGTATGCATGCATTAACCGATGACAGGTATTCATGTAAACATGTCACGGTCATCATCATAAGAAGGGGTTGAACATGTCATGTTCATCATCATGCCAAGTCATCGGACTTAGCTCGGTTATCATCTCTATGTTATCCACACACGCACACACACCAAGTTTATGAAAACATTGGACACAGTTTAAGTAGGACCTCCAACTGTACATGACCGTGGACACGACTATTCGAATAGTTTTACACTCTGTAGAGGTTGGGCACTTTACCCACAAGACTCGGGGAACTTCCGTGTCATCCACGACTCGCAGTATATTACATACCCGAGGTAAGCACCCGAACAATGCCTTTCCCCTAGCGATAGTAAACAAAGAGTCCACTCATTGGTGCCATCCCTCATGATGTACATCACACGTATCATCCATGAGGGCACACAACGGTGTGCCCAGTGCCTGTAAAGACATCGCATGGTCGCCCTACCAGGCAAAACCAAACCCCGTATCGAGAGTGACCTCGTCACTCCCGCCACTAGTAATGTTGGCTCTATGCTATTACCCACCAAAGTAGTCAACAAGGCCCCGTCCCATAAGGGTATCGTGGTTGCGCATGTAAGGTTGGGACGGTCAGCAAATCTTAAAACTCCCCATTTTCAAAAACACACACACACACACACACTTGCTCCGGTAGACCCCTTCTTTATCAAGTGTGTACCTAGCTAATCATCATCACCCTTGGGCATTAGTGGCACTCGACGGGTTTTTTGAAAAGTCTTTGGAAGCAGTTTTGTCTTCATCACCATGCATATTCCCGGTCCCACTTGCATAGCATCTACTGAGCATCCTATCTACTCCCAGCCGCACAACCCTCATAAGGAGGTAGGGTCATGCAAGATGCAAGTATCAACAAGAAAGTATCAGAGGCATCCCCACCATAGTGGTCACCACATCAACATGGTCAACATCAAGAAGTAAAGTGCTATATGCCATGCAACAAAAGGGTTTCATAGTCATGGTAAAAGGGCGGCTTGCCTGGCTTAACAAAGTCTTCGGGGTCTTCGAAACCATCGGGTCCAACTCCGTCATCAATAGCGCAATCTACCGTCACGATAAATAGCGGTAATAGTAAGCATCACAGCAAAAACAGAGAACACACTCCACTTTTAGAATGTTACCCTACTCTGTAAAATACTAAAAACAATACCAAAAATATTTTCCTAAGGTTTTGGTGTGAAAAAGATTTTGAAAATTATTAAAACAGATGCTAAAAGTATTTAAAACTAGGTTTTAAATAAATTTAGTACATAAAATATTTTCAAAAAATTACACAAGTGGCACTATTAAATTGTACACAATAAATCAAGATTTGTGGTGGAAAATTATTGGCATTGGAATTTTATATTGCCCTGTGGAATTTTTGGGAAGTTTTTAAAAATAATAAAGGAAAGCCATACAATTCATCCGTGCTGAAACAGGGAGAGACCAGAGCCGGCCAACGAGCTTCCGCCCAGGGCGAAGGGGTGTGTGCGCGACAGGTTTTATTTAAACCTGCCCGTGGGCCCTACTTGCCAGCGAGAGAGGGGGGGTGAGGGTATGACAGGTGGGCTCCACCTGTCATCTCTCACCTTGCGATAGGGAGCAAATGAGCTCACGGGTGACGATGCGGTCGACGGTGAGGCCTCCTGTCGCGTGGTGCCAGAGGTGGTCGCCGGAGGTGACAGGATCGCCAGGGACGTGAGACCCGAGGAGAGGAGCTTCGCCTCGAGGTGGGTACGCCCGCTCCGAGCTGCAATAGGCACGAGGAAAGGGGGTAAAGGGAACAGGGGACAGAGGAAGGACCACGGGGAGAGGAAACAGTGCCAGAGGAGGCTCACCATGGCCGGATGGCGGCAACCCGAGGCGGCGGAGCTCCTGCTTGCGTCGAGCACAGAGAGAGGGGGAGGATGATTGGGTGGCACAGGGGGGTGATTAGATGCTAGAGGAGTGACCAGAGGGGATAGAGGGGTGCGGGGCTCGCTTAAATAGCGATCCCGAAGTTCATCGTGGATGAAGCCCACGGTCTCCCACGGGAATGGCTTGGATGGCCATTAGAGGGGGCCTGGCCTCTGAGCCGTGCTCGTGGGGCTTGTCAAAGGCATGGGCAGGAGGAGAGAGAGCTGGGGAAGGGACAAGCGCGTGCGCGTGTGGGGCTGGGGGTTGGCCGAGCCGGGCGGCCATGGCGCGCGTGCAAGGAGGCCACAGGAGGAGGAGGAGGAGAGAGGAAGGGGCTGACAGGGAGGCATATCCCAGATGCCGAGGCGGCCTTGGGAGACACAAGGGGGAGGCCCTAGGTGGCCAGGAGCAGGGATTGGGCAGCGGCTACAGTGTGGTCGGGCACTGTAGCGCGCTCTGGAGCGCCATTTTGGCATGCCATTGGCAGCTTCTGCGGGCCTCCCATGTCTAGAGGATCTAGGGGAGTAAACAAGCATGGGTGAGGCATTGGATTCCCTGGAGAGTCAAGGGAGAAGGAGCGAGGCAAAGGGAGAGAGAGAAAGGGGTAGTCCATAGAGGTAAAAATGGGTTTTCGCCTGCCAATAATTGAGTTGAGCCCATGCTAGAGTTGTTGGAGGTAAATTACCACAATGTGGAGCTGTGGTAGAAATTTGAAATGAAGGAGAATAGCAGAAGGGGTCAAAACATGTTTTTACCAAACATGTAGGAGGTGTTTGATCAAAGATTAGGCAAGCGAATGGAGTTTGCTTGACCTAAGTTTTAACAGGGTCAAGTGGTGGTTAAAGATAAGATTGATCACCAAGTTTGAGCTGGTTTGAGCAAAGTTGACAATGTAACTTTGTAAAACCCTAGAAATAAACAGAATCGTAGATCTAGTCATGCTAAGCTAATCTCCTTGATGCACCACTTAGTGTAGCATCATAAGTTGGGGATTAGAATGTGTCCACAAAGTTTCGAGTCAAGGGAAGAAACTTCACAATGAAAATTTGTCCAAATTTGAGTGTGGTCAGAGAGGGTTTTGGAATATTTTGGTTAAGCAAATCAATTGGTATTCAGATAAAACTTTGCAAGAGCATTACACGTTACATGTGTGACTTGCTGGAATTCTCTTGGAATTTATTGAGAATATTTCTTGTAGAAATATTACAAAAGCTTTATTTGGGAAAAAAGGTTTAGAGGGGTTTTGCCCATGATTTTGAACATGACCATGTGTTGAAACCAATATATATGGAAAATATATGTCGAGTGAGTTTCCCTAATTTTTCTCAAATGTTTTTAAAGCATTTAATTATTTTTTCCCTATAAAGACCATTTCTAGCCTTAAGAAAAGGCCTTTAAATGAAATAGTAAAAATATATTTAAAATCAATGTTTGGTGGTTTTGGAAAGTAATATATATATATATATATATATATATATATATTAGGTTTCAAATAAATCCTTTGGGGAAAAAGGATCTACACAATTTGAGGACTTGTAGTGCAAACCTCAACTCAGGGTTTTTTGAAAACCTAATTTGAATATTTCCTTTTTGGTTAAAATAAATTTTGATAAAAATAGTTTTAGGTACAACACACATGGTTTGATCATTTGGCAAGATGTTTGGATCGAGGAAGATGAATATGGAGGGGAGTAGAACCTATGAGTGCAAACACAATCAATCAAGCAAACAAGCATCAAACAAAACAAACAGGCATGCACTCATAAAGCTTTAAATGGTTCCCAATTTTGTAAATCTAGATCATAGCAAAGTGATACAAACATAGGGTGTGACAGGCCTACCCCCTTACAAGAATCTCATCCCCAAGATTCCTAGGCTAAGCACTAAAAAGATAAGGGAACTCAGATCTAAGATAGTCTTCATGCTCCCAGGTTGCTTCTACTTTAGTGTGGTTGCTCCATTGGACCTTGGAGTACTTGATGGTGCAGCTTCGGGTGCAACATTCAGCTTCATCCAAAATGTGAACTGGCCTCTCACGATAAGTAAGGTCTGGCAGAAGGTCGATGGCTTGATGGTAATGTCCTTGTAGAGGTTGGGGCGGTTGGTAACTTGGAGACACTTCCGGAGCTGTGACATATGGAACACATTGTGCACATCTGATAGCTTCTAAGGTAGCTCTAGCTGGTAGGAAACTTCTCCTCATGTAGCGGTGATCTTGAAGGGGCCGATGTAGTGGTGGCAGCTTTCCCTTAACGTGGAAATGCTTGGTTCCCTTGAGAGGCGTGACGCAGAGGTAGACATGGTCACCGACACATAAGTTCACTTCTCGGCGGTGAGAGTCAGCAAAACTCTTCTTTCTTGACTTCGCGGTCTCCAGACATTCTCGGACGAGTTGAATTTGCTCTTCTGCTTCACGGAGGATATTTGGTCCAAAGACCAATCCTTCTCTAGTTTCTGACCAGTTGAGGGGAGTATGACACTTGCGTCCATACAATACCTCAAATGGTGCCATCTAAGGACTCGACTGATAGCTATTGGTTTAGGAGAAGTTGACGAATGGTAGGCAATCTTCCCACTTGGCTCCATATGCCAGAACCCAAGCATGGAGCATATCTTCGAGTATCTGATTTACTCGTTCTGTTTGTCCACCGGTTTGAGGGTGAAAAGCGGTGCTGAAGGAGATCTTGGTTCCCATTGCTTCTTGAAACTTCTTCCAGAACCTTGAGGTAAACTGAGTTCCTCGGTCTGACACAATCTCCTTAGGAACTCCATGGAGGCTCAGAATACGCTCGATGTAAAGGTTGGCTAGCTTGTTACCATCATAGGTGGTCTTGACGGGAACAAAGTGGGCTACCTTGGTTAGGTGATCGACAATTACCCAAATAGAATCATGTCCTTTGTTTGACCTTGGTAGTATGGTGATGAAGTCCATCCCTACTTTGTCCCACTTCCATTCAGGCACTTTGAGAGGTTGCAACAATCCAGCGGGTCGCTGATGCTCAGCTTTGACTCTCTGGCATATGTCACACTTAGCAATAAATGTGCCTATTTCCTGTTTCATGTTATGCCACCAGAATCTTGCCTTGAGGTCTTGGTACATCTTGGTTCCTGCAGGATGGATGGAATACGAAGTGTCATGAGCTTCTTGCAAGATCAAGTTCTTGAGATCTTCCTTGTTGGGTACGCAGATGTGATTCCCAAACCATACAACTCCTTGTTCATCCACTGAGAATCCTGGGGCCTTGCCTGCCTTGATCTTCCTTTTGATGCCTTCAATGCTTTCGTGTCCCTTCTGAGCTTCTCTAATATCATCCATCAAGGTAGGCTTTGCTTCGAGGTTGGTGAGGAATCCATGTGCAACTAGTTCCAAGCCAAAGCTTTCAAGCTCTTCATACAGGGGTAGCCTTTTCTTAATCATAACATTCAAGGAACAAGCACTTCTTCTTAAGGCATCAGCTACCACGTTAGCCTTTCCAGGGTGGTATTGAATACTGAGGTCATAATCCTAGATCAACTCCAACCATCTTCGCTGCCTCATGTTCAATTCCCTTTGGGTGAAAATATACTTCGAACTCTTGTGGTCTGTGTATATATCACATCGCTTCCCCAGAAGGTAATGTCACCATGTTTTCAAGGCGTGAACCATGGCTGCCAACTCACGATCATGAGTAGCATAGTTCTCTTCGTGAGGACATAGCTGTGTGGATAGATATGCTACGACTCTACCATCTTGCATCAGTACACCTCCAAGCCCGATTCTCGATGCATCGCAATATATCACAAAATCCTTGTGAATATCGGGGGTGGCCAAAACTGGGGATGTGATCAATATGTTCTTGAGCTCGTGGAAGCTTTCTTCACACTTTGGCGTCCATTCGAACTTCTTGTCCTTCAAAAGCTGAGTCATGGGTCGGGCAATGGTCAAGAATACTTCGACGAACTTGCGGCAATATCCTGTGAGTCCGAGGAAGCTTCTGACTTCCTTTACATCGGTTTGGGAGTGCCATTCTGTCACGGCTTCAATCTTGGCAGGATCCACTGACAATCCTTCTTTAGTCAACACATGACCCAAGAATCCAACTTCATGCAGCCAAAACTCATATTTACTGAAATTGGCATAAAGCTAGTGCTCTCGAAGCTTGTCTAGGACTAATCTCAAGTGTTGCTCATGCTCTTCTTCAGACTTGGAAAAGATGAGTATGTCATCAATGAAGATAACAACAAACTTATCCAGGTACTCCATGAAAACTTTGTTCATGAGGTACATGAAGTAGGCAGGGGCATTGGTTAACCCAAATGACATGACCGTGTATTCATACGGGCCGTACCGGGTTACAAATGCCATCTTCGGAATGTCTTGGGGTCTGATCTTCAACTGGTAGTACACAGACCTGGGGGCGATCTTGGAAAACACCTTAGCTCCATTCAGCTGATCGAACATGTCTTCAATCTTGGGGAGTGGGTACATGTTCTTTATTGTGACCTCATTGAGAGAATGGTAATCGACGCAGAGTCAGATAGTTCCGTCCCTCTTTGACACAAATAGAACAGGTGATCCCCAAGGAGAGGCACTAAGGCAAACGAATCTTTTCCTAAGCTGCTCCGCGAGTTGCTTCTTCAATTCAGCCAACTCTTCGGATCCCATTCTATAGGGATTCTTACAGATGGGTCCTGCTACGGGCATTAGCTCAATGATGAACTCAATGTCGCGGTCAGGAGGCATTCCGGGAAGCTCATCAGGAAATACATCCGGGTATACGCATACCACTGGCACTCGATCCAACTCAGTTCCTGACAAATAATTAACCTGAGGGGCTCGAGTGGAGGCAGGGTTGGGAACATACTCGACTTCCACTCCTAGGCTATTGGTTATGGTAACGATCCTCTTGGCACAGTCCAAGTAGACTTGGTTCTTGGTCAACCAATTCATGCCAAGGATGACGTCCAAGCCTAGTGAACCTAGAACTATGAGGCCTGCTAGGAAGTCTATCCCGTTGATGATAATCTCAACTCCTTTACATCCCATCTTGGACTTCATAACCGAACCCGGGGTTTGAATCAACATATGACTACCCAGGGTTGTAGGCTTCATACCACTTTGTAGTGCAAACTTTTGAGTAACAAAAGAATGCGAAGCTCCGCAATCAAACAATACAGTTGCTGGGGTTGAGTTGATGAGGAACGTACCCAGTATGAATTCCGGGTCTTCCCGGGCTTCCTCGACGGTGACGTGATTCACACGACCCTTGCAATTGTTGGGCTGGTTACGGGGAGTTGGGTTCCTTGGTGGCGCTCCACGACCTTGACCTTGGTTGGGCGCATTGGGGCATGGTGCATCTGGCTTCTTGTTGGGGCACTGCTTAGAGATGTGTCCAGGCTGACCACACCCAAAGCAAGTGACCAGACCATAGTTGTTGTTGTTGTTCCATCCGTCGTTGTTGTTATTGGGGTTGTAGTAAAATGGCCTGGGATTGGCATATTGCTAAGGCTGGTAGCTCGAATGAGGCGCAGGAGGTCTAGCTTGCTGTGGCTGATAGGTCAGCTTGGCTGGGGCTGGCTGCCAGGGGCGAGGCTTCTGGTTGTTGGAACTACCATCGCTAATCATCTTGCGCTTCCATGTGTTGTCTATGGCATGGCGCTTGTCTTCCATAATGAGGGCCTTGTTCACCAGGTCGAAGAAGGTCCGACAGTCGCAGACGATGTGCTGATACTATAGGGTATGCTGAAGTCCTTCCATGAAGCGTTCCATCTTAGCAGCCTCCATGTTGGCATCTTCAGGTGCATGCCTTGACATCAGGTTGAACTTCTGGATGTACTCCTTGACAGAGCCACTTCCTTGCTTCAGCGCTCGGAATTCTCTCTTCTTGATAGCCATGATCCCAGAAGGAATGTGGGCGATGCGGAATCCTTCCTTGAAGTTGTCCCAGGTGATCACACGATCGCCTTGCATGACCTTGAATCCATCCCACCAAGCTCTGGCGGTACCTCCGAGGCAGTGAGAGGCATACAACACCTTCTCACGATCCTCATTGCAATTGACCAGTGCAAGGAGGTCCTTGATGGTGCGGATCCAGTCATCGGCATCCGGTGGTTCAGCAGTCTCGGTGAAGGTTGGGGGCATATTCCTCATGAACTCACATAGAGTGGAGCGGCCATTGCCATTCCTGCCTTGCTGTTGGTTGTTCACAAGGGCTTGAGCCATCTGCTAGATAGCAGTGGTGTTGGCTTGGCGTTCCTCCTGGAGAACTTGGAGAACTGAGCTATGGTCATGTTCTCCGGTGGAGGTGGTGGCAGGGGAATGTCGCCTTGTGGCTACTCATGGTGTCCTTCAGCATGAGCAGTCCCCCCAGCTCCCTGTTGCTGGCTGGAGGTGCCGGCTTTAGGGTTGGTGATGGAGCTGTTGCAGGTTGCAGTGGCCATCCTGTTTGGAGAAGCCAAGTCAAACAAGAGGGATAGACGAGAGGAAAGGCAACAATGGAGGAAGCACACCTAAGGGGGTTGGTATAGTACAAGTGTGGTAAAACAGAGGTCGAAAGACCAGCACATATATTAAGATAAGATAGATGATGGAGTCGCTTACATATTGCCTAAGGAATAAAGCGCGACTAGCATCGGAACACAAACAACAAAAACAAAGATCAGGCACACATGGTTTCATTTGAACCAATACATGGACTCGACTTCGCACGAGGGGTACATGACTGATCCTACCCTAGGGATTATCGGACTCTGGTGGTGGAGTGCTCTGCTTCCTGCCCAAGAGGAAGGAAGACTTGGTTACTTGTTGGGACTCCTTCTGTCATGATGCCCATGTTCGCCATGCCCGAAACATGTGATGAAAATCCAGAGGTTGCTACTTGGCCTTGGTTCAAGATGTCAGTGGTTTGGAGGAGTAGCTCTGGAATGTGGTGAAGTTCCCGGCAGAGCTTCATGGACTCCTTAATCAGGTTGTGAACCAGACTATCAGCAGAGAGGCTGAAGTAGGTCTGGAATCTAAGGGGGCACGCCATCCTGCTTGGATGGAACCAGTGTCTGACTTTCGCCGATGTCGTCCTTTCTGATGGGTAGGTAATGAGTAGCGGGTTCGTCGGCCATCTCTGCAATGATGCCTCGAAGGTGGAGCAGTGCCTTGCGTGCTGCTGTCTCGACTGCGAGTGCTAGGGTTTCCATCTGTGGTCCTTCAAAGAACAAAATGGTCGGGGAGTCGTTTGCCTTCATGAACACTTCAGTGTGATATTCCTTCATGACGGCATCGACTCAGTGCTCGTGTTAGAGGAAAACAGGTGATTGGCGGAACTAACACTTCTCCAGGCTACCCCCAAGGAGTAGGGGGGAGCCGGATGCTAGGAGGGCTTCGGGTACGAGGGCCATCTACAAGGTTTTGAATGGAGGAGAGTCAGCAAGAGTTTGAAATAGACTAGAAGAGAAGAGAGGTATAGACTTTGTTGCACCTAGCAACTAGGCACAATTTTGAAAATGTTTTTTATCCTAACTAACATCCATGCTAACTAATGGCTTCCTACAGTCAGGATGGCTCGGATACCAGCTCTATGGGGACCCCGACTCATAAGTCGTGGTCACCAAATGCACGTGAATAGTGATCCCAAAGATCAATCTCACTGAACACACAGAAACTGGAATACAAGAGTCTTAGATCCTTACATACCGTCTTACACAAATAAAGGCCAACTAGGCCAAGTCTTACATAGATAGGGCCGCAAGAGCCAAACACTTAAACATAACAAGCAACGGAAAACTTGATCGAAAGTGTGAACTCATGCATCTGCCTTAAACCTACAGGCATTCTAACTGGGAAGCGTCTTAGTTCGCATGTTCGTCACCAAAGAACTCTTCACCATAGTACTTATATTCCATGCTTGGCCAATTAAATAACCAGTGGCAAGCCAATGAGTACTTTGAATGTACTCGCAAGCAACCCAAGTTTTGGAACAAGGTACAACAATGCATGATATAGGATTAAGTAGGTAATTTTTGAAGAAAGGTAATTTTTAAGTGCAATGACATGATCAAGTAACTTAAGTATGCGTGCATTAATCGATGATAGGTATTCATGTAAACAAGTCACGGTCATCATCATAAGTAGGGTTGAACATCTCATGTTCATCATCATGCCAAGTCATCGGACTTAGCTTAGGTATCATCTCTATGTCATCCACACACGCACGCCCACCAAGTTTATGAAAACATCGGACGCGGTTTAAGCAGGACCTCCAACCGTCCATGACCGTGGACACGGCTATTCGAATAATTTTACACTCTGCAGAGGTTGCACAGTTTACCCACAAGACTTGGGGAACTTCCGTGTCATCCACGACTCGCGGTATATTTCATACCCGAGGTAAGCACCCGAACAATGGCTTTCCCTAGCGATACTAAACAAAGAGTCCACTCGTTGGTGCCATCCCTCATGATGTACATCACACGTATCATCCATGAGGGCACACAAAAGTGTGCCCGGTGCCTGTAAAGACAACGCATGGTCGCCCTACCAGGCACGACCACGTATCGAGAGTGACCTCATCACTCCCGCCACTAGTAATGTGGGCTCTATGCTAGTACCCACCAAAGTAGTTAACAAGGCCCCGTCCCATAAGGGTATCGTGGTTGTGTATGTAAGGTTGGGACGGCCAGCAAATCTTAAAACTCTCCGATTTCGAACACACACACACACACCCACTTGCTCTGGTACACCACTTCTTTATCAAGTGGTTACCTACTCATCATCATCACCCTGAGCATTAGTGGCACTCGACGGGGTTTTCAAAAAGTCTTTGAAAGAACTTTTGTCTTCATCACCATGCATATTCCCGGTCCCACTTGCGTAGCATCTATTGATCATCCTATCTACTCCCACCCACACAACCCTCATAAGGAGGTAGGGTCATGCAAGATGCAAGTATCAAAAAGAAAGTATCGGAGGCATCCCCACTGTAGTGGTCACCACATCAACATGATCAACATAAAGAAGTAAAGTGCTATATGACATCCAATAAAAGGATAGTCATGGTCAAAGGGCTGCTTGCCTGGCTCAACAAAGTCTTCGGGGTCTTCGAAACCTTCGGGTCCAACTCCCTCGTCAATAGCGCAATCTATCGTCGTGATAAATAGTTGTAATGGTAAGCATCACAACAAAAACATCGCACAAACTCTATTTTTACAATGTTACCCTACTCTGTAAAATACTAAAAACAATACTAAAAATAATTTCCTAAGGTTTTGATGTGAAATAGATTTTGAAAAATATTAAAAGAGAGGCTAAAAGTATTTAAAACTAGGTTCTAAATAAATCCAGTACATAAAATATTTTCAAAAAATTACACAAGTGGCACTATTAAATTCTACACAATAAATAAAGATTTGTGGTGGAAAAATTATTGGCATTGGAATTTGATATTGCCCTGTGGAATTTTTGAAATTTTTCTGAAAAAGAATAAAGTAAAGCCATACAATTCATCTGGACCAAAACAGGGAGAGACCCGAGCTGGCCCAGGAGATTCGGCCCAGGGCGAAGGGGTGCGCGCGCGGCAAGTTTTATTTAAACCTGCCGTGGGCCCTATTTGCTAGCAAGAGAGGGGTGAGGGTATGAGAGGTGGGCTCGACCTGTCATCCCTCACCTCGCGTCAGGGAGTAGAGGAGCTCACTGGCGATGATGCGGTCGACGGCAAGGCCTGCCAATGGTCCAGGCGTGCTCAGGATGAAATCACATTTGCTCCCTTGGTGGTTTTGGTAATTAATAACAACATATATGTCATTGAACTAATGCTTCCACTAAGCATGTTTCAGGAAAAGTTCAGTGATGGGTTGGCAAAAGGATTGTGGAATACCCCAAGATGCAAGGAAATAGATTGGCAAAGCTTCAAGCAAGAGGACTCTACATTTTACTTTGTGAGAAATCACTTTGTGTCCATAGGAAAGCCAAAACTATTAAAAGGGGGCAAGGTACTGTTGGTGAACAAAATGCCCATATAGGCACAAGTGGTAGTCACCACATTCACCCACAAGCTCTTCCACAAAAGTCTGTCCAAAGCCAAATATCCAAAATCAGTGCAACCAACACTTTCCACTCGGTGCCACCGATTCTCATCCTCAGACATACTCATCCAAATACTAGCCATTCGGTGCAACTGATTCTACTTCAGTGCCACCAAGTTTGGGTTGCCAAATTTCTGTTACGCAAATTCACAAAATTAGTACCACCAAGTTTGTTGAATCGGCATCACTAAGTTTGGCAATATGACCGTTGCTCACCTTATTAGTGCAACCGAGTTTTATGTATCGGTCTCACCGAGATTCAAAAGTTGCTACCTTTGAGGCAACTCGGTACCACCGAGATTAACACATCGGTGTCACCAAGTCTGACTTATTAGGTGTAATGGTTGGATTGTTGGAGATGCCTATATATACCCCTCCACCACCACCCACTCGCAAGAGAAGAACTCAAAACAGATCTCTACCTATCCTATCAGATTTTCTGAGAGAGAGCCACCTACTCATTTGTTGAGATCATGCCATACTATTCCAACCATATGAATCTTGATCTCTAGCCTCCCCAAGTTTCTTTCCACCCAATCAATCTCTTCCACCATAGCCAAATCTATGAGAGAGTGATTGTGTGTTGAGGAGTCTATCATCTTGAAGCACAAGAGTTAGGAGTTCATCGAAATTATCGAGCATATTACCTTTTGGAGGGTGGTGCCTCCTAGATTGGTTAGGTGTCACTTGGGAGCCTCCTACTTCGTGTTCTGGAGTAAACCAATAAGTTTGTAAGGTCAAGGAGATCGCCTACTTCATGAAGATCTACCCCGAGTTAGGCTAGTCCTCCGTGGACGTAGGCCATCATGGTATAGTCAAGGTTTCTTCTTCGTGGAACCCTTCGTGGGTAGAGCCCTCTGTGGACTCTCGTGACCGTTACCCTGCATGGGTTGAAGACTCCATAAACATGGACGTATGATAGCTCCACCTATCGGAACCATGAGAAAAATCACCGTGTCTCCAAATTGCGTTTGATCTTCCTACCCTTCCTTTACTGTTCATGCTTGTCATTACTTTCCGCTGCTATACTTGTAGACATGCATGTGTACAGTGTACTTGACTTGCTATGAATTCTAAAATATGCCAACACTTAAATTGGGAAGAAGTAGATTTTTATTTGGTGAAGTAGTCTAATCACCCCCCTCTAGACCCTGTTTCGATCCTACACAGGGGAGCGTCGCCTGTCGCGTGGTGCCAGAGGTGATCGCCGAAGGTGACGGGATCGTCTATGACGTCGGATCCGTGCGGAGGAGCATTGGCTCGAGGTGGGTACTCCTACTCCGAGCTAAAATAGGCACGGGGAAAGGGGGAAGGGATCAAGGGACAGAGGGAGGACCATGGGAGAGAAAATGGGGCCGGAGGAGGCTCACTATGGCCGGACACTGTCAGCTAGAGGCGGCGGAGGTCCTGCTCGCGTCGAGCACATAGAGGGGGAGGACGACTGGGTGGCATAGGGCGGCGATTAGATGCTAGAGGGGGCGACCAGAGAGGAGAGAGGGGTGTGGGGCTTGCTTAAATAGCGATCCGGAGGTTCACCATGGATGAAGCCCACGGTCGCCCACGGGAATGGTTCATATGGCCACGGGAGGGGGTCCTGGCCTTTGAGCGGTGCTCGTGGCGCTTGTCTAGGGCGCGGGAAGGAGGAGAGAGAGCTGGGGAAGGGCCGAGCGCGTGCGCATGTGGGGCCGCGGGTTGGTCGAGCCGAGCGGCGATGGTGCACATGCGAGGAGACCACAAGAGGAGGAGAGAGGAGGGAACGACAAGGAGGCATTTCCTAGATGTCGAAGCGGCCTTGGGAGACACGAGGGGGAGGTCCTAGGTGGTTGGGAGCAGGGATTGGGCGGCGGCTATAGTGCAGTCGAGCACTGTAGTGCGCTCTGGAGCATAGCTTTGGCATGCCATGGCATGCCATTGGCAGCTTCTGCGTGGCCTCCCGTGTCAAGGGGATCTAGGGGGAGTAAACAGGCATGGGTGAGGCACCGGATTCCTTGGAGAGTCAAGGGAGAAGGAGAGAGGCAAAGGGAGAGAGATAGAAAGGGGCTATCCAAAGAGGTAAAAATGGGTTTTCAGCTGCCAATAATTGAACCGAGCCCATGCTAGAGTTGCTGGAGGTATATTACCACAAGGTGGAGCTATGGTAGAAATTTGAAATGAAGGAGAATAGCGGAAGGGGGTAAAACATGTTTTTACCAAACATGCAGGAGGTCTTTGATCAAAGAGTGGGAAAGCAAATGGAGTTTGCTTGACCTGAGTTTTAACAGGGTAAAGTGGTGGTTAAAGACATGGTTGATCACCAAGTCTGAGCTGGTTTGAGCAAAGTTGACAATGTAACTTTGTAAAACCCTAGAAATCAACAGAATCAGGTTTCTATATATCTAGTCATGCTAAGCTAATCTCCTTGATTCACCACTTAGTGTAGCATCATTATTTGGGGATTAGAACATGTCCACGAAGTTTGGGGTCAAGGGAAGAAACTAAACAATGAAAAGTTATCCAAATTTGAGTCTGGTCAGAGAGGGTTTTGGAATATTTTCATGAAGCAAATCAATTGGGATTGAGATGAAACTTTGCAAGAGAATTACAAATAGCATGTGTAACTTTCTGGAATTTTCTTGGAATTTATTGAGAATATTTCTTGTAGAAATATTACAAAAGCTTCATTAGGTAAAAAAGGGTTACAGAGGTTTTGCCCATGATTTTGAATAGGACCATGTGTTGAAACTCATATATATGGAAAATATATGTCCACCGAGTTTCCCTAAATTTTCTCAAATATTTTTAAAACATTTAAATATTTTTCCTATAAAAGTCCATTTCTGGCCTTAAGAAAAATCCTTTAAATGTAATAGTAAAATAATATTTAAAATCAATGTTTGGTGGTTTTGGAAAGTCATATATATAGTATGTTTCAATTAAAGCCTTTGGGGAAAAAGTATCCACCCAATTTGAGGACTTGTAGTGCAAACCTCAACTCAGGGGTTTTTGAAAACCTAATTTGAATAATTCCTTTTTGGTCAAAATAATTTTTTATAAAAATAGTTTTAGGTACTACACACATGGTATGATCATTGGGCAAGATGTTTGGATCAAGGAAGATCAATATGGAGGGGAGTAGAACCTATGAGTGCCAAACACAATCAATAAAGCAAACAAGCATCAAACAAAACAAACAGACGTGCAATCAGAAAGTTTTAAATGGTTTCCTATTTTGTAAATCCACATCATATCAAAGTGATACAAACACAGGGTGTGACAGAACCGTGACTAAAGGGTCGCGCTCCTGGTGCAACCCCTTCAATCCCGGTTGGTGTGACCAACCGGACTAAAGGTCCCGCTTGAACCCGGACTGATGCCTGCCGAGCCACGACCGGCGTCCTAGCCGCTCGAACCGGGACTAATGCGATAGGGATTAATGCTCTGATCTGGTTAGAACGAAAGCCCTGTTTTCTACTAGTGGGGATTGACAACCCTCTTGTCGACGTAGGGTGAAAGTTGTTTGTTCTTTTGTGTGCAGCCGCTAAAGACGGTTGAGGAATGGTATTCCTATTGGTTCGATAATCCTTGGTTTCATAAGTGAGGGAAATACTTACCCACTTTGTGTTATGATTACCCGTTCCTCTTCGCCGAAAACCTAACGCACATCACGAGTATGAGGTTCCCCCTAGGTGGGTGGCAGCCAAGGTGGGGCGATGCCCCAAGGGTGGCTTGGCCCCCGAGGAAGTGTGTCCACCCCCTTTAGGGGTCCCCCACCAGCCCCTTGGCCGTAGAGGCCTAGGTGGGAGGGGCACCCAGCCCACCAAGGGCTTGTGTGCACCCCTCTCAGCCCATGTGGCCTCCCGGGGTGGGTGGACCCCTTCTGGTGGACCCCTTCTGGTGGACCCCGAAACCCGTCGGCACGCCTAACATTACAGGTGATGCCCGAATTATTTTCGGTGACCAAAACGAAACTTCCTATATTGTTGACACCGGATTTTGGCACGGTGCAAAAATGTAATAAAGATGGACTAAAATGAAAAGGTTTTTTTACGAGAAAATTCATATGGCCGAGTGAAACAGCCTTGATGTTTAGGCCATCACCATTCGACATCATTTCAAAGGCCAAATCACACTTGGATTGTCATGTAGATGTTCTGAGTGCTTTTTGGTCTATTATGCCTCCAAGAGAACCTCTAATGAAGGAATGTTCTACATGGATTGTCTTCGTCTCGTCGAGCTGATTGATTTTGATATATAAATCATCTCAATCTGAGGTCGTATGCAAAAGTTAGAGCAACCAGAGTGCAACCCTACCACAAAGCAAAATATGGCGCACGAGATCAAACACATGTCTGATGGGTCGCGCGAGTCATTCGGCCCTGAAGACGTCCACGGATGGAAAAACTTACAACATGAAAAAGTTTTGCGTCATTGAGGCGATTGATTTTCATATATAAATCTTATCAATCCGAGGTCGTATGCAACCTGGAGAGGCAAAACAAAATCAGCATGGAGTTTCACTCGGGATTTCCGAGTGAAAGTTTGCCGACCGAGGGAAAAGTTTGTCGTCCGGTCGAGTGAAAAGTTTTCCGTCCGGCCAAGTGAAATTGCCATCTGAGTGAAAATCACCGACCGAGTGAGATTGCCGTCCGAGTGAAAATCGCCGTCCGAGTAAAAAAGTACCGGTCGAGTGAAAGTACTGGCCGAGTGCAATTGCCGTCCGAGTCAACATCACCGTCCGAGTGAAAAATATCGATCGAGTGACAGTTTCGGTCGAGTGAAGGTTTCGGTCGAGTGAAAGTTTAAAATGGCCTCGGATGGAAAAGTGTTCAACATTAAAGTTGATCGAAACATTGAAACAGTCAACTTTGCTTTTAAGGTCATTATCATCTGAGAGAGTATTCGGCCTGGAGAGACGCTACAACACTCGGACAATCCAGTCTGCTATGTGATCGAGTCTGATTGGAAGTTAAAGATGACCTCGTGGAGTATTCAAGATGGATTTATTTGGGACACTGATCAACATACGGATTGTTGAACTCGTCGAGGCACACAAAATTGATGTTTGGACCGTCTCCATCGGAGGTGATATGCAGATTTCACGGCCCATGCAAGAAGCAAGACAGAAGATTGGGCCAGATTTGGGCTGAATCCGAGTGGAACTAGAACTAGGACTCTAGGACATGAATTGATGTAATTTGCTTGTAAGGAAAGCCTAGATGAATCCTTTGCTTGTACGGGAAGTCCAGCCGCCTCTTATATATGTTGGGGGTGACGGCCGATTGAACAACACACAATCGAACAAATCAATCTATACTACTTTTTCATCTACGTTCTTTGTTTTTCTCTCATTCTTAGCTGTTCTTCGTTAGACAGCAGTGAATCCCGAGGCTCTAGGGGCGAGCAAATCGACCTAGGGCAGCCCATAGCTGCTGCGCTCCCTGACGGGGTCCCTCCCGGGCATGCGGGGTTTCGGGTCTACAAAAGCGTCCACCGACTGTCTTGCGTATCGCGCTGCCGGACGGACCTCCTTCGACGTGAGCTGCGGTGCATCACCCCCGGCGTCCAGGGTACACAATGACGTGTTCATGTGTCAACATATATATCATTCTTTACCTACGGATCATTCCAGAACTCCTCGTGATGTTTGGGATCTCATCTGGGACTTCAAAACAACTTTTGGTCACCAACATATATAACTCAAGAATAATATATCGACACCGAACGTTAAGTGTGCGGACCCTGTGAGTTTGAGAATGACGCAGACATGACTGAGACACTCTCCGGCTAATAACCAATTATGGGACCTGGATACCCATATTGGCTCCTACATATTGCACGAAGAACTTTATCGGTCGAACCATGATGTCAAGGATTCAATCAATCTCATATGAAGTTCCCTTTGTCCATTGGTATGTTACTTGCCAGAGATTCGATCGTTGGTATATCCATACCTAGTTCAATCTCGTTGCCAGAAAGTCTTTTTACTCGTTCTGTAATATAAGATCCCATGAATAACTCCTTAGTCACATTGCTTGCAAGCTTCTGTGATACTGTATTACCGAGTGGGCCCAGAGACACCTCTCCGTCATACGGAGTGACATATCTCAGTCTCGATCCATGCCAACCCACTAGACACCCTTGGAGAAACCTATAGAGCACCTTTATAGTCACCCACTTATGTTGTGACGTTGGATACACACTAGGCATTCCTCCGGTGTCAGGGAGTTGGATGATCTCATGGTCGTAGGAACAGATGCTTGACATGGATAATACAGTAGCAATAAAGTAACATGATCAAATGCTATGCTTACGGTTGGGTCTTGTCCACCACATCATTCTCCTAACGATGTGATCCCGTTATCAAATGAAAAGTCATGTCTATAGTCAGGAAACCTTGACTGTCTTTGATCAACGAGCTAGTCTAGTAGAGGCTCACTAGGGACATAGTGTTGTCTATGTATTCACACATGTACCTGAGTTTCCGATCAATACAATTATAGCATGGGATAATAAACTATTATCATGAACAAGGAAATATGATAATAACCACTTTATTATTGCCTCTAGGGCATATTTCCAACAGTCTCCCACTTGCACTAGAGTCAATAAGCTAGTTCACATTGCTATGTGATTTACATTGTAATGAATCTAACACCTATAGAGTTCTGATGTTGATCATGTTTTGCTCATGGAAGAGGCTTAGTAAATGGGTCTGCAACATTCAAATTTATGTGTACTTTGCAAATATTGATGTCCTCCTTGATGTAATCGCTGATGGAATTGAAACAATGCTTTATGTGTCTGGTCCTCTTGTGAAACCTGGGCTCTTTGGCTAGAGCATTGGCACCAGTGTTGTCACACAAGAGAGTCATCGGATCTAGTGCACTGGGCACAACTCTAAGATCTGTCATGACCTGCTTCATCCAGACTCCTTCCTTCACTGCTTCTGAAGCAGAGATGTACTCCGCTTCACATGTAGAATCCGCTACCATGCTTTGCTTGGAACTGCACCAGCTTACCGCTCCACCATTCAGAATATATACATATCCGGTTTGAGAGTTAGAGTCATCTCGATTTATGTCAAAGCTAGCATCAACGTAACCCTTTACGACGAGCTCTTGATCACCTCCATAAACGAGAAACATTTCCTTAGTTCTTTTTAGCTACTTAAGGATATTCTTGACCGATGTCTAGTGTTCCATTCCTGGATCACTTTCAAACCTTCCGGCCATACTTATGGCAAGGCTGACATCTGGTCTCGTGAACAACATCACAGTATAGAGCCTATGGCTGAAGCATAAGGGATGACACTCATGTTTTCTCTATCCTCTGTAGTCGATGGGCATTGAGTCTTACTCAAGTTCACACCTTGTAAGACATGAAAGAACCCTTTCTTGGACTGATCCATTTTGAACTTCTTCAAAATCTTATCAAGATATGTACTTTGTGAAAGCCCTATTAAGCGTCTTGATCTATCAATATAGATCTTTATTACTAATATGGAAGCAGCTTCTCCGAGGTCTTTCATTGAAAAACTCTTGTTCAAATACATCTTCATGCTTACTAAAGTTCTATATTGTCTCCAATCAGCAATATAACATACACATATAATATTAGAAATGCTATGGAGCTCTCAGTCACTTTGTTGTAAATACAAGCTTCTCCATAAACTTGTACAAACCCATACGCTTTGATCACCTCATCAAAATGAAGATTCCAACTACGAGATGCTTGCACCAGTCCATAAATGGATCACTGGAGCTTGCACACATTATCAGCATTTTTAGGATCAACAAAACCTTATGGTTGCACATATAAAACTCTTCCTTAAGGAAACCATTAAGGAACGTTGTTTTGACATCCATCTGCCAGATCTCGTAATCAAAAAATGCAGCTATTGCTAACATGATCCTGACAGATTTAAGCATTGCTATGGGAGAGAAAGTCTCATCGTAGTCAACTCCTTGAACTTGTGAAAACATTTTTGCAACAAGTCGAGATTTATAGACGGTGACATTACAATCCACATCCGTCTTTTTCTTAAATATCCATTTATTATGTATGGATTTACGATCATATGGTAAGTTCTCCAAAGTCCACACTTTGTTCTCATACATGGATCCTATCTTGAATTTCATGGCATCAAGTATTTTGTTGGAATCCGGGCCCACCATCGCTTCTTCATAGCTCGTAGGTTCACCGTTGTCTAACAGCATGACCTCCAAGACAGGATTGTCGTACCACTCAGGGGCGGTATGACTCCTTGTCGACCTACGAGGCTTAGTAGCAACTTGATCTAAAGTTTCATGATCATCATCATTAGCTTCCTTTTCACTTGGTGTAGGCGTTGCAGAAACATCTTTCTGTGTGGTGCAACTATCCAACTGAAGCGATGGTTCAACAACCTCATCAAGTTCTACCTTCCTCCCACTCAATTCTTTCAAGAGAAACTCTTTCTCGAGAAAGGACCCATTTTTGACAACAAATACTTTGCCCTCGAATCTAAGATAGAAGGTATACCCAACTATTTCCTTAGGGTATCCTATGAAGATTCGTTTGTCCACTTTGGGTTCGAGCTGATCAGGTTGAAGCCTTTTCACATAAGCGTTATAGCCCCAACCTTTAAGAAACAACAACTTAGGTTTCTTGCCAAACCATAATTCATATAGTGTTGTTTCAACGGACTTTGATGGTGCCCTATTTAAAGCGAATGTGACTCTCTCTAATGTGTAACCCCAAAACGACAGTGACAAATCAGTGAGAGACATCATAGATTGCACCATATCCAATAGAGTACGATTACGATGCTCGGACACACCATTTTGCTATGGTGTTCCAGGTGGTGTAAGCTGTGAAACAATTCCACACTGTCTCAAATGCATGAAAAACTCATAACTCAGATATGCTCCACCACAATCAGATCGGAGAAAATTTATCTTCTTTTTACCATGATTGCCTACTTCACTATGAACTTGCTTAAACTTTATAACAATTTCAAACTTGTGGTTCATTAAGTAAATATACCCATATCTACTCAAGTCATCAGTGAAGGTGAGAAAATAACAATATCCATCATGCGCCTCAACACTCATCGGACCGCACACATCAACATGTATGATTTCCAACAAGTCACTTGCCCTCTCCATTGTATCGGACAACGGGATTTTATTCATCTTGCCCATGAGGCATGGTTCACATGTATCAAGCGGTTCAAAATTGAGTGATTCTTAAAGTCCATCAGCATGGAGCTTCTTCATGTGTTTTACACCAATATGACCTAAGCGGCAGTGCCATAAGAAAGTGGTACTATCATCATTAACTTTGCATCTTCTGGAATCAATGTTATAAATGTGTGTATCACTACTATCGAGATTCGACAAGAATAAACCATTCACATTGGGTGTATGACCATAAAATATGTTACTCATATAAATAGAACAACCACTATTCTCTAATTTAAATGAATAACCGTCTCGCAATAAACAAGATCCAGATATAATGTTCATGCTCAACACAGGCAACAAATAAAAATTATTTAGGTTTACTACTAAACACGATGGTAATAGAAGAACGAGCGTACCGACAATGATCATATAAACCTTTGAACCATCTCCGACGCACAACGTTACTTCATCCTTCGCCAGCCTCTGTTTATTTCGTAGTTCTTGTTTCGAGTTACAAATATGAGCAAGTGAACCAGTATCAAATACCTAGGCACTACTACGACAGCTAGTGAGGTACACATCAATAACATTTATATCAAATATACCTTTGTTGACGTTGCCAACCTTCTTATTAGCCAGGTACTTGGGGCAATATTGCTTCCAGTGGCTAGTCCCCTTGCAATAGAAGCACTCAGTCTTAGGCTTGAGTCCAGCCTTGGGTTTCTTCATGAGAGTGGCAACTTGCTTGCCACCCTTCTTGAAGTTTCCATTCTTTCTCTTGCCTTTCTTGAAACTAGTGGTTTTATTAACCATCAACACTAGATGCTCCTTTTTGATTTCTACTTCCGCGACTTTCAGCATAGCGAATAGCTCAAAGACTGACTTGTTCATCCCTTGCCTATTATAGTTCATCACGAAGCCTTTGTAGCTAGGCGGTAGTGACTGGAGAATTCTATTAGTGACCATCTCGGGCGGAAGCTCAACTCCCAAATTGGTCAAGAGGTTGTAGTATCGAGACATTCTGAGTAGGTGTTCAGTGACAGAACTATTCTCTTCCATCTTGCAGGCGAAGAACTTATCGGAGGTCTCATACCTCTCGATCTGGGCATTTGCATGAAATACTAACTTCAACTCCTGGAACATATCATATGCTCCATGGCGTTCAAAATGCTTTTGAATCGCCGATTCTAAGCCATACAACATGGCACACTGAACTATTGAGCAGTCATCAGAACATGCCTGCGAGACATTCGCAACTTCTGTAGACGATACTAGAGGGGGTGGCGCACCAAGCGGAGCATCAAGGACATATGCCTTTTGCAAATCCGTGAGGATAATCCTCAGATTACGGACCCAGTCCGCATAGTTACTTCCATCACCTTTCAGCTTAGCTTTCTCTAGGAACACATTAAAATTTAGGGGAGCTACTGCGTGAGCCATCGATCTACAACATAATTTTGCAAACACAACTTAGACTATGTTCATGATAATGAGTTCAATTAATCATATTACTAAAGAACTCCCACCGAAATCAACATCCCTCGGGTTTTCTAAGTGTGACATGATCCAAATCTACCAACCCAAGTCCGATCATCACGTGAGATGGGGTGGCTTTAATGGTGTACATCTCCATGTTGATCATATCTACTATATGACTCATGTTCGACATGTCGGTCTCCTGTGTTCTGAGGCCATGTGTGTACATGCTAGGCTCGTCAAGTTTAACCCAAATGTTTTGCATGTGCAAAACTGGCTACGCCCGTTGTATGCCAACATAGAGTTTATCAGAACCGATCATCACGTGGTGCTTACAATGAACCTTCGCAACGGTGCACACTTGGGGATAACACAATTTTATCTTGAAATTTTAGTGAGGGATCATCTTATAATTCTACCGTCATCCTAAGAAAAATAAGATGCATAAAAGGATAAACATCACATGTAAATCATATGAGTGACATGATATGGCGATCACCATCTTGTGCTTTTGATCACCATCTCCAAAGCACCAACATGATCTCCATCATCACTTGCATGACACCATGATCTGCATCATCGTGTCATCACGTAGTTGTCCCGCCAACTATTGCTTCTACGACTATTGCTAACCCATAGCGATAAAGTAAAACAAAAATGGCGAAAATAAATTAAAGACAACCCTATGGGTCCTACCAGTTGACGTAGTCGTCGATATGCAAGTCGTGATAATCTATACAAAACATGACCATCTCATACATCACATATATCACATCACGTCTTTGGCCATATCACATTGCAATATCCCTGCAAAAACAAGTTGGACGTCCTCTACTTTGTTGTTCCAAGTTTTACATGGCTGTTATGGGCAACTAGTAAGAACCGTTCTTACCTACGCAATGCCACAATGGTGATAATTAAGTTGCCCTTTAACCTTCTACAAGGACCACCTCTCTTGAATCTGATTCAACTAAAGTGGAAGAGATAGACACCCACCAACCATGTTTATGCAACAAGTTGCATGTCGGTCGATGGAATTGGTCTCTCGTACGTGGACGAGTAAGGTTGGTCTGAGCTGCTTCATCCCATAATACCGCCAAATCAAGATAAGACTAAGGAGGTAAGATATCTGAACATCAACACCCACAAACTCTTTTGTGTTCTACTCGTGCATGTTATCTACGCATAGACCTAGCCCTGATACCACTGTTGGGGAACGTTGCATGGAAATAAAAAAATCCCTATGAACACCCAAGATCTATGTATGGGGATCAATAGCTACGAGAGGGATGAGTGCATCCACATACCCTTGTTGATCGCTAAGAGGGAAGCGTTAAGAAACGCGATTGATGTAGTCGAAGGTCTTCATGACCCAATCACGATCCATCCCACGATCCATCCGATCTAGCGCTGAGTGGACGACACCTCCGTGTTCAGCACACATACGGCTCGATGATGCCTTCACCACATTGATTCAGCGAACGAAGGTGAAGTAGTAGCTTGAGTTCTCCGACGGCACGACAACGTAGTGGCAGTGGTGGTGGAGTTGTCCCAGCAGGGCTTCTCCAAGTAGTGCCGCGACAGAAATGAGGGAGAAGTACTGCTAGAGAGAGAGGAGAGTTGCGCTGTGGCTCTTGGGGTGCGGCTGCCCTCTCTCCTCTCTAGTATATATAGGGGGAAGGGAGAGGGGGTGACTCCCTAGGGTTCCCCCTAGGGGCGGCGGCAGCCAAGATTGGGTGGTGCCCCAAGGGTGGCTTGCCCCCCAAGGAAGGGTGGCCACCCCCTTTAGGGTATCCCCCACCAGCCCCTTGGCCGCATGGGCCTAGGTGGGAGGGGTACCCAGCGCACCAGGGGCTAGTGCGCACCAGGGGCTAGTGCGCACCCCTCTCAACCCATGTGGCCTCTCGGGGTGGGTGGACCCCCGAACTATACTTGGGCATTCCTTGGGTCGGGCTTGTAAAAGCTTGACGCGCAAAGTCTAGGCCCGAGCAGGACCCGACCCGACCAAAAAATGAGATATTAGGCCAAAGTCTGGCCCGAAGGGACAAAAAAGAGCAGATTCGGGTCAGGCCGGGTCGGGCCTCTGTGTAACTAGCTAATTTCCAAAGACCGAGCCTGGCCCGAAGCACTTGCCATGCCGAAAAATTAAGACCGAGCCCCAAACATAAAGACCAACCCGGCCCGTCCTAGGTTTTTCGGGCCGGGTTCGGGCTGGGTCGTCAGGCCGGGCTACCTATGCCCAGATATACCTGGAACCCTTGGGCACCCCCGATACATTACCGGTGATGCCCGAATTATTTCCAGTGACCAAACCAAAACTTCCTTTATATCCAGATTTACCTACGGACCATCCGGAACTCCTCATGACGTCCGGGCTCTCATCCGGGACTCCGAACAACTTTCAATCACCAACATATATAACTCAACAATACTATATCGTCACTGAACGTTAATTGTGCGACCCTGCGGGTTCGAGAATGACCGAGACACTCTCCATCCAATAACCAATAGCGGGACCTGGATGCCCATATTGGCTCCCACATATTCCACAAATATTGTCGGCGTTTTGGGAATGAGGGTACCCAGACCTGCCTACCTACGGACTAGGGCGTGACCCACTTCGACAGACAGGTACGACCCGACGCGGCTTCACTCAAGACAAGGCCCTCGCGAGAGCCCCTCCCTCGTGAGGAGGACAACGCCAAGACCCACGGGAGGGAAGAGGCCTCTCCAGGTCGCCTCCCGAGGGGCGGAGATCTCTATGCAACACTCAGCCTCGGGAGGTCAAGGATGACGCAAGATGGGCTAGGTGGGCATCAGCGTGTAGGGAAGCCAGTTTCCTCTTTGGTGCAAAGGAGGTAAGGACGTACGCAGTCTCCCAAAGCACCCCCAAAGGTTTCCATTCCGATGCAACAAGACCAAGGCCACGAGCTCCATAGGACGTATGTGATTGCCGAGCCCGCCTCCGCGTTACCACCGGCTACTTTGCAGGCGAAGACCACCTTTCGTCAGAATAAGGATGTACTCCTTGTCGCCCTTCGAATGTATCCATTGTGGGATCCCTTCCCGCCAATGCGATAAGGGAAGAGGACCCAGGCCACTATAAATAGAGGATAGGCTCCTCAGTAGAGGGGGGATGAATAAAACACCACTCAAGCATCCTCGCGAGGTTGCTCACCACTGTATTAGTTCATCCACAAACCTCCTCGTGAGGCAATCTACACAAAGGCAAGAGTAGGGTTTTACGCTTCGCAGCGGCCCAAACCTAGGTAAGTCCTTGTGTGCTAGTCTTCTTCCCGTGATTGTGTGGGTTCGCCGGGCTAGGTCCTTGCTGGTGAGCTTGAAGCCAGAGCTGGTGAGGATCTTCGCACACGCCCCTGAGTTCGAACCTCTTTGGGTTTAGCGGAGCCCGAAATCCGACATTTCACGCGCTAGGTATGGGGCGTGTCAGAGTCTTCCACAAGCTTCGCCTTTCCCCGGTCCGTCATTTCAATGGACAACACACGGCAAGCTTCCTTCGGCCCTGACGGGTCCACCTTCACCAACCTCACCGCTGCTACCCATGACACGCATCCTGGTAGCTCAGTGCTGGGTATCTGTTACCAAGCCACCAGCGTCGCCTTCGCCGCCATTACCGCTCACGCCGGCCAGGCGCGCGGCAGACGTGGGGCGCCCACGGGACCAACATCGACCTGTACCCACATGGGAGACCTAGATGCGCATGACGCGTTGCTGATGGCGAGTGAGCTGCTTCACCATCGCCCGATGCACGGGGGCTTCGACGCCTTAGGACGACCACATCGTAGAGTTGGTCACTGTCGCGAGGAGGGCATGGGCTCCTCACCACTCTTCTCGACCCCAACGCAGGGCGCTAGGGTTCGCTCTCCGTACTGCTCACCTCATCGGCAGACGATGTGCCCGCTGTCGAGCGTGGGCGAGGCCCACCGCATGCCGCACTCCTCCTCTGGACCCCGGTAACTAGCTTCGGGGCACCAACCAACCCTGTCGGTGGAGCATTCAAAGAAGGTAACAGGGCCCTTCGCGCATGCCTCGATGCGTGCACCCACACCACGGTAGATCATCAACATCTCGGGTTGTCCCGGCGCGAGCGCACCAACCGGCGCAGGGACCAGGCGGCACAGGCTCGTGGGCAGGCAGGTAACCAAAACGGAGGCACGGTGGATGGCTAGGGAGGCTACCCGTGTCAAGGCACGAGCGACCAACCTCACGGTGACGGCAGAGGTAAGCAGCTTTGGGCGGATGCTCGACACAAGAGGGTCTGTGGGCCGCGTGTCCAGAATGACATCACCCTACCGCACGGGGAGGCTACCTATGGGGCACGCGCAAACGGCTCAAGAGGAAGCCAAGGCCTTTTCACAGAGGCCTACACTACTTGGGAAAACCTTATACACAGAATCTTAGCAGCAGCGCAGGATAGGAAGAGGCGCTACTGCTAATTAGCAGTAGCGCGGTCCGCGGACACGCGCTACTGCTACAAACTTAGCAGTAGCGCGGCTCGGTAGAACAGCGCTGCTACTAAAATGGACCGACCGTTCCTGCCACGCTAGGTTTAGCAGTAGCACACACAGAATAACCGCGCTACTGCTAATGTATTAGTAGTACCACGCTTTTCTTTCATGTCACTACTGCTAATTCTGAAACTGGCCACATTGAGGGCCCCTCTTAGCAGTAGCGCGTGTGCTAGAGGAGCGCTACTGTTAGCTTATTAGCAGCAACGCGTTTTGAGCCCAGCGCTATTGCTAAGCCGCAGCCATACCACCTTTTACCTCCCCCTCTCCTCCTCTCTTCCTCACATTCCGCTAACTCCCACCTTCTCTCTCCCTCACTTTGCTTCTTCCTCACTACTTCTCCCCCGATTACTCTCCTTCTTCTACCTATCTTTCTCTCTCTTTATTACTCCTAGATAAGCACACCAACCTCCATCAATGCATCTCCTTTATCTTTTTCCTTCCCCTCCATAGTTGAACTTGTCCCCACCAAAACTAGAAAGCTAGGTAGATCTAGCTAGCATTTAGTGAAGTGACCTATGTACCTCCCTAACTAGATCTATAGCCTTGTCCAGAAGAGCTTTGTCCACTTTTGATCATTCCATAGGTGTGTGTGGCGACACCTATCGACATCATCATCACCGTGCTAGATCTCGAGATAGGTGATTAAGAATTTATGCTTTTGCAAGAATGGAAATATGTGTATGTGTGCGATATGATGGAAATTGTGTGTGTGTGGCATGAGTTGTCGCAGAATTGTGCTTGTGAGTTGCCTATGTTTTGCCGAAATGTTGATTTATTTCAGTTTCGGCGAATTCCGGGCAAAGTCTATATGTCCTATTTTTAGGGAAGGTCATGCCGAATTTTTGTATGACTTTGATGCATGCATGTATTTTTATAATCAATTTGTGTATTATTTCCGTTCAGGCATTCATGATGGTTAGTGGAACGGTGGTGGACAGGTGGTTGCGGTCGGTGGTGCAGGACATGAAAGAAAATAACCTGACAAAGGTTTTATGTCCGTGTAGAAGATGCAAAGGACGAGCTTGGCTCGACCCCTATGACGATGGTCGTGTGATGGCGCACCTGCTCATGACTGGTTTCATGGATGGCTATACTCGGTGGATAATTGAAGATGAGGATGATGATGTTGAGGACGTCGACGGGGCAGGCAATGACGACACGGGCAAGACGAACAGATGATCGATAATGGCGGCGGGGAAGGGGCTGGAAATGGCGGCGGGGAAGGGGGCAGACATGGTGGCGGAGAAGGGGCCGGACATGGCGGCGGAGAAAACATGGACTCCACTCCATAGAATTCGTCGATACTAAGTTCAATCGTGCAGGACCCTCATGTTCAAGAACTGCTTCGTAAGGAGACAAGTACTGAGAGAGCTGCTTCTAGAGAGGAGGCCAAGCTACAGCAATTGGTGGTAGACTCAAACACTCCATTGTATCATGGTTGCAATCCCGAGGTGACCCACTTGAGTTTCACGCTCGAACTCCTGAAGATGAAGGCTAAAAACAAATGGATCGACACTAGTCTCGATGAGCTTCCTAAGTACCTAAAGAATATTCTTCCCATGGGGAATCTACATCCTACTAGTGTGGATGAGGCCAAGAAGATCGTGTGCCCTCTTGATCTGCCGCATGTTAGATACCATGCATGCATCAATGATTGCATAATTTATCAGAAGGAGCACGCGGAAAAAACAAGTTGTCCGGTGTGCAATGCTTCTCAATACAAGAAGGCCAGGAAGAAATCTCCCCAGGAAGTTGTATGGTACTTACCAATCACTCCCCGTCTCCACCGGTATTTTGTAGATACCAAGGAAGCAAAGCTCATGCGCTGGCACGCGAAGAGGAAAGCCCGACGATGGAGATGATCCAAAGCTGATACACATCATGGATGGAACCCAGTGGAGATCATTCAACGGAAAATATCGGTATTTCGCATGTGATGCAAGGAACATCATGCTCGCTGCGTGTACCGATGGCAGGAATCCGTTTGGCAACCAGAATACCAACCATAGCACATGGCCCATGTTTGTATGGATGTACAACCTTCCCCCTGGTTGTGCATGAAGTCGAGTACATACACATGAGCATGCTAATTCAAGGGCCAAAACAACCGGGAGATAATATTAATCTGTATCTGGGGCTACTTCAAGAGGAGTTAGACACGTTATGGAAAACACCGGCCAATACATGGGACGCCAGCAAAGGAGAGTATTTCTATATGAGAGCCGCATTGATCACGATGGTGCACGACTATCTCGGTTACGGATATGTCACGGGACAGGTGTGCCATGGATATTGCGGATGCACGCGGTGCATGGATGATACGACGTCTCAGCAGCTAACGTCAAGGAAAGATCGCGGGTCTGGGAAAATCATGTACATGAGGCATCAAAGGTGGCTTGAGAAGGACGACCCGTGGAGAAACCGTGGAGATCTATTCAATGGTGAGGCTGAGCATCGAGGACCTCCTCGTAAGCAGAGTGGCGCCGAAATCGATGAGCTGTTGAAAAAGTGGGAACAGTGCCCCACGCCGGGAAAGACGATGAAAAAGGCATCGGAGCCACTGCTGAAGGTATGGAAGATGAGGTCTGTTTTCTAGGACTTGGAGTACTGGCACATACTCGACACGCCTCATTCCCTTGATCAAATGCATATCTGTAAGAATGTCCTTGAGAGCTTGCTTGCGACACTGATGAACATGCTGGATAAGACCAAGGATGGGCCGAAGGCAATAAAAGACTTGCAAGATCTGGAGATCAAGGTAGATCTGCACATGCCAGCCTGTAAAAAGTCAGAGTAGACAGAGACGGAAACAGAGGCGCGGGAGAAGAAGGGCAAAAAAGCAAAGGAAGAGGATTATTGCCCCCTTCTTGCTTCACCTTACGTCCAGCTGAGATTGATCAATTCTTCAAGTGCCTTACCGGAATCAAAGTTAGTTCCGGTTACTGTGGTAAGATAAGCAGATATCTAGACACGAAGAAGAAAAGGTTTAGCGGGATGAAGTCCCATGACTGTCATGTGATGATGACGCAGATACTACTTGTTGCCCTTATAGGGATAATGGACAAGCACGTCCGTGACACGCTTATTGGTCTCTACAATGTTTTCGATGTCATCTCTCGAAAGTCGATCAGTGTGAAGCAGCTCTGAAGGCTACAAGAAGAGATTGTTGTCATACTAAACGAGATTGAGATGTACTTCCCGCCCGCGTTCTTTGACGTCATGGTGCATCTGTGTGTCCATATTTTGGACGACATAATAGACCTGGGGCCGTCATCCTGCACAACATGATGTCGTTTGAGAGGATGAATGGGATCATCAAAGATTCATTCGTAACATGTCCCATATGGATGGAAGCATCGTCCAGGGCTATCTGACACAAGAGTGCATCTCTCACTATGAGAATTCTCTATATGGCGTAGACCGGCTGCCTGGTGTTGGTTTGCCCATTAACAAGCACGATGGGAGGCTCGAAGGAGAAGGTCACTCCAACGGTCGCATGGAACTACATGTGGCCTACTTAGATCAGCGCAACGACTTTGACAGAGAAAACTTGGTTGTGCTACAACACCTACACCAGGTACATCCTTTCGCAACACTGCACAAAGAAACTATCGCAAAGAAGTATCGTGACCGGGGGGTATGCAGGACGGAAGTTGAAGTTACTATAGAGCACAACTCCACTTTCCTGCATTGGTTCAAAGAGCATATTATTGCTAATCCCCCGGAAGAGGGCTCTAAGGACGGATTGCTCATATACGCCTTAGCACATGGCCCCTTGCTACTTCCCGAGCATGCCTTGGTTTCCCGTGAAGAGAACGGTTTGATGCAGCAAAGTAGATAAGTATTTCCCTCAGTTTTTGAGAACCAAGGTATCAATCCAGTAGGATATACAAGAGAGTCACCAATATATGTACCTTCACAAAGAATCAAACTCTTGCACCCAACGGTATAAAGGGGTTGTCAATCCCTTCACAGTTACTTACAAGGATGAGATCTAATAGATATAGATACAATAGCATGCTTGAATGGAGAGTAAAACTAAAAGTAAAAATAGGGCAGCAAGTATTTTTGGTATTTTTTATTTTAGATCTAAAAGTATAATATGGAAAATAGACCCGGGGGGCATAGGTTTCACTAGATGGCTTCTCTCATGATGGCAAGTATTACGGTGGGTGAACAAATTACTGTCGAGCAATTGATAGAAAAGCGAAATGATTATGCATATAGGCATCACGTCTGTGACAAGTAGACCGAAATGATTCTGCGTCTACTACTATTACTCCACACATCGACCGACTCCTGCCTGCATCTAGAGAATTAAGTTCATGCAAAACAGAGTAATGCATTAGGTAAGATGACATGATGTAGAGGGATAAACTCAAGCAATATGATGAAACCCCCATCTTTTTACCCTTGATGGCAACAATACAATACGTGCCTCGCTACCCCTACTTTGTCACTGGGTGAGAACGCCGCAAGATTGAACCCAAAACTAAGCACTTATCCTATTGCAAGAATTACCAATCTAGTTGGCCAAACCAAACCAATAACTTGAAGAGACTTGCAAAGATATGATATCGTGCATATAAGAATTCAGGAAAGACTCAAATAATATTCATGGATAATCTGAACATAAACCCACAATTCATCAGACCTCGACAAACACACCGCAAAAGAGTATTACATCTGATAGATCTCCATGAAGATCATGAAGAACATGGTATTCAGAAGCAAAGAGAGAGAAGAAGCCATCTAGCTACTAGCTATGGACCCGTAGGTTTGTGGTGAACTGCTCACGCATCATCGAAGGGGAAATGGAGTTGATGTAGATGCCCTCCATGATCGAATCCCCCTCCGACAGATTACCGGAAAAGGCTCCAAGATTGTATCTCTCGGGAACGGAGGCTTCTGGCGGCGGAAAAGTGTTTTCGTGGCTCTCTCTGATAATGATGGAACAAATTGGGAATTTATAGGTTGAAGATTAGGGTTACGGGAGCAGCCTTTGGCCCACAAGCCTACCCAATGCGTCCACCCCCTGGTCGCGCCCCTAGGGCTTGTGGCCCCATGGTTTCTCCTCTGCCTTGGTTCTCAAGTCTCGTAGATTCCTTTTGTTCCAGAAAAATTCCTTCCGAAGGTTTTATTCCGTTTGGACTCCGTTTAATATTCCTTATATGCGAAACTAAAAAACAAGGAAAAAACAAAAACTGGCACTAGGCTCTAGATTAATAGGTTAGTCCAAAAATAATATAAAATAGCATATTAATGCATATAAAACATCCAAAATAGACAATATAATAGCATGGAACAATCAAAAATTATAGATACATTGGAGACGTATCAGCATCCCCAAGCTTAATTCCTGCTCGTCCTCGAGTTGGTAAATGATAAAAACAGAATTTTTGATGTGGAATGCTACCTAACATATTTATCCATGTAATATTATTTATTGTGGCATGAATATTCAGATCCGTAAGATTCAAAACAATAGTCTAATATTGACATAAAAACAGTAATACTTCGAGCACATCAACAAGGTAGTCGTGTCCTTTCAAAATAACATGGCCTTAGAAAGTCATCCCTACAAAATCATATGGTCTGGCTATGCTCCATCTTCCCCACACAAAGTATCTAAATCATGCACAACCCCGATGAACAAGTCAAGCAATTGTTTCACACTTTGGGTGTTCTCAAACCTTTTAAACTCTCACGCAATACATGAGTGTGAGCCATGGATATAGCATTATTGGTGGAATAGAATATGGAGGAGGTGCAAGGGAAAAAGGAGAAGATAGTCTCACATCAACTAGGCGTATCAACAGGTTATGGAGATGCCCGTCAATAGATATCAATGTGAGTGAGTAGGGATTGCCATGCAACAAATGCACTTAGAGCTATAAGTGTATGAAAGCTCAAAAAGAAAACTAAGTGGTCATGCATAATGAATATCCACTAGTTATATGAAAGTGACAAAATTGGAGACTCTCTATCATGAAGATCATGGTGCTAATTTGAAGCACAAGTGTGGAAAAAGGTAGTAGCAATTGTCCCTTCTCTCTTTCTCTCATTTTTTTTATTTTGGTGGGCTTCTTTGGCCTCTTTTATTTTTTTTGTTTGGGCTTCGCTGGCCTCTTTTATTTTTGTAAAGTCCGGATACTCATCCCAACTTGTGAGGGAGTCATAGCCTCCATCATCCTTTTCTCTCATGGGACAATGCTTTATTAATGAAAAATCATCACACTTTTATTTACTTATAACTCAAAGAAAAAGAAATAACAACTCGATTCCTATGACAAGATATAACTCTATATGCAATATGAAGTGATGATGCAAGTCATAGAAAAACTACATGTTGGATGTTGCATGGCAATATATCTCGGAATGGCTATGGAAATGCCATAATAGGTAGGTATGGTGGCTGTTTTGACGAATATATGGTGGCTGTTTTGAGGAAGGAGGGTTTGGTGTACCGGCGAAAGTTGCACAGTACTAGAGAGGCTAGCAAAGGTGGAAGCGTGAGGGTGCGTATAATCCATGGACTCAACATTAGTCATAATGAACTGACATACTTATTGCAAAACTCTATTAGTTATCAAACAAAGCATTATACGCATGCTCCTAGGGGATAGGTTGGTAGGAGTTAACCATCACGCGCTCCCAACCCTCACACAAAGGTCGACAATCATTAAACAAATCATGCTCCAACTTCGTTACATAACGGTTCACCATACGTGCATGCTACGGGAATCACAAGCTTTAAAACTCGTATCTCTTCCAATTCACAACTACTCACTAGCATGACTCTCATATTACCATCCCTATTATCTCAAAACTATATGCAAGGAATCAAACTTCTCGTAGTTTTTAATGCACTTAATATGAAAGTTTTTATTATATCCCTCTTGGATGCCATTATATTAGGGATAAATTCATAACCTAAACAAATTACCATGTTGTTTTAAGAAACTCTCAAAATAATATAAGTGAGGAACGAGAGTTCAATTATTTCTATAAAATATAACACCCCCATTCTCTATAAAGATATAAGTGAAGCACTAGAGCAACATTGCCTAGCTCAAAAGATATAAGTGAAGTTCATAGAGTATTCTAAAAAATTCATGATTCAGTGTGTCTATATCAAAATATGTGTGCAGCAAGGATGATTGTGGCAAACTAACAAGAAAAGACTCATATCATACAAGACGCTCCAAGCAAAACACATATCATGTGGTGAATAAAAATATAGTCTCAAGTAAATTTACCGATGGATTGAAGACGAAAGAGGGGATGCCTTCCGGGGCATCCCCAAGCTTAGTCTTTTTGGTATCCTTGAATATGACTTGGTGTGCCTTGGGCATCCCCAATCTTAGGCTCTTGCCACTCTTTATTCAATAGTCCATCAAATCTTCACCCAAAACTTGAAAACTTCACAACACAAAACTCAACAGGAAACTCATGAGATCGGTTAGTATAAGAAAAATAAATCACCACTTTAGGTATTGTTGTGAACTCATTATCTATTTATATTTGTGTAATACCTACTGTATTCTAACTTTTCCATGACTCATAGCCCCCGATACGACCCATAGATACATCAAAATAAGCAAACAACACAAAGAAAACAGAATCTGTCAAAAACAGAATAGTCTGTAGCAATCCGTAAACTTCGAATACTTATGGAACTATAAAAATTCTTAAAAATTAGTAAAATCAGGTAAATTTTTATATCAATCTTGTGTAAAATTTTCAGATCAATTCGATGCTCTGAAAATTTTGGAAAACTCCTGGACTGAGCGCAAAAGTTTCTGTTTTTCACCAGGATCAAATCAACAACTACCATAGATCACCCCAAAGGTTTTAATTGGCTCAAAAATTAATCAAAACACAAAAACACAATTACTACAGAAGTAATAATGTGCCTAACACACCAAAACATAAGCAAAAAAGTAGAAAGAAAAATAAAATCGGGTTGCCTCCCAACAAGCGCTATTGTTTAACGCCCCTAGCTAGGCATAACGATTTCAATGATGCTCACATAAAAAGTAGTAGTTGAGATATGCAAAAGAGCATAATGAACAGCATTAAAAAAAAATTAAGTCTAACCCACTTCCTATTCATTGGGATTTTTTGAGCAAACAATTTATGGGAACAAGAATTAACTACCATAGGAAGGCAAAACAAGCATAACTTCAAAACTTTGAACACATAGAGAGGAAACTTCGTATTATTGCAACTCCTACAAGCATATGTTCCTCCATCATAATAAATTTAGGTAGCATCATGAAGGAATCTCACAATATAAATATCACACAATGCATTATTTTCATGATCAATTATAGCATATGTGTCATTACCAAAACTTGGGGAACAAAAAATATCATCCTCATCAAGCATAGCATCCCCAAGCTTGTGGTCTTGCATCTCATTAGCATCATGGATATTCAGAGAATTCATACTAACAACATTGAAATCATGCTTTTCATTCAAGAAACTATCACGAATATCCTTACAAATTTCTTCTTTCAACACTTCATCAAAAATTTCAGATTCATGAGTTTCAAAGAAAACTTCATAGAGATAATCAAGTGCACTCAACTCACTAGCAATTGGTTCAACATAGTTTGGTGTTTTGAAAAGATTAGCAAGTGGATGAGGATCCATATCAATAGATTTTTAGCAAGCGAGGATGCAAGCAAATAGAAGGCACATGGCAACACAAGAAAACATAGCAACGAAAAGGCAAACGAGAGAAGAGCGAATAAAAAGGCAAATCTTTTTGGTATTTTCTGAAAATCGTTTTAGAAGTGGGGGAGAGGAAATGGAAAAGAATGTAAATGAAAGAGATGAGTTTCTAATGGGTACTTGGTATCCTTGACTTTCTATGTATCTCCCTGGCAACGGCGCCAGAAATCCTTCTTGCTACTTCTCGACATGCGTTGGTTTCCCGTGGAGATGAACGGTTTGATGTAGCAAAGTAGATAAGTATTTCCCTCAGTTTTTGAGAACCAAGGTATCAATCCAGTAGGAGATACAAGCGAGTCACCAATAGATGTACTTGCACAAAGAATCAAACTCTTGCACCCAACGCTATAAACGGGTTGTCAATCCCTTCACAGTTACTTGCAAGGATGAGATCTAATAGAGATAGATATAATAGGATGCTTGAACGGAAAGTAAAAATAAAAGTAAAAATAGAGAAGAAAGTATTTTTGGTATTTTTGGTTTTAGATCTGAAAGTATAATACGGAAAATAGACCCGGGGGGCATAGGTTTCAATAGATGGCTTCTCTCATGATGGCAAGTATTACGGTGGTTGAACAAATTACTGTCGAGCAATTGATAGAAAAGCGAATAATTATGAAGATATCCAAGGCAATGATTATGCATATATGCATCATGTCCGTGACAAGTAGATGGAAATGATTCTGCATCTACTACTATTACTCCACACATCGATCGACTCCTGCCTGCATCTAGAGTATTAAGTTCATGCAAAACAGAGTAACGCATTAGGTAAGATGACATGATGTAGAGGGATAAACTCAAGCAATATGATGAAAACCCCATCTTTTTACCCTTGATGGCAACAATACAATACGTGCCTCGCTACCCCTACTTTGTCACTGGGTGAGGACACCGCAAGATTGAACCCAAAACTAAACACTTATCCTATTGCAAGAATTACCAATCTAGTTGGCCAAACCAAACCAATAACTCGAAGAGACTTGCAAATATATGAAATCATGCATATAAGAATTCAGGAAAGACTCAAATAATATTCATGGATAATCTGAACATAAACCCACAATTCATCGGATCTCGACAAACACACCGCAAAAGAGTATTACATCTGATAGATCTCCATGAAGATCATGAAGAACATGGTATTGAGAAGCAAAGAGAGAGAAGAAGCCATCTAGATACTAGCTATGGACGCATAGGTCTATGGTGAACTACTCACGCATCATCGGAGGAGCAATGGAGTTGATGTAGATGCCCTCCGTGATCGAATCCCCCTTCGGCAGATTACCGGAAAAGGCTCCAAGATTGGATCTCTTGGGAACGGAGGCTTCTGGCGGCGGAAAAGTGTTTTCGTGGCTCTCTCTAATAATGATGGAATATTTGGGAATATATAGGCTGAAGATTAGGGTTAGGGGAGCAGTCGTGGGCCCACAAGCCTTCCTGGCATGGCCACCCCCTCGTCGCACCCCTAGTGCTTGTGGCCCCATGGTGGCTCCTCTGTCTTGGTTCTCAAGTCTCGTAGATTCCGTTTGTTCCAGAAAAATTCCTTCCGAAGGTTTTATTCCGTTTTGACTCCGTTTAATATTCCTTATCTGTGAAACTCAAAAACAAGGGAAAAAACAAAAATTGGCACTAGGCTCTAGATTAATAGGTTAGTCCAAAAATAATATAAAATAGCATATTAATGAATTTAAAACATCCAAAACAGATAATATAATAGCATGGAACAATCAAAAATTATAGATACGTTGGAGACATATCACGCCTCGCTCAACCTCATCACCTATCATGCATACGATATCAACGAATACACGTTCTACACGGAGGCAAAATATATGGACAGTGATGATCAGAACTCAGGGGTGATGATGGAATGCTTGACCGACAGCGACAATGGTGCAACTGAGAGATTTTACGGAAGGGTCGAGGAGATCTGGGAGCTTGACTACTCTGGACTGCACAACGCAATGATGTTCTGTGTAAGATGGGCTAAGAATGTCGAAAGAGAAAAGCGGTATTTCACTACCATGACTATACCCGACGCCAAGAGCGGTACCGTGAATGCTATCACAAAAAAAACGAGCCATGGGTACACGCTAAGCATGTGACACAATGCTTCTTCATAACCGACCCATGCAATCCCAGTCATGTTGTCGTGAGGAGAGGCAAAAGGAACATCATTGGAATGGATGGAGTCGCCAACGAGGAAGACTACGACCAGTATGGCAACCCAATGAGGGAAGATGATGATGACGATGAAGTAAGCATCAAAAGAAGAATCAATACTACATTACCTAAGAAAGATCGCACTCTATGGAAAAGGAAATTTCACATGAGGGGCTCAATTATTGTTCAACGAATAAGAAGGGAAAGAAGCTCACTCAAAAACGAAAACATCGACGCCGAGGAACCGTTATCGGTAAAATGATGTAATATATATGTTCCTATTTTGTGTACACACTTAACCATTATGCATGAGTCAAATGATGTAATCTATATGTTCCTATTTTGTATACATACTTAACCGTCAAATGATGCAATATATATCGCCTTAGTTATATACATTGTATCACCCTCCCTTCGTTCCTTCTCTTGGAAAAAAGAAAAAGAAAGGAAAAGAAAAAGAATAAAATAAAAGGAAGAGAAAATAAAGGAAAAGACAACAGAAGAAAAAAACAGGAAAACTGCTATAGGTACTGGTTATACCAGTAGCGCTTTGCCGAAAAAGAGCTATAGCTAGTCAAAATAGCAGTGGCTAGCGCAGTTTCTAGAAATGCGCTATAGCTACCTTGATAGTAGTAGCACTTCTTGGATAAACGTGCTATAGCTACCTGTGATAGCTATAGCGTGTTTTTAGGAAATACGCCACTGCAATGTTGACTTAACCCCCAAATCTGCTTACCGCCTCTACTTCTTCCCCAACATCTCCACTCTCTCTTCTCCCCCTCGTCGCCGGCGGAGCCCATGCCCTCGCCCTCGCCCTCGCCGCACCCCTGCCTCAAGCGTTGGAGCCCTGCCCTCGCCCCGACCCCGGCGCTCGCCCCCGACCCCGGCACTCGCCCCCGACCCCCTGACCCCGGTGACCTCGCCCTCGCCCCCGAACCGGCCCCGTCGCACAACACCTCCCTCCTATGCTTCCTCCCCTCCCAACCTCGGCCGTCGTCGGGCCTGTCTCCTCGCCCTTGCACCCTCTGTGTAACAGCCCAGGACTGACGCTCTAGAAGATTCCCTTTTATTCCATTGTCGTCTGGTTGTCGCATTCATTATTGCATCATGTTCATAGCATCATGTCTCGTTTTCAAAAACTTGCATCCGCTAGTAGTTGTCGGTTCTCCCTGTTGATCATTTCGAGACCAACCACACATGCACACGCCCGTGGCATCGCCAAAATATTGTTTTTAAAGTACATATAAAACTTTCTCAGATTGGGTCAGAAGTTGGCATGTGGTCTTGTGTTATTGTAGGTGGACCGCCTGCCAAATTTCGTCGCAATCGGAGTTCGTTTGATATCCCGGCGATTAAATATATAGCGGCACTTGCCGGTCAAATTCTCGGACGTTTTCAGTGCTTCAACTCATGTCATGGGCATCACATCTTCCCTCTCTTCGCATCCCATGGACTTCTGCATAGCCCACTAGCCCATCCTAGCTTAACCCCCGCGACCGGAGCCGTCTGATTGTGATCGAAGGGTCCGAAAACGGGCTAAACCCACAAACCCTAGTCTTCCCTACTATATATGGACCTCCCCTCTCTCCTCGAAATCTGCGCGCAGCCATCAGCCCCGCCGCCAGTTGGCACGCTCCTCCCTTCTCCCAGTGCTGTGGCCCGCCAGGCCCATCCGGAGCCTGCCTCAGGCCCGAATCGGGTCGAGGCAACCACCGCCGCAACTCCAACCTGGAGTCCCTCCCATGGCGCCCGAGGGGCCCGAGCTCCCTTCCTCGACCTTGTCTCCAGCTAGCTGGAGCACGCTGTCGGAGCCGGCGCCCGGACTCCTCCTCGCCGGCGAGCCCGCAACCTCCAGGCCGGACCCCGTCGACCCTGTCTTCCTCCCGTTCTGCTCTCCCTCTCCCATCTCTCTTGCTCATCTGTCTCCCCATGTCGCCGCAAGAGATCATCCCACCGCCACCGTAGGCCACCTCCGTCCAGATCCAAGGAGGCATGGCCAGATCTGGTCGCCCTCTCCCTGTTTCGGGTCGTCCCTCGCCACAACCTCGTATGAGGTCGTCGCGTCGTCGCCCGTGATCCCGGCCACCGCCGCCACTTCTTCCTCGCTCAGGAGGATGACGCCCAGCGAGCGCGTGGCCTCGCATGCCTCCTTGCATTGCAGCCTGGGCCGGCCCAAGCCACCATGCGCCAAGGCCCAGCGCAGCCCACCATCCGTCAGCCCCGCATGGGCCTCTCTAAGGCTCAGCGTCGCGCTTCAGCAGACCCACTCTGGTGAGCCTCTGGCCCGATTCGCACATGCCTCTATAATGCACCTATGCACTGTATAGATATGTTGCGCCTATTAGATTCGGCCCAGGGACGTTTTTTTTTTCATTTTGCAATTTTGTCAAGTATCTCGTGAACTATTGTTTTATAGAAAAGTCCCCCTAGGCATTTAATAACTCCACAACCGTGCACTAGATCCAAACATTTCACATATGAAAATGTCCAGAATTTTGTGTAGAGTAATATTATGCCACATTCATCCATGTTTTAAAATGTTTAACATGTTGTTTTCTTTATTTTGCATAAATATCGTGTTTGTCGCATTGTGCATAATTATTGAACCGTGCATCTGAATTAAACAAACCTAATACGTAAAACATGTAGCATTGTTACATGCCTTTTTCATGCATGCTAAAAATATTTCATGTGTTGGTTGCATTTATTTTGCAAACATAACTTGCTAATAGGTTTATGCCATAAACATGTGTAACTAATTGTGACATTTTTTCCTATATGAACATATGCATATTATATATGATTTTGGGGTAGAAAAATCCATAGAATTTATCTGTGCATTTAGTTTTGTTGTTTGAGCATTTTTGTGTGCATGTCATTTTTGCTGTGATGCCCTTTTATCAATTTCGTGTGATTTAATCCATGCACGATATGAAATAATTTTGAATAAGAGATATGCCTTTTGACATGTACACTAGCCCCTGGTCATTCTGCTTGCCATGATAATCCATGTGTTGGAAATATGCCCTAGAGGAAATAATAAATTGGTTATTATCATATTTCCTTGTTCATGATAATCGTTTATTATCCATGCTATAATTGTGTTGATCGGAAACTCAGATACATGTGTGGATACATAAACAACACCATGTCCCTAGTATGCCTCTAATAAACTATCTTGTTGATCAAATATGGTTATGGTTTCCTATTCATGGACATAAGATATCATTTGATAACGGGATCACGTCATTAGGAGAACGATGTGATGGACAAGACCCAAACTACAAACGTAGCATATGATCGTGTCAGTTTATTGCTACTGTTTTTTGCATGTCAAGTACTTGTTCCTATGACCATGAGATCATGCAAATCCCAGAGACCGGAGGAATACCTTGTGTGTATCAAATGTCGCAACGTAACTAGGTGACTATAAAGGTGCTCTACAGGTATATCCGAGGGTGTCTGTTGGGTTGGCATGGATCAAGACTACGATTTGTTACTCCATGTGACGGAGAGGTATTTCAGGGCCCACTCGGTAATACAACATCCCAATAAGCCTTGCAAGCAATATGACTAAGTGTTAGTCACGGGATCTTGTATTACGGAATGAGTAAAGAGACTTGCCGGTAACGAGGTTGAACTAGGTATGGACATACCGACGATCGAATCTCGGGCAAGTAACATACCGAAGAACAAAGGGAACATCATACGGGATTAACTGAATCCTTGACATAGAGGTTCGACCGATAAAGATCTTCATAGAATATGTAGGAACCAATATGGGCATCCAGGTCCCTCTATTAGTTATTGACCGTAGAGGTGTCTCGGTCATGTCTACATAGTTCTCGAACCCACAGGGTCTGCACACTTAAGGTTTGGTGACGTTTCGGTAGTATAGAGTTATGTATGATGATGACCGAAGGTTTTTCAGAGTCCCGGATGAGATCTAGGACGTCATAAGGAGCTCTTGAATGGTCCGCAGGTAAAGATTGATATATAGGAAGTCCTGTTTTGGTCGCCGGAAAAGTTTCGGGCTCATCGGTAGTGTACCGGGAGTGTCGGGAGTGTACCGGGGGACCATCGGGAGAGGTATTTCGACCCAAGAGGCTACATGGGCTGTTGGAGAAGGTAAACCATCCCCTGGTGGGCTGGCTGAAGCCTCCTCTAAGGGCCCATGCAGCTGGAGTGGTTTGAGAAGGAAAAAATCCAAAGGTGGAGAGGTGGAAAGAGTTTCCAATTGGAAAGGAGGAATCCTACTCCTAATAGGATTGGAGTAGGACTCCTTCACCTCCAATTTCGAACAAACCTTGAGGGTTTGAGGCTGCCTCCTCCTTCTCCCTTCCTCCTATATATACTAGAGGATTTAAAGGAAAAAACTAACCCTAATAGCCACGTGCTACCTCTCCTCCAGATCGCAGTTTCTCCTCTAGATCGGTTTTCAGCAGTGCTTAGGCGAAGCCCTGCTGGAATAGCTCCACCACCATCGCCGCAACACCGTCGCGCTGCCGGAGAACTCATCTACCTCTCCGCTCCCTCTTGCTGGATCAAGAAGGCGGAGATCGTCATCAAGTTGTACGTGTGCTGAACGCGGAGGTGCCGTCCGTTTGGCGCTAGATCAGAAGGACCGTGATCAAGATCGCGAAACGGATCGTGATGAGATCACGGGACGGATCGTGATGATTTAGTGGGACAAATCCTGATTGGATCGCGGGATGTATCGTGATGAGATCGCGGGATGCTCGGAGATTTGGATCACGAAGACGTTCTACTACACCAACCGCGTTTCTTAACGCTTCACGCTTAGCGATCTACAAGGGTACTTAGATCCACTCTCCCTCTCGTAGATGCTCATCACCATGGATAGATCTTGCGTGTGTGTAGGAATTTTTTTGTTTCCCATGCAACGTTCCCCAATAGTGGCATCATGAGCTAGGTCTATGTGTAGATGAGATCTTGAGTAGAACACAAAGAGTTTGTGGGCGTTGATGCTTAGATTGCTTCCTCCCTTGGTCATGTTTTGGTTCAGCGATATTTTGGGATGAAGCGGCCCGGACCAACCTTACTCGTACGCTTACGAGAGACCGGTTCCATCAACTGACGTGTAACTTCGTTGCACAAAGATGGCTGGCGGGTGTCTGTTTCTCCTACTTTAGTTGGATTAGATTCGACAAAGGCGGTCCTTGAGAAGGTTGAAAAGCACCTTAAGTATCACCATTGTGGTTTTGCGTAGGTGAGAATTGTTCTTGCTAGATAACCGTAGCAGCCACGTAAAACATGCAACAAGAATTAGAGAACGTCCAACTTGTTTTTGCAGGGTATGTTGTGATGTGATATGGCCAGTTACATGATGAGATATATGTGATGTATGAGATGATAATGTGTTGTATAGAATATCACGACTTGCATGTCGATGAGTACGGCAACCGGCAGGAGCCATAGGGTTGTCTTTAATTATTGTATGACCCGCGTGTCAATCATTAAGCGCTATGTAATGCTTTACTTTATCGCTAAATGGTAGCAATAGTAGTAGAAGCATGATGGGCGCGACAACCCCGATGGCGACACGTTGATGGAGATCAAGATGATGGAGATCATGCTGTCATGCCGGTGATGATGGAGATCATGCCGGTGCTTTCAAGATGGAGATCAAACGCACAAGTTCATGGCCATATCATGTCACTTATGATTTGCATGTGATGTTAATCCTTTTATGCACCTTGTTTTGCTTAGGACGACGGTAGCATTATAAGGTGATCCCTCACTTAAATTTCAAGGTAAAAATTGTGTTCTCCCCGAGTGTGCACCATTGCGAAAGTTTGTCGTGTCGAGACACCACGTGATGATCGGGTGTGATAGACTCTACGTTCACATACAACGGGTGCAAGCCACTGTTGCACATGCGGAACACTCGGGTTAAACTTGACGAGCCTAGCATGTACAGACATGTCCTCAGAACACAAGAGACCGAAAGGTCGAACATGAGTCATATAGTAGATATGATCAACATGATGATGTTCACCATTGAAACCACCTCAACTCACGTGATGATCGGACTTGAGTTGGTGAATTTGGATCATGTATCACTCGAATGACTGGAGGGATGTCAATTTAAGTGGGAGTTCTTAAGTAATATGATTAATTGAACTGATTATCATGAACATAGTCAATAGTGCCTTTGCAAATTATGTTGTAGATTACTAGCTCATGTTGTAGCTCCCTTGAATTTTTATATGTTCCTAGAGAAATAGAGTTGAAATATGATGGTAGCAATATTGCGGACTGGGTCTGTGATCTGAGGATTGTCCTCAATGTTGCACAGAAGGCTTATGTCCTTAATGCACCGCTCGGTGCACCACCCCCTCTAGCGTCGTCTGTAGATGTTGTGAACATCTGACAGGCACGTTCCGATGACTACTTGATAGTTTAGTGCATCATGCTTTACGGCTTAGAATTGAGGCTCCAAAACGTTGTGAACGTCATGGAACATATGAGATGTTCTAAGAGCTGAAATTGGGATCTTAGGCTCATGCTCGTGTTGTGAGATATGAGATCTCCAACAAGATTCTTTGCCCGCAAGATGAAGGAGAATGGCGGAATCGTTGAGCATGTTCTCAGATTGTCTGGGTGCTACAATCGCTTGAATCGAGTGGGAGTTGATATTCTAGATAAGAAAGTGATTGATATAATTTTCTAAGTCACTGTCACTAAGCTACTAGAGCTTCATGGTGAACTATAAAATGCCAGGGATGGAAATGATGATCCCTAAGCTGTTCGTGATGTTTGACACCGCGAAGGTAGAAATCATGAAGGAGCATCAAGTGTTTATGGTTAGTAAAACCACTAGTTTCGAGAAGGGCAAGGGCAAGGAGGGAAACTTCATGGATGGCAAGTCAGTTGCTGCTCCAGTGAAGCAACCCAAAGTTGAACCCAAACCCGAGACTAAGTGCTTCTATTATGAGGAGAACGGTTGTTGAAGTGGAACAACCCTAGATACTTGGTAGATAAGAAGGCTGGCAATGTCGACAGAAGTATATTTGATATACGTGTTATTGATGTGTACCTTGCTAGTACTCCTAGTAGCACCTGGGTATTGGATACCAGTTCAGTTGCTAAATGTTAGTAACTCGAAATAAAAGCTACGAAATAAATGGAGACTAGCTAAGTGTGAGGTGACGATATGTTGGAAATGTTTCCAAGGTTGATGTGATCAACATCGCATGCTCTCTCTACCTTAGGATTAGTGACAAACCTAAATAAATGTTATTTGGTGTTTGCGTTGAGCATGAACGTGATTAGATCTCGTTTATTCCAATACGGTTATTCATTTAAGTCAGAGAATAATGGTTATTCTGTTTACATGAATAATACCTTCAATGGTCCTGCACCCATTGAGAATTGTTTGTTGAATCTTGATCGTAGTAATACACATGTTCATAACATTGATGCCAAAAGATACAAAGTTAATAATGATAGTACCACATACTTGTGGCACTGCTGCTAAATGTCATATTGGTATAAAGCGCATCAAGATACTCCATGTTGATGGGTCTTTGGACTCATTCGATTTCGAATCATTGAGACATGCGAACCATGCCTCTTGGGCAAGATGACTAAGGACCCCGTTTTCTGGATTGATGGAGCGGGCAAGTGATTTATTGGAAATGATACATGTTGATGTATGCAATCCAATGAGTCTTGTAGCGTGCGGTGGATATCGTTATTTTCTTACCTTCACTGATGATTTGAGTAGATATAGTGTATGTTTACTTAATGAAACACAAGTATGGATCGTTTGAAAAGTTCAAGCTAATTCAGAGTGAAGTTTAATATCATCATGACAACAACATAAAAATGTCTGTGATATGATCGTGGAGGTGAATATCTGAGTTACGAATTTGGCATACAACTTCAGACAATGTGAAAGTCGTTTCACAACTCATGCCACCTGGAACACCATAGTGTGATGGTGTGTCCGAATGGCATAGTCATGCTCTATTGGATATGGTGCGGGCTATGATGTCTCTTATCGTTTTGCTACTATAGTTTTGAGGTTATGCATTAGACACAACTACATTCACTTTAAATAGGGCACCATCTAAATCCGTTGAGATGACACCATGTGAATTATGGTTTGATAGAAACCTAAGCTGTCATTTCTTAATGTTTGGGGCTGCGACACTTGTGTGGAAAAATGTTTTCACCTAATGAGCTCGAACCCAAAGCAGACAAATGCATCTTCATAGATTACCCTAAGAACAGTTGGGTGAACCTTCTATCTCAGATCCAAGCATAAAGTGTTTGTTGCGAAAATAGGTCCTTTCCCGAGAAAAAGTTTCTCTCGGAATAATTGAGTGGGAGGAAGATAGAACTTGATGAGGTTGTTGAACCTTTGTTTCAACCAGAGAGTAGCGCAGCGCAGAAAGATGTTTCTGTGGAACCTATGTCAGTTGAAGAGGAAGTAAATGATGATGATCATGAAGCTTCGGATCAAGTTACTATCAAACCTCGTAGGTCGACAAGGATGCGTATTGCTCCTGAGTGGTACGAAAACCCTATCTTGGAGGTCATGTTGTTGGATAACGATGAACCTACGAGATATGGAGAAGCGATGATGGTCCTGGATTCCAACAAATGGTTAGAGGCCATGAAATCCGAGAAAGGATCCATGTATATAAACCAAGTATAGACTTTAGTAGACTTGCTCGTTGGATGGCAGGTCTTCGAGTACAAATGGACCTTTGAGATGAAGACAGACGCTGATGTTAAATGTCACCATTTATAAAGCTCGACTTGTCACAAAGAAGTTTCCGACAAGTTCAAAGAGTTGAATACCATGATACTTTCTCACTCGTAGCGATGCTAAAGTCTGTTGGAATTATGTTAGCAGTTGCTGCATTTTTCAATTATGAAATCTGGCAGATGGATGACAAAACATCATTTCCTTAACAGTTTACTTGAGGAAAAGTTGTATGTGATACAACCAGAAGGTTTTGTCAGTCCTAAGGATGCTAAAAGGTGAGCAAGCTTCAGTGATCCTTCTATGGACTGAAGCAAGCATCTCGGAGTTGGAATATACACTTTGATGAGGTGATCAAAGTTTTTGACTCTATACAAAGTTTATGAGAAACTTGTATTTACAATAAAGTGAGTGGGAGAACTATAGAGTTTCTGATAAACATATGTGGTTGACATATTGTTGATCGGAAATGATGTAGAATTTCTGGAAAGCATAAATGGTTGTTTGAAAGGAGTTTTTCAAAGGAAGACCTGGATAAAGCTACCTAATTGTTGAGCATCAAGATCTATAAAGATAGATCAAGATGCTTGATGAGACTTTGAATGAGTACATACCTTGACAAGATTTTGAAAGAGTTCAAAATGGATTAGTTAGAGAGAAGTGTTCTCGCCTACTTTATAAGGTGTGAAGTTGAGTGAGACTCAAAGCTCGACCACGGCAGAAGAAAGAGAAAGGACGAATGTCGTCCCCTATGCTTAGTCATAGGCTCTATATAGTATGCCATGCTGTGTACTGCACCTGTGTGTGCCTTGCCATGAGTCTGTCAAGGGGTACAAGAGTGATCCAGGAGTGGATCACTAGACAGCGGTCAAGATCATCCTTAGTAACTAAAATACTAAGGAAATGTTTCTCGATTATGGAGGTAAGAAAGAGTTCATCGTAAAGAGTTACGTCGATGCAAGCTTTGACACCAATCCGGATGACTCTTAGTAGCAATCCGGTTACGTATAGTAGAGCAGCCATTTGGAATAGCTCCAAGTGGAGTGTGGTAGCAGTCTTTACAGTTTGACATAGAGATTTGCAAAGTACACACGGATCTAAATATCGCAGACTCATTGACTATAAGACCTCTCTCACATGCAAAGCATGATCGAGCGCCAGAACTCATTGGGTGTTAGATTCATAACAATGTGAATCACATGGTGATGTGAACTAGATTATTGACTCTAGCACAAGTGGGAGACTATTGGAAATATGCCCTAGAGGCAATAATAAATTGGTTATTATCATATTTCCTTGCTCATGATAATCGTTTATTATCCATGCTATAATTTTGTTGATCAGAAACTCAGATACATGTGTGGATACATAGACAACACCATGTCCCTAGTACACCTCTAATGGACTAGCTCGTTGATCAAAGATGGCTATGGTTTCCTAGTCATGGACATGAGATGTCATTTGATAACGGGATAACGTCATTAGGAGAATGATGTGATGGACAAGATCCAAACTACAAACGTAGCATATGATCGTGTCAGTTTATTGCTATTGTTTTCTACATGTCAAGTACTTGTTCCTATGACCATGAGATCATGCAACTCACTGACACCGGAGGAGTACCTTGTGTGTATCAAACGTCGCAACGTAACTGGGTGACTATAAAGGTGCTCTACAGGTATATCCGAGGGTGTCTGTTGGGTTGGAATGGATCAAGACTGGGATTTGTTACTCCGTGTGACGGAGAGGTATCTTAGGGCCCACTCGGTAATACAACATCACAATAAGCCTTGCAAGCAATGTGACTAAGTGTTAGTCACGGGATCTTGTATTACGGAACGAGTAAAGAGACTTGTCATCAACAAGGTTGAACTAGGTATGGAGATACCGACGATCGAATCTCGGGCAAGTAACATACCGAAGGACAAAGAGAACATCATACGGGATTAACTGACTCCTTGACATAGAGGTTCGACTGATAAAGATCTTCATAGAATATGTAGGAACCAATATGGGCATCCAGGTCCCGCTATTGGTTATTGACCGTAGAGGTGTCTCGGTCATGTCTACATAGTTCTCGAACCCGCAGGTTATGCACACTTAAGGTTCGGTGACGTTTTGGTAGTATAGAGTTTGTATGGTGGTGACTGAAGGTTGTTCGGAGTCCCGGATGAGATCCCAGGCATCACGAGGAGCTCCGGAATGGTCCGGAGGTAAAGATTGATATATAGGAAGTCCTGTTTTGGCCGCTGGAAAAGTTTTGGGCTCATCGGTAGTGTACTGGAAGTGCCGGTAGTGTACCGGGGGACCATCGGAAGAGGTATTTCGACCCAAGAGGCTACATGGGCTGTGGGAGGAGGTAAACCAGCCCCTGATGGTCGGGATGAAGCTTCCTCTAAGGACCCATGTGGCTCGAGTGGTTTGAGAAGGAAAAAATCCAAAGGTGGAGAGGTGCAAAGAGTTTCCAAGTGGAAAGGAGGAATCCTACTCCTAATAGGATTGGAGTAGGACTCCTCCACCTCCAATTTCGACCAAACCTTGAGGGTTTGAGGCTGCCTCCTCCCCTACATCCCTCCTATATATACTATAGGATTTAGAGGAAAAAGTTAACCCTAATAGTCACGTGCTACCTCTCCTCTAGATCGCAGTTTCTCCTCTAGATCGGTTTTCAGCGGTGCTGAGGCGAAGCCCTGCTGGAATAGCTCCACCACCATCGCCGCAACGCCGTCGCGCTGCCGGAGAAGTCATCTACCTCTCCGCTCCCTCTTGGTGGATTAAGAAGGCGGAGATCGTCATCGAGTTGTACGTGTGCTGAACGCGGAGGTGTCATCCGTTCGGCGCTAGATCGAAAGGACCGTGATCAAGATCGCGAGACGAATTGTGATGAGATCGTGGGACAGATCGTGATGATTTCGCGGGACGAATCGTGATTGGATCACGGGATTGATCATGATGAGATCGCGGGATTCTCGGTGATTTGGATCGCGAAGACGTCCGACTACACCAACTGCGTTTCTTAACGCTTCCCGCTTAGCGATCTACAAGGGTATGTAGATCCACTCTCCCTCTCATAGATGCTCATCACCATGGATAGATCTTGCGTGTGCGTAGGAAATTTTTTGTTTCCCATGCAACGTTCCCCAACACCGTGTTTAGGTGTTGTTTTCTTGTTGCCAACATGCTATAAAAATATTGTTGTTTTAAAGGGTCTTGATGTTTCTAAGTATGGAATCTGTAATATTTTGTAGTCGGCTTGCCATGTGTTTTGCTAGTGAGCTTGAACCCCTTTGGGGTAGGTGTAATGGAGTTATTTGTAGTTTATAATGTCCTATAGCATTCTGTTAATTTTCATGTCATAATATGCACCGTATCTCATAGTTTTACTGATGTCAATATGCCTTCGTGATAAATACTGCACTGTCAAAAACTGCTATTTTCACCAAGTCTGAAACTGTTTTATATTAGCCATGTTGTGAGCTTGCTACCATGTTATCCATGCATATTTTGAGTATGATATGTGAATATGAAATGAAGTGTGTGTTATATGCTACTTCCCCATGCTTAGTTTGTGCATTTTAGAATCTTGTAGCTTATTGTTTTCATGTGTGCAATATGCCATCTTGCTGTTTTTGGCAGATTTCTTATCAAACTTGTGTTGGTTGTTGTGGTTCAACCGTAGCTCCGTTTTGGGAATGCCATATATGCAACTTGCTTAGAATTTCATGTAGTTTCATAATACCTTTCTGAATCCATGATTTGAAATGCTCGTGGTTGTCATTTTCATGCATTTTGTATTCAGGGCATATTATCTTGTGCAGATCCAAGCATAAAATGTTTGTTGCTAAAACTGGGTCCTTTCTCGAGAAAAAGTTTCTCTCGAAAGAATCGAGTGGGAGGAAGATGGAACTTGATGAGCTTGGTGAACCTTCCCTTAAACCAGAGAGTAGCGCAGCGCATAAATATATTTCTATGGAACCTATGTCAGTTGAAGAGGAAGTAAATGATGATGATCATGAAGCTTCGGATGAAGTTACTATCGAGCCTCATAGGTCGACAAGGATGAGTACTGATCCTGAGCGATATGACAACCCTGTCTTGGAGGTCATGTTGTTGGACAACGATGAACCTACGAGCTGTGAAGAAGCGATGATGGGCGCGGATTCCGACAAATGGTTAGAGGCCATGAAATCTGAGAAAGGATCCATGTATGAAAACCAAGTGTAGACTTTGGTAGACTTGCTCGTTGGACGGCAGGTCTTTGAGTACAAATGGATGTTTAAAATGAAGGCAGACGCTCGTGGTAAATGTCACCATTTGTAAAGCTCGACTTGTTGCAAAGAAGTTTACGACAAGTTCAAGGAGTTGACTGCGATGAGACTTTCTCACTCGTAGCGATGCTAAAGTCTGTTGGAATTATGTTAGCAGTTGCTGCATTTTTCAATTATGAAATCTGGCAAATGGATGTCAAAACATCGTTTCCTTCCTTAAGGAAAGGTTGTATGAGATACAACCAGAAGGTTTTGTCAGTTCTAAGGATGCTAAAAGGTGTGCAAGCTTCAGTGATACTTCTATGGACTGAAGCAAGCATCTCGGAGTTGGAATATACACTTTGATGAGGTGATCAAAGTTAATGAGTCTATACAAAGTTTATGAGAAACTTGTATTTGCAATAAAGTGAGTGCGAGCACTATAGAGTTTCTGATAAGTATATGTGGATGACATATTGTTATTCGGAAATAATGTAGAATTTCTGGAAAGCATAAACGGTTGTTTGAAAAGTGATTTCCAAAGGAAGACCTGGATAAAGCTACCTAATTGTTGAGCATCAAGATCTATAGAGATAGATCAAGATGCTTGATGAGACTTTCAATGAGTACATACCTGACAAGATTTTGAAAGAGTTCAAAGTGGATCAGTCAGAGAAAGAGTTCTTGCCTGATTTGTAAGGTGTGAAGTTGAGTGAGATTCAAAGCTCGACAACTGCAGAAGAAAGAGAAAGGACGAACATCGTCCCCTATGCCTTAGCCATAGGATCTATATAGTATGCCATGCTGTGTATCACACCTGTGTGTGCCTTGCCATGAGTCCGTCAAGGGGTACAAGAGTGATCCAGGAGTGGATCACTGGACAGCGGTCAATATTATCCTTAGTGACTAAAATACTAAGGAAATGTTTCTCGATTATGGAGGTGATAAAGGGTTCGTCATAAAGAGTTACATCGATGCAAGCTTTAACACTAATCCGGATGACTTTAGAAGCAATCCGGATACATATAGTGGAGCAACCATTTGGAATAGTACCAAGTGGAGTGTGGTAGCAATGTTTACAGTTTGACATAGCAATTTGCAAAGTACACTCGGATCTGAATGTCGTAGACCCGTTGACTATAAGACCTCTCTCAGATGCAAAGCATGATCGAGCCCCAGAACTCATTGGGTATTAGATTCATAACAATGTGAATCACATGGTGATGTGAAGTAGATTATTGACTCTAGTGCAAGTGGGAAACTGTTGGAAATATGCCCTATAGGCAATAATAAATTGGTTATTATCATATTTCCTTGTTCATGATAATCGTTTATTATCCATGCTATAATTGTGTTGATCGGAAACTCAGATACATGTGTCGATACATAGACAACACCATGTCCCTAGTATGCCTCTAATAGACTAGCTCGTTGATCAAAGATGGCTATGGTTTCCTAGTCATGGACATGAGATGTCATTTGATAACGGGATCATGTCATTAGGAGAATGATGTGATGGACAAGACCCAAACTACAAACGTAGAATATGATCGTGTCAGTTTATTGCTATTGTTTTCTGCATGTCAAGTATTTGTTCCTATGACCATGAGATTATGCAACTCACTGACACCGTAGGAGTACCTTATGTGTATCAAACTTCGCAACATAACTGGGGTGACTATAAAGGTGCTCTACAGGTATCTCCGAGGGTGTCTGTTGGGTTGGCATGGATAAAGACTGGGATTTGTTACTCCGTGTGACGGAGAGGTATCTGAGGGCCCACTCGGTAATACAACATCATAATAAGCCTTGCAAGCAATGTGACTAAGTGTTAGTCACGGGATCTTGTATTACAGAATGAGTAAAGAGACTTTCCGGTAATGAGATTGAACTAGGTATGGAGATATCGACGATCGAATCTCGGGCAAGTAACATACCGAAGAACAAAGGGAACATCATACGGGATTAACTGAATCCTTGACATAAAGGTTAGACCGATAAAGATCTTCGTAGAATATGTAGGAACCAATATGGGCATCCAGGTCCCGCTATTGGTTATTGACCGTAGAGGTGTCTTGGTCATATCTACATAGTTCTCGAACCCGCAGGGTCTGCACACTTAAGGTTCGGTGACGTTTCGGTAGTATAGAGTTATGTATGATGATGACCGAAGGTTGTTTGGAGTCCTGGATGATATCCTGTATGTCACGAGGAGCTCCGGAATGGTCCGGAGGTAAAGATTGATATATAGGAAGTCCTGTTTTGGTCGCCGGAAAAGTTTCGGGCTCATCGGTAGTGTACCGAGAGTGCCGATAGTGTACCGGGAGACCATCGGGAGGTGTATTTCGACCCAAGAGGCTACATGGGCTGTGGGAGAGTGAATACCAGCCCTTAGTGGTCTGGTGTAAGTCCCACACAAGGCCCATGCGGCTGGGAGAGAAAACCCAAAGTGAAAAAGGTGGAAAAAGGCAAAATAGGGAGGAATCCTAGTCCAACTAGGATTGGAGGAGGAGTCCTCCTCTCCTCCTTGATTCGGCCGAACCAAGGGATGGCCCCTTGAGGGCCAAGCCTCCTCCTATCTTCCTCCTATATATACTAGAGGTTTTAGGGTTTTTGGCACTAGATTTTCAGCCATGTGTTACCGTTCCTCTAGTGCATAGTTTCTCCTCTAGATCGGATTTCTGTAGTGCTTAGGCGAAGCCCTGCCGGAATAGCTCCACCACCATCGCCGGAGCGCCGTCACGCTGCCGGAGAACTCTTCTACCTCTCTGCTCCGTCTTGCTGGATCAAGAAGGCGGAGATCGTCATCAAGCTGTACGTGTGCTGAACGCAGAGGTGTCGTTCGTTCGGCGCTAGATCGGAAGGACCGTGATCAAGATCGCGAGACGGATTGTGACGAGTTTGCGGGACGGATCGTTATGAGTTCCTGGGACGGATCGTGATTGGATCGTGGGACGGATCGTGATGAAATCGCGGGGCGCTCGGCGATTTGGATCGTGAATACGTTCGACTACACCAACCATGTTTCTTAACGCTTCCCGCTTAGCAATCTACAAGGGTATGTAGATCCACTCTTCCTCTCGTAGATGCTCATCACCATGGATAGATCTTGCGTGTGCGTAGGAATTTTTTTGTTTCCCACGCAACGTTCCCTGATAGTTACTTGTGTATCGGTGTTATGTTCCATATTGAGCGCTCCTAACATGCTCGGGGTTGTTATGGGGACCCCCTTGATTTTCGTTTTGGGATAAAACTTACCTGGCAAGGCCCAACATTGGTTTTACCATTTTCCAACCTAATAAAACTTGCATAGGGACTTTCCGGACCCCGTGGATAATTAATCAACACACCGGGCCAGTGCTCCTCATGAGTGTTGGTCCACCTACCAGCAGTCGGTGGTGTCACCTCGGGGCAATTCGAGGCATTTTCAGGCTACCGTCCACTTCGCATAGACGGATGATGCCCGTGGATAGAGAGCGCACTGCTCTAGATGCGAATCTGGCTCACCGGGAGGCCATGCTAGATTTGTTTTTACCTTTCTCGAACGTCTTGCGCATGGGATTTTGATGACACTTCAGGCTATCTCGAAGTTGAGATTTTCCATCGGGATTCCGCAAATACTATAGGTGATTCCGCGGTTGAGGAATTCCAACGTGGCGTGTGGTTAATTTGTGATGGATGAGTTGGAGCACCCCTGCAGGGTTAAATCTTTCGGAAAGTCGTGCCCGCGGTTATGTGGCAAACTTGGAAACTTTGTTTAACACCCGATCATAGTAAACTTGAAGTAAACTCAAATAAAATACACCAACTATGTGCGTAACCGTGACTGTCTCTTCTCGTGAGTCCTTATCCAAGAGAGAACACGGTGGGGTTATGTATGATGTAAGTAGGTGTTCAGGATCACTTAGTGATCATTACTAGTTCACATCTGTTATTCGTAGACCACCACACTTTACTTTATGTATTCGTAAGTTAGCCACTCAAATAAATGCTTAGTTGCTTGTTGCAGCCTCACTACTCAACCATACCTCACCCATTAAGCTTTAATAGTCTTGATGCCCTTGGAAATGAGATTGCTGAGTCCCTGTGGCTCAAAGATTACTACAACAACAGTTGTAGGTACAGGTAATGAGATGATTTTTCAGGAGCGCGATGCTTTTCTGAATTGGAGTTCTTCTTCATCGATCTAGGATGGGTTCCAGGCGGCAGCCTGGGATAGCAAGGATGGATGTCATTTTTTCGTTTCTTTTCGTCTATAGTCGGACCCTGTTCTTCAGTATGATGTTTGAATATGTTGTTGTATGAATGTGATCTTATTGTAGCTTGTGGCGAGTGTAAGCCAATTCCATATACTCATCTCTTCTGTACATGTACTTGTAATGATATCCATTCTTGCAACACGACGAGATGCGCTCCTATCCCTGTCGAGGCCCTTGAGCCAAAATAAGGATAGGGTCGCATCTTGGGCGTGACATAAGGGATCCTAGAGAGAAGGGTCATCGAGCATAGTCTTGAAAAATGTTAAGATTGGGCAATGAACTCTAGTAAAAGCAATATTCGGAGGCTCCGAGGCAAGTTGGGTCGATAAGACAAAAATGAATGTTGAGTCTCAGAGGAGTATCAGTGGCACCAAAGTGTTTCATGTCTGTTTCACCGAAGAAGCATTGTGCAGTATAACTGCTAAAACAGCAATGCCAATTCCTTTTAATCGTAGATTCCAAGTTGCAAATAGAAACTTGACAAGTGCATTGTTGGACAATTTTGTCAAAGGGATTTTTCAGAAAACTTGACTGGATTTGCAAGAAAATTTCAATAAGATTTGCAATAATTTTCAACTAGATGAAGATTGAAAGGTAGCAAGATAACATGCAACTAAAAGATGAACCAACCAAGAAACTTCATCTAGATGATGGTCCGCGACTAGGTCACCTATATTAGAGTATATTGACTTAGGAGCTAAGGGAGAACACTTGATCATAGGTCATACTCATCATTAATCACAAAATGGGGTTATTTTTTTGTTTAAGCATTTTGATGTTCTCATATCACACTGAATTTCTTTGACTCGTGACTTTGAGTAAACTTCTTCAAGGATATGATTACATACCTTCGAGTGATGTTGATGACGTAAGCATGTAGGTGGTTTGGTGTGGATGATCAAGTGTTGGAGTTTGGAGATATCCATCTTTCTTTGAAGTAGATCCTCCTACATGGGCTACTCATGCAAGGAATAACATGAATATATCCAAATGACATGAGTGAAGTTTTGCATCAAATGTTTGCCAACGGTATAGTTTGTATTGTCTTATTCCTTCATCACAAATAATAGTTGTTGATACTTGGTCATGACAAGCTTGCTTATAGTTTGAGTTGATGATAATCTTGTCGAGGGTAATCCACCCAAGTGCCTACAAAAGGGTTAGATGCAATACAAAGGAGCATATGTTTCCAAGATATGAAATAATATCAAGGAATAGTCATATAAGCTCATGCCTCTGCATGCATCTGAGTGAGTCTCTAGAAAAGGTTTGAAGCATCTATGATGTTCAACTCACCCCTCAAGTGACAAAAAAAATTCTCAGCAAGTGGTTTTGTGAAGATATCCACTAATTGCTTGTCGGTACGAACATGTTTGAGATTAATATATCCTTTGGAAACATAATCACGAATGAAGTGATGACGAACTTGAATATGATTAGTTCGAGAATGTTGCACGGAATTGTGTGAAATATTGATAGCACTCTCATTATCACAAAACATTGGAACATGTTGGACATGTATTCCATATTCTTTAAGAGTTTGGGTCATCCATAGCAATTGCGCACAACAAGATCTGGCGGCGATGTATTCTGCTTCGTCTATAGATAGAAACACCGAGTTTTGTTTCTTGGAGGACCAAGACACAAAAGATATCCCAAGAAATTTACAAGTACCCGAGGTGGATTTTCCTTCAACCTTATCTCCGGCATATTCCGAGTTGGAATAGCCCATAAGTTCAAATCAAGTTCCCATGGGATACCAAATGCTAAAGTTTGGTGTGTGTATCAAGTATATCATAAATTCTTTTCATGGCCTTAATATGACATTATTTGGGTGTCGCTTGATATCGGGCACACATGCACACACTTAGCATGATATTAGGACGAGAGGCACAAAGGTATAGCAATGAACCAATCATTGATCGATAAACTTTTTGATCAACCGGGTTGTCCTCCTTAGTGAGGTCAACATGCCCACTTGTAGGCATGGGTTTTTTCATACCTTTGCATTCTTGCATGTTGAACTTCTTGAAAAAGTCCTTGGTATACTTTGTTTGAGAGACAAATGTGTCGTCTCTTGTTTGATTGATTTTCAAACCAAGTAAGAATTTCATCTCACACATCATAGACATCTCATATTTCTCGGACATTAACCTTCCAAATTTCTCACTAAAATGTGGGTTAGTAGATCCAAAAATGATACCATCCACAAAAATTTGGCACACAAATAATTCACCATTAACTCTTTTAGTCAACAAGGTTGCGTAATTTTTACCAATTTCAAAATCCTTTTCTATAAGAAACTGCGTTAAGCATTGGTATCAAGCTCGAGGGGCTTGTTTAACACCATACACAGCTTTGTGAAGTATATATACATGATTAGGTTTCTTAGGGTTCACAAAAATGGGAGGTTGTTTAACATAGACTTCCTCCTCAATTTCACCATTTAGAAAAGCACTTTTAATGTCCATTTGTTGAAGTGTTATATCATGGTGATTGGCATAAGCAAGAAGAACATGAATGGTCTCAAGTCTAGCAACGGGGGCGTATGTCTCACCATAGTCCATACCTTCGACTTGAGTGTAGCCTTCAACCACTAGACAAGCCTTGTTGCGTACAACTTGTCCGTCGTCATATTGCTTGTTGTGAAACACCCATTTTGTTCCAATGATATTGTGTTCGTCCTTGGGTTCTTCCACAAGAGTACACACTTGATTTCTCTCAAAGTTGTGTAGCTCCTCATGCATTGAATTCACCCAATATAGGTCCTCGAGAGCTTCTTCCACCTTCATAGGACAAATGCTAGAGATAAATGAGCAATGCTCGCAAAAGTTAGCTAAGCGAGTTTTAGAGCAAGTGATTCTCTTGTTTCTTATATAAGAAACGAGTTATTCTCCCATTTCTTGGCAACATATATGTTGCCGAGAATTTTCTCTATGGGATGATCCTTGTCCACTCTTGCAAACTCAAGGTAGATTTTGCTTGTTGGACGGTGGAGCTTCCTCATCATCATCATCTTCTTCGTCGTTGTTGAAGTTGTCGTTCCCTTGTGGAGGTGGTGAAGGAGGTTGAGGTGGATCATATTGATGTACTCCTTCAATCTCTTCATCTTTACATGTAACACTTGTGGATGCCTCCATGTTATCGTGTGGTTCACCTTGACATGAGGTAGGGGCTTCGACTTGAGTTGATGAAGTTTTTTCCTTCATTTCCATGGGATGAATCATGCCTATGGACAAGTCTTGATTTGTGTTCGAAGGTTCCTTATCTCCTGTGTCATTTGGCTATTGTTCGACTTGCATTGCTTGTTGGACGGTGGAGCTTCCTCATTGTCATCTTCTTCTCCGTTGGTGTTAAAGTTGCAGTTCCCTTGTGGAGGTGGCGAAGGAGGTTGAGGTGGATCATTTTGGTGTACTCTTCTCTCTTCATATTGACGTGTACCACTTGTGGATGCCTTCATGTTATCTTGTGGTTCACCTTGACATGAGGTAGGGGCTTCCACTTGAGTTGATGAAGTACTTTCGTTCACTTCCATGGGATGAATCTTGCCTATCAACAAGTCTTGGATTGCTTTCGAAGGTTCCTTATCTCCTACAGCATTTGGCAATTGTTCGAGGTGCAAACCATTAGTTTCATCAAACTTCACATCAACCATATCTTCAACTTTTCGAGTGAAGTTGTTGTACACATGCTAAGTGTGACAGTTTGGTCCATAACCGACTAGGAAAGCTTCATAAGATCTAGGAGCAAATTTAGAGTGATGATTCTTATCAAGAATGTAGCACTATGAGCCGAATACCAGAAATTATACAACTTGGGGTTTGTTACCGGTGAGTAGCTCGTATATCGTTTTACCGAGAAGTTTGTGTAGATACAGTTGCTTTGTTGCATGACAAGTTGTTTCCACCGCTTCCGCCCAAAAGTGTCGTGGAGTTTTGTACTCGTAAGGCATTGTCCTAGCCATCACTATGAGAGTCCGGTTCTTCCTCTCAACAACTCAATTTTGTTGAGGCATGTATGTAGCGAAGAACTCATGTAAGATACCTTCTTCGTCAAGAAAAGTATCCATATCTATGTTCTTGAACTCCTATCCATTGTCTCTCTGAAATTTCTTGATCTTCACTTCAAACTCGTTTTGGGCCTTCTTGGCGAAGTTCTTAAGATCTTTTGAACCTTCAACTTGTCATCAAGAAAGAATACCCATGTAAATCTACAAAATCATCAACTATAACTAAACCAAAGGAGTTTCCATAGAGGCTCTTATAAGCATTGGGACCAAAAAGATCCATATGAAGCATCCTGAATGGTCTATTGGTAGTCATGATATTTTTTACAGAATGACTTCCCCCAACTTGTTTTCCTGCTTGACAAGCACTTCAAAGTCTATCTTTATCAAAGATAACATCTTTAACACCAAGTATGTGATCACCTTTGGTGAGTTTTCCTAGATTACGCATACCAACATGTCCTAGCACTCTATGCCATAACCAACCTTTACAAGATTTTGCAATAATAAAAGTGTGAGCTTGGGCTCTCTTAGTGAAATCAACAATGTATAGATCACCTCTATGGAAACCGGTAAATACCATGTCATGATTGTCTCGACAAAACACATGGCAATCTACTTTAGTAAATAGCACATTGAAATCAAAATTGAAAAGTCTAGATATGGAAAGAAGATTGTAGGAAAGGGATTCAACGAGGATGATATTTTGAATGGAGCTATCATGATATATGGCCACCTTACCAAGTCCAAGAACCTTACCCTTGGAGTTCTCTCTGAAGGTCATGTACCTGCGTGTCCATCATTTGGTGTGACCTCATGAAACATGTCTCTATCTCTGGTCATGTGATCGGTGCATCCACTAGAATCCATTCCTTTCCATCAGGCATGTAGTCTTTGAAGTTTTCCATGAGACTTGGATTCGTCATTAATCTCTCAAACTCAATGTCGTATTCCTCATCTTCATCATAGTAGCCATGTTCCACATTCTCATCATCAAATGGAATATCCTTGTCACAATTATCAAGTGAGTCGTTAGAATTGTGAGCATGACAACATTCAAGGTAATGAATGTAAATGCCTTCTAGAGTGAAACTGTTGATGGTCCTAACATCTCCTTTAGTACGCATGAGGTCAAGAAGCTCAAAAACACAATTATCAAACTCGGGATCATTATGCTTCATTTTGTGGAAAGCTATAGTTTTATGAAAAAAAATCATCAAGATTCTTTAAACATAAATTTGGGTATCTCTTTTCCGAATCTTTCCACAAAGTGTAGGCACAAGTGAAATTTTCATGGAACCAAGCACGGTATTTGGTAATCCTCTAATGATGAGATTGGTAGTCCTTAGATTATGAAGCATGTCAATTTCTTCCTCATGAGTAGGATGTAAGTGATCAATGGGAGGTGCATATGGAGTATGAATAAACTTGCTCAAGTTAAATTCATCAAATATATCAAGCATTTAATCTCTCCAATGAACATAGTAATCCCCATTGAGAATAGGAACTCTACATCTAATACTCCCAAAAGTAGTCATGTCCTTCTCCCTCCAATGGTGATAAAACCAAAGCAATGGACACCGAAGCTCCGAAAACAATTGTGGGATCGAGATGAGTCTTCTAGAGGGGGGGTGACTCGACACTTAACAAGACAAATGTGTAGTTTTTAGTTCTCTTGAAATTTAGGCAGATTTCATGCAAGTTAAGTTGCATCCAAAGAATCCTACACATGCATATCTAGAGATTGAGTAGCAGAAATTATGCATCATGCATTTGCAAGGAACATGAAGGATGGTAGAGTAGGAAGATCAAACACAATGATCACATGGAGATTTCTGGCATGGTTCCCATAGGTGGTGCTATCATACGTCCACATTGATGGATACTTCAACCCACAGAGGCTAACGGTTGCGCGAGTCAACGGAGGGCTCCACCCACGAAGGTTCCAGGAAGAAGCAAACTTGCCTATTCCACCATGGCTTATGTCCAGGAAGGACTAGCCTCACTTGGGGTATATCTTCATGAAGTAGGCGATCTCCTTGCTCTTACTAACTCCTTGGTTCAACTCCACACAATCTGAAGGCTCCCAAGTGACACCTAACCAATCTAGGAGACACCACTCTTCAAAAGGTAATAGATTGTGTATAGATGATGAACTCCTTTCTCTAGTGCTTCAAAATATAGTCTCCTCAACACTCAATCACTCTCTCATAGAATTTGGCTTGGTGGAAGAGGATGATTGGGTGGAAAGCAACTTGGGAAGGCTACAAATCAAGATTCATATGGTGGGAATGCAATATCTTGATCTCAACACATGAGTAGGTGGTTCTCTCTCCGAAAATGAATGGTGGAAGTGTTGGTTTGTTCTGAGTGCTCTCTCTACGAATGAGAGGGGGTGGAGGGGAATATATAGCCATCTCAAAAAATCGAATCGTTACAACATTATTGCCCAACTTGGTGGAACCGATGTAAAAACTCGGTTGCATCGACTAGTGCAAAATGTTCCAACTTTTAGCTTTTCGGTGAGGCCGATAGATAACAACTCGGTGAGACCGACTTGGTTGACCTAGGGCAGATCCTCATCTCGGTGGCACCGAGATATAAAACTCAAAGGTTTCGAAGTCAAATATCATGTTTCCAGGGAGTTGCGACTAATTTTTGGTTGTACAAAAATCAATTTCGGTGGTACCGACATGCTAGGGTTTTGGCTTTGGTTCCGTCTTTGGTAAACTCAATGGGGCGGATTCTGAAATATTGGTGGCACTGGATTTGGTAGTTAGGCTTTTGGATAGAAGCTACTATGAGATTTTGGTTGAGTCTTTTGGTGGCAAATCCCTAAGCACTTTGAGAAACCAGATCATTATCAGTACCTCATGCCCTTTCAATAGTATTGGCTTTCCTGTTGACTCAATTGTGCTTGCTCACATAACATAAAATGTAGAGTCTTGAAGCTTTTTCTAATAGGATTACATTCCATCGCAGGGATTCTTCTCACAATTCCCAACCACTCTTATCTTTGGACTTCATTAAAAATACTAGATAAAATGTTTAGTCCAAGAGATAATGTATGTTGTCATTAACTATCAAAACCACCAAGGGAGCATATGTGCTTTCATACTGTAGAAAACTGCCCTACAAAGAAGAAACCTAGGAATTCAGCCAAGTTTGTAGGAGGGGCAACATCTAGACTGGGTTTTTTCCAAGTAGATTTTCCGGATGTCAATGATCAACATGTTGGATCTAGGAAAAATATTGGAATAGTTTATGTGGAGTCTGGACAGGTGACAACGGAAGAACTAAGTCATAATTTCTCAGTCATGTACAAGACCAACTGTCCATGGAAAATCAGGAAGCTTGATGAGTTCACATACTTGGTCAAATTTCCACCACACATCCTGGTAGAACAAGTGGCTAGCTATCCTACTTTTCGACTACGTGAACTAGAGGGAGTCACAGTAAATGTGGAAGCAAGAAGAACTAGAGAAGGTCTGGCTACAACTGGAGGGAGTGGCTCCTGTATGGGCTGAATGGTCTGTTCTTGAACAATTTGCATCTATTTTTTCCACACTGCTAGATGTTTACTGGAAGGGGAACTTGAAGTCTTCCTTTGAAGTGGCCAGGGGCAAAATCAGATGCAGGGACCACACCAAAATTCCTGTTGAAAGCAAAATCAACATGTAGCAAGACATCCTCTTTGACTGGAAGCAGGACATCTAACTGCACCAACTCTGACTCGAGCTCAAAACAGAAATCTCTTCAATATCTACAACAGCTTCATGATCCTTTTGATTTGGAGAACAACTACAACCTCCTGCATGAAATGGAGGTGGTTGAAGATGAGGAAGATGAAAGTGAAAACTTTTCGGTAGATGGTGACACATGTTGTGGACAACAAATCATAGAAGAGGTGGGGAGTCCTGAAGAAACTCTGGAGCTTGGTGGAACTTTGATTGCAATAAAAATGAACAAATGGGGTCGAGTGCAAGCAATGAGGAGAAGCACCAGGGTTGAAGTGGGTGATAGGACCATTATGGAAATAGATGTTGATTCCAAGAAAGTGCAAAACCTAGAAGCTGAGAAGAAACCCATTAAAGGTACCATCATTAAAAATTCATTTTAGCATTTATTTTGCCCTAAATTCATAGCAGTAGCCAGTAAGATAGGAATAGAGATAGAACCTGACAACTTTCTGTGTAAAAACAAATAGTTTTTTATGCCAACACTGAATAGTCTATGGGGCTAGCCAGTGATGAAAATTCATCTAGATTATCATGTCATACTAGTAGTGTAATTTGCAAAGGTGGGTTGACTGTGTCTATGGAGCCTGAGGGGCTACCTAACACAGATGACCTATTAGATATACTTGTCACCCCTGAAGGGTTGAAAAGGATCATGTTTTGTTAGATGACCAAAGTGTGATGCATTCTAAAGTTTCAAAATACGGGCGGGGCAAGCACCCTAGGAAACACAAGTCAAAATGAATTGTCTATTCTGGAATATTAGAGAAATCACAGCTCTAGGAAAGAAGACTTGCATTCCAGATGTGGTGTATAAGGTTAACCCTAGCACCATAGCTTTCCAGGAAACCAAGATAGAGGAACTTTCTTCAACTTCCCTTAAATCAATTAGTGGTAGTAAAATAACTGTAGGCGGCATCACCTACCTACAATAGGTACCTCGGGATGGATAATGGTTGGAGTGGATAACTTTCTCCAACTTTCCTTAAATCAGTTAGTGGTAGTAAACTTGGATTCAGCAAGAATCTCTATTTTGCTCAATATTTCTCTCATAAAGAAACCTTCAAGATATGTACATAATACGGTATGGAACCAAGTCGGGCAGTGATACAAATCTGAGTTCTAGCAAAATTATTAACGAAGTGGCTCGCACTATTCTTATTGTGACATAGTACGCTTTTTTGAAAAGGAGGAATGTCACCGGCCTCTGCATCAGAGTGATACGTGCAGCCATTTTATTGATGCAAAGTTCGAAAACAAAGTCTTAGGTCCAGCATTGGCTCACAAAAGGAGCATGAAAACATAAAGGATATATATAAATAATAATGCCACGACCGATAAAAAATAGGCCTAGATATCCAAACCGGTTGTAGATAACCCGTACTACCGTCTTCCACCGGTTGCACCCAATAGTCAAAAGCTCCGTAAAATACGCATGAGTGAGTAATGACCACGTACGGATCCATGCAGTGGCTCTATAAATAACCTGCAAAAAGTTGATAATTTTTTCTATTAAAGATGATATCATTCCTATAGTTCCATAGCTAGAACTCAAATTTGTATCGTTGCCCGACTTGGTTCCAGACCGTATTATGTACATATCTTGAAGGGTTTTATTAGAGAAGTAGGTTATATTGAGCAAAAAAAAGAGATTCTTGCTGAATCCAAGTTTACTGCCCCAACCAGTACAAAGTACTTTTATGGTTATCCTGACTAACAACCATGCCTTGCTTAGATTTAGGAATAAAGAAATTTTATTGGGCACAAGATTGGATAAGCATTCAAGTAGGAGTTGATCCTTGTGATCCAAAGTAGGCTATCTTCATTAAGTGATAAGATTCTAGTTCAAAGACGGAAGCATTAAGCTTTGAAAACAACTTTGTATTAAGGATTATAATCATGTGGTTTTAGTAAAACAAGTCATTTTTTAAAAAGAAGAGCTTCCTACTAAAGACTTGAGGCTCGCACGATTGTTGGTAGAGAGGGGCTCTCCATTCAGAAATGAATATATTGTAATCAGTGTTTTTTATTTACGAATATATTATTATCAATGTTAAATATATAAACTCTGGCTTATCAATATATTTCCTTTTCCCCTTCCCTGCAAATAAATATACTTATTTTTCCTCAAAAAAATGTATACTACACAAGAAAATGATCGGTGAGCAGCTTGTGAAAAATCGGAACCAAGGGTCTTATAAGAATTCGCCAAAACTTTGAGGGCCATGTAAGAAAGAAAACTTTGCCAAACCACAGCCAACCGAGGGGGCAAACCGGGGCAGCAGCTGATTCAACAATCCTCCACGGATCTTCTGCGCGCACGCCCTGTTACAAACCGCGCCACAGAGGAAGCCACCGGGCGCAAAGAATCCTAGGTGGTTTTCGGCGCGTCCGTGGGCTCCCGGCAAAACCGAGAACGTGTGCCGCTCCCTCTAGCGGAGGCGGCCGCTGCTGTTCGGCGCCGATACCGGCGGCGGCCTCCTGCCCCCGCTCCTCCTTTTTATTCGCCGCTCATATCCACCGGCCAGCGCAAAACCTAGAGTTGACCGCAAGAGTCCCTCGGAGAAAAAAAGAGTTGACAACCAGAGACCGGTGGTCAGGCTTTGCAGATGGAGAGGGTTGACGGAGGAGCCGGGATGGGGTCGGCGACGGGGATGCTGGGCATGGAGATGCACCTCGTCCACCAGCCGCAGCCGCAGATCCGCGCCAACTCCGCGTTCCAGCAGCAGGCGGAGCACCTCCACCACGGCAACGGCGGCGGCGGCTTCCAGGTCCAGCACCACCAGGCCATGCCGGTGAGGCAGCAGCACCAGCAGCCGTCGTACGCGGCTTACGTGGCGCCGCCTTCGAGGGCGGTCAAGGCGCACGAAGAGGAGGAGATGGGCAACGGCATCGGGAGTGCTGGCGGCGTCGTGCAGCAGCCGGGGGTGGGGGCGGGGGCAGGGGCAGGGGCGACGGTGTGCCCGTGGACGCGGATGAAGTGGACGGATGCGATGGTGCGTCTGCTCATCGCGGTGGTGTACCACGCCGGGGACGACGGGGAGGGCGTGTCTGCAGGAGGCAAGGCGGCGGCGTCGCACTCGCACGGGAAGGCGGGGGCATCGGCGGCGCACGGCGGGCACGGCCACGGGCCGCAGGCGGCGGCGCAGCAGAAGAAGGGTAAGTGGAAGTCCGTGTCCCGGGCGATGATGGAGAACGGCTTCTCGGTGTCGCCGCAGCAGTGCGAGGACAAGTTCAACGACCTCAACAAGCGCTACAAGCGCGTCGTCGACCTGCTCGGCCGCGGCAAGGCGTGCAGGGTGGTCGAGAACCCCGCGCTGCTCGACGCCATGGGCGAGCTCACGGCCAAGGCCAAGGAGGAGGCGCGCAAGCTGCTCAGCTCCAAGCACCTCTTCTTCCGCGAGATGTGCACCTACCACAACCCCGGCGCCGCCGCAGCAGCCTCGCACGGCACCGACGACGGCCAGGGCGCCTCCTGCTTCCACCACCCAAAGCCGGCGACGGCGCCCGGCGCTGCCAACTCGTCCGCCGGCCGCCAGGTGGTGGCGATGGTGAATTCCTCCACGCGCTCAGAGGAGGACAGCGAGGACGACGTCCTCAGCAGCAAAGAGGCAGAAGAGGAGGAGGAGGACGACGACGACGACCTGGACGATGAGGAGGAGAAGGCACCGGGCACCAAGCGCCGCGGCGGCCGCGTCGACGACAGCAACGGCTTCCAGAACTACGGCGGGCACAGCAAGCGCCGTCGTGGCGAGAGCAGCGCGACTGCGGCCGGGGAAGACGAAGAAGAGGACGGGAACAACAAGCCCGCCCGCAGGAGGTCGTCCGCCATGCAGCAGCTGCAGCGGGAGCTGGTCGCGGTGGCGGCCGGCGGCGACCAGCAGCAGCTGCGGCAGTGGATGCAGCGGCGCGCGCTGGAGGTGGAGAAGCAGCAGCTGGCGTACGAGGTCCGCGAGTACGCGCTGCAGAAGCAGCGCCACAAGTGGGAGCAGTTCAAGGCCAACAAGGAGTGGGACATGGAGCGCGAGCGGCTGCGGATCGAGCGCCGGCGCGTCGACGGCCAGCGCATGCTGCTCGTGCTCCAGCAGAAGGAGTTTGACCTGGACCTCGCCGACTCGTACAACTACTCGTCGTCCGTGGACCACCTCCCGGGCGCCCAGACCCCGCCGCCCGCCGGCCTCCACCAGCAGCCCGGCTCCAGCCCCTCCACCACCGGGCACCCCAACTAGCTAGGCAGGCACAGGCAGCCATGCAGGACCCCATGCATACATACATTTCGCTTTTCTTTAGGCCACCATGCATTCTTTTTCCTTTTCCTTCGCCAGCATGTATTACCTTTCGCTTTCTATTCGTAGTACTACTAACTCTGTATCAAAATATAAGACGTTTTCATTGTCCATTCCAGCCTAAAAACGACTTATGTTTTGGTACGGGGGTACGTAGTGATCAGCAGTAGCAGCAGTTGGAGCAATAACCTGTAAGATGTCTGCCTTGAGTTGAGAAGTTTCAGAATTCAGATTCAGATGCCTATGGTCTCTCGTTGATCTGCCCGAAATAATCGTTGTACTACGTTGAGAGTGTTCGAGTATATACTCTATCTACCTCGATCGTGGAAGTCCGAGGTGTCTGCACTGTGCACCTGCGCCATGGTTGGGCCGGCGCTGATCCCAAGCCACATCGAGGTCCACTGCGCACGCGGTGTGCCTTGGCCTTTTCGCAGGGGCTCGCTCTACCTAGGAATCGTCGATCGTCGCCGTGCCATTCTCACACTGCACCGGTCAACTGCGTATCCTCTACTGTGATCGGGTCTTTAATGAGCTATATCAATCCGGCGTCCGTTTCCATTTACGGCCTAGTTTGGTGCTCTCTGCGGTGGGCTCCTCTCTCGAAGTTTCCTCTTCTGCTGTTCGAATGTCCAGGTATCAGGCCAGTGCCAAAAAAACCCACAAAGTCACGTCGGATCCTACGCACACCCAAACTGTCATGGCCTCCTGTCTCGTCTCGCAACTGCCCATAACCACCGTGAAGACGTGAACGTTTATGGTCATAATAGAAGATTTCTCTTTTCTTTCCCAACCTTGCGAGAGAGCCCTCCCAAGAACAATTCCTCCTTGGTCAACCTGAAGCCGGCATGTTTAGCAACGCAGTAAATAATCTTCCCATGATTGAACTTCCTCTTCCGAACAGAAGGTTTACATGGCCGGACAAACATGGCCAACCAACACTAGAGAGAATTGACCTTGGCTTCATAAACCTAGCGCGGGGTCAAGTTTTTCCTGTCGGTTTCATCGCTAACTCATTTGGTCTCTGGTCATATACCACGTCTAGGGCCTCTTTGATTCGTCGGATTCTTCAGACGATGAAATTGAAAAAATGCAGGAATAGGATGACACGTCTTGTAGTATCCTACAAGATTTGAAAGAAAGTTTGATAGCAAAAGAAAATCAAAGAAATTCTACAAAAAGATTTGAGTGGATGGAGATTTTCCTTCAAATTGTAGTACAAATGGATCCTATGAAAAAATTCCGAAGGATACGAATCCTACGAATCAAATGTCCATCTAAGAAAAAATTCCTAAGGGTAAAAATCCTCCAAAAACCTACGCACTTCCTTTGAATCAAAGGAGATCCTAATGTCGGCCGACACACTTGTCCCTCTCCCTGCGCTCTTTTGATTTGGAATCGGTTGGTCTTCCCATCCATCATACAGTCGGCTATCCTACAAGTCTAACTCTCGGCCGAGAAAAGTCTACTAAGTTCTCTTGTTGGCTGTCGCGCTTAATCGAACTCGATCTGCCCTACATCGTCGGCGTGAGAAGAGTGTCGCTTCAACTCCAATCCTAAACTATCACTTAGGAAAGTAATTATCTGGGTTCTCTAGTAAATGCCCATTATTAGATGCAACACGACAAAGCATAACTTGTACTTGATGGAGAGAAAAAATACTCGCTATATCCACACCCCTACTTATACGGTCGCCGCCATAACAAAATCACTACTCTTATATTCAGGCCAATAATTTGTCTCACATGTCTCAGAGATTAAAATTCTAACACATTTCTACTCCTTGCTTGGATCTACTTTCAAGCCTACTTGGAACTTCTCAAATCTCGACCTATTCTCGTACGAGAGCACCCCCGCCCCCTCCCAGCTAGTGGCATCCTAACGGCTTTGTAACGGTGTCCTGAACTAGGGGGTGCTAGCCACGTGACCTGCCATTCATGGGTTGGGCGGAGGACCCCTAGACAATCAAAGAATGGGCCATGTTCATCATGGTCCCTGACATACTCAAAAGGGAATCCCCCGAAGAGTTGGCATACACTTCAAGACATGTTCAAACCATCGACAAGTTTATCTCTAGATGTAATTGGCCTACATATAACCATAGGTACCCCCGGTCCCTATATAAGCCGAGGGGTTAGTCCGTAGGGTTATGTTAGATTCATTCACATACGATCTCGAGTTAGATCATATTGTACTTTGTACTCCAACACAATCAATACGACAAAAGCATGACGTAAGAATTTACCTCTTAGAGAGGGCCCAAACCTGGGTAAACATCGTTTCTCTTGTTCGTCATGTTACCATCTAGCCAAGATCAGCAGCTCGGGACCCCCTACCCGAGATCTGCCGGATTTAGCTCCATCACTAGTGACCCTCTCAATTCTTCATCCTAAGAGAAAGTCACAACCTCTTTCCCTGCCTCGCAATTACCTCGCAATCACACGCAAGTTGAAGCAAAACTTCCTACATGAGCTCTCCTCTACTACCTCTCCATATCCAAACTTGCACCGAATCATAGTGGGATATTTCACAATATGACATACCCCTTGGTAATAACGATGCCTCCTTTCTTCGAACCTAAGCCGACATGTTTAACACGGTCATAAATAATCTTGCTCTAGTTAAACTTCCCCTTCTGGATGTAAAGTTTACGTTGTCAAACAAACGTGATCAACCAACACTAGTAAGAGTTGATTATGTCTTCATAAACGTTTTCCTAGCCCTGCATCAAATTTTAACAATTTGCACGGGTTCCACTCTATCTTTTTTTGTCTCTGACAATGTAACATTGTCTTGTGTCCCGTGTTGTTTGCATTTGCAAACGGTTGGGCCTCTCCCCCATCCTACGGCCCAGCTATCCACATGCCTCAACCTAGATAAGCTATCCACATGCAAATGTGGATGGAGAAATTTCGAGCTTAGGAGACAAGGGGGTTGCAACAGCAGTTATACGTGACAAATCGAGGAATTACCTGGGTGCTTCTGCTATAGTTTTCGCCGGCCTGGTTGATCCAGCAAGCTTGGAGGCTCATGAATGTGCTGAAGCTCTTGCTCTTGTGCAAAACCTGAATATTCAGAGTGTGGTTGTGGCATCAGATTGCTTGGAGGTAATCACAAATATAAAGAATGGAGCTTCTCCATCTTATGCCCAGGTTCTGAAGGATATTCACCTTAGTAGAAATAATTTCGCTTCTGTAGAGTTTTGTTTTGAATTCAGAGAGAGTAATTTTGAAGCCCATTGCGTTGCCAAGGGAGCTGCGTCTCTTGCAGTGGGCCGCCATGTGTGGCTAGGGATCCTTCCGGATATTGCCTGTATTTCTTTGAACCATGATCTTTGAATAAATCCCTAGTTACCGTAAAAAAAAGATAAGTTACCACGAAAGTAAAATGTTGAACTTGATAGAGATAATTGATGGAGTCATGCTAAACTTAGTAGGGGGTCATGTTTTCCCAAATTCAACGGTTTCCCCGCCAACTTGTTTCGCCTTTGTCCACGTACCATTTCTAATATCGATCGACCGAGTTATCCTCCTCCCGCGCTTTTTTCATTTGAAAATAGTTGGGCATCCCGCCCATCCCGCATGCCGGCTATCTTGCAGGCATGGACCTCAGCCTAGATAATTTCAAACAAAGTTCTCTCGCTAGTTACCACACTTAAACGAACTAGAGAGAATTGAATGCGTCTTCATAAACCTAGCCTCCGATCAAGTTTCCTAAATTCCACGGTTTCCTAACCAAGAGCAACTCTAACTGAACCATTAAGAACCTTTAGAAGAATAAAAATCTAGTTTCCTCCTCTAAACCAAAATTAATAGAACCCCAACAAGCTATAGTGGAGTATAAGAATTTACTCTCAGCCGACCCCGATAATCAAATAGACACGATTGAGCCAGCTCTAAGAAAAAAAAATCTCCCCCTGCACCTCACCTACAACTGCTCCCGCTACCAATCCACGCCAGCACGCCCGCAACAACACCCACGTCCACTCCGCCCACCGCTGCTCCCAGCCATCCATCCGCAACGCTGGGCCGACAAATCCACGCCGGGCCGGTGCATCCTCCTCCCGCTCCTCCCACGTCAGCGCATCTTCCTCCCATGCCAGCGGCGCATCCCACATCCCAAACCTCCCGCCTCCACCGCTGCCGGAGCCGAATTACATCAGCGTGTGGCAACGCACGTGGGGGACATGGGGCGTGGAGCTATACGACCACGACACAGGCAAGACTCATTGGCTTGGCTCGTTCCACTCGACGCAGCAGGCGGCGCATGCATATGACATCGGCCGCCATAATTTTCGCCATGACCTGCCACTATTGGAGCCAATCGACCCCTGGTTGGTCACCCCACGTGAGAGGCGGGAAGTTCGGGAGGCCCGCGAGCACCTCACGGCGGAGCAAGACGACGAGGCCTACATGGCAGAGCTCCGCCGCTGCTACCCGAAGCGCACCGAGGCGGAGCGCCGGTTGTACGAGGAGTACACATCGGGGAGAACAAAGGTCATCAACCTCTCCAACGATGACGATGACGACGCGACGACAACAACGACTCCTTCGGAACAACCCTATATTTGGAGGGTTGGACAGAGCGGATTGGAAGGGGCTCGCGAGCGAGTTGGATAGCAAGTAGTTTTAGTAAGTTTAGTCTAAATTTTGGTTAAGTTATATCTAAATTTAATTAGCTTGCACAACGTCTTATATTATGGGATGAAGAGAGTAGTAGTTTGAAACAAGTTTCAGTTTATGTGCACCGAATTTATGTTTATGTGCCACTCAATTTTTTTTACTCCACTCAAATGTATATATTCTTCTAAACGATACTCGGCTGTATGCTCCTCTAAATTTTGACGAGTCAGTTAGAGTTACTCTAACTCGTTTGTGTCAACTATGCATGCATTTTGCTCTTCTTTTACAGAATACCTTTCGCTTTCGGTTCCTAGTCCTAGTAATCAGCACTCATGAATTAGCTTTTATTGTTAAGTGATTGCTGCCTTTTGTTTTGTTAAGATGAATTGCACCTGCAACAGTTCAACTGTGAGTTCCTGCGTCTGTTACCTCTGAATTCGTCAGAGGTTGATTTGCCCGCAATCGTTGTAGCGGATCCGCTTCAGCCACCTACTCTACTTTGTCATGGAGCCTATAGTACTTGTCACCGCTGAGAGTATTCGAATATCTACCTCGATCGTGGAAGTTCATGTACATCTCCTAGGTCTCCGATCAGGTGTATGGCACTCTGCACCCATGGTCGGGGCGACGCTGATCCCAAACCACACGAGGGCACGCCGAGGTCCACTGCCCACGCGGTGTGCCTTGTCCTTTTGCAGTGGCTCTACCAAGGAATCTCGATCGTCGCCGTACGTACCTTTCTCTTCCCCTTTCGCTGGTCAACTGCGTATCCTCTGCTGTGATCGGATCTTTAATGAGCTATATCAATTCGGCGTCCGTTTCCCTTTGCTGCTAATTTGGTGTTCTTTCGAGGGCATATTCCACGTCTATTCCGTAAGAGTCTGGACCATGTGATCCAAATATGTTGCGTCATCCAACATAAGTCTATATCGATCCATCCAGCAGCGGTTTGAATGTGTTTTTTTCTTACAAACCGAAGGGTTTTGTGGGTGTTTTTTTCTTACAAACCGAAGGGTTTTGTGGGTGTCCGGACAACACCTACGTTCGCTTCTTACCGTCCTGGCCCATCCAAAACCCATCTTCCCCATCCGCGCACGTTCCCGCTTGACATCAGCTGTCCGCATTAATGTCGATCCATATTGAAGCCGGCCGAGAGCTGGGGCGACCTCTCACTAGTTACGACATTGAAGCGGCATGCCGGCTCAGGGCACCGTCCGCGACGCATCCCCGGTGAACACGCCCTGTTCAATGCCGGAGACGCGTTACTAAAGAGGACAGGACGGATATCTACCACATCCGTTAAATGCCCCGTTCGTCTCTATGTCGTCATTAAGCATGCTCGTATGTCGAGAAACCCACTCCGTCGTCACGCATTGACGCATCCGGACGACTGGCCTCACGAGAATCCATTATTTAAAGGCGGCCATACCCGGCTAACTCCACGCCACAACACAAGCCGCTCCACATTCTCTTTCCTTGCGCCACATCCGACTGCAGGAGGGAACGCTCTGCGGGAGAGCCTTTCGACGGAGATGAAGCACGAGGTGGCCGGCCTTGCGGCTGTCTAGCAGAGTCGCCGTGCCAACTCGCCCGAGGTTTCCGATGACAAGGACGACCCCACGATGAAGACGGGCTCCAAAGACACCGCACCTGAGCATGAGCATGTGCATGTCGGCTTCACCGTGGAGCAGGAGCAGGCACAATGTCGCCATAGCGGAGGAGCAGCATGTGTCGGCGTTCCAGCAGGCATAGGAGGAACAACTGCATCACATGTTCCTCCAAGAGCAACACCGACTGTTCGAGGGCCAAATGCATGGCGAGCGCGTGAGCGAGGATGCCTTGGTGGCCATGGCCGCGTCCAAACACAACTTCGTTGTGGAGCAGAGTGCGAACAATTAGGCCCTTTGAGTGCAAGATGCCGCTCGTCAGGAAGCGGCCTCTGCGGAGGCGCATGTGCAGGTGATTGCGGATGGGAACTATCCCAGTTGCGCCTCCTATGCGTCATCAATGAACTATCAGGCGGCCCGGTAGGACGACGACGGCACCTACGCCACCATCTCTATCACGGACCTCATGTCCACCGACGACAGATAAGACGCAAACTCCTTCGAGGATGAGTAGGGCATGGGAGGCAGCAGGGCTTGTGTCCCAAGTGGGCCAGTTCATCTCCCATGTTCCACTCTTCCTTGTTGGAGACCGTGGCTTCACTTGATCGGTCTTTTCGCCAATGCTCATGAAGATGGCGGATGGAGGAGGACAAGGGCTTGGACGTTGGACACCGCCATAGGATTCGGGGTGTTTTTTTTTTGTTCCAAATGTTTGGAATGTAATGAAAATCCGTCGTGTTTGTATAAATGTCGTCCTTTTTGTATGAAATCGATCGTGTTTATACGAAAGTCGTCTTGTTGTTCATTTAGTTGTTGAAATGTATGCGAAAAGCGTTGGATGACGGCCTCCAATATCAGTGTCAGCAGATTAGTCTCTCCTTATTGCGAACAAATGTTGGATGGGGTTTACAGGTCGCCATTGAAAGTGCTCTAATGGTCCCTATGCCAGTACCAAAAATCCCACAAAGTCACGTTGGATCCTACATCCCAAACTGAAACTGCCATGACCTCTTGCCTCGCCTCGCAATTTCCCATAACCATTGTGGAGACGTTAACCTTTATGCTCCACATCAGACCATTCAGTAAAAAGTTCCTAGGTGAGCACTCATCTATCTCCCCCCATTCAAACTAGCGATGGATCATAGTAATAGAAGATTTTTTCCCAACCTTACGAGAGAGCCCTCCCGAGAACAATGCCTACGTCGTCAAATTGAAGCCGACATATTTATCAATGCAGTAAATAATCTTTTGTACATAAGGTTTACATGGTCGAACAAACATGACCAACCAACACTTTGGAGAACGTTTACATGGTCGAACAAACATGACCAACCAACACTTTGGAGAATTGATCGTGGCTTCATAAACCTAACGCGGGATCAGGTTTTCCCAATGGTCTCGACGTTAACTCGTTTTGTTTCTGACCATGTACTACTTCTAGTGTTGGTTGACCCACTGGTTCCCACCCCACGCTTTTTTGATTTGGAAACGATTGGTCTTCCACCTATGGTACGGACGGCTATCGTACAAGCCTAACTCTTGGCCTAGATAAGTCCAAGCTAAGCCCTCTCTTAGTAGTCGTGTTTAAATGAACACGATCCACCATACAACATTGGCATAAGAAGAGTCGCGTTTCAACTCCGAACCTAAACTATCACTTTATAAAATCCGTATTAGGTTCTCATGCATATGGTCTGATAAATGTCCATTATTGGGTGCAACACGATAAAGTATAAGTTGCACTTGATGGAGACGAAATCACTGGCTATTTCCACACCCCCGCGCCATAACAAAAACACCACTCTTATTTGTAAGTGGTCAAGGATTTGTCTCACATGTCTGTAAACTTAAAATCATAATTGATTTATACTCCTCTGTTCTTGGATCTACCTTCAAGCCAACCTGAAAATTCTTCCACCTCGACCTATACCCTTCCTAAGACCACCCCCCAAGTTGGTGGCATCCTGAATGCCTTGTCACCGTCTCAATTCTCCATCCTAAGAGAAAGTTACTTTTTACACCTAAATTGTCATGACCTCTTGCCTTGCCTCGCAATTACCCATAAGTCCATAACCCCAAACGTTTATGCTCCAATAGGTTACGCACTGAAGCAAAACTACCTGGATGAGCTCTCTCCTCTACTTCTCCACATCCAAACTCACATTGAATAGTAATGAGTGATTTCAACATTATGATATATCCTTCCATCAAACCGAAGCTAATGTGTTTAACAATGCCATAAATAATCTTTCTCTCACTTAACTTCCTCTTCTAGAAAGAAGGCTCACATGGTTGAACAAATGTGAGCAATGAATATCAGTGAGAATTGATTGTGGCTTCATAAACCTAGTGTGGGATCAAGTTTTCCCAATAGTTCACTCACGAACTCATTTTGTGTCTTACCATGTGCTACTTCAAATACTAATTGACACACTTGTCTCCCGTCTCGCACTTTTTATTATTTGGACACGGTCAGTCTTCCGGCCTATCCTACGATCGACTATCCTACAAGCCTAAATCTCGTCTAGATAAGTTCAAACTAAGCCCTCTCGGTGGTTGTGGAGCTTAAACGAACTTGATCCGCCCTACAACGTTGGTGTAAGAAGAGCGGCGCTTCAGCTCCCACCCTAAACTATCACTTAGGAAAGTCATAATCAAGTTTCTCAAGCATATGGCCCATAATGTTTATTTATTGGGTGCAACATGACAAAGTATAAGTTGCACCTGATGGAGACGAAACAACTCACTATTTCCACACCCCTGCGCCTATCCATTTCTTCCTAAACAATCACCACTCTTATTCGTAAATGATCAGGAATTTGTCCCACATTTCTCTAAACTTAAAATTATAACAGATTTCTACACCGCCATGCTTGGATCTACCTTCAAGCCAACTTGGAACTTCTCCTGGCTCTGACCTATACCCTTTTTAGATGCCCCCCCTGCCTGCCCCCAAGTTGGTGGTAGCGGCCTTGCCACCTTGTCAATTCTCCATCTTAATAGAAAGTCACTGCTTACACATAAACGGTCATGATATCTCACCTCGCCTCACAATTACACGTAACTATCGCAAACCTTCACACTCTAAAATATCATGCGTTGAAGCAAAACTTCATATATGAACTCTCTCCTCTATCTCTCCGCATGCAAACTCGCACTGAATCATAGTGGGGATTTCAACATTATGTGATAGCCCTTTGATAATAACATCACCCCTTCCATCAAACTGAAGCCGACGTGTTTAACAACTCCATAATAATGTTGTTGTAACTGAAATTCCCCTTCTCAACAGAAGGTTTACGTGGTTGAACAAACATGACCAACCAACACTAGTGAGAACTGATTGTGTCTTCTTCAATGTTTTCCTAACCTCACATCAAGTTTTCACAAATTCCATGGTTTTCTCTCTAACTCATTTTGTTTCTGATGATGTATTGCTTCTAATATCGGTCGAAAGAGATGTCATGTTTCTCGCTTTATTTGAATTTGAAATGGATGGGGACACTCGCCCATCCTATGCCAGGCTATCCACATGCCTCAACCCCAATAAGTTTAAACGATGTCCTCTCCCTGGTTGTCACGCTTAAACAAACCCAACCGCCCTAGAATGCGACTTAGCCATCTCCCCAGATCATCAACCGTGCAAATAAATGTAAAATTGTTATCTCAATCTTAGACATGGTAGAAGAGCAACACTTCATCACCAGCGCTAAACTATCGCTTATGAAAGTCGTATGTTATGTTGCATGAATACATTTTCACTTTTTCTTTGATAACATACCTGGAATACATTTTTCCTCTTCGTCGACAACATAGTTTCCACGTCGGTTCCTAGTACTAGCTTCGTCCTGGTTTATTGGTCTCTTACGTATTTTGTGTCCAATTATGACTATAGATTTGATTAACAAATATAGGTTGTATCTCACAAAACTTATATTATTAGATTCATATTCGAAGGAGGTTTCCATTGATACTATTTTTGTGGTATATAATTTATTTTTTGGAAGTTAAATCAAAGGTCAAAATTTCAACCAAAATACACACGGGGACTCATAAACCCGGATGCAGGTAGTAATAATCAACACCTGCAGTAGTAGCATGTAAGAGCATCTACAACCGGAGGCCCGGAACCCACCTGAAACGCCCGGTCGGACGGCTTGACCGGTGACCGGTCAGAAAAACGCAACCCAGACGGAGGCCTCAGACTGGCCTCAAACGCCCGGGCTGACCAGGACCTCTCATATCCAGTCCAAACATAAGGTGGATATGGGGAGGCACGAGCGTGACGGGGCACATCCGCCATGTTGGACCCGACCCACGCTCGCCCACCCGACCTCACATATATTCGTTTCGATCCCCTTCCAGGACCAAACCCTACCCACTCCACTCCGCCACCGAAGCTCCCGTCTGGTGATCTCTGCCCTTCTCCAGCATGGTGGGCAGAGGATGTGAGTCCTACACCTCCAAATCCGTTGACCATGAACATATCTAACGTGACCTCGAGGAGGAGATGTCTGCCCGGCTTGCGCTCTGCCGCTCCCGGGATGTCGATGCTCGAAGGCAGCACTGAGACTCCTTCCATTGAGAATCCATTTCGTCCACACAAGTGATGCAAGGATTTTTCGTCATTGCCTCACCGGAGGTGGTGCGGTCGGTATGGCGTCCGAACGCGGTGACGGATGGGCAATCCCTCCGTTGGCGCGCCGAGCTAGAGGATGCACCTCAGACAAAAACATGGCGTGGTGTGCCCGTCGTGCGAGGTAGCGAGCGCGGGAGGCGATGGAGCCCTCACGGCGATAACATAACATTAGCGAGGAGGAGTCAAATTCTCCGTCGAATTGTATGGTGAACCAGTGCAGGCGCCGTAACCACGTCGTGGTGGACGTCAGCTCCTCCCGGGAGGGATCCGTCATCGATCTCACATCCATCGGCACCGTCCGACTTGCGGCCTCCGACGAGGAAGAGTAGGGCATGCGAGACGGCGGGAGCTCGACTCCCATGAACCGGGTAGTGTCCCATGTCCTACTCTACCTCGCCGGTGACTAGACCAACACTCTCGAAAGTGTAGTCGGTCATCGGACATGGGCATGGCGGAGGCAGACGAGCTCCGCTTAAATATTGTGCTACGTTACATGTAATAGTATGAATTTGAGGTTTCTAATTTGAGATGTCTCGTTATAGAATGTATTATTTGAGAGTTGACCAGTCACTGTGGGACCCACCCGACCGCGTCCACGGACGTTTGAGGGGTTGAATTTGGCAAGTCTGACCATAGATGCTCTAAGGCTAACTTCATCGCGGACCCCCTTTCGTTCGGGTATGTCCATTTGGGAGACAACACGACCCAACACGTGGGCGCATCCGCATTTTTGTCCGTTTGGTGTCCGGACCACCGCATTTCTAGCGCAAATGTGCGCCTGGTTTACATCCAGACGGGCACCGAACACACGTTTCACACATTCTCTTCACGTCCACATCGGGCCCGCGTGGCAGCTGACCACCTACCTCCCACCGCCCGCCTTTACGGCGCACACGCGGGCAAGCCCGCTTGCCAGCCATTGAGTGCCTTAGGTCATTGTCCTTCTTAATGTGGAAGGAGTGGACTGGTTAGTCCAGAACTTTCACTTCTGAGCCCTCCTTCCTCCTCGAAGCCCGACACGAGCCAAATCCTAGCCGACATCCTCCACCTTGCCGCCTGCGACCATGAGCTGACATTGGATCCTCGGACGCAAGGGGAAGCACGACTACGAGGCCGGATATTCCTTCGACGCTCCTCCTTCACTCCCACGCCCACCTTTCCACATCTCACCACTAGCGAACGCTCCTCGCATGTGGCCGTACGTGAAGGCCGAGATTTGCAAGAGGTATTGGGAGACGGGCTTGCCTTTGCCGTGGAGCGACGTGCACCTCCCCAATAACTGGCACCTCTCCACGGATCAGGTGTCGATCCCACCGGTGTCGGTGAGCGGTCGAGCCCGTCGCGAGGAGATCGCCGCCACAGCCATGCCCACTTACCGCCGGACCTCTCAACGACCACCAGTATGCCATAGACTCACCTATATGTGATACCTAGTTTCGCAATGAGCACGACCTGCATCGGTAGTTGTACTTCGCCGACCGTCAGGTGAGCGCCTAGTCCACCGCGCGCGCTCCCAGCCCGCCCCAGCCGTGCGGGCATAGGCTGGTTCGAGGCCTCACGCCAACCCCGTCGCCTTCTCGTCGCCGTCACCGCCACCCCAACCAACTCCAATCACCGACAAGCAGGAGGAGAAGCCGATGCGCTGGGTGATGGAGGACTCAAGGAGATGCTGGCCATATCCATAGCCGGCGACGTCGCCATCCCGAAGCTGAATATGGCCGTCAAGGAGGAGCCACCGGTCATGAAGGATCCCGTCGCCGACTTCTGGAACCCGCGCATGGTCGGCCAGAGGTGGCCTGGTCGTTCACCGCGTCGGAGATGACCGACTGGGTGGGTGTCGAACCTTGGGCGCCCACGCCGCCATTATCACCGTCCCCGCCGCGTGAGGAGGTGGTGCAAGGGCCTCTGGCGATGCATCCACCGCAGGCTCCCCTGGCCCACCATTGGACGCCTCCACCGTACGACGATGGTGGTGGTGATGGGCAGGTGGTGGCATTAAAGTCTTTTTTAGTAATGTTTATTTTGCGCGGCCGTGGACTTTTTAGGATTTATGAGTAATGTTTAATTAAGTTTTATCTATGTATTATAATGCGTGGACGTCTTTTTTTATTTCATGCACGTCTTTTTTATTTATTCATGCGAGCCGGACTATTGCGATGCGGTCGGCCGTTGGGTGCACGCTCCGACCGATGCCCCAAACCGAACACAAACGCGAACCAACCTATGGTTTGATGGTTAGAGGGATAATGGTATCCTCAGCCCATCAGGGTTCAAGTGCTGGTACTCGCATTATTTTTGGATTTATTTCAGGATTTTCGACGATGCCATTTAGTGGGAGAAGATGTTTCCATCGACGACGATGCGTCTACAATGACTTCGTAAATCTCAAGATGATATTCTTGCTCAGTTTTTCGGAAATGTTCATAGTGATAGAATATGTGTGCGTGTTTCGAACGCTTGCGCCTGCGCTGTGTTAAAAAAACTCAAACAAAAAAGTCCGTTTTACCGTATGGAGTCATGCGGTGGAGTTGACCTAATATGGCCGCCTTCGGAAGTTTTCAGGTGTCTATTGTCTATGATTGATTTTTGCAAAATCGTTGTAGCTGAGCTGTTATTACTCCGATCGTGGAAGTCCATCTGAATTCTGAAGCATGAATATTCGTGGGCGAGGTCTCCGAGGTGCCTGCACCTCCCACACTGCGTACGCGCTGACCCCAGAGCCACATCGGCGTACGCCCATGTCCACGTCCAGCGCACACGAGCTGTGCCTTGGCCTTTTGCGACGGCTCTACCAGCTGTCTAGCTAGAAATCGTTGATCATCGGCGTCCCTTTCTTTCCCCCCTTTAATCAGTCAACTGCGTATCTTCTTCTGTAACCGGATATTTAATTAGCTATATCAATCTGGCGTCCGTTTCTCTTTGCTGCTCACTGCTGTTAATTTGGTGCTATGTTGCACGTTTGTTTCATTTTCTGATGTATTTCTGAACACGGTACAATCAATGGAGCACCAATGTCAACTCTCGGTGTTGAACCTTGATGGGCTGCGACCTATCACTGTCCTCCTAACCTTGCAGTCACATGTTGATTCGTTCCTTCTCTACTATTGAAACCTCCATAATGTAATTAGGTCAGTCCCAAATTTCCACCAAAGCCACGGTTCCCCCTACATCCAAACTGCAACGACTTCTTGCTCTGCCTCCCAGTTTTACCCATACCCATCATGAACGTTTACACCCGAGAGATCACAACACTCAAGCAAAATTTCTTACATGAGCTCCCTCTTCCGGAGCACCGATTCAGCAGGCCCATAGAACGCACTACATGCGCATGCTCTAAAAGCCGTCGCCGTCATTTTTCGTGAACCCATCTTCATGACAGGATCAGCGCATGGACCTTGTCAGGCCTACTGTCAATGCCATCATGACGTCAGACAATGCAACCGTCCTGCATGTATCCATCATCATGAGTCCATTGCCGAGACCTACCGCACCGCACCATTGAGAGTCACCGTCTTTGACTTGGAAAAAACCACGCTGATCCACCTCAACATCCCTACAACCATCTCCTGCTAAAAAATGATGCCCCTGGGAGGGAGAACAGCGCCGCACGATGCCATCACCCGATCCGGGAGACCTAGATCAAGAGTTTCGCATAGCAGCCCTGGTGGGGAGACGAGAGTTGCATCAACGATGTCTTCGACAAGGTAACGAACACAAATACGCCGCCATAGTCAACCATGACCGAAGTCGCGTAGTTTCACCGGCAGCCGCACCTCCCCAAACCCGTAGCAGGCTAGATCACCAACAACCACGAGGTCAGTGCCGCCACCATCATCCGGAGCCGCCGCTCTGGCTTCTGATGGTCAAACCCCGTACGGTATCGGTTCTCCTGCATCTAGCACCGTCAACGCCAATGATAGCTCCGGTCGCCACACGCCTCCTGAGACGAACCCGGGTTCGAGATCCTATGATCACCAGCCCTTGCAACACCACAAGAAGCCACCTCCGCGTACGGTGATAGATGCTTTATTAAATTTAAATAATGCTTACATCGTCTGCTAAAAATTTAGCAATAAAAATCGTAGGTGCATCCACCCATAAGGAAGGGATGTTTGCACGGCCCCATTCAGCTAGCTCATGAGCAACTACATTTGATTCTCTATTACAATGCTCGATAGTAAACTTTTCGAACTCTCGTAGTAACTCTCTACAATCATCTAGAACTGGAGCCGCCATCATAGAATGTCCCTCATTTAAACGTATAGCATCAACCACAATAGAGTTGTCCATCCTCACCAAGACATTGTGACATCCCATGCTTCGATGTAATTTTAAACCTTCAAGTAATGTTGCTGCTTCTACAAAGACAACATCTGCCACATGCTCAAGTTGAGAAGTTGACGCAGCAATGAAATTACCTCTGTGGTCTCGAACTATCGCCCCACATGACCCTGAATGCAGATCCTCAAAGAAAGAAGCATCAACGTTTAGAACTTGTTGCACTGCCAAAGTGATGGGCCATGTGTTACGTCTAGGTTGAGTAGTTGGTTTCCCCGCCGCTCGTGTGAAGTTTAGAGCCAATGCATGGATGGCCAATGCCGAACGCAGCGATGTCTGTATTTGCTCCCCTTGAACATGTTGTCTACGCTGCCACCAAACGAACCAACTCGCCTTAGCTATCAGTTTTGGAAGCTCAATCGAGTCCTGATAACTGTGCTTCCTAGAAGCATCACATATGAGAAATTCCAGCACACCAGAACCTGAGAAATCAACAAGCAATGCATCATGTATGATTTTCTCAACCCCAAGCGCAGCCCAGACTGCCTTTGCTCTTGTGCAATTAAACAAAGCATGTTTGATATCTTTTGCTCCCACTTTGCAAATTGGGCATTGAGAAATATTGCCAATGCGACGGTTTGCAGGCACACAAAAATGCTCATCCCATGCTTTTCAAATTTTAAAACAGTTGGACCTCTTGCGTGACCATAAGGGCCGGCTACCATGCATGCATGGGCCCAACAAAAAAGAGTTCAAATGGAGCCCTCTCATTGTTTGGCGTGCTTAAAAAAATGCTAGCACGAGAAGAGTAGTGATTCTTAGGTGTTTGCTTCAGTTCTCACCATTCGAACTCAAGTTGGATTTCAGCATGGGGTTTCAACCTTACGAGAGAGCCTCCGGTAAGAAGAATGCCTCCTTCCGTTGAAGTGAAGCCAACACGATGAACACCGCCATAAAATAATCTTGCTTTTATTGAACTTCTCCTTCTTAATTAAAGGTTTAAATGACCGAACAAACGTGACCAACGAACACTACAAAGAAACAATTTCATATTTGTAAACCTACCATGTGATCAAGTTTTTCCAAATTCCACGGTTTCCCTGACCATGTATCACTTCTAATCTTAGTCGACACAATTTTCCCTATCCCGCACTTTTAAAATTTAAAATGGTTGGGAGGCCCAACCATACGAGACGACTATAATGTAGGCCTGGGCCGGAAAAAAATAAGTTTGAAAGGATACCTACTGTTGGTTGACGCGCTCATACGAACTCCATCTACCCTGAAACACCGCTTCAAGAAGAGCAATGATTCCTACATGAGTTCTCTACTCTATCTCTCCCATCCTAACTCAACCTGGATTTCAATGGGAGATTTCAACCTTACGAGAGAGCCCTCCGAGAACAATGACCCCTTATGTTGAAAATAAGCTAACATGTTTAACAACACCATAAATAATCTTGCTCTTATTGAACTTTGCCTTCTCGACAGACGGTTGAAATCACTGAACATACATGTCCGACAAACACTAGAGACAAATGATTGCATATTCGTAAAAATAGAATGTGATCCAATTTTTTGAATTACCATGGTATCTCAAACCATATACCACTTCTAATCATGGTCGACATATTGTTCCCCGTCCCACTTTCTTTTAAATTTGAAAACAATTGGACTCTCGCTCATCCTATGGGTCGGCCATCCTGCAAACCTAGGCCACAACCTAGATAAATATGAACGGAGTCTACTCGCTTGTTGTCGCAACTAAACGAACTCGATCCATTTTAATCGTTAATTGTAAAACTGTTATCCCAAGCATAAACACAATAGAAGAGCAATGCTTCCTCTCCAATAGTAAACTATCACTTAGGAAAGTCATTATCAAGGTTCTCCAAACATGCGGAATAGAAGAGCATGCTTCCTTTCCATCATTGAACATTTTGTGAGGAAAGTCATTATCAAGGTTCTAGCGTATAGTCCAAGAAAATGCCCATTATTAATGTGATGTGAAAAAGTAAAAGTTTGGCATTATAGAGAGGAAGATACTTGCTATTTCCAAGTTACTTTGTCCATCTCTGACGTAAAAAAATATCACTCTATTCAGAATGGTCAAGAATGTTTCTCCCATGCCTCCAAGATTAAAATTCTAATGAATTTCTAATCATCCTCGCATGTATCTACCTCCACACCAACTTGAAATCTCTCCCTTCTCGGCATATACCCTGCTGTCGTTATTTTGTCACAATAGATGCCAGGGGGTGGCTTATCAAAGTGAGAGCAAGGCTGTCATGGAAGATCCGGGACGGGATTGAGTAGTAGCACGCGATGGTTTACCCAGGTTCGGGACTCTCCGGAGAGATAATACCCATACTCCTGCATGTCTGTTTTGAAGGTGTGTAGCAGTATAGAGTTACTCCTAGAGTTGTTTGGGGAGGAGATCCATGAGGCTTCTTGCCTCATGTGTGCATGTGTGTGAGCATGTGAGAGTGAGAGGGGATGAGAGTGTGAGGAGGCTAGGCACTCCCGTGGATGTTCATGTGTGTGTGTGTGTGCTCCCCTGGTGCCTCTTATAAAGGGAGGCCCACGGGACAAAGGGTGGCCCGCATGGCCAACTATACACTGTTGGAGGTGACAAGTGACGTGGGCAATAGTACATCACTATTGGAGATGACATGTGAGGTGACGCATGATGCAGGTACAGCGCGCCACTATTGGAGCATAGCGAAGTGATGCATGATGCAAGCTATAGTGTCTTCGTGTCATGTTCGATGGGACGTGGCGGTTGACCTTGCGCAAAAGGCCGGTTGGAGCAGCCGAACGGGGAGGTCTGTCGGAGCGGCCATTTGGTACAACCGGGCAGGACGTCGGCTGGACAGAGGAGTCGGACGAACGGAGGGGCGTTGGCCGCACCGTCGTTTTGAAATGCTAGGTTGCCTCCTTGAGCCTACCCGGGGGTAATCCCCCCGACACCTGCCTAGATTCTCCATCCATACAACCTTGATGAACCATTCTGATAGCAGAAGATTATTGACGCTTTTGTTAGTTTTAACTCCACCGCTAGTCCAGGTCCGACGACTTCGGTCCTAACTTCTATAGGAAATTTTGGAGAATCGTCAAAACTAAAATAAAAGAGGTTTCTGAACTTTACAACCACAATCTCGATGTATACTTTCTTAATAGGGTTCCCATCATCATTCTCTCCTAAAGAATGGAGACACCTGTTGGGGAACGAAGCATGGAAAACAAAAAAAATCCTACGAACACCCGAGATCTATCTATGTTGATGCATATCAAAGAGATGTAGAGGTGTCTACATATCCTTGTAGACCAAAAGTGTTAATGATCTAGAGATCGTGATTGGCATAGTCGTATTCACGTCGTGATCCAATCCGTTCCAAGCACCGCATGTGAGACACCTCCGAGTTTAGCACACGTACGACTCAGTGACATCTCCTCCTCCTTAATCCAGCAAGTGAGGGAGAATAGGTATATCAGATATGATCCAACATGACATCGTGGTGGTGGCAATGGAACTATGGCGGGACTTCATCAAGCGCTACACAGACAAGAAATGAAGGGAGAGGAAGAGGGCAGCCGCCATGGTGGAGGGATTGGATGCCCCTTGCGCCTCCTCTCTATTTACATAGGGGGTGTGGCCAGCCCTTGCCCCTCCTTCATGGGAGTGGGTGGCGGCCAAGGAGGGGAGGAGTGCCCTCCAAGCCAAGTGGAGGGCTCTTCCCTTTAGGGTTTTCCACCCCTAGGCGCATGGGCCTTGTAGGGACTGGTGCCCCTGGCCCATTAAGGCCAGGGCACTACCCCTCAGCCCATGCTAGCGTATGGGACATGGTGGAACCCTTGGTGGACTTACGTACTGCTCTGGAACCTTCCGTAAGCTTCTCGGTACAATACCGGCAAAACCCAAAACTTTTCCGGTTGTCAAAATAGCACTTCCCATATATAAATATTTACCTCCGGACCATTCGGAACTCCTCATGACATCCGAGACTCGGAACAACGTTTCGTCCATTGCCATTAATATCTCAATACTACCCTAGTGTTACGGAACGTTAAGTGTGTGACCCTACTGTTGGAAATATGCCCTAGAGGTAATAATAAAATGGTTATTATTATATTTACTTCTTCATGATAATTGTTTATTATCCATGCTATAATTGTATTGATTGGAAACACATTGCATGTGTGGATATATAGACAACACTTTGTCCCTAGTGTGCCTCTAGTAAACTATCTCGTTGATCAAAGATGGTCAAGGTTTCCTAGCCATTGACATGAGATGTCATTTGATAACAGGATCACATCATTAGGATAATGATGGGATGAACAAGACACAAACTTTAAACGTAGCATATGATCGTGTCAGTTTATTGCTATATTTTTCTGCATGTCAAGTATATGTTCCTATGACCATGAGATCATGCAACTCATGGACACCGGAGGAGTGCCTTGTGTGTATCAAACGTCGCAACGTAACTGGGTGACTATAAAGGTGCTCTATAGGTATCTCTGAGGGTGTCTGCTAGGTTGGCATGGATCAACACTGGGACTTGTTACTCCGTGTGACGAAGAGGTATCTTAGGGCCCACTCGGTAATACAACATCACAATAAACCTTGAAAGCAATGTGACTAAATTTTAGCCATGGGATCTTGTGTTACGGAACGATTAAAGAGACTTGCCGACAACGATATTGAACTAGGTATGGAGATACCTACGATCGAATCTTGGACAAGTAACATACTAAAGAACAAAGGGAACATCATACGGGATTAACTGAATCCTTGACATAGAGTCCGACCGATAAAGATCTTTGTAGAATATGTAGGAATCAATATGGGCATCCAGGTACCGCTATTGGTTATTGACCGTAGAGGTGTCTCGGTCATTTCTACATAGTTCTCGAACCCGCAGGGTCTGCACACTTAAGGTTCAGTGACGTTTCGGTAGTATAGAGTTATGTATGATGGTGACCGAAGGTTGTTCGGAGTCTAGGATGAGATCCCGGATGTGATGAGAATCTACAGAATGGTCTGGAGGTGAAGATTGATATATAGGAAGTCCTGTTTTGGTCATCGGAAAAGTTTCGGGCTCATCGGTAGTGTACCGAGAGTGCCGGGAGGGTACCGGGGGACCATCGGGAGGGGTATTTCTACCCAAGAGGCTATATGGGCTATGGGAGAAGGAATACCAGACCTTAGTGGGCTGGCCGAAGTTCCACAGAAGGCCCATGTGGCTAGGGAAGAAAACCCAAGGTGGAAAGAAGGCCAAAGTGGAAAAAAGGAAGGGGTCCTAATCCTACTAGGAGTGGAGGAGGAGGACTCCTCCCTCCCACTTCGGCCAAAGCAAAGGGCTGGCCCCTTGGGGGACAAGACTCCTCCTCCCCTCCTCCTATATATACTAGAGGTTTGAGGGTTTTTTGGACACAGAAAAACAGTCACGTGCTACCTCTCCTCTAGATCGCAGTTTCTCCTCTAGATCGGTTTTCAGCGGTGCTTAGGCGAAGCCCTGCTGGAATAACTCCACCACCATCGCCGCAACGCCGTCGCGCTACCGGAGAACTCGTCTACTTATCCGCTCCCTCTTGCTGCATAAAGAAGGCGGAGATCGTCATCAAGCTGTACGTGTGTTGAACGCGGAGGTGCCGTCCATTCTGTGTTGGATCGGGACGGATCGTGATTGGATCGTGGGACGCTCGGCGATTTGGATCGTGAAGACGTTCGACTACATCAACCGTGTTTCTTAACGCTTCTCGCTTAGTGATCTACAAGGGTATGTAGATCCACTCTCCCCTCTCGTAGATGCTCGTCTCCTAGATTGATCTTGGTGAAGCGTAGGAATTTTTTTGTTTCCCATGCAACGTTCCCCAACAGTGGCATCATGAGCTAGGTCTATGTGTAGATGAGATCTTGAGTAGAACACAAAGAGTTTGTGGGCGTTGATGCTTAGATTGCTTCCTCCCTTGGTCGTGTTTTGGTTCAGCGGTATTGTGGGATGAAGCGACCCGGACCAACCTTACACGTACGCTTACGAGAGACCGGTTCCATCGAGTGATGTCTAACTTCGTTGCACAAAGATGGCTGGCGGGTGTCTGTTTCTCCTACTTTAGTTGGATCGGATTTGACAAAGGCGGTCCTTGAGAAGGTTGAAAAGCAATTTATGTATCACCGTTGTGATTTTGCGTAGGTGAGAATTGTTCTTGCTAGATCCCCGTAGCAGCCACGTAAAACTTGCAACAACAATTAGAGGATGTCTAACTTGTTTTTGCAGGGTATGTTGTGATGTGATATGGACAATTACATGATGAGATATATGTGATGTATGAGATGATCATGTGTTGTATAGAATATCACGACTTGCATGTCGATGAGTACGGCAACCGACAGGAGCCATAGGGTTGTCTTTAATCATTGTATGACCTACGTGTCAATCATTAAGCGCTATGTAATATTTACTTTATCACTAAACGATAGCTATAGTAGTATGAGCATGGTGGGCGCGACAACCCCGATGGCGACACAATGATGGAGATCATGGTGTTATGCTGGTGATGATGGAGATCATGCTAGTGCTTTCAGATGGAGATCAAAAGCACAACTTCATGGCCATGTCATGTCACTTATGATTTGCATATGATGTTAATCCTTTTATGCACCTTGTTTTGCTTAGGACGATGGTAGCATTATAAGGTGATCCCTCACTTAAATTTCAAGGTAAAATTGTGTTCTCCCCGAGTGTGCACCGTTGCGAAAGTTTGTCGTGTCGAGACACCACGTGATGATCGGGTATGATAGACTCTACATTCACATACAACGGGTGCAAGCCAGTGTTGCACGTGCAGAACACTCGGGTTAAACTTGATGAGCCTAGCATGTACAGACATGGCCTCGGAACACAAGAGACCAAAAGCTCGAACATGAGTCATATAGTAGATATGATCAACATGATGATGTTCACCATTGAAACAACCTCAACTCATGTGATGATCGGACTTGAGTTGGTGAATTTGGATCATGTATCACTCAGATGACCTGAGGGATGTCAATTTGAGTGGGAGCTTTAGTAATTTGATTAACTAAACTCATTATCTTGAACAATAGTCTTAGTAACCTTTGCTTTTTTATGTTGTAGATCAATGGCTTGCGCAGTAGCACCCCTGAATTTTAATGCGTTCCTAGAGAATGCTAAGTTGAAAGATGATGGAAGTAACTTTGTGGACTGGGCCCGTAATCTGAGGATTATCCTCACGGCTTCCCAGAAGGCATATGTCCTTGATGCACCGCTTGGTAACCAACCTGCAGACATGTCACCCGAAGACGTTAAGAACGCTTGGGAGACACGTTCTGGAGATTACTCAGTAGTTCAGTGTGCAATATTGGCTTAGAACCGGGACTTCAAAGACGTTTTGAACGTCAGGGAGCATATGAGATGTTCCGGGAGTTGGAGTTTATCTTTAAGAAGAATGTCCGGATCGAGAGGTATGAGACCTCCAATAATTTCTATGCTTGCAAAATGGAGGAGAACGGGTCTATCAGTGAACATATACTCAGAATGTTTGGGTATTCGACTCGTCTGGCAGAGTTAGGGATGCCCCTTCTGCCAGAGGCGATCACTGATAGAGTTCTTCAATCACTGTCACCTAGCTACAAGAGCTTTGTGATTAACTATAACATGCATGGGCTGAACAAGTCAGTCGCCGAGTTGTTTGCGATGCTGAAAGTTGCTGAGTCTAAAATCCAAAAAGAACATCAAGTGTTGATGGTCAATAAAACCACTAGTTTCAAGAAGAATGGCAAGGGCAAGAAGGGTAACTCCAAGAAGAGTGAAAAAACAGTTGCCCCTCCCATGAAGAAACCCAAGGCTGGACCCAATCCAGAAACTGAGTGCTTTCATTACAAGGGAACTGATCACTGGAAGCGGAACTACCCCAAGTATTTGGCTGACAAGAAGGCGAACAACAATAAACAAGGTATATATGATATACATGTTATTGATGTGTACCTTACTAGCTCTCGTTGTAGTGCCTGGGTATTTGATACCAGTTCGGTTACTCACATTTGCAACTCAAAACAGGAACTACGAAATAGATGAAGGCTGGCGAAGGACGAAGTGACGATGCGCGTGGGAAATGCTTCCAAGGTTGAGGTGGTCGCCATCGGCACGCTCTCTCTTCGATTACCATCAGGATTAATGATGAACCTGAATAATTGATATTTAGTGCCCGCGTTAAGCATGAACATTATATCTGGATCATGTTTATTGCGAGACGGTTACTCATTTAAATCAGAGAATAATGGTTGTTCTATTTATATGAGTAATATCTTTTATGGTCATGCACCCAATGTGAGGGCTTTATTCATATTGAATCTTGATAGTGATGATACACATGTTCATAATATTGATGCCAAAAGATATAGAGTTGATAGTGATAGTACCACTTTCTTGTGGCACTGCCGTTTGGGTCATATTGGTGTAAAACACATGAAGAAGCTCCATGCTTATGGACTTTTGGAGTCACTTGATTTTGAATCACTTGAAACATGTGAACCATGCCTCATGGGCAAGATGACTAAAACGCCATTCTCTGGAACAATGGAACGGGCGAGTGACCTGTTGGGAATCATACATACTGATGTGTGTGGTCCGATGAGCATTGAGGCACGCGGTGGATATCGTTATTTTCTCACCTTCACTGGTGACTTAACTAGATATGGTTATATTTACTTAATGAAACAAAAGTCTGAAACATTTGAAAAGTTCAAGCAATTTCAGAGTGAAGTTGAGAATCATCGTAACAAGAAGATTAAATTCCTGTGATCTGATCGAGCAGGTGAATATCTGAGTTATGAGTTTGGCAGTCACTTAAGACAGTGTGGAATTGCTTCACAATTGACACCACCAGGAACACCACAGCGTAATGGTGTGTCCGAACATCGTAATCGAACCTTATTAGATATGGTGCGTTCTATGATGTCTCTTGCCGATTTGCTACTATCGTTTTGGGGTTATGCATTAGAGACAGCTGCATTCACTTTAAATAGGGCACCATCGAAATCTGTTGAGACGACGCCATATGAACTATGGTTTGGCAAGAAGACAAAATTGTCGTTTCTTAAAGTTTGGAGATGTGATGCTTATGTCAAAAAGCTTCAGCCTGAAAAGCTGGAACCCAAAAGTGGAGAAATGCGTCTTCATAGGATACCCGAAAGAGACAGTTGGGTATACCATCTATCTCAGATCCAAAGGCAAAGTGTTTGTCGCCAAGAACGGAACATTTCTTGATAAAGTGTTTCTCCGAAAGAATTGAGTGGGAGGGAAATAGAGCTTGATGAGATATTGAACCTTTACTTCAACCAGAGAGTAGCGCAACACAGAAAGATGTTTCTGTGGAGCCTACAATAGTTGAAGAGGAAGTTAATGATGATGATCATGAAGCTTCGGATCAAGTTACTATTGAACCTCATAGGTCGACAAGGGCGTGTACTGCTCCTGAGTCGTACGACAACCCTGTCTTGGAGGTCATGGTGTTGGACAACAATGAACCTACGAGCTATGGAGGAGCGATGATGGGCCCGGATTCCGAGAAATGGTTAGAGGCCATGAAATCTGAGATGGGATCCATGTATGAAAACAAAGTATGGACTTTGGAAGTATTACCTAAAGGGTGAAAGGCCATTCAGAACAAATGGATCTTTAAGAAGAAGACGGACATTGTCGGGGATATACCCCGTGGTATAACTCGGCCAGAAGTATGACCTGGCCAGGACTTGGCGACTCACAAGAGACCCAGTCAAGACTTGACGATTTATTAGTAACCCGACGGGCGGGTCAGACGGGCGACAAGGCCCAAGGCCCAACGGGTAAGCCGGCACCAGGCAGCTCACAAGAGAAGGCCCAAGAAGAGAGAGGATTCCCTCACGAAGGAAACAAGACCTGGATTAGGATTCAAGAGAGACTAGTCCTACTCCTAATCCTAGTAGGACTCTATATGTAAACATACCCTCCACTTATATAAGGAGGGGTAAGGCGCCCTTAGAGAGACAAGTTCTCAAGTTTAGACAGACACAAGTCATTAGAGAGAGAGAGACAGATTAGAGGCTCTCAAGTTAGAGGTAGCAAGACAACACCCTTGTAACCGAGAGATCTTCCTCATCATCAAATACAAGACAAGAAGGATGTAGGCTTTTACCTCCATCAGAGGGGCCAAACCTGGGTAAACTCATGTTTCTCGATTCTGACCAACCCCTCTCAAGCCGCCACATAGTTGCGATCGCCCCGAACCTAAGTCCATTCACCCGGACATCTGCCGTGACAAATCCACGACAGTTGGCGCCCACCGTGGGGCCTCACACGGTGATGTTGTGTTCTTGAAGGGATATTTCCTAGGAATCGAAAAGCTTATGATCAGCCGGATCCGAAAGAGCCGGCACAGAAGTATTACCATGCCTGGAAGATTATTTTGGAAGAATTCGCGCCAGCAATCCAATCCGTACACTGCAGCCAAGAGCAGCTCGAAGATTAAACGGTCAGGTTAGAGATGAATTAGAAACTCGATCTGCCGTGATCTATCAGCAGAGGAGATCAATGACAGATAAATATTTAACGTCGGGCAAATAGTAGTGTTGTTATCCCAATACAGCTACATACCAAGGTTCATGCCTAGGTTCCAAAAGTATTTCATCCCACGTACGTGAGCTTTCATGGCTGGGACGAGTATTGATCTAAGGATTAGAAAAAAGGGGTCGCGACCTGGAGACAGACATACACATGGAATCGGCCTTGGCCTCACGTCCGAGCCGGTCTCGCATCGCTGCAGCAACCACCGCTCGCCTCGCATCACCTCACTGGCCAGCACCCGCCGGGCCACGTTGTGCGTCGCACAAGCCTCGTTCCTGCCTCGCCTGCTCATCGAGCTGGTGCGCTGCCTTTCCCACCTCACCACCGTGGCTCCCAGCCCGCGAGCCTCTGCCTCAGTAGCTGCTTTGCTGCTGCAGCCACCAGCCACGCCCTAGTGATGCTCTGCTCCGGCTCCGGCACCTTTGCTCCAGGCAGCTGTTGTCGCCTCGATCCGCTCCACCTCCCTTGTTGTCGTGCCCCTCCGCACTGTCAGCGCTACCGCAGCCTCGCATCTGTCGTGTGCTGCTCCGCCTCATCAGTGCCTCCGTGGCCTCAACTCTGGGTCATCTCGCCATTGCTTTGAGCCGCCCTGCCGTGGGCTCAACCCCGCAGCTGCCGCCTCGTCGCTGCCGTGCTTTCCTCACTGTGCCAGATCCACCCCGCAGTTTCAGCACCTTGCCATGCTCGTCCTTCGGACAGCCGCCGCCCTGTGCCAAGATCGTCGGCTCTGCAGTGCCTCCGGACCATGGCGTTCGTCGAACCGGCCTACCGATGTAGCTGCGGCTCCCGCCTGCGCCCGTCGCCTTGACCAGTCCCGCCGCGCCTTGTGCGCTCGCGCCGCTCAGCCGAGCCTTGCCTGTCGTGTCGTGGCTGGCTCGGCCTTGCCCTGCCCACCGCGCTGTAGCCGGCCCCGCTTCACTCCTCACCTCCACCATCGAGCTGGCATGCTTCCACCGTTAAGCCGCCCACGCCCCGCGTCCGCCTCAAGTTGCGGCCTTGCCTTTTCCAAGCCGCCATCGCATTCGTCTCCTCGAGTCGCCACCGTGTGAACTTCACCGTCGTGGGCTTAGCTTTTGCCGTCACCCTGCGCACGACCCACCCATGCCTAAATCTATGTCATGTCAGGCAGCAGGTCCGGAGTACATCAAATATGCCGGGCCACCTAGCGGATGCCCATGCGCACAGAGGAATCGATGAGCTGGTTGTCGGGTCAGTTGATCCTCCGCCAGTCGACGTAATGGTCAGAGTTGGACATCTCGACGGACGTTGCCCACGGATGATTTGTCATTCAAAAACATCAGGTGGACAGTTCTTCACTACAAAAGTGACTTATGCCGCGGGTATGGAGCACGCGCCAAGCAACATTCTGCACTAGCGGTCGTCCGTGCCACAATAATCGATGGACACGCATGCGAGCCACCGCCCCCACACCCAGTCTACATTAACATGTCACGGCCGACTAACCAACCGCGCCGGCTTAACAACGCCACAGCCACTCACCGTCCATGCTGGTTTTCAAGCAAGCACCACGGGCGACTCTCCGCCCGCACCGGCTGGCAACGTCATGGCCGCCTCTTACGGTCGCACCGGCTCACAACGCTGTGGCCGTCCTTCATGACCGCGCTGTCTACAAACGTCGCGGCTAACTTGTACGGCTACATCAACACACCGGAGCTATCCATGCAAATTGCTCAGCGGGCATGCGCAAGTTGCCGCCCACAATCTAATCTACAACATATCGGTGCGGTGTTCGTCTATACGAGCCACCCGACGGACAGACACACAAGTCGTCGCCACTGCAGTTTGGTTAACTTTAACAACCAGCCGGGATGAACCATCGACCGGATTATTGAAACAAATCATACGGGATCATCTATAACCTGCCACGGTCAACTTCAACCTTCAGTGGAGATTCTTAAGCCACCTCTTCGAGTCAACTTAAGACTCGGGGGCTACAGACATGGCGAGACATATTTGATCGTTTTCAACAAGAACCCCGGGTCATTCAAAAGTTAACCTGATCCTGGGGCTACTACATTGTTGGCGGAAGAATTAAAAGTTGCCCAAGAGGACGAGCCGTCGTGATGTGCCGTTAAAACATGGGTATCCTGATTTATTTGATCATCATAAAGTAACTTGGAGTTTCTGTTGTTTATGCATTTCAGGTTGTGCAAAGGTGGATACTTCTACATGGTCACTTGGGGGCTTCCAACCCACCGGGTTTAGCTTGCTCACCCTTTTTTGACTAACTCTTCAGCCAAAATAGAACCATTGTGCGACGACTTACAAGATGGCGGTCTGCAAGATGGTGTCTTACGAAGCGGCGGCCCATGTGATGATGGCGTGCAAGATGGTGAGAGGCTTAAGGTCACCCAAGAGGATGAGCCGCCACGTTGCGAGCCGTTCAAACATGGGTGCACCGCCTTATGGACGAAAGTTTTTTAGGTCACTCAAGAGGATGAACCGCCATGTTGCGAGCCGTTCAAACATGGGTGCACCGCTTTATTGATGAAAGATTTAAGGTCACTCAAGAGGATGAGCCACCACGTTGCGAGCCGTTCAAACATGGGTGCCTTACCTTATGGGTGAAAGATCTCAAGTCGCTCAAGAGGGCGGGACTCATGATGCGAGCCATTCAAACATGGGTGCCATGGACACCAAAGAGGATGAGCCGCTAGGTTGCGAGCAGTTCAAACATAGGTGCCATGATGCAAGACGGGTCGTGGACTAAAGCAAGTGCCAGAGTGGGTAAAGGTCGCCCCCCGCTCTTGGTTGGGTTGTACCTGCCTGTATGTAGATGCTGCTCGTCCAGGGATGCAACGAGCTGTCAACTCACCTCCTCCGAGGGCCTCATACAGCGGTGAGGGAAGCTCTGTCATCTGGTACGTACTCTCCTTCAAGTGGCCCGTCGTACTCTCAACAAGTGACGTTGTTTAAGGTTCAAACGATGGATTTATGTCATGTGAGAAGTAGCTTATGGGCCTGGGGCACTCACCCCATTGTAAATTATGGTCTATTGCGCCCTTGACTGTTAGTCTCGTCTAGAGACCCTGAGCCATGAAAGATTGGCGGTCACTCTCGTTAGAGACCCTGCACTGTTAAGCAGTTCAAAGCAACAGTACCCCCTTCAGAAGGGCCAGAATATGAGTTTTCAAAAAACAAAAAAGGAAGGGAAAGCAAGAACATCATACATTGCATCATACATGGCATCATACATTACATCATGCATTGCATACATATCATGCCGGTCTCGAAAGCCGGGTCAGAGCAAGGTTATGAAAGAAGAAGCAAGGCTATGAAAGATTTTAACACCTTCGGGTTATGCTTTTTCAAGCCTCCCTTTCAACAATGCAGAATTATTTTGTCTTGTTTATTTTTGCAGGTCTTATCTCTTAAGATGAGCCGCCATCAAGTATAATGAAAGAACTTCTGCATGAACAAATAAATCTTTAATAGCCAACATGGCTGGATCTTCATCATGGTTTATCATAACCAATATTAAGATGATTGAGGTTTTTCAAGCCAGCTCGGAGAATTGGTTATTTTTCAAGAGCCGCCCTGTAAGATATAATGCCCTGTCATCTAATTTACCGGTTCTCGGATTTCTTCAATTTTGCTCTATAGTAATCTACAACACTTATGGATTTCTCAAACATATATCTACCAGGTTGCACCGCAACCATGAGCAGGGATTTGATGTCAAAGACAAAGGAATTATTCCAGGATATTCATTTTGAATTATATTACAGCCACGATCAAGGACTCTTTCAAATCAAATCAATATCAGTTCAAGAGAACTTTTGAGGTGCATTATGATGGGTTATTATCACACAGTCCCAAGTCGTTGCACGCAGACGACCCGACACTTGGGGGCTACATCATTCAAATACAATTTATATCAAGTATGCAAGTCCCATGTCGATGCAAGCATGCATCACGACACTTGGGGGCTAATGCAAGCCGGTTTTCAAATCATTACATGGTCAACTGATCCTGTTGTCTCAAGGGGATGCGACAACCTTTCTATATTTTTCTAAGTCCCAGCCTAGTAATTCTTACTGACCCGACACTTGGGGCTACACCGCTCAGATCAAATTTCCTAAAGTCCCAAGTCGCTGCAGGCATGCGACCCCGCACTTGGGGGGCTATAGTATCCAATTGTTCAAACAAATTATGAGGTTCAAATTGAAGACCCGACCCATCACATACTGATGAGCCGGCCCTTGGGGGCTACACCTGCCGAAGCTTTATAAGGTATAAGACAAATACAAGTCCCAGGCTGCTGCAGGCAAGACAACCTTGTAAATGAGGGCTACACAATCAAAGATATTATTGCAAAGCACCAAGTCATCATGGATAAACTTGGAGCTTGGAGGCTACAGGTAATATGGATATATCAAAAAATTGAAGAGAACTTTCAAGATATCAATTGTGAGTGAGACTGACTCAATAGATTTTTATCTAGACAAAGCATTAAAAACCGTCTCTACATCAGATGGATTTTTCATCCCAATATTTTTATCAAGTCAGCTGGATTCTAGTTATTTGACCTGGTGTCACCAATGATAATGACCCGGTATCATCAATGATTATGACCCGGCAGAGATGACCCGCCAAGAGCATTGGAGGCAGATTCTAATGAGCAACCCGACTTCACAGGTTGATGTGGTGTAACAGTGGACGAAGTTCTATTCTCGATGTTTTTATCAAGCCTAAGCAATGGAAGTCGGTTCAGCTTCATGTGGTTTTCTTATCTCCAATAATTTCATCAAGCCAAAGTTTTGGAGGCTGACTCAATGGCATATGGGTGTTGTATTCCTAATATTTTATTTCAAAGGACGCTGACAAGCAAGACGATTGAGAAGGCAGCTTGTTCATATTAAGAAGAATCCTGGATTTTCAAGGAGCTATTTTCCATAATCCGGCAAGGAAGCGAGCCGGTCACTTAACATATTTATTGTTATTTCATGAGCTTAGCATCAATAAATTCAAGCTAACCTGGGGGCTAATGTCGGGGATATACCCCGCGGTATAACCCGACCGGAAGTATGACCCAGCCAGGACTTTACGACTCACAGGAGACCCGGTCAAGACTTGACGATTTATTAGTAATTCGGTGGGCGGGTCAGACGGGCGACAAGGCCCAAGGGCCAGCAGGTAAGCCGGCGCCAGGCAACTCACAAGAGAAGGCCCAGGAAGAGAGAGGATTCCCTCACAAAGGAAACAAGACCCGAATTAGGATACAAGAGATACTAGTCCTAATCCTACTCCTAGTAGGACTCTACATGTAAACCTACCCTCTCCACTTATATAAGTAGGGGTAAGTCGCCCTTAGAGAGACAAGTTCTCAAGTTTAGACAAACACAAGTCATTAGAGAGAGAGACAGATTAGAGGCTCTCGAGATTAGAGGTAGCAAGATAGCACCCTTGTAACCGAGTGATCTTCCTCATCATTAAATACAAGACAAGCAGGACGTAGGCTTTTACCTCCATCGGAGGGGACGAACCTCGGTAAACTCGCGTCTCTCGATTCCGGCCAACCCCTCTCAAGCCGCCACATAGTTGCGATTGCCCTGAACCTAAGTCCGTTCACCCGCATATCTGTCATGACAAATCCACGATAGACGCGGACGGTAATATCACCGTCTATAAAGCTCGACTTGTGACAAAGGGTTTTTTCACAAGTTCAAGGAGTTAACTACGATGAGACCTTCTCACATGTAGCGATGCTTAAGTCCGTCAGAATCATGTTAGCAATAGCTGCATATTTCGACTATGAAATTTGGCAGATGTATGTCAAAACAGCGTTCCTCAATGGTTTCCTTGAGGAAGAGTTTTACATGATGCGACCAGAAGGTTTTGTCGATCCAGAGAATGCTAACAAAGTTTGCAAACTCCAGCGATCCATTTATGGACTGGTGCAAGCATCTCGGAGTTGGAATAAGCGCTTTGATGAGGTGATCAAAGTGTTTGGGTTTATACAAGTTTATGGAGAAGCTTGTATTTACAAGAAAGCGAGTGGGAGATCTATAGCGTTTCTAATATTATATGTGGATGACATATTGCTGATTGGAAACAATATACAAATGCTGGAAAGCATGAAGGAATATTTGAACAAGAGTTTTTCAATGAAGGACCTGAGAGAAGCTGCTTTCATATTAGGCATTAAGGTCTATAGAGATCGATCGAGACGCTGGATAGCACTTTCACAAAGCACATACCTTGATAAATTTCTGAAGAAGTTCAAAATGGATCAGTCCAAGAAGGTGTTCTTGCCTGTGTTACAAGGTGTGAAGTTGAGTAAGACTCAATGCCCAGTGACTGCAGAAGATAAAGAGAAGATGAGTGGCATCCCCTATGCTTCAGCCATATGCTCTATCATGTATGCAATGTTGTGCACAAGATCCGATGTCAACCTTGCCATAAGTATGGCCGGAAGGTTTCAAAGTGATCCAGGAATGGAGCACTAGACGGCAGTCAAAAATATCCTTAGGTACCTGAAAAGGACTAAGGAAATGTTTCTCGTTTATGGAGGTGATCAAGAGCTCGTCGTAAAGGGTTACGTCGATGCAAGCTTTGACACTGATCCGGATGACTCTAAGTCGCAAACCGGATACGTATTTATTCTTAATGGGGGGCGGTAAGCTGGTGCAGTTCCAAGCAAAGCATGGTAGCTGATTCTACATGCGAATCGGAGTACATCGCAGCCTCGGAGGCAACGAAGGAAGGTGTCTGGATGAACGAGCTCATGACAGATCTTGGAGTAGTGCCTAGTGCACTGAATCCAGTGGATATGTTCTGTGATAGCACTGGTGCCATTGCCCTGGCCAAGGAACCAAGGTTTCACAAGAGGACCAGACACATAAAGCGACGCTTCAATTCCATTCGCGAGTACGTCAAGGAAGAGGACATAAATATTTGCAAAGTGCACACGGATCTGAATGTTGCAGACCCGTTGACTAAACCTCTTCCAAGGGCTAAACATGATCAACACCAGAACTGTATGGGTGTTCGATTCATTACAATGTAAATCACATAGTGATGTGAGCTAGATTATTGAATCTAGTGCAAGTGGGAGACTGTTGGAAAAATATGCCCTAGAGGCAATAATAAAATGGTTATTAGTATATTTCCTTGTTTATGATAATTGTTTATTACCATGCTATAATTGTATTGATTGGAAACACATTGCATGTGTGGATATATAGATAAAACTTTGTCGCTAGTGTGCCTCTAGTAAACTAGCTTGTTGATCAAAGATTGTCAAGTTTTCCTAGCCATTGAAATGAGATGTCATTTGATAACGGGATCACATGATTAGGAGAATGATGGGATGGACAAGACCCAAACTATAAACATAGCATATGATCGTGCCAGTTTATTGCTACAGTTTTTTGCATGTCAAGTATATGTTCCTATGACCATGAGATCATGCAACTCGGACACCGAAGGAGTGCCTTGTGTGTATCAAATGTCGCAACATAACTGGGCGACTATAAAGGTGCTCTACAGGTATCTTTGGGGTGTCTGCTTGGTTGGCATGGATCAACACTGGGATTTGTTACTCCGTGTGACGAAGAGGTATCTCAGGGCCCACTCGGTAATACAACATCACAATAAGCCTTGCAAGCAATGTGACTAAATGTTAGCCACGAAATCTTGTGTTACGAAATGAGTAAAGAGACTTGCTTGCAACGATATTGAACTAGGTATGGAGATACTGAAGATCGAATCTCGGGCAAGTAACATACCAAAGAACAAAGGGAACATCATACGAGATTAACTGAATCCTTGACATAGAGGTTCGATCGATAAAGATCTTCGTAGAATATGTAGGAATCAATATGGTCATCCAGGTTCCGCTATTGGTTATGGACCGTAGAGGTGTCTCGGTCATGTCTATATAGTTCTCGAACCCGCAAGGTCTGAACACTTATGGTTCGGTGACGTTTCGGTAGTATAGAGTTATGTATGGTGGTGACCGAAGGTTGTTCGGAGTCCCGGATGAGATCCCAGACATCACGAGGAGCTCCATAATGGTCCGGAGGTAAAGATTGATATATAGGAAGTCCTGTTTTGGTCACCGGAAAAGTTTCGGGCTCATCGGTAGTGTACCGAGAGTGCCGGGAGGGTACCGGGGGACAATCGGGACGGGTATTTCGACCCAAGAGGCTACATGGTCTGTCGGAGAAGGAATACCAGCCCTTAGTGGGCTGACCGAAGTCCCACGGAAGGTGGAAAGAAGGCCAAAGTGGAAAAAAGGAAGGAGTCCTAATCCTACTAGGAGTGGAGGAGGACTCCTCCCTCCCATTTGAGCCGAAGCAAAGGGCTGGCCCCTTGGGGGCCAAGCCTCCTCCTCCCCTCCTCGTACATATACTAGAGGTTTGAGGGTTTTTTGGACACAAAAAAACAGCCACGTGCTACCTCTTCTCTAGATCGCAGTTTCTCCTCTAGATCGGTTTTCAGCGGTGCTTAGGCGAAGCCCTGCTGGAATAACTCCACCACCATCGCCGCAACGCCATCGCGCCGCCGGAGAAATCTTCTACCTCTCCGCTCCCTCTTTCTGAATCAAGAAGCGGAGATCGTCATCAAGCCGTACGTGTGCTGAACGCGGAGGTGTCGTCCGTTTGGCGCTGGATCGGGATGGATTGTGATTGGATCATGGGATGCTCGGCGATTTGGATCGCAAAGACGTTCAACTACATCAACCGAGTTTCTTAACGCTTCCCTCTTAGCGATCTACAAGGGTATGTAGATCCACTCTCCCCTCTCGTAGATGCTTGTCTCCTAGATTGATCTTGGTGAAGCGTAGGAATTTTTTGTTTCCCATGCAACGTTCCCCAACACCTACGGGGTCGAGAATCACGTAGACATGACCGAGACACCTCTTCGGTGAATAAACAATAACACGACCTGGATGACCATATTGGTTCCTACATATTTCACGAAGATCTTTATCGGTTGAACCATGATGTCGATGATTCAGATAATCTCGTATGCATTTTTGTTTGTCCAGCGATATGTTACTTGCCGGAGATTCGATCGTCGGTATCTCCATACTTAGTTTAATCTCGTTACTTTCAAGTCTCTTTACTAGTTCCATAATACAAGATCCCATGACTGAACTCATTAGTCACATGCTTGCCAGCTTCTTGTGATGTTGTATTACTGAGTAGGTCCAGAGATATCTCTCCATCACACGAAGTGACAAATCCCAGTCTTGATCCATGCCAACCCAATAGACACCTTCGGAGATACCTGAATAGCACCTTTATGATCACCCTATTTCAAAATGATATTTGATAGCTCACAAGGTATTCCTCCGGTGTCAGGGAGTTGCATGAACTCATGGTCTTAAGAACAGATACTTGACATAAAGAAATCTATAGCAATTAAACTTTAATGAAACGATCATATGCTAAGCTTACGGTTGGGTTTTGTCCATCACAACATTCTCCTAATGATGTGATCCTGTTATCAGATGACAACTCATGTCTATGGATAGGAAACCTTTGCCATATTTGATCAATGATCTTGTCTAATAGGGGCTCACTAGGGACACGTTGTTGTTTATTTATCCATACATGTATTTAAGTTTTCAGTCAATACAGTTCTAGCATGAGTAATAAACACTTATAATGAATAAGTAAATATGAGAATAACCATTTATTATCTCCTTTAGAGCATATTTTCAATAGTCTCCCACTTGCACTAGAGTCAATAATCTAGGTTACATTGTAATGGATCTAACACCTATAGAGTTCTAGTGTTGATCATGTTTTGCTCGTGACAAAGGTTTAGTCAATGGGTGTGCAACATTCAGATGCCAATGGGCTCTTTCGCAATGGTAATGGCTCCAAAGTTGTCACAAAGGATAGTCATCTGATACGATGCACTAGGAACAACTCCTAGATCGGTCATGAAGTCCTTCATCCAGATGCCATCCTGCGCTACTTCCGAAGCAACTATATATTATGCTTCACACGTAGATCCCGCCATAGTGCTCTGTTTGGAACTACATCAACTGACAGCTCCACCATTAAGAATAAACACGTATATGGTTTGAGGCTTAGAGTCATTCATATCATTGTCAAAGCTAGCATCGACATAACCTTTACGACGAGTTCTTTTGTCACCTCCATAAATGACAAATATTTTCTTAGTCCTCTTTAGGTACTTAAGGATATTTTTGACCGATGTCCAGTGATCTACTCCTGAATCACTTTGGTACCCCCTATCATACTTATGAAAAGACACACATCAGGTCTGGTACACAACATGGCATATATCATAGAGCCTATGACCGAGGCATAAGGAACAACCTTCATCCTTTCTCTTTCTTTTTAAGTGGTCGGGCTTTGAGTCTTACTCAACTTCACACCTTGCAACATAGGCAAGAACCCTTTCTTGTACTAGTCCATTTTGAATTTCTTCAAAATATTTTCAAGGTATGTCCTTTGTGAAAGTCCTATCAAACGTCTTGATCTATCTCTATCGATCTTGATGACTAATATATAAGCAGCTTCTCCAACGTCTTTCATTGAAAAAATCAGCAAGGCAGCAACTAGTGGAGTAACTGAGACAAAACAAGAAGACACAAGCTGCAATAAAATTTATACTTGCAAGGGCTCTTTTTGTCACGGTCTTTAATTGACAATGGCTTCGAGAAACATTCACCTTCCTTCAACTCATAGTCATCAGCTTCCCTACTTATAGTTGTTTGTAGGGTGTCATCGGGCACCATCTTCCATAGCACATCATTGAACATTGAACGAAGACGGCTAGCTTGTCTTTTGTTGGACTCTTTAATGGCAAAGAATTTATTTGGGTTCAAGAACAATGCAGCCCCATGTAGCTTTTGTTCCATCTGATTATCCCACCTCTTATCAACAATAGCTACCACTTGACCTAGTAGGTTTGGCTTATGTGCCAAAGCATCTTTTATGTGTGTCTTTGCAACATCCATGGCTGCCCAAATTTCTGCCACAACCGGAGTCTCATCACCATCAGCCATCCTCAAAGATCTAATAAGTGGTTGTGAAGCTCTCATGCAACTCTCCACTGATTGCCAAAATGCCACAAAGATTACAGTTGCCATTCAAGCTTCTCATTAAATCAAGAACCTTTCCATGTGAATAAATAAACCTAGTTGTTCTCTTTGCTTTAGCAATGCAACGGCTAAACTCTTTGATCTTCCCGACCTCCTCTAGCATAAGATCCAAATAGTGGGCAGCACAAGGTGTCCAATACATTGTAGGATACTTCTCCATTAAAAGTCTGTTGGCTGCCTTGTAGTTAGATCCATTATCGCTAACAACTTGGACTACCAAATCAGGGCCAATTGCATCAATTTGTTCGCTCAACAACTTTGCCACCAGATTTGCATCAACTGTTTCAGAAGAAACATTGGCTGTCCCTAAGAAGAAGGTACCTTCTGGACTATTGACGAGGAAGTTGATCAAGTGCCGCCCGGTCATGTCTGTCCAGCCATCAGACATGAGTGAGCAACCATATTCTTTCCATGCAACTTCATGCTTCCCTCTCAAGTTGTCGGTCTTGATTTTTGCCCTATCAAGCAATGGTTCCCTCACTTGATGATAAGTAGGAGATATATAATCAGAACCATACTGCCCTATAGATTCCAATAGAATCTCCCAACTCCTTGAACTGATAATATTGAGCGAAAGGCAATTCTCATACAAAAAGTCAGCTACATGATCATCTACATCATCTTTTTGCTCCTTTGTCTTGTTGTAATCCTTCATGGTCTTTTGAGTGCCCTTTGCCATATGTCTCTCGGCAACCACCTCTTCCGGTGTCTTTCGAATCTGATCTGCAATGGACTTTCCTTGCTTCTTCGCCACCGTCGTTGGCTCATTAGTAGTCCCCTCTGATTTCCTTTTATTGAAGGCATTGGTGTTGGAATTGTAATTGGAAGCTTTTGAACTTGCTTCAGCCCTCTCTTGTCCAGCACCTTCTTCACCACCTTCTTCACCTTCATCTCCATCAAGCTTTTTGAAACCATGTGAGTGAGACCTCAAGTGGTCGTGCATCTCCTTTCGAATTTCAGGGGTTGTTTTGGTGCACATGCTCACAATTGTATACCCCCCAGCAAGGTGCTTCTTCATCCTACAAGGTCCAGAGGTAATATGCTTGCCACACAAATTACATTGCAGCAGCAACCTTTTGTTAAGATCAGGCCAGAATGCATATTTCAATGCTGGGTCCTTGCTCTTTGCTGGCCTCCTCTTAGGATCTTTGAACGGATCATAGTGCTTGGCGGCTTCTTCAGCAGCTTAAGCTGAACGAACTACCTGGGATATCTCTGGCTGGGAGGACATGGTGCTTGTTGTGAATCTGTGACAGAACATAGAAGAGACTCTAATAAGTTATTTTTTCACCAAATCACACCCTAAGCAGTAGCAGCAGTAGCCAGGGGAGGAGCCCAAGTGAACAACAACAACAATAGCCAGGGGAGACAGTACTTACCAGCAGCAACAGCAGCAAAGGAGGAGCACACCAGCAGCCACATCAACCAGCCAACCAAGGGAGGAGGGGAGGAGCACAAAAGCAGCAGCAATAACCAGGGAAGGGGAGGAGAACAACTGTAGCAAGGGAGGAGGGGAGGAGCACACCAGAGAAGGGGAACAGAGAAGGGGAGGAGCAGAAGCTACAGAACAGAGAAGGGGAGGAGGGATGGCGACTGGAGAAGGGTGTTTGATCGATGGGAGGGGGTGGGGGATGATAGATTAGGTTTTCAGGGAGATGGGCCGGCCCATACATGTAAACAGATGAAAAAACGGTTGGGCCATACATGTAAAAAGGTGACAAAACTGCTAGGCCAAATTATATGAGTCGATCGACTCAAAACATGCAACTAGTCGTGACTAGTCGAGACTAGTCGTGCGAGTCGCTCGACTCATGGCATGAGTCAAGTCGAGAGGTCGAGTCGACCCTGCATTAGCGACTCGTCAACTAGTCGTTCAACTCGAAAACAAAGGTTGTAGCAGAGGCAGTACGCAGCGGGTGCCGGGGTTACGCCTGAACGCCGTCCAACCGGAGAGGCCGCTTCCTACACCACACATCCACCACGCAGCCGCCTCGGAGTTGCGCCTTGCACCATCACACCGACGAGCACCAAGTGCACAAAGAGAAAGAAACCAAATGTGATTACTTTTAAAGCCTAAATATACCAGCACATACTTTGTAAAAACTAAATAACAAATGAACTAACAGACAAATGTTTCATTAATAGAAAACTTTGTTACATCAAATAAACATATCCCATAAAAACTAAATAAAAAATGTTTCATTAACATATATCTAATGTAAATAAAATGTAAAACATAGCAAAAACATGTTACAACATTTAATTTCAGGTCATACTATAAATACCAAACTATTAAAATCACGCTATAGCAAAAACATATAATGCAGGGCATCTATTGGGAAGAAATTTCATGACAAAAGGAACATCCAAACTAAATTCAAAAAATCATGTGCAAGTACTATATTAAGTGTTGTTTTACCACTGAATTTATTAGAAAGCTCGAGGAGGCCAGATTTAACCATTCAGAGTTTTGCTAGTCACTTTTCCTTTTCTTTTTGGAGTATAAATGAACTAATAGACATATAATATAGTAGTTTAATCAATCTTCATTAGGTATCTGTAAATGTTTACTCTCGATCAAAGTTTTAAGCAAGGTCACATTAAGTCGGTTAATTTAGAATAATTGGAGAAACCACATAACACAACATGCATTAAATTTATTTGCGATCCCTAATACAATAATATGTCATACCTTCAAAGTGCATATCCAATTAAATAAGGTGCCACAGCATGTCCAAATCAAGCTGCCCTAGAAACAAGAGGGACTCCATGTCGCCTTGACCCATAAAACCCAACGCGAGCTACCCCATCAACATATGCTACCCCATCAACATATCTCGCACTGGGAAGCTCTTCCAACACCCGGATAAACAAAACAAATAATAGATCAAATTAACAAGGCAAAGCACAATAGCAGTAATAATCAAACAATTCATATATCATACATAGAAGTCATATTTTACATAGGAATGCACCTTCCTCATAAAACATCCATGGAAGCTGGGAACAAACACGACATGCAAATTAATCCATCACATAAGAGAGGCACTTTGATTTCACAGAATTGCAACCACGATAGGCACAGAGCTAAATGATCAGCTGTGTGATTTCCTTGGCGCTTAAGCTAAATGACATGGTTTGGACCCAATATTACAAGTTTTGCATCAGATTGACTATGTAAACAAAATAAGTAACAGAAAGTACTAAAGTGCTTCAGGTGGAGAGCATGAAGCGGTCGTGGACAAACCTGGCGTGGTTGGCCGGTTTGAAAGCAAAGGAACTAGTAGAAGAGGACATGGCCCAAGGGCATGCAACAACCCATGGGGAGTCCCGTGTGGCCTTTTTGCTGCGCATCCACAAGAGAAGAACAAACCAGATGTGAGCGATGTGGATTAGAGAAAGAGAGAGGGAGTAGAAGATGGACCTTGTTGGCAGCTTCGCCTCGACTATGGCCTTTTTTATGTTGTCTTCTCCTGTGAACGACAAGCAATTAGACAGTTGCCCGCTTGCCAAAGCGACTGGCAAACCAGAATGAATAGCATCCACAAGAGAAGAACAGACCAGATGTGAGTGATGTGGATTAGAGAAAGAGAAAGGGAGTAGAAGATGGACCTTGTTGGCAGCTTTGCCTTGACTATGGCCTTTTTTATGTTGTCTTCTCCTATGAACAACAAGCAATTAGACAGTTGCCCGCCAAAGCGACTGGCAAACCAGAATGAATAGCATATACTGGTATCAAAATCTCAATGCAGCCAGAGTAGGCTCATGCATTTAAGTGTTAGTACAATAATATGGTTCAAAGGGGATGTCATTAAGACACCAAATTGCTTGGACTGTAAGAGACCAAAGGGAAGCTGGGTGTAGACTAAATGTAATCAAAATAATACAACCTGGTGGTACAATCCACAAAAGGAAATCTTGGTTTTAATGACCGGACAGTAAATATCAACCACAGTAGCCAAAACAGAGAAATTATTATGGAACAATTGACATTGATTAAGTACAAAATTCAAGATGAACAAAAACTAAAACATGGAAGGGCATAGGACTCACCTCAGCCAAATATATATGTGTAGTATATTCTTGCCGAAGCTTGAGGAGGAGAAGGAAACCACCTGCTGGCTGCAGTTCGAGCAACAATATTAGGTAGTTTTAGCCTGGCCATGGACCACGCTTCCATTATAGTTTTGTAACACCCATCCTATGGCAAATTAAAACGAGCGCAAAATCAAAAGAGAACCAATAGCCTAAACATACTTCTTCACCTTGAAAAATCGTATGAATTTTTAGGTTGTGAGCAAATCATTCAAAGAAAAATGGCACGAGACCAAAGTCACACAAACTAATTCAGGCTAACCATAATACTTCAAAGAAAAACATACAAGTGGGGAAATTCCAGACAGGAATTAGTCAAAAGTAGCATTTACTAAATTTAGAGAACATATGACTGAAGCTAGATTATGCGAGCTGTTATTTATTTAAACCTAGAACAAAAAGTTAAAATACCCTACAATTGCTATAAAAAAGAACCTAGATCTAATAAAATAATTAACTATCCGCAGGTACACTACAACCTAAAAATGGCAGGGCATTAACCTAAAAAAGTAACTAAGCTCACGATTTAGCTCTGCCACGCCGGCAGCCTGCAAGCTAGAAGATGAGGGAGAGAGAGGGGGGGGGGGTAACCTGGACGTAGTGGAGATGGGTCTCGGAGTTGGAGGTGGCAGAGCTATACAGTCGCCATCGTGTGATAAGGAGCGGAAGCGTCAATCTCAGGTCAAGGAGTGCAGGCAGCGATGAAGGATGTGTTGGCCATCAGATGTGCCACACGCGTAAGCTCGATGGGGAGTAGCAGCGCGAACGCTTCTCATGTCGAAGGCAACAAACTGGATCTCGTCCGCCGCGACTCAAGTCCGCAGCTGGACGGGGTTCGCGGCGGGGAGGAGGTCGTCCAGGAGGGCTAGGCCGAGGCCCCTCGCCCGCGGCCGCGTCCCAGTCAGCTGAGCATCGTGGCCCCGGGAGACCTGGAGGTTGTGGAAGCGGGAGGAGAAGCGCAGGATCTCGGCCTCCTCGTCCTATCTGCGGCCCGCGCTCCTCCTCCTCTGGCTGGTCCCGATGGGGAGGAGGAAGGGTGACGGCATCCCGCGCCTGACGGCGGGGAGGGGATGCGGGAGGAGGATGGGGGTCCGCGGCGGCGAGGTCCGAGGGGCGGCGGCGGTGGCGATGTGGATGGGAGGGCGAGATCTGAGGGAGGGAGAGGTCGGGGCGAGCGGAGGCGGTGCGCGAGTGCCGGAGGAGCAAGGGCTAGGTCACCTCCACAGGTGCACTGCTCTTTTATACCCCTTTACGCGAAAAGACCAGAATACCCTCGACTGGGCACCAGAATTACATGTGGTGGCACGATATTTTGACCGCAAAAAACATACACCGGGTGCCTCCCTAGACACAGTCGCTGACAGGCATGGCCCACAAGCGGGTTACCGCACACAGCAGCGAGGCACGTCCAAAATTGACGGTGAACGAAACGAGATGGGGCGGGGGAACTGCTCACAGGTGCCGATCGGCGGTCCAAATGCTCAAATCGCTCAGAGAGCTCCATACTTACCGCGGTTCTTATTTCTGGATATATGTATGAAACTCAACACAATTGATGATAATATATATAAAATAAAATTATGAATATTATTTACATACTTTAAATTGTTTGTGAGAGAAGCCCCGCTGAGAGGTCGAGTGGTGAATGAACTCGCATACGTAGTATCCACATAAAATAGTCTTGGGTGCCTGGTACAAGCACTTTACGAGAATAGAGTTCAATCAAACTGATAAACAAGCATGATAATATTATTAATGAAAATTAGAATCAATTAAAGATGCATGGAACTAGCTAGTACTACTTACTTTGGAGTGTGTAAATCGCAACTCTATGTTTAGACCGGAAACATTTCGGGTGAACTTTTTCCAAACCCTCCCAGGCAAAGAAAATGATTACTTGATATCTGGAAATGAATGAAAGTTGCCGATATGGTCCCGGTATTGATTGAACTTACTTCTGAAGCATTGCAGTCTTGTCCGCATAATCCTACGGATCTTTATGTCTCGAGTCTAAGACATTTACTAATGTCTCGACAAGCTTAATGGATAGCAGAATAAAGTGGTACCTGTGTATGCATAACTCATCAATTACATTACTTAACCTCGAGTAAGTGAAACCGAATATGCAGAAGACAGTAACACTTTCTTGAAGTTGTAAGGAAAAAGTATTTCCCTTTTGTTTTGATGTCTAAGGAACGATTCTAGCAAGTTCTCCTCGGTATCTTTGACTCTGTTTCGTACCGACCATTCATTTACGAAATCTAGGCTAATGAACCCAACATCATAGATTCCTCATTTTTTGCATTTGATGATCTTCAGTATGCATAATATAATGAGGATAATTATATATACATGCAATGAACAAGCTAAACTAGAGACTTAAAAAGTAATAGTTACAAACAGTAGCAAGTCATGAGTTGTTTGTCGAGGGCATGTTGATTGAATAACTAAAATAACTCCACAAATTCAATAGGCATCCAGTCGAGTCCAATGAAGTCGTGCTCTTTTTTAATTCCGATATACATACTATCTTTCCCAGACTCCCCGCAGGTTTTCATGTACCACTCATGCAAATTGTACATTATCATTGTTAGAGGAGGATGATCAGGTTTGACGAGAGGCTTCTCGTGCTCGTATCTGAAGTCTGGTACTTCTACCTCAGCCGTTTAAAAATGCACATCATCACCCAAGTAATCACCAGGATTGGTTCCGGGCAGTAGCATCGGGTGATTAGCGATATCGCTAGACACTTGGAGCGGGGGGCACGATTGCTTCTCCTGTTCGCTGAGCTAGGAATTGTTTTCTCACTTCTTCGTTCTTTGACTCTTGCAGCACTGTAAGTACTTCCTGACCACTGCGCTTCATTGTGTGTCTTTACAATACAGAGGTCATAGTTTGATTGTAGTGGAGGCGGTGATGCTTGCTTCAGGGCATCCATAGTGCGCTTCTCTTTCACCGAATCTCCCGTTTCCTTCGGAGGTGGATGTTTTTGTGCAAAATGGGCCTTCACTTCAGCTTTACTGACTTCATCGTTTTCTTTGTCAGTCCTCTCGTATGGTATATTTGGAAGAGGCTTGGACCAACTTTTTATTTCTTCCCGCCTATTATACTGCTAGCCGCCGGAGCGGCAGCGTCTCTCTTCTGTCGTGGCTGACACGCCGGAAGAGGCGGAGTGGCCTGATGCGCCGGAGGAGGAGGAGGAGGCGGAGTGGCCTGGCGCAACAGAGGAGGCAAAGGAGGAAGCGGAGTGGCCTAACGCAACGGAGCAGGCGGAGTGGACTGACACGCCGGAGAAGGCGGAGCGGCCTGACACGCCGAAGGAGGCGAAGGAGGAGGTGGAGTGGCCCGACGCGCCAGAGGAGGCGAAGTAGTAGTAGGAGGAGGCACAGTGGCCTAACGCGCCGGAGGAGGAGAAGGAGGAGGAGGCAGAGTCTGCTGAGGGTTCTAGTTTGGAAGCTTGATGTACTCTTTTCTCCATAGACAGGTACTCCTCAAAGCATTTTCGAGAAGAATAATACACTCTTCACGTGTAGGGTTGTCAAGCTCTAGCCCCTTAAATCCATCCATTATTTCATCCACCATCACAACAACATAGCCATGTGGAATCGGACGACAATGGAAAGTTCCCTTAGCTCGAGAAGGTAGAACGAAGCCAACCGCCACCTTGAAGGTGAGGTTCTGGAATTTCGTCATTAGCTCGCAATGTTGAGCCTTCGTGATACTATCCACGGGGTAGCGAGGAGCCGTGAAATCAGTCTGAACGAGCTCCATGGAAGCCGCACCGCTTCTCCACTGAGATGATGGGGTAGCTTCTAGGGCGGTGTCGAAGGAAGGATCTTCGTGCCGCTTAGATGGTTGGTCGGTATCTCGCTCGCTCTCAAGTTCCTCTAGTTTTGCTAATCATGCACTGAGCTTCTGCATTTCGCTTGCTTCTATGAGAGAAGAGATTCGATCTACGTACCCTTGAGCATCTATGAGAGGAGAGATTGGATCTACGTACCCTTGAAGATCGCTAAGCGGAAGCGTCAAGGAACATGGTTGATGTAGTGGTACGTCTCCGCGATCCAAATCCCAAGCTGTCCCACGAACTCCCGATCAAGTACCGAACAAACGGCACCTCCGCATTCAGCACACGTGCAACTCGATGAAAATCTCCGCCTTCTTGATCCAGCAAGAGGGAGCGGAGAGGTAGATGAGTTCTCTGGCAGCACAACGGCGTTGCGGCGATGGTGGTGGAGCAATTCTAGCAGGGCTTCGCCTAAGCACTGCTGAAAACTGATCTAGAGGAGAAAACGATCTAGAGGAAGAAGAGGGCAGCACGTGGCAATTAGGGTTGGGGCTGCCCTCAAAATCTCTAGTATATAGAGGAGGGAGGGGAGAGGAGGCAGCCTTAGCCTCTCCTTCAAGGAGAGCTTCGGCCGAAGCCAAGGGGAGGAATCCACCTCCCTTATGGGAGGTGGATTCCTAGTGGGACTACTTCCCTAACTTGGCCCCTACTCTTCCTCCTTCCCCATGCGCATAGGGCCCGTTTGGGCTGGCTGCCCAGCCCACCAGGGGCTGGTGCGCCACCTCCAAGGCCCATGCGGTCCCTTGGGGTATGTGGGCCCCACTTAGTGGTCCCCACAACCCATTTGTCACTCCCGGTACACTGTCGGAAATGCCCGAAACTTTTCTGAAGTTCAAACACCACTTTCCTATATAAAAATATTTACCTCCGGACCATTCCGGAGCTCCTCGTGATGTTCGGGATCTCATCCGAGACTCCGAACAACTTTCGGTCACCACCATACATAACTCTATACTACCGAAACGTCACCGAACCTTAAGTGTGCAGACCCTGCGGGTTCGAGAACTATGCAGACATAACCGAGACACCTCTATGGTCAATAACCAATAGCGGGACCTAGATGCCCATATTGATTCCTACATATTCTACGAAAATCATTATCGATCGAACCTCTATGTCAAGGATTTAGTTAATCTCGTACGGTGTTCCCTTTGTTCTTCGGTATGTTACTTGCCCAAGATTCGATCGTCGATATCTCCATACCTAGTTCAACCTCATTACCGGCAAGTCTCTTTACTCGTTTTGTAATACAAGATCTCGTGGCTAACACTTAGTCACATTGCTTTCAAGGCTTATTGTGATGTTGCATTACCGAGTGGGCCCTGAGATACCTCTCCGTCACACGGAGTAACAAATCCCAGTGTTGATCCATGCCAACTCAGCAGACACCCTCGGAGATACCTATAGAGCACCTTTATAGTCACCCAGTTACGTTGTGACGTTTGATACACACAAGGCACTCCTCTGGTGTTAGTGATTTGCATGATCTCATGGTCATAGGAACATATACTTGACATGCAGAAAACTGTAGCAATAAACTGACACGATCGTATGCTACGTTTATAGTTTGTGTCTTGTCCATCCCATCATTCTCCTAATGATGTGACCCCGTTATCAAATGACATCACATGTCAATGGCTAGGAAACATTGACCATCTTTGATCAACGAGCTAGTTCACTAGAGGCATACTAGGGACAAAGTGTTGTCTATTTATCCAGACATGCAATGTGTTTCCAATCAATACAATTATAGCATGGATAATAAACAATTATCATGAATAAGGAAATATAATAATAAACACTTTATTTATTTCCTCTGGAGCATATTTCGAACAGTCTCCCACATGCACTAGAGTCAATAATCTAGTCCACATCACTATGTGATTTACATTGTAATGAATCGAACACCCATGCAGTTCTGGTGTTGATCATGTTTAGCCCTTGGAAGAGGTTTAGTCAATGGGTCTGCAACATTTAGGTCCGTGTGCACTTTGCAAATATTTATGTCCTTCTCCTCGATGTAATCGCGGATGGAATTGAAGCGTCGCTTTATGTGTCTGGTCCTCTTGTGAAACCTTGGTTCCTTGGCCAGAGCAATGGCACCAGTGTTGTCACAAAACAGAGTCATTGGATTTAGTGCACGGGGCACTACTCCAAGATCTGTCATGAACTACTTCATCCAGACACCTTCCTTCGTTGCCTCTGAGGCTGCGTGTACTCCACTTCGCATGTAGAATCGGCTACCACGCTTTGCTTGGAACTGCACCAGCTTACCGCAACCCCGTTGATGATATATACGTATCCGGTTTGCGACTTAGAGTCATCTAGATCAGTGTCAAAGCTTGCATCGACATAACCCTTTACGACGAGCTCTTGATCACCTCTAGAAAACGAGAAACATCTCCTTAGTCCTTTTCAAGTACTTAAGGATATTCTTGACCGCCGTCCAGTGCTCCATTCCAGGATCACTTTGAAACCTTCCGGCCATACTTATGGAAAGGCTGACATCGGGTCTTGTGCACAACATTGCATACATGATAGAGCCTATGGCTGAAGCATAGGGGATGACACTCATCTTCTCTCTATCTTTTGCAGTCACTGGGCATTGAGTCTTACTCAACTTCACACCTTGTAACACAAGCAAGAACCCCTTCTTGGACTGATCTATTTTGAACATGGTATGTCCTTTGTGAAAGTTTTATCAAGTGTCTCGATCTATCTCTATAGATCTTAATGCCTAATATGAAAGCAGCTTCTCCTAGGTCCTTCATTGAAAATCTCTTGTTCAAGTATTCCTTCACGCTTTCCAGCATTTCTATATTGTCTCCAATCAGCAATATGTCATCCACATATAATATTAGAAACGATATAGAGCTACCACTCACCTTCTTGTAAATACAAGCTTCTCCATAAACTTGTATAAACCCAAACGCTTTGATCACCTCATCAAAGCGCTTATTCCAACTCCGAGATGCTTGCACCAGGCCATAAATGGATCGCTGGAGTTTGCAAACTTTGTTAGCATTCTCTGGATTGACAAAACCTTATGGTTGTATCATATACAACTCTTCCTCAAGGAAACCATTGAGGAACGCTGTTTTGACATCCATCTGCCAAATTTCATAGTCGAAATATGCAGCTATTGCTAACATGATTCTCACGGACTTAAGCATCGCTACGGGTGAGAAGGTCTCATCGTAGTCAACTCCTTGAACTTGTGAAAAACCCTTTGCCACAAGTAGAGCTTCATAGACAGTAATATTACCGTCCGCGTCCGTCTTTGTTCTTAAAGATCCATTTATTCCGAATGGCCTTTCGCCCTTCAGGTAATACTTCCAAAGTCCATACTTTGTTTTCATACATGGATCCCATCTCAGATGTCATGTCCTCTAACCATTTCTCGGAATCCGGGCCCATTATCGCTCCTCCATAGCTCATAGGTTCATTGTTGTCTAACAACATGACCTCCAAGATAGGGTTGTCGTACCACTTAGGACCAGCATGTGCCCTTGTCAACCTATGAGGTTCAACAGCAACTTCATCCAAAGTTTCATGATCATCATCATTAACTTCCTCTTCAACCGTCATTGGCTCCACACAAACATCTTTCTGCGCTACGCTACTCTCGGTTGAAGTAAAGGTTCAATAACTTCATCAAGTTCTATTTCCCTCCCACTCAATTCTTTCGAGAGAAACTCTTTCTCAAGAAATGTTCCATTTCTAGCAAAAAACACTTTGCCTTCGGATCTGAGATAGAAGGCATACCCAACTGTCTCTTCTGGGTATCCTATGAAGAGGCATTTCTCCGCTTTTGGTTCCAGCTTTTTAGGCTGAAGCTTTTTGACATAAGAATCACATCCCCAAACTTTAAGAAATGACAACTTTGGCTTTTTGCCAAACCGCAGTTCATACGGCGTCGTCTCAATGGATTTTGATGGTGCCCTATTTAAAGTGAATGCTGTTGTCTCTAATGCATAACCCCAAAACGATAGTGGCAAATCGGCAAGAGAGATCTGTCACGCCCAAGATGCGACCCTATCCTTATTTTGGCTCGAGGGCCTTGACAGGGATAGGAGCGCATCTCATCATGTTGCAAGAATGGATATCATTATAACTACTCATGTACAGAAGAGATGAGTATATGGAATTGGCTTAAACTCGCCACAACACTACATAAATTTCACATCAATACATGAACATATTCAAACATCATACAGAAGAGCAGGGTCTGACTACGGACGAAATCAAACGATAAAATGACATCCATCCTTGCTATCCCGGGCTGCCGCCTAGAACCCATCCTAGATTGATGAAGAAGAGAAGAACTCCAATCAACAAGCATCTCTCTCACGTGAAAGCACCACATTAGCTGTACCTGCAACTGTTGTTGTAGTAATCTGTGAGCCACAGGGACTCAGCAATCTCATTTCCAAGGGTATTAAGACTATTAAAGCTTAATGGGTGAGGTATGGTTAAGTGGTGAGGCTGCAACAAGTGACTAAGAATTTATTTGAGTGGCTAACGTACGAATGCAAAAAGTAAAGTATGGTGGTCTACGCATAACGGACGTGAACAAGAAATGATCACCAACTGATCCTAAACACCTACTTATGTCAAACATAACCCCACCGTGTTCTCTCTCGGACAAGGACTCATGAGAAGAGACAATCACGGTTACGCACACAGTTGGTGTATTTTATTAGAGTTTACTTCAAGTTTGCTATGATTGGGTGTTAAACAAAGAATCGAAGTTTGCCACATAATCGCGTGTACGGCTTTCCGAAGGATTTAACCCTGCAGGGGTGCTCCAACTCATTCATCACAAATTAACCACACACCACGAGAATAACCTCAACCACGGATCTCTTGATCATCCTAGGCAATTCCATAGGAAATCCGACACCTCGAGATAGCCCGAAGAAGATGAGAGTTCCTCACGCAATACGTTCAAGAAAGGTAAAACAAATCCAGGAAGGCCACCCGACGTGTCGACGAACCCGATAAGAGTCGCGTATCTCGTTCTCAGGACACGACCGGATGAACACTACGTACGGCGACCTGATAGAAATCCCTCGAGTTGCCCCGAGGTGGCCCCACAAGTGGCTCTGTTTTGGACCAACACTCATGAGGAGCACTGGCCCGGGTTGTTGATTAAAGATCCGCGGGTGTCGGCGGGTCCCTATGCAATTTTATTAGTTATTAGGAAAATATAGTACCAATGTTGGGCCTTGCCATACAAGTTTTATCCCAAAACGAAAATCAAGGGGGTCCCCATAACAACCCCGAGCATGTTAGGAGCACTCAATTATGGAACATAACACCGATACACAAGTAACTAGGGGCGGCAAGAGTGGAACAAAACACCGAGCAAAAGGCCAAGCCTTCCACCCTTTACAAAGTGTATAAGTGCATTAAATTAAATAGCAATAATATTGTGATAACAAAAGAATGTCCATGTTGTCACATGGGAGCAATTGCACCTGCAGTTAGAAACGTTGTAAGAAGGGCTGAGCAAGCGGTAACATAGCCAAACAATGGTTTGCTGGGATGTGGAGGGGTTAGAGGCTTATCATGTCAATGATGGGAGGCTTGTCAAACAAGTGGTAGGTAGCATGACATAACGATAAAAGCGGGACAACTAGCATAGCAATGATAGTAGTGGCATCCAAGGAAATGTGTCATCTTGCCTGAGATCCCGCTTGGAGAAAAACGAGTCCATGAAGAAGATGAGCCAACGTAGTCGAACGAATCCTCACACTCCAAACGCTTTCGGAACTCTATTGAGAAGGAACAAACCGAAAACAACAATCAACACGCGATAGCACCACAACATATGCATGACATGATGCGTAAACAAATATGATGCATGTCCGGTTTAAATATGCAAGGCATGGCAATTCACACCAGACAACTACTACACATTAAAGTGAAGCTCAATATGCAACGAGTTGCATATTGAAGAAACTCCACGCTCGAATTATTTTGTTGACTCTCGTTTAGGAACATGACAATATTAAATTTTGTTTAACATGGCAAATGGTGAAGCATAACAACTATATCATCTAGGCATTTTAAATGGGCCCAGAAGCAACATATAGCATATCCGGAACGTCCCCATATGCAAATTATGAATTCGGTCCAGATCTGTCCTAACACCATTTTATAATTATTAAACATGGAAATAAAGTGTGGCATGAGATTCTACACGTTTTTCTAGTCAAGTTACATGTATAAAACATTTTCAACGGAGCTACGGTTCAAAAGTTATTAAATAATTCATATCGGCATGCCAATTATGCAAAAACAATGGAAACAACAAGTTAATCAATTTAAACACATGTGAGAGTCAAATATTGTGAATCTATACAAAATTTTAGACAAGTTTCATATATAAAGTTTTTTAATCCGATGCACGGTTGATAAGTTATTAAATGCCTGAAGAACGGGGTTTTTTCTGTAAATATAAATTCATTGGATAATTAGCAATTTCACAGAACTAGTAAAAAAACTTGTACGGGCCGAATCTGGACACAACTTAATAAAATGTGCACGGGCGGGCTTTACGGGGCTAGCGCTCACCTTTGGCCTGATGGGCTGACTCGAAGGCGAGGTGGGCCACGGGCGAGGCACTCGGTCAACGGGGCGGATCGGGCAAGCGAGCGGCGCTCGTCCTCCTGCTCCCGCATGAAGGCAGGGCGGCAGCGGCTGTCGAGACCGGACCTCCGGCGGGCTGAGGCGGCGAGGCTGGCCAGAAACGGGCTAGGGGTGGCCGGATCTGGTGAACCCCGACCGGATCTGGGCGGCGGCGAGCGGATTAGGGCCAGCGGCGGATCTGAGCATCCATGATGGCAGGATGGATAGGGCGGCCAGGGGGGCGCGAGGCGGCTGGCGATGGGTCTGACGGCTGGGACGGTGAGGCTCCTCCGGAGGGCGAGGTGGCGGGGGCCGGTCACCGGAGGGCGAGGCGGCGGCGGAGCTCGGCGGCGTGGCGAGGCCTCTCCTCTCCTCGTCCGGAGCCAGGGACGGGAGCGAGGCAGGCGGCTCGGGCGCCTACGGGCTACGGCGGCAGGGTTCGGGCCCGGACGGGCTCCCAGATGGGCTTGGCGGGCCCTGCGGCTGGTGGGAGGCTGCGGTGGGAGACAGGGGTGGAGTGGCGGCGGCTGGGGTTGGGTGTGCACGCAAAACAAGGAAGAGGGGCTAGGGTCTACTTATAGCAATTAGGGGCTAGGATTAGGGAATTTTTGCCCGGTTTCAGACCCTCCAATCGCGATCGGACGACTCCGGTCACGAGGATAGGCTAGCGGGGTTGGTGGGCCATGTAGGTGGGATAGGTGGAGATGAGAGGGAGGTTGCGTCCTGTGACATGAGTTTTAAACAGCGAAAAACGTGCGATGAATAACCGATGATCGCACTGCTATGGTTGACCGATGGGGTATCAAACGGCCTGGGAATGCGACGAAATTTGGCAGGCGGTCTATCTACACTATAATAAGATGGCATGCCAGGTTTCGACCCAATCCGAGAATATTTTATGCGCACCTTAAAAACAATATTTTTATCGATGTCGCGGGCACGTGTATGTGTGGTTGGTCTCGAAACGGGCAACAACAAGAACGGAGAGAACCGGCAACTACGAATGGATGCAAGTTTTTGGAAACAAGTGATGCAGATGATGCGAATGATGCAATGATGAATCCAACAACCAAACAAAACACAGGTGAGAAAGCGAATAAAAGGGAATCTTCTGGAGCATCGGTCCCGGGCTGTTACAACTCTCCTCCACTACATGAGGATCTCATCCCGAGATCTAAGAATGAGAAGGGGAATAGAAAGAGCAAGTGGTAAACTTAGTTGCTTCTCTGACCAACAAGTGAAGCCAATGATGATTGAAGGTTCAAAAGAGATGAAGAACGACATGAGGAACAAGAAAGAATTCACAAGAAATTTCGGCAGCACTTCGGTAGGATAGAGAAGAAAAATTTGATATGATGGAGAGAAATTGAAAGAGAGACACCAAACTTCGGTTGGATTGGAATCAAAACTTTGTAAGATGGAGGGATCATGAAATATTTCATAGCACTCCGGTAAATGGACAAGCAAGGGAAGAACATGATATTGAGAAAGCAAGATGATAGATTGAAGATAGCAACATCACAAGGCCTCCAGAAGAAAAGAATAGATACTAGATCATTGGAAGGAAAAGAACGGAGAAGAAAATGACAACTTCTACCACCATTGAACTTGAGAAGCATAGGGTGAATAGAGTTATTGAAAACCATCAACGAAAAGAATAGCTTGTTATGTCTTGTGGAAAACATCTCAAAATTATGAGGTGGAAACTTGCCACAACAGAAACAATTGATTGCTTCAGAGCAACAAGATAAGCAAAACTTCTTTCACCAAGAGGTGGAGGAGACACTTGAATCATTTATAACACCATGATAGCAACAATCTTTGAGAAATTCCTTAGGTGAAATCCAATCTAAGATAACTTCGAGAAAGGAATGATGGGTTTACTTATCTTATTCTTGACAATTTTCCTTCGAGACTCCTCATAATCAAGAATTTAATAATACCATCTCAAAATACAATGGAAAAGGAATTGAACTTAGAAATCCAAGATAAGGAACATTTGAGCACCTCCAATAAGAATCTTGAAGAACACTTCGAGAAAGAATTATAGCCTTACAAACCACCATGAAGGACCTCTTGGGGAACACCGGGAAGAAAGGACGATCAAATGAATGAGGTTGAGAAGAATAGATTATGATGTTGCAAGGATTTAGATGAAGCTTCGCGATGAGATACTTGAGAAACTAGGAATTCCAGAAAGAAAAGATAAGCAACTTATAACCAAGAATTAGATGCCATGAATACTCCGGAAGAAGGATTGAAATCACCTTGACGAAACTAGAATAAGTATTATGTTATGCTTATCCTTCATCAAGTTAAATTGATGACAATCAACGGATTTCGCACACCACTTATTCTTCTTGCAAAGAATTGAAGAGAGAGAGATAGATCACAAACTTTGAGAAGTCTTGAACGAGAACACCAATAAGAAATAGAAACTAAAGAGGATAATACAAATGAATGATATAATCATGAGAATGAAGAGAGCATGATCCACCTAATAAAGAACTTGAACGAAGCACCAGAATAATTGAGATACGAACGAAGGGAGAACAATTGAGAAGAATTTGAGAACGAAAGCCGAAAGCTGAGAACAAAGAAATCTTCTAAAATGATGGCCTTCGGAGGATCGATAAATGAGAACACCTATGGAATGCACCAGATAGATAAGGATGGATTTACTCATGATGAAAAACAATTTGAGATGATAGCAACAAGCTGGAACCATGAATCTCTAGGAAGAATGGATTAAGAATTAAGACAACTCTCCTTTGGTCTTCATTGTTGAGAATGATGACGAGAATCAACACTACGAATTACCAAGACATTCTGGATTAACGAATAAAGAAGGTTGAGCGAACAATGAAAATAATTCGAAGCGATCATGAAGAAGGAATATGACTGATGAAAATCATTCTTACATCATATTGAAAAGAACTTGAGGACATCTCCGGAAAGGATAGAAGAGCCAGGTAAGATCGTGGGGAAAAACTTGTGGGTTATGGGCCCACTCAAAATAAACCACCGTTGAAACAATTGATTAGAAAGAGACATTGCCCCAAAAAATTAAGAACTTGATGAGGTGAGAACCTCGAAATAATTAAGAGGATATGAATGGAAATTAAAGTCTTCTAAGATATCTTCAGCACTCCAGATAGAACATAAAGGGATGAATTAATAAGAAAGGCTTGGAAAAGAAATTCCAACATGGAAACCATTGAACGAATAAGAAAGGATATGATGAACAACGAGAGATTGAATTGAATCCATCGGAGAAGATGACGGGGTTATTACCACTCGGTAGGCCAAAGCAATAGGGTCCTCCCCCTTTCGCTTCAAAGAAAAACTACGCGGTCGGCTGGTCGAGGCCGGCTGGAGGACGTCCGCTGGAGCTGGCGCCGGCTAGCGCCCCAGACGGCTGGTCAAGGAGCCGGTCCGATTCTCGGCCGGTTGGGCATGGCCGGCTGCCTCTGCGCCGCCTCTTCCATTGACCCTAGGACGGACATGTGACGTCACGTCCCTCTGCGCGCGGGTACGGCGACACGACGTGACCGGCACGACGGGCGGCCCTATGGCTACAGTGGCCGCTGACGCACTGCAGCGCGTTGCTACAGTCTGGCCGTCCCGGCCACTGACCTCGACGAGTGCGACCGGGTGAGGGAACAGTGCCGACATGCCCTCGAACACTTGATTACCTGCCTTGGCGTGGCTACAGCACGGCCGGCCGTACCGGAGACTTCGGCCGGCTAGCGCTAGGCAATGCCCCCCGGGCGACCCGTGCCGTGGTAGGTGGGCGAGGGCCAATCGTAGAGCCGGCTGGCGGCCCCAGTGGGAGATGGGACCGCTCAGCCGGTGGACCCCACCGACGACGAGACGACACGAATGGTGGGACCCCTGGCCAGCCGGAGAGACTGCCAGCCGGGTCCCCCCGTCCTTGTACTTAGAACATATTATAAGAGCCGAGGGGTTGGCCTATAACCCCCCCGAGCCCCCATGCAATGAGAGGGATGATCATCCTCGCACACACACACAGCTCTCAAACCCCCTCTAGCAGTGGAGGAAGACGAGCCGGCTACTCCTTCTTCCTCCTCCAAACATAGCTCCAGGAGCGCCCTTGTATACGCACTCATCCATCCAACTAAACCAAGCAGGACTAGGGGTGTTACCTCCTTCGGAGGGCCCTGAACCTGGGTATATCGTGTGTCATCACCGCTTGTGCCCAATCTCGCACCCGGAGCCCGTCGGCGTCCTCTGGCCCCAACCACCCTTGATAAGCCACCCTATGGCATCTATCGTGAGAAAACGACGACAGTTGGCGCCCACCGTGGGGCCGTACGCGGTGCCGGCCGGATTCATGCTCTGGGCGGGACCCCACGCCATTCCCTGTCGTCGTCGCACGTCCAGGCGAAACCGCAGGCTCGTGAGGCTTGCTCTGGCATGCCCTGCGGGCAACTCCGTCGGCCTCACGGCCGACATCGACGCGCTCACCGAGTGCTTCAGCAAGCTCAGCCTCGCCGAGACTCCGGCCGCTGACGAGTACCCCGCGCAGGTGCTCGTCTGCGCTGGTCCGCCCACGGTCATGGGCGCACTCGCTATGACTCAGTCCAGCGGCTCTCACGGCCGCGTGGGAGTAATGGCTATCAACTCTCCCACCGCTTTCGGACGGGCGTGGGCTGCAGCTAGCACTGTTGCTGCCCGTGTCGGCACGTCCGACCCGCTTGGCGTGGCCCTTCGGGGATTGAGCACTCCTATCGCCCCGATGGCGAACCCCGACACCGCCGCAGCCAATCTCGACGCGGTTCGTCGCCTCCTATTCAAGGACGCCACCGCCCTCGTGGCCACGTGGCGCCGCATGGAGGCAGCCCAGCGGGAGTACGCTTCCGCCTATGGACTCACCCCGGCTGGCACCGAGCCCAGCCGGCGTGGGGCCGTGCGTGACCGCGGTCACGTGGTCGCCGAAATCCTCGGCGGCAAGATGCCCGTCTACGACACCCCCGCAGCCAACCTGCGGGCTCTCAAGGTGGCCTACGAGGAATTGGCCACCTTGGAGGGCGAAGAGCATACCGCCCATGAGCGCCACATCAAGGAGCTCATTGATGCTGCTGATGCGCAGCAACATCTGCTCGCGATGGGCGGCACCGCCACCGAAGGCCCCCGGCCTGAGCGCGAGCACACGGGAACTGCCGTCTGCCAGGCGGCCCAGTACTCCTGCTCCCCTCGCGTGTCCGACCGCCGGGACGAGATGAACTACCCCCGGCCCTCTCAGTCGCCGGGGAGCGAGCAGCCGGCTATTAACAGCCGGCGCACCAACAACCCGCCTTGAAGCGATCGCCATCATGAAGCACCGACATCCGGCAGCCGGTGCAGCCGAGGGCACATGCCGCCCCCATGATGCGAGTCGGGACAATCGGTTCCACCTACCATCCGCCCCGAGCTCTCGGCTCAGCTCGGACCACGCGTCCCCCGCAGCGAGAACGACGCCCGCAACCACATTGTCAAACTCGCGCAATTCGCCCTCCTTGAGGAGGAGGGCTCGATTGGTCCAGCCTGCTTTGGCCCCCGGATCCGCACCAAGCCTTTTCCAACCGACTTCACGCTTCCTCGGGACACCCCGAAATATAACAGGTCCGCCAAGCCCGAGGACTGGCTGATCGACTACACCGCCACGGTTGGCATCGCCAGGGGGAACAAGCGCGTAGCCATTTGCTACGCCCCCTCATGTTGATCGGCTCGGCCCGCACCTGGCTCAACAGCCTGGCAGCCGGCAGCATCAACACTTGGACGGACTTTGAGGAGGCCTTCGTCCGCAACTTCACCGGTACCTATAAGCGGCATGGACATCCCTGTGAACTTGCTATGTGCGTTCAGGGGCCAGACGAATCCCTCCGTGACTACCTTACTTGATGGACCAAGCTTCACAACTCCTACGAGGGGGTGCACGAGGTACAAGCCGTGCAGTACTTCATCGAAGGCTACCGAGACAACACCCTCTCAAGCACAAGCTTCTGTGCTCCGAGCCGGCTACGCTTGCCGAGCTCATGACCAAGGCGGACAAGTACGCCACGGCTATTTCGGCCATCCGGGTCAAGACGACCCCGCCTGCTAAGGCAACAACGACACCGGCCACGACCCGGATGGCTTCCGACAACCGGCAGCTGCAAAACAACAAGCGCAAGAACGACCAGCCGGATCCCCGCTACGGGAGCCGGTAGGTCAATACCATAGAGGAGCAAGAGCCGGCTGTCCAGTCTTCTGGCCAGCGCCAGCGCACTGGCAAGGCTGCTTGGCAGCTGAAGCTCACCTTCGAGCAAATGCTCGACCTCCCCTGCAAGAACCACTCAGGGGCCAAACCCTCTACGCACATGCTCCGGCAATGTAGCTTCTCACGGCGATTGGCCCGGGGGGACGGCCTTCCGGCTCCTCCCATGCCGCCAGCCCGCGCCGGCCCCGGCGCCGACCCAGAACGACGGTCGTTTGATCGACCAGTTTCCCAACCAAGACGGTTGTTACGTCGTCTTCACTAGTGAAGAGACGGGCAAACATTCTCAATGCCAGCTCCATCGCGAGGTGAACGCCACCATGCCGGAAACTCCCCAGTTCATGCACTGGTCGGAGAAGCCGATCACTTGGAGCCAGGCCAATCACCCTGCTGTGATGCCGAATCCCGGTAGCTATGCCTTGGTCCTCGACCCCACCATCGCCACCAAGGAACGAACTTGCCGCTTCTTGCGGGTGCTGATAGATGGTGGCAGCAGCGTCAACATCCTCTACCTCGACACTATGCACAAGCTGGGGCTGAAGATAGAAGACCTGCAGGCGAGCTGGACGATCTTCCACGACATCGTGCCTGGGAAGTCCTGCTCCCTTGTCGGCAAGATCACGCTCGACGTCCTCTTCGGTGGACCCGGCCACTTCCGCCGCAAGCCAGTGCTGTTCGAGGTCATGGACCTCGCAAGTCCCTACCACGCGCTGCTGGGCCAGTCGGCCCTTGTCAGGTTCATGGCGGTCCCCCATTACGCCTACCTCAAGCTCAAGATGTCGTGCCGCAAGGGAATCATCACCATCACGGGTGACTACAAGATGTCGCTCGAGTGTGCTCGAGACGGCAGCCGGCTGGCTGAAGCCCTGGAGATCACCGAGGAGAAACGGCAGCTCGACCGACTCGTGGCCCTTGCTGCCAGCCAGCCGGCCATGCCGGCTCCTCCCTCGTGATCTGTCGGCGAGGCCTCCTTCCAGCCATCCAAAGACACCAAGCAAATCCCGCTCGACCCGACCAACCCGGCTCAGTGTGTCACCATCGACTCCCGCCTCAACAGCAAATAGGAAGGCGAGCTCGTCGACTTCCTTCTTGAGAATCGGGACATCTTTGCATGGTCCCCCAAGGACATGCCAGGTGTTCCGAGGAAGTTCGCCAAGCACAAACTCCATGTCGGCCGAACGTCAAGCCGGTCAAGCAACCCCTGTGCCGCTTCTCCGAGGAGAAGCGGCATACTATAGGCAAAGAGATCGCCCGACTGCTCGCAACCGGGTTCATCATGGAAGTGTTCCACCCGGACTGGCTGGCCAACCCAGTCCTGGTGCTAAAGAAGAACAAGACCTGGCGCATATGCATCAACCACACTAGCCTGAACAAGGCATGTCCCAAGGACCCATTCGCCCTGCCGCGGATCGATCAAGTCATCGACTCCACGGCCGACTACGATTTGCTGTCTTTGCTGGACGCCTACTCAGGCTACCACCAGATCAAGCTGGACCCGGAAGACCGACTCAAGACCTCCTTCATCACGCCCTTCGGGGCCTACTGCTACATCACCATGTCCTTCTACCTGAAGAACGCAGGCACCACCTTCTAGCGGTGTATGCAAAAGTGCCTCCTGCCTCAGATAGGCAGGAATGTCCATGTCTACGTCGACGACATCATCGTCATAACCAAGAAGCACTTCAGCCTCCTCGATGACCTCCGGGAGACCTTTGCAAACTTGCGCGAGTACAAGATCAAGCTCAACCCAGAGAAGTGTGTCTTCGGCGTCCCGACCGGTCAACTCTTGGGTTTCTTCGTGTACGCTCGTGGCATCGAAGCTAACCCCGAGAAGATCAGCGCAATCGAGCTCATGCCCAAGCCGGCCCGGCTCCATGACGTCCAGAAGTTCACCGGCTGCCTCGCTTCGCTCGGCCGGTTCATCATCCGGCTGGGGGCGAAGGCCGTGCCCCTCTACGGGCTCCTTCGCAAGACGGCTCTAATCGAGTCGGGCCAAACCAAGAAGCCAGGCATTTTCGACTGGCCTGATGAGGTGGACGAGGCTTTCCGTAGCCTCAAGAAGGCTCTCACCCACGCGCCCATCCTGGCCGTGTCGGATTAGAAGGAACCCTTACTTGTCTACATCGCAGCGACCACCCGCGTCATCAGTGTTGTCCTGGTGGTCGAGCGGTCGGAGGAGGGCAAGTCCCTACCGGTCCAACGACCCGTCTACTACCTTAGCGAGGCCCTCTCCGCATCCAAGCAGAACTACCCCCAATACCAGAAGATGTGCTACAGCAGATACTTCGCTGCCAAGAAGGTCAAGCAGTACTTCCAAGAACATGCCATCACCATGGTGAGCACGGCTCCGCTCGGCGAGCGGCCAGGACTCCACCGTCCGGATCACCAAACGGGTCATCGCCCTCACCGATCACGAGATTCGGTACGAGCCAAGAACCGCCATCAAGTCACAGGCATTGGCTGACTTCCTCGTCGACTGGGCGGAGACGAAGTTCGTGCCGCCTCCCCGAGACTCCACGCATTGGCGCATGCATTTTGATGGCTCAAAAATGAGGACCGGCCTGGGTGCCGGCATAGTCCTCTCCTCCCCCTAGGGCGATCAACTCAACTACGCCCTCCAGATCCAATTCGCCGCCTCCAACAACATGGCTGAGTACAAGGCCATCGTCCATGGCCTCCGGCTCGCCAAGGAGATCAGCATCAGGCGCATCCTCTGCTTTGGCGACTCCGACCTCGTGGTGCAGCAAGTCTCCGGCGAATGGGACGCCAAGGATGCCAACATGGCCAGCTACCACTTCCTCGTACAACAACTCACTGTCTCCTTCGAGGGTTGTGAGTTTTATCATGTCCCACGGGCGGACAACGAGGTGGCAGATGCGCTGGCAAAGATCGGCTCCACCCGGCAGGCCATCCCAGCTGGCGTCTCCCTTGAACGGCTACTCAAGCCGTCGATCAAGCCTTCCCCAGAATCAGAGTCAATCTTTGTGCCGGCGGGCGTCGCCGGCCCATGAACGGTCCCGGCCGCCTCTCCGGCACCTTCGCGACCGGCTCCCGAACCGTCGGCCGCCCTGCCGGCACCAATCGAGCCGGCGACGCCCGAGGTGGCCGGCTCCTACAACGTGGTCGTCATGATGACCATCGACCAGCCTGCCCCGGGGGCTGGCGAACTGGCCCCAGGGACTGATCATCTAGTCCCGGGGGGGCTCCTGAGCCGGTCTCGGGGGCTGGCGCGTCGGTCCCGGGGGCTCTCGAGCCGGTCTCGGGGGTTGGCGCGCCGGTCCCGGGGGCTCCCGAGCCGGTCCCTGTCACAGCCCCTGATGGGCCCAACCCATCCTGGTGTTTCTTCTATGGGGCGAGCTGCCCTGGATGAGGCTTTGGCAAGGCAAATCCAACGCCGGGCCGTGGCCTACGACATCATCAACAATGAGCTCGTCCACCATAGCACCACCGGCGTCTTCCAGCGATGGGTCGAGCCGGAAAAGGGTCTGGAGATCCTTCTTGACATCCACCAGGGTGAGTGCGGGCACCTTGCTGCCTCCAGGACCCTGGTGGCCAAGGCTTTCCGCCATGATTTCTTCTGGCCAACTGCTCTCGAGGCGGCCAAGAAGTTGGTTGACGAATGTGAGGGCTGCCAATGCTTCAGCACGCAGAGCCACCTGCCGGCAACGACCCTCCAAACCATCCCCCTCTCGTGGCCCTTTGCCGTTTGGGGGCTTGACATGGAGGGCCCATTCAAGACCACTCGAGGCGGCATGACGCACTTGCTGGTAGTTGTTGACAAATTCACCAGGTGGATCGAGGCACGACCAATCAAGAAGCTGGACGGCCCCACAGCCGTCCGGTTCATCGACGACATCATGGTGCGCTACGGCGTTCCCCACAACATCATCACCGACAACGGCACGAACTTCGCCAAGGGCGCACTCGCGTGTTTCTGCTCCAAGGAAGGAATCCGTCTCGACCTGGCCTCCGTTGCTCATTCGCAGTCAAACGACCAAGTCGAGAGGGCAAACGGCCTCATCTTGTCCGGCATCAAGCCCCGGCTCGTGACACCGCTGGTGAGGTCGGCCGACTTCTGGATCGACGAGCTGCCGGCTGTCCTTTGGAGTCTTAGGACCACCCCAAACCGATCAACCTTCTACACTCCCTTCTTCCTTGTGTATGGGTCCGAGGCGATCATCCCCACCGACATCGAGTTCGATTCGCCTCGGGTCGCCCTATACACGGAGGAGGACGCAAAGGAGGCAAGAGAAGACGACGCCGACCTACTCGAGGAAGCTCACGAACTGGCCTTGAGACGAACGACAATCTACTAGCAGAAGCTCCGGCACTACCATAGCAAGCGGATCTGGCTGCTCTCCTACCGCGATGGAGACCTGGTCCTCAGGCGGATCCAACGAATAGCCGAAAAACACAAGTTGTCCTCCCCATGGGAGGGCCCGTTCATCATCAGCAAGGCGTTGCACAACAACGCATACTACCTAATAGACGCCCATAAGCTGCAGAAGCGCAAAAGAGATGCCTCTAGCGAAGAGACAGAGAGCCCATGGAACACGGCGCTCATGGACCCGTTTTACTACTGAAAAACCAATGTATGTATGTATCCCCACCCTTTTGGGCTTATGAATGAAATGGGCGCCCCAGGCCGGCTCTTGGGGCGTGCCCCGTTTCGTTTCCCTCACTCACCGGCTCCCCGACCCGGCTCCCGGGCCCGAGGGCTAGCCAGCTGGACCTAGAACGCTTCTCCAGAAGCTGGCTAAGTAATGTGAGCTGGCCAAACCTCCCCACCCTTACCAGCTAGATAACCGGCTCTCGACTGTACGGCTGACGGGGCCTCGGGGCGGCAAGGTTTGTCTCACACGAAAGGTTAAACGAAGGGAGGCCCGGGCTAGGCCCAGCCGGACCATTGTCGCGTCTCTACCACTCTACTTATCCCAAAAGGCCCTCGCGATTCCTAAGTTCTGATCCGGCTCCCCTGAGGCGGACGCCCCGACCCAGCTACAGACCGGCTCCCGGCTGTGGGGCTAGCGGGGCCAAAACCAAAGGAGAAAAGGAGAAGGACCAAAAGAATCAAGCAGTGAAAGAAGGATAAGGACGAGTCGGCCTGAGTAACAAGGCAAACACGCTAAATATTCATAGCTTAAATGTTAAGACAAAAGTGGCTCACGACCAGCATAGTTCATTACATAAAACACCCCCAGTGGGTGGATTCAAGCCTAACTTGCAGGGAGAGAAAAGAAAAAGATAAAAAATTCCCGGGGGCTCAGGCCACCGGCGCGTCGCCAGCCACCGCGTCGCTGGGCGGCTCGGCTCTTGCCTCGGAGGTGGTCGCAGCCTTCGGGTCAGCCTCCTTGGCCTTCGACGCGGGCTCCTCGGTTTCGGCCATCTTGCCGCTCGAGTTGGTGCTCTCATCGGCAACCTCATAATCCGCCGGGCCTTGGGGGATGCCGAAGGAGTCCTCGAGCAATGGTTCGTCGTCCTTGCCAAGGGTCGGCAGGAAATCGTCCGCGTCGACATACGATGCGAGCTCGTTGGCCCGGTGGATAGGGGCCGGCTCACGAGCCTCCTGCTCCGCGGCTGGCATGTGCCGCATGGTCACCAGCCGTAATGAACCGGAGCGCCATATGCGCCCCGGCTCGGGCGGCCTACGCCTTCCAGGCTTTGAGGCGGGGGACGGCGTGCTCCAGCCACTGGGCCACACGGTTTGTCGGAGCTCCCCCGTGACCTGGCCATAATGCGGCAATAACCTCTTTGCCTGCTGTCTTCAGCCAATCCACACTCCGCTCAAGATGGGTCATCCACATCTTGATGGCGAGCCTGATCTCATCCATGTCCCACGGGGCTTCCTGCTCGATAGATTGACCCCGTTCCCGAAGGTACTCTCGGTGCTCCTCGACGGCGCATGCAGCGTGACACTGAATTTTTGGGAAGCACCCTAAGGGAAAGAAGAAGAAGGAAGAAAGGCGAATCAAAACACAAGAATCAGCAAAGGGAAAAGCGACTGGCTGGAGAAGAGAGGGAAAACACTTACCCTCAATGGCGTCGTCCACCCCAAGGGCGAAGTTGAGCGCCGCCATCTGCTCCGCCTCCACAGCCGCCTCCGACGCGGCAAGGGAGCCACGGACCTCCTCAAGCATACTCTCGAGGCGGGTCACTTCGTCTTGGAGGGTGGTGGTCCTTTGGGCGGCGTCAGATGCCTCCTTGATGGCCGCCTCCCGGTCCACCACCTCCTTCGTTGGCTCGGCTTTGAGCCGGTCCCGGACCGCCTCCCCGTCCACCAGCAGCACGGCCAGCCGGTCCTTCTCCTGCGTGGCCGCCTGGACGTCTTGCGCCAGCCGGTCCCACTCGGAGATGAGCCTGATCTTCTCCTCCCGAAGGATGGCCAGGTCACCTGCAAGACACGACAAGCGTCAGCCGGCTCTCGGGGGCTGTGTTCCCCTCCTGCGAAGTCCAAGTGGCCTTGCACGTGCGCCAACTCCTCCTCCAGGCGGTAGAAGCCGTATTTTCCGCGGTCGTGGATGGTGACCGCCTCTTTGAATAGCTTCTGCCGTAGGGAGGTTCCCTCCTGTCAAAAGGAAGCAAAGGTCAAGACACGCTCAAAAGAGATTCAGCCCGGCTGCCTGTCAGCCGGTCAGCCGGCCCGCATCTCGGGGGTTACATCCAGTGGGTGCGCTCACGCGCCCCCACTGGGAACTCAAAGACAAAGCAATCGGGCTTACCTATGCACGTTGGAGCGCGACGTCTGCTGCCTCCGCGAACCGGGCCAGCTCCTGCTGGCATTGGTCCAAGACGCTCCCCAAGTCCCCGAAGGAGAGGACCGGGCCGCCCGCCTGGGGTGCCGGCAGGTCTGGCGCACGCGCCAACGCCTCCCAATCTCGGAGCACCTCCTGCATCGACCGCAGGGTCCTCTAGGCCTGGCCGCCTCTGCCACCCAGGCTCGCCGTGGTGCCGGCCGCCAGGGGCGGGTTGATGACGGCAAGGGCCCGGGAGTCGCTTCCCGCTGGCCCCCCGCCCAGCACCGTCGCTGCCTCTGCTTCCTGCCGCTCTGGCGCGACGATCGCGACGGAGGGCACCTCCACCTCCATAGCCACCGCCTCCTGCGCCGCCTCCGATGCTGCCTCTGGGGCCACCGGGGCCTCCGGCACCTCGACCCGGGCCGGCTCGGTCATAGGCGGGGTCACCTCTGGCACCTCGGGCCGGGCCGCCTCGGGAGCCGGCTCCGTCGCCGCCGACCTCGCTTGGGCCGCCTCCTGTGCGGACGGGGGCACCGGCAGGTCCATGGCCGCTCCGTGCGGCTCGCTCGACGGAGTCCTCGACATGCGGGTCGATTCCGCCGCCGAGTTTGACGCTCGCGAGTGATCCGCCGACCTCCGCCACCTCCAACTGCTCAAGGTCCCGGAGTGCGAGGCCCCTCCTCGCGTCTCGGACTTGAAGGCTTACAGCTCCACGAGCCTCCTCTTCTCCTCCCACTAGGTGTCCGCATGCTCGCGGGCCAGCCGGCTGGCGGCATCCGTCGGATCTCTCGCCGGCTCCTCCTCGTGGAGCTCAATGGAATCACTGCAGCGCCTAAGGACTGGTTATTTTTACCAGCTGGCAACCTGTAAGAAAACTCACATAAGGAAAAATACTTACGGCTTCCGCGCGGCCACCTTCACCCGCTTCGGGCCGAGCGGCGGGGCCGCCACCCCCCTGAGCGGGCCTCTTCCCTCGGCCGGCTACTCCGGCCGCCGGGGCTTGAGCCGGCCGCTCCTCGCTCCTCCAACCCTGGCATGCTGAGGGAAGAGGCTCGTTCAGAATCATTAATTCATCATAATCGTCGTCGTCCGTTCAGTCTTTGATCGTGGGGGCAAGAAGGAACTCACCCGCTCCGCTGGGCTCCCCGGCCGCGCCGGACCCTCCGGCTCTGCTGGGAGCGCCGGATCGTGGGTTGGCCGGCTCGTCGACTCCTCCCGAGGAGTCCACCCCCTCCTTCGGGGGGCCTCCTGTCTCGTAGTCGTTGGAGTCCGAGTTTCCACGCTCCGCCTTGAAGATCTGAGGATGCGGGCCGTCCGGCGTATTCTGTCACACCAGCAGCTGCAGTCAGCACATCAAAGTAAGCTCTCCAACCGGCTGTGGCTGGGAAGTATCCAACGAAGAAGAAATCGCCTCGACGAAAGACTTACCAGGGGTGGGCAATTGATGCGGTCGTACGGCTCCATGTCGAAGGACCACGACACGGGCTTTAGCTTGAACGTCACAAGGGCGTTCACCCGCTTCGCCACCTGAGCCGGCATCAGCTTGATGGTGGACAGCCGGCAGGGGTTGCACCGACCGGACATGTCGCAGATCTGGTGCGGCCTCAGCTGGAGGGGCAATACCCGGCGTGAGATAAAGGCCGCCACCAGGTCAGCGGTGACTAGCCCCTCGGAGTTCTTCAACTGCGTGACCCGTCCAAGCTCCTCCAAGGCCACGCCGCGTGGGGCAGCCCCCAGCCAGTTTAACTGGGTGGACTGCCTGTCAACAAATGATGGCAGCCAGATGTAGTCCGTTTTCGGGTCGGCGTTCTTCACATAGAAGAACGTCCGATGCTACCCCTTGATGGAGTCGATAAGAGAAAGAGGGAGGAAGCGCGCGACGCTGCGGCTGCACACCACCGTGGCCCCGTAGGCGTCGCTTTTCAACGACTTGAGATATAAAAGCGCATTGAAGAAATCGATGAAGGGAAGAACTTTGAGGTACCTCTCGCACAGTGTCACGAAAGCGGAGAGGTACAAGATCGAGTTGGGGCCGAGATTATGCGGCTGGAGGTCGAAGGTGTCAAGAAGAAAGCGGAAGAAGAGACTCACTTGGAGCCCGAAGCCCCGGGAGAAGTGCTAGAGGAACACGACGTGTTCCCCTGGTTGTGGCGCCGGCGCCACCTCCTCGCCCGACGCGCGTGCAACCACCCGATCCTTCGGCGGCAACATGCGCGCGCGGCGGAGCTCGGCGATGTCCGCCTCGACCATAATGGACCCAGCCCATCTCCCGCCGCATCCATCGGCTATCGCGGCGGCGGTGCAGCATGCGGGCGCGGTTGCGTGTTTGGGCGTGGTGTCACGCGGGGAAGGCAAGGAAGCAAGGGAGACGAGCAGCAAGGGGGCGAGTGAGATGCGGGTATCTCCGCCCCCTGCCCTTACTCTCCTTTTATTGGGGAGGCCACCACCGGGGGACGTGGGATTAACTACGCCCACTCCCCCGAAAGCTCTGCGTGTGCGTGGGTAGCCTCGGGCCGTAACGGCCGCTTCGGGGCGCAAAGGATTCCGGCCTGCGCACCGAGGCTTACTAGGCTACGCCTGGGGCCTAGCGGGCTAGGCCTAGGCGACGTCCCGTCTCCCTGCGTGCGCAGGACCCATGACATCATCACTCGCCACGTGGCGCGCTGCGTGCCGACGCGGGTCCTGGGGCGGCGCGCCGGTACCCGAGGCGTTGGGTCCACGGCCAACCCGGCTACCCTTTCGGCTTCGAGCCGGACGCGGGTTTAGCTGGGGGGAAGCCGCCGGCTCCCCTTCATCTGTCGGACGCGGGCCTGTGCCGGCTTCGGGGACTATTGACGGGGTTATTACCCCTGGGTAGGCCAAAGCAATGGGGTCCTCCCCCTTTCGCTTCAAAGAAAAACTATGTGGCCGGCTGGAGGACGTCTAGCTAGAGCTGGCGCTGGCTGGTGCCCTGGACGTCTGGTCAAGGAGCCAGTCCGATTCTCGGCCGGTTGGGCGCGGCCGGCTGCCTCTGGGCCGCCTCTTCTGTTGACCCTGGGACGGACATGCGATGTCCCGTCCCTCTACGCGTGGGTACGGCGACACGACGCGACCGGCACGACGGACGGCCCTGTGGCTACAGTGGCTGCTGACGCACTGCAGCACGTGGCTACAGTCCTTCCGTCCCGGCCGCTGACCTCGGCGAGCACGACCGGGTGAGGGAACAGTGTAGGCACGCCCTCGCCCACTCGATTACCTGCCTCGGCGTGGCTATAGCGCGGCCGGCCGTACCGGAGACTTCAGCCGGCTGGTGCTAGGCGACACCACCCGGGCGGCCCGTGCCGCGGTAGGTGGCGAGGGCCAATGGCAGAGTAGGCTCGCGGGCCCCAACGAGAGATGGGACCGCTCAGCCGGCGGACCCCACTGACGACGAGACGACACGAATGGTGGGACCCCCTGGCCAGCCAGAGAGACTGCCAGCCGGGTCCCCCGTTCCCTGTACTTAGAACATATTATAAGAGCCGGGGGGGTGGCCTATGAAAACCCCTGAGCCCCCCATGCAACGGGAGGGACGATCATCCTCGCACACACACATAGAGCTCTCAAACCCCCTCTAGCAGTGGAGGAAGACGAGCCGGCTACTCCTTCTTCCTCCTCGAAACACAGCTACAGGAGCTCCCTTTTATATGTACTCATCCATCCAACTAAACCAAGCAGGACTAGGGGTGTTACCTCCTTCGGAGGGCCCTAAACCTGGGTATAGCGTGTGTCATCACCGCTTGTGCCCAATCTCGCACCCGGAGCCCGTTGGCGTCCTTCGGCCCCAACCACCCTCGATAAGCCACTCTGTGGCATCTGTTGTGAGAAAACGATGACAGAAGAATAACAACAAGAACTAGGAATATGAGGATTGATCTTGAAATTGAAACTCCTGCGAATCTCCACAAGAAATCACCAGATACAATATGAAGAAATGATAGCGGAAGCATTAATGAAGAGAAAGGCACTTGGAAGAGAATTTAAGCACTGAAGAAAAAGAGCGGGAGGGTGGGGAAACAAAGAAAACTTGGGACAGATGAAATGAACTCTAAGAAAGAATAAGAGGATTGATCTTGCAAATACCGGAGATTATAGAATTATCTTGAAGAGAAGCACACCGGATAAAAAGAATTGATATGATAACTATGGTCGAGCAAAAGAATTAGCAATCCCACATACATATGAGAACACTTAGGAAAGATATGAAATCACCACTTGACATCGAAGCAACTCGAATTACCATATTCAAAACAAAACAAAGGATGAGGCTTATGAAACAAGCCAGAACAAATACATGACAGAGATTCCGCTTGATATTTTTGTGGTAAGGTTCGTACGGGCTCGATCTTATAGTAGCCATCATGTGCAAGGCAGTGCACACGACATACGATGCGTCCCCGAGTCGTAGCAAGCTACAAGGACTCTTTAAGACATAACAAGACCGCTGTAAGAAAGACCGTGAACAAACGAATCCACTAGATGTCAAACTCCAACCTCACATCATGATCTGTTGGAAGATAGACTAGGTAACTACTTGAATTCCCACTTGGTACTATTTCCAAATGGCTGCTCCACTATACGTATCCAGATTGCTACTACTAGTCATCCGGATAGGTGTTAAAGCTTGCATCGACGTAACTCTTTACGACGAACTCTTTATCACCTCCATAATCAAGAAACATTTCCATAGTCCTCTGGTTACTAAGGATAATTTCGACCGCTGTCCAGTGATCCACTCCTGGACCACACTTGTACCCCTTGACAGACTCATGGCAAGGCACACACAGGTGCGGTACACAGCATGGCATACTATACAGAGCCTATGGCTAAGGCATAGGGGACGACGTTCGTCCTTTCTCTTCGTTCTGCCGTGGTCGAGCTTTGAGTCTCACTCAACTTCACACCTTACAAATCAGGCGAGAACTCTTTCTCTGACTGATCCATTTTGAACTCTTTCAAAATCTTTGTCAAGGTATGTACTCATTGAAAGTCTCATCAAGTCATCTTGATCTATCTCTATAGATCTTGATGCTCAACAATTTGGTAGCTTTATCCAGGTCTTCCTTTGAAAATCACTTTCCAAACACCCATTTATGCTTTCCAGAATCCTACATTATTTCCGATCAACAATATGTCAACCACATATACTTATCAGAAACTCTATAGTGCTCCCACTCACTTTATTGCAAATACAAGTTTCTCGTAAACTTTGTATAAACTACAAAAACTTTGATCACCTCATCAAAGTGTATATTCCAACTCCGAGATGCTTGCTTCAGTCCACAGAAGGATCACTGAAGCTTGCTCACCTTTTAGCATCCTTAGGACTGAAAAAACCTTCTGGTTGTATCACATACAACCTTTCCTCAAGTAAACCGTTAAGGAAACGATGTTTTGTCATCCATCTGCCAGATTTCATAATTGAAAATGCAGCAACTGCTAACATGATTCCAACAGACTTTAGCATCGCTACGAGTGAGAAAGTCTCATCGCAATCAACTCCTTGAACTTGTCACAAACAACTTTGCAACAAGTCAAGCTTTACAAATGGTGACATTTACCATCAGTGTCTGTCTTCATTTTAAAGATCCATTTGGACTCAACGACCTGCCGTCCAACGAGCAAGTCTACCCAAGTCTATACTTGGTTTTCATACATGGATCCTATCTCGGATTTCATGGCCTCCAACCATTTGTCGGAATCCGGGCCCATCAACGCTTCTCCACTGCTCGTAGGTTCATCGTTGTCCAACAACATGACTTCCAAGATAGGGTTGCCGTACTGCTCAGGAGCAATACACATCCTTGTCGACCTACGAAGTTCGATAGTAACTTGATCCTAAAGCTTCATGATCATCATCATTAACTTCCTCTTCAACTAACGTAGGCTTCACAGAAACAACTTTCTGCGCTGCGCTACTCTCTGGTCGAACAAAGGTTCAACAACCTCATCAAGTTCTATCTTCCTCCCACTCAATTCTTTCGAGAGAAACATTTCCTCGAGAAAGGATCCGTTTTAGTAACAAACACTTTGCACTTGGATCTGAGATAGAAGGTTCACCCAACTGATCTTAGGGTATTCTATGAAGATGCATTTGTCCGCCTTGGGTTCGACCTCATTAGGTGAAAACATTTTCCACACAAGTGTCGCAGCCCCAAGTATTAAGAAATGACAGCTTAGGTTTCTATCAAACCATAATTCACACGGTGTCATGTCAACGGATTTAGATGATGCCCTATTTAAAGTGAATGTAGTTGTCTCTAATGCATAACCCCAAAAATTATAGTAGTAAAACGATAAGAGACATCATAGCACGCACCATGTCCAATAGAGCATAACTATGATGTTCGGACACACCATCACACTATGGTGTTCCAGGTGGTGTTTAGTTGTGAAACAACTTTCACATTGTCTTAAGTTGTATGCCAAACTCGTGACTCAGATATTCACCTCCACGATCATATCGTAGTCATTTTTATCTTCTTGTCACGATGATCTTTAAACTTCACTGTGAATTTGCTTGAACCTTTCAAACGATTCAGACTTGTGTTTCATTAAGTAAATATACACTATATCTACTCAAATCATCAATGAAGGTAAGAAAATAACGATATCCACTGCACGCTACAAGACTCACTAGATTGCATACATCAACATGTATCATTTCCAATGAATCACTTGCCCGCTCCATCAAACGGGGTCCTTTAGTCATCTTGCCCAAGAGGCATGGTTCGCATGTCTCAACCGATTCGAAATCAAATGAGTCCAAATATCCATCACCATGGAATTTCTTCATGCGCTTTATACCAATATGACATTTCGCGGCAGTGCCACAGTATGTGGTACTATCATTATTTAACTTTGTATCTTTTGACATCAATGTTATGAACATGCGTATTACTATGATCAAGATTTCAACAAACCATTCTCACTCGGTGCATGACCATTGAAGGTATTATTCACGTAAACAGAATAACTATTATTCTCTGACTTAAATGAATAACCGTATTGCAACAAACATGATCTAATCATGTTCATGCTCAACGCAAAACACCAAATAACATTTATTTAGGTTCGTCACTAATCCTGAAGGTAGAGAGAGCGTGCAATGTTGATCACATCAACCTTGGAAACACTTCCAACACATATCGTCACCTCACCCTTAGCTAGTTCTCCGTTTATTCCGTAGCTTATATTTCGAGTTACTAACATTTAGCAACCGAACCGGTATCCAATACCCAGGTGCTACTAAGAGTACTAGCAAGGTACACATCAATAACTCGTATATCAAATATACTTCTGTCGATGTTGCCAGCCTTCTTATCTACCAAGTATCTAGGGTTGTTCCGCTTCAGCGACCTCTCACCTCATAATAGAAGCACTTAGTCTCGGGTTTGAGGTCAACTTTGGGTTGCTTCACTGGAGCAGCAACTGACTTGCTATCCATGAAGTTTCCCTCCTTGCTCTTGCCCTTTTCGAAACTAGTGGTTTGATTAACCATCAACACTTGACGCTCCTTTTTGATTTCTACCTTCGCGGTGTCAAACATCGCGAACAGCTCAGGGATCAATACTTCTATCCCTGGTGTATTATAGTTCATCACTAAGTTCTAGTAGCTTCAGTGACAGTGACTTGGAGAACTATATCAATCACTATCTTATCTGGAAGATCAACTCCCACTTGATTCAAGTGATTGTAGTACCCAGACAATCTGAGTACATGCTCAACGCTTGAGCTATTCTCTTTCATCTTGCAGGCAAAGAATCTTGTTGGAGATCTCATATCTCGCAACACGGGCACGAGCCTGAGATCCTAATTTGAGCTCTTAGAAACATCTCATATGTTCCGTGACGTTCAAAACGTTTTGGAGCCTCAATTCTAAGCCGTAATGCATGACGCACTAAACTATTAAGTAGTCATCAGAACGTGCCTGTCAGATGTTCACAACATCTACAGACGACGCTAGAGGGGTCGGCGCACCGAGCAGTGCATTAAGGACATAAGACTTCTATGCAGCAATGAGGACAATCCTCAGATCACGGACCCAGTCCGCAATATTGCTACCATCATATTTCAATTCTATTTCTCTAGGAACATATAAAAATACAAGGGAGCTATAGTGTGAGCTAGTAATATACAACATAATTTGCAAAGACACTTTGACTATGTTCATGATAATGAGTTCAATTAATCATATTACTTAAGAACTCCCACTCAAATTGACATCCCTCAGATCATTCGAGTGATACATGATCCAAATTCACCAACTCAAGTCCGATCATCACGTGAGTTGAGGTGGCTGCAATGGTGAACATCATCATGTTGATCATATCTACTATATGACTCATGTTCGACCTTTCGGTCTCTTGTGTTCCGAGGCCATGTCTGTACATGCTAGGCTCGTCAAGTTTAACCCGAGTGTTCTGCGCGTGCAAATCTGGCTTGCACCCGTTGTATGTGAACGTAGAGTCTATCACACCCGATCATCACGTGGTGTCTCAACACGACGAACTTTCGCAACGGTGCACACTCGGGGAGAACACAATTTATCTTGAAAGTAAGTGAGGGATCACCTTATAATGGTACCGTTGTCCTAAGCAAAACAAGGTGCATAAAAGGATTAACATCACATGCAAATCATAAGTGACATGATATGGCCATGATCTTGTGCTTTTGATCTCCATCATGAAAGTACCGGCATGATCTCCATCGTCACCGGCATGACACCATGATCTCCATCATCTTGATCTCCATCAACGTGTCGCCATCGGGGTTGTCACGCCCTACATGCTTCTACTACTATTGCTACCGTAGCGATAAAGTAAAGCATTACATAGCGCTTAATGATTGACACGCAGGTCATACAATAATTAAAGACAACCCTATGGCTCCTGCCGGTTGCCGTATTCAACGACATGCAAGTCGTGAAATTCTATACATCACATGATCATCTCATACATCACATATATCTCATCATGTAATTGGCCATATCACATCACAACATACCCTGCAAAAACAAGTTAGACGTCCTCTAATTGTTGTTGCATGTTTTACGTGGCTGCTACGGGTATCTAGCAAGAACGATTCTCACCTACGCATAAACCACAATGGTGATATGAAGATTGCTTTTAAACCTTGTACAAGGACCGCCTTAATGAAATCTGATCCAACTAAAGTGCGAGAGACAGACACCTGCCAGCCATCTTTATGCGACGAAGTCACATGTGAGTCGATGGAACACGGTCTCTCGTAAGAGTACGAGTAAAGTCGGTCTGAGCCGCTTCATCCCAGAATACCGCTGAACCAAGAAAATACTAAGGAAGGAAGCAATCTAAATATCAACACCCACAAACTCTTTGTGTTCTACTCAAGATCTCATCTACGCATAGACCTAGCTCATGATGCCACTGTTGGGGAACGTTGCATGGGAAACAAAAAAATTCCTACGCTTCACTAAGATCAATCTAGGAGATGAGCATCTATGATAGGAGAGATTGGATCTATGTACCCTTGTAGATCGCTAAGCGGAAGCGTTAAAGAACATGGTTGATGTAGTGGTACATCTCCGCGATCCAAATCGCAAGCCGTCCCACGAACTTCCGATCAAGTACCGAACGGACGACACCTCCGCGCTCAAAACACATGTAGCTCGATGAAGATCTCTGCCTTCTTGATCCAACAAAAGGGAGCGGAGACGTAGATGAGTTCTCCGGCAGCGTGACGGCGTTGTGGCGATGGTGGTGGAGCAATTCCAGCAGGGCTTTGCCTAAGCACTGCTGAAAACCGACCTAGAGGAGAAAACGATGTAGAGGAAGAAGAGGGCAGCACGTGGCAATTAGGGTTGGGTCTGCCTTCAAAATCTCTAGTATATATAGGAGGGAGGGGAGAGGAGGCAGTCTTAGCCTCTCCTTTAAGGAGAGCTTCGGCCGAAGCCAAGGGGAGGAGTCCACCTCCCACAGGGGAGGTGGATTCCTAGTGGGACTCCTTCCCTAACTTGGCCCCTACTCTTCCTCCTTCCCCATGTGCATAGGGCCCTTTTGGGCTGGCTTCCTTGGGGTATGTGGGCCCCACTTGGTGGTCCCCAGAACCCATTCGTCACTCCCGGTACACTGCTGGAAATGCCAAAAACTTTTCTGGAGTTCAAACACCACTTTCTTATATATGAATCTTTACCTATGGACCATTCCGGAGCTCCTCATGACGTCCGGGATCTCATCCGGGACTCTGAACAAACTTTGGTCACCACCATACATAACTCTATACTACCGAAATGTCACCGAACCTTAAGTGTGCAGACCTTGCGGGTTCGAGAACTATGCAGACATGGCCGAGACACCTCTACGGTCAATAACCAATAGCGGGACCTGGATGCCCATATTGATTCCTACATATTCTACGAAGATCTTTATCGGTCGAACCTCTGTGTCAAGGATTTAGTTAATCCCGTATGATGTTCCCGTTGTTCTTCGGTATGTTACTTGCCCGAGATTCGATCGTCGGTATCTCCATACATAGTTCAGCCTCCTTACCAGCAAGTCTCTTTACTCGTTTCATAATACAAGATCCCGTGGCTAACACTTAGTCACATTTCTTGCAAGGCTTATTGTGATGTTGCATTATCGAGTGGGCCCTGAGATACCTCTCCGTCACACGGAGTCACAAATCCCAGTGTTGATCTATGTCAACTCAGCAGACACCCTTGGAGATACCTTTAGAGCAACTTTATAGTCACCTAGTTACGTTGCAATGTTTGATACACACAAGGCACTCCTCCGGTGTCAGTGAGTTGCATGATCTCATGGTCGTAGGAACATATACTTGACATGCAGAAAACTATAGCAATAAACTGACACGATCATATGCTACGTTTATAGTTTGGATCTTGTCCATCCCATCATTCTCCTAATGATGTGATCCCATTATCAAATGACATCACATGTCAATGGCTAGGAAACATTGACCATCTTTGATCAACAAGCTAGTTCACTAGAGGCATACTAGGGACAAAGTGTTGTGTTTTTATCCACACACGCAATGTGTTTCCAATCAATACAATTATAGCATGGATAATAAACAATTATCATGAACAAGGAAATATAATAATAAACACTTTATTTATTGCCTCTAGAGCATATTTCCAATAGTTTCTGGGTTCAAAGTTCCCCCAACCCCGAAGAACCAAGTCCTTGAAAGATTTGGCCAGTGCAATTTATCTGTGTGGACATTCTTAGCAAGCAGGTATTGCTCAGCTTTGTCCCACAACGACCGGGCATTGTAGTTGCCACCTGACCCCATGTGATGGTGATAGTTATTTTTTGAAGCATTTTTCTTGTTTGTCAGTGACATTTTCTTACTCTTCTTCGATTTCTTGTAGGCAACAAATTCGGGCCATCGATCTCTTATCTTCTCATATCGACCTTTGAATTCCGGAGTCTCATCTTTCAAGACAAACTTTGTGTTCAACTCTTTCTTACAGTTCCTGAATAGTTCAGCCATCTTCTTAAGAGCCCACGCCTTGACCTTTCTCTCTGTAACTGGGTTATTCAGATCCTCTAGTGGTAGGCTGAAATTGTCATCAACTCGGTCTAAAGATCATCTTTCTATCTATCATGGACATAAGAAACATCAGGGGTCCTTATTATTCTTCTTCCATTGCTGGGTGCTGATCGAGACGTAGTCCCGAACGGCAACTCCACACTGATGTACAAATGTGTCATTGGTCCTCTTGGGAGCAATCGGTTGGCCATCGTTCGCGACTTCTATGATCGTGAACCTTTCATCCTGGTGCAACCTTTTGTTTGGGCCTCGTCTCCTTACCTCATAGGACTTTGCAATAGTTGAGGATCCCTCCTCCGTTCGGTCATCGGAGACATGATCATGATCTCTTTCCTCCGCCATTCAGTCACCGGAGCCGTGATCATGATCTCCTTCCTCCGCCGTTTGGTCACCGGAGTCGTAAGGATCTCTTGCCTCCTTCATTGTTGGATCACTGGAGCCGTCATCCTCTCCTTCCTGGCCATCGGTGTCGCTGTGATACGCCAAGGGATTATACTCAGCGCGAATTATATCCCCCAACAAGTCTTCCTATTCTATGTCTCTGTGATCCATAGTTTCTACAAATATTACGACATGGCAATATACAAACATGAGATATGGAAATCAATAGAAGGCATTAATGCAACAATACAATCATATAATATCACTAATACATCATTGAATAGTATCACTAATACATCATCGAATATTATCACTAATACATCTCGAATATTATTATATAATATCACTAATACATATGTAGTTGACGTCTAGCGGTGTAGGTGGTGGACACCCAAAGAGAAGGAACTATGACAGGATCATAGCTCGGGTGAGATCCCTGAAGAACCTGCCAGGTATTGGAGAACCTAGCGTCCAACGCAGTCATGTAGCGTCAGACATGCTCGTCCTCCTCCCTGACAAGATGATGTATCACCTCCGCGGGGGCCGGCTCCCTCTGCACTAACAATGGTCCACACGACTGCCACCAAAGAACCTCCGGGTTGACGACGGGACCCTGATTCCTCACCAAGTTGGGAGCCCCGGAAGGTAGCACCTCCCAGTGCCAGCTCGGCGGAGCTCGGTCCCGGACATGGCGCCTATCAAGAGGGTGGTTGCCACCAAGTCGACTACGAGGATGCTGGCCGGGCATCATCGATTGAACGGCTACGCTATGCAACTAAACATTTAAACATCTAATTAAACATCATATCACATCACTGACGATCGTCGGGGACTCCTCGATATCATCGGGGACTCTCCATCACCGACGATCGTCGGGGGGTACTCTCCCTCACCGACGATCGTCGGGGACACCTCGATATCGCGTCACCGACGACTGACGATAAAACAACTAAACATCTAAACAAATACACATATGCATCAACAAGAACATCATCAAATATAAAACAAATACACATATGCATCAATATAACATACATCAATATAAAACAAATACACATATGCATTTTATCATCAAATACACATATGCATAAGTATAACAGCCTCAAATATAAAACAAATATACATATGCATCAATATAACATACATCAATATAAAACAAATACACATATGCTGGCCTATGTAGAGATAGGTTTCTAGTCGTATGCTGGCCGTGGTGGCCTAGTAGGCGGTATTTTTATTTTTTATGTTATTTTAGTTTGCTATTAAAGCTTTTCAGTCCCGGGTGGTGCCACCAACCGGGACTAAAGGGTTGGTCCTGGCTATGGTGGGTGTTTAGTCCCACCTTGCCAAGCGAGAGGCACTCGCACCTGTTTATAAGCCCGCCCCTCTCTGCGTTGTTAGTTCTTCTCAAAGTGATAAAAAATGACCTTATATAGGAAATTTGACCTAAATTCAAAATGCTAGTTATGCGCCTAACTAGCACTTTGAATTTAGGTTGAATTTTCTCTATAAGCGCATCTATTTTCACTTTTGCTATTTTGATGTTATTTTTTTGCATATTAAAAGTTCTAAATAAAAAATACTTTATGAATTTTCTTTTTGCTATTAAAGTTTTTTTTTAAAATAACTTTGATAATTTTAGTTGCATAAATTTTATATAATATTAATTTAAATAACTTTTATTGGATGAAAACACGTCTATTACAAAGGGATTTCAATTTTTAAACATATTTGAACTCAAGATTTTTTCTGCATTCAATATGCACCATTCAAAGCCACATCATCCCTTTTCAACCCTTTTTTGACATCATTTACTATTTTTCATGCATTTCATGATTTATTTTTAGCTAAAATGATCCTGAATTGAAAAACACTACAAATGAACTCTGAAATGGTTGAAAAAACACACATAGCATGTGCTAAGAAGTTGAGAGGGTCATGACAAAACTTGGATGCACATCGTGTACAAAATGGACAATCTCTTTCGAAGTATTAGGGTTTTGGGAAAAAACACATATGTTACAAAAGGATTTCAATTTTTTAAACATATTTGAACTCAAGACTTTTTCTGCATTCAATATGCACAATTCAAAGCCACATCATCCCTTTTGAATAGTAGTGTTGATTACATTACGTAGTTGATTACTATATGGTTTATTTGGTGGAAGATTGTATGTTTAGTTCCATTATGCTATTTAATACCCCTTTGATCTTGTGCATGAATATCATTTGTGAGTGGTTACCTTTGTTTTTGAGGTCACGGGAGAAGTCGTGTTGCAAGTAATCATGTGAAATTGATATGTGTTCGATATTTTGATGATATGTATGTTTTGATTCCCTTAGTGGTCTCATGTGAACGTCAACTACATGACACTTCACCATCCTTGGGCCTAAGGGAATGCATTGTGGAGTATTTATTAGATGATCGGTTGCTAGAGTGACAGAAGCTTAAACCGTAGTTTATGTGCTACTTTATAAGGGACTGATTTGGATGCACATGTTTAGTGCAATGGTTAGATTTTATCTTAATATTTTTCTCATAGTTGCGGATGCTTGTGAGGGGGTTAATCAAAAGTGGGAGGTTTTTCAAGTAAGAACAACACCCAAGCACCGGTCTACCCACATATAAAATTATTAAAGTGGCGAACACAAACCAACCCAACATGATGAAAGTGACTAGATGAAATTCCCGTGTACCCTCAAGAACCCTTTGCTTATTATAAGAGCCCGTTTCGGCCTGTCCTTTTCCACAAAAGGAATAGGCTACCTTGCTGCACTTTATTTACCGTTGCCATTACTGGCTCGTTACCAATTATCTTGCTATCAACCTACCTGCTACCTATAATTTGAGTGCTTGCAGAAATTACCTTGGTGGAAACCGCTTGTCATTTCCTTCTGCTCCTCATTGGGTTCGACACTCTTACTTATCGAAAGGACTAAGATTCACCCCCTATACTTGTAGGTCATCAGGACCACAAGCTCAAAGGCAAGGACAAGCTTCACGAGGAGATTGACTCATATGAAGATGAATCCCAAGCCATGGTAAAATGGGTTCCCAAGGCTACTACAAGCTCAAGTTCTAAAATTTCTACGTCAATTCCAAGGATCCCCACTAACTTAATGTGGATCCCAAAGAAGAAGAACTAGACAAGTTATAGCCAACAAAATACACTGCCATTCATGTTTGGCATGGACTATTTGCAATCAACATCAACCTTATGCAATAGTTCAAGGAGTAACACATTCCCTCAAAGGTAACGAAGGGACAAGGTAATTAATGAATCCATGGACATCATCGTGGATGCTTTGCACTCCATGTCCATAGATATCCTTGTATTTGTCTCTTGTGTGGGACTAACCTGTCGGGACCCCGATCCTAAGTCGTATGAATCTAGACTGTAACACATCACATCACTTTGCGGCCTCACGCACTGTAAACTCCACGACTGCAGCCTTACCTTAGCCGGGACCGTTTGCGTCTTTTGGCTCATGTATGTGAACATGTCGCTGGCAATCAAACGATACAGAACCTGGGCCGACATGACTAGCCATAGAACCCAAGTGGCACATCCGTACGGAAACAGGCATACGTAACCCAGCAATGCAGGTCTTGGCCTCAAGCGTGTGTAGACGAGTCATAGGAAGCTACAAGGACTCCATTACGCCGTGGGACATAAATGTCATCACTTCATGTAGACGAGTCATAGCAGGCTACAGGGACTGCATTACACTGCGAGACATTTCCCCAAAGGGACAGACACAACAACAAAGAAGGATACATGCCAGTCAATCAATGTGTCCAGAGCAGTAGCAAACTACCAAAACTCGGTGGAAGCACAAAGAGGCAGTTTCCGTAAAGAGTACTACTAAAGGCACATGACTAGGTGTCAGATCCCATACATACCGTTGCACCTCACACGTACGCATGACATGCCCGATATGCATTGATACAACTATGGGATCACAACATAACCATACAACACAACTTTTATTTAAGAGGCTCAGAAGAGCCTTGCATAATATGTTCTTATAGGTAGGGGTCACAAGACCCGACACTCAAGTCATACAAGCAAGTTCATACAAACCAAGCGGAAGCATAAAGCTGTCTGAGTACAGACAGTTGAAAGGGTAAAAAGGCACATGGCCTGACTATCTACAGCCCGCCACACGGCATAAGGTCGTAGCTGGGACACCAGCTATTCGGCATCGTCGACATCTAGATAGAACCCACCTGATGGGTCCTGAGTCTCATCTGCAACATTTATTAAGAAAACATGAGTACAAACGTACTCAACCAGTCTTTAAAACAGACCTAGACTATTCATGCTCATGTATAAACAAGGGGAGTGGTGGAGTTTATGCAGCAATGCCAACTTTGACTCATGGCTAACCTATACTACATCATTTTAACTCTTTGTTTAGATTTTAGATATCGCGCACGAGTCCACGAACTCCACATCAATACACCACCATGGATTCACTTCCGTCTCCTACGAGAGTGCTATCCACGGTACTCACACTTGTCTTGATATTTTTATGAGTATCCATTAAATTATCTATGAACATCATAAGTTCTCCAAGTAGTCCATATCCGAGGACGTGGCTATTCGAATAGTTTCATACCGTGCAGGGGTGTACTTCTTCACACACGCTCTCACCACTTATCGCTGTGTTCTCAAAAACCAAGCACCTCGGCAACCTTCAAGCGAAAGCCCATCAAGGGAGTCGGCCATGACCGTCAATCACATAAGACCTCTAGTCCAGGCTATCGCCTATTTGATACTGAACCCACACAAAAGTCCGGCCGAAGTTTCCGCTACGGCCCCAAACGATGTGCGCAGGGTTTCCAAGCCCACTATTCGGGTGACCCTTGGTACACCGTGCCACTCCCTACCACATCGTAACCCACCCCTAGGGTCAGCGCTACGCACGACCTCTAGCATGCTATAAACACCACAAACTACTAGCAACTCCTGGACCAAGGACTAAGCAATTGATAAGTTGAGCGGGGTCATATTTCAGGCCCCAGCATGTGGTAGTAACTAGCCTTGGATCACAAACACGGAACTCAGTTCCTAAGAACGGTCCAAATGAGACAACCCGCTATGTACTCCTACATAGCCTCTCATCGCTACCTTTACCAAATCGGGTTCATCATAAGCTTATCACATCAGAACAATATTGTTTCACTCCAGTTCATCACCCAGATGAATCAGACCTGACACAACTCTAAGCATAGAAAGCATAGCAGGCAAAGTAGGTAAAGCACAACATGGTTCAAGCATCTACCAAGTATGCTAGGTTGCAAGGTTTAGCTATTTGCTGTGACAACGACAGGTCATGCAAAGGAATGGGTTCATCTACCGTGTATGACAGACAAGTGAACGTTTGTCCTAATGCAATAATCAAGAGTAGGAGCGAGAGAATGGGATGTTATTGGAATGATCAATGGGGTTGCTTGCCTTGCTGGGAAGCGGGAAGGTTTTCTCCTTCGTTGGAATACTCGGAGGTATCCTCGGAAGTAGGACCTACCGCAATGCAGATAAATAGCAATCAATACACGGCAAGTGCAACAATATGATGCATGATCATGACATGGTAGCATGTATGGATGAGCTAATGCAACTACTGTCCAAGTTAAGTGAAGTGGTTTTGAATATAGGTTCAAAATCATTCTCCATTTCATATTTCATATGTTAACCTATTAGTAAATATCGCCAAGTTTTCAGTGCATGGATCATAGCTGCAAGCTCAAGATCATGTGTTGGATAATTATCCTCATGTGGACGCAACTGTCGAGATGCGTATGCAATCACATGACGTTCTTGCATGAGAATGCAACCTAATCCTTGTTGCGAGGCGTCGCAATAGATAACAAAGTCCTTAGAGAAGTCTGGTGGCACCAGAATGGGAGCAGAGGTCAGGCGTCTTTTCAACTCCTGAAAACTGTCCTCACATTGTGGATTCCACTCGAACTTTTTATCTTTCTTGAGGATTTTAGTCAGAGGTTTCTCAACCTTCGAGAAATTCTCGACAAAGCGGCGACAATAGCTCGCTAAGCCAAGGAAGCTCCGAACTTGCTTAACCGATTTAGGTTGAGTCCAATCAAGGACGGCCTGAACTCTCTCGGGATTGACAGCAATACCTTTACCATAGATCACGTGGCCTAGGTAGGTCACTTATGGTAACCAAAATTCAACCTTGGAGAATTTGGCATATAGACGATGCTCTCGAAGTTTCATCAATACCAGCCTTAGATGCTCGACATGTTCCTATTCGTTCTTCGAGTAGATGAGTATATCGTCGAGGTATACCATGACAAATTTATCCAAATACTCCTTGAAGATCGAATTCATCAAGCAAGAGAAGGTGGCTGGGGCATTGGTTAAACCGAAGGAGATGACGGTGTACTCGTATTGGCCATAACGAGTAACAAAAGCCATTTTTGGAATGTCCCCATTTCTAATTCTGATTTGATGGTATCCCAACCTCAAATCCATTTTGGAAAAGACAGAGGATCCAGCGAGTTGATCATACAAATCGTTGATCCTGGGGAGTGAATACTTGTTCTTTATGGAGACCAGATTCACTAGCCGATAATCCACAACCATCTGATCCGATCCATCTTTCTTCTTAACGAAGAGGACGGGGCAAGCCCAAGGAGAAGATCTAGGACGGATGAAACCTTTCTTCAAAGCCTCATTGAGTTGTTTCTTAAGTTCAGTTAGTTCTAAGGGTGCCATCTTATAGGGTCTTCCGGCTATTGGGACAGTCCCAGGGATCAGCTCTATCACAAACTCAACGTCTCTAACAGGTGGAATTCCTGGCAGTTCTTCTGGAAAGACATCCGGAAAGTCACGGACTACCGGAATATCTTCTAATTCTGGAAGAGGGCTAGCATTGAGAGAATAGTGTTGGCGCTTGGCTGCTCGAGTGAAGACATTAACTATCTCACCCGAGGGATGTGTAAGTTGAACATTCCTAGTATGAGTATCAATCTTAGCATAGTGGGCTTTCATCCAGTCCATGCCTAAGATGATATTGATGTACGAAGACTTGAGGGCTATCAGGGATGCTAGGAAGACTAGCCTATCCACAAAAATCTCATTGTCATGGCTCACTCTAGAAGTTTGCCATTTTGAACCAGAAGTCTGAACTACTAAAGGAGTAGACATATCACAAAAAGACATGTTATGCAACTGTGCATAACTTTCTGAGATGAATGAATGAGAAGCCCCAGTATCAAACAGAACAGATGCTGAATGACTATTCACAAGGAGCGTACCTAGGATAAAATCAGGATCCTCAAGGGCTTCTTTAGCAGAAACATAATTCACTCGACCATGAGCAGGAGCTGGCTTCACATAGAAGGCTTTTCCCGGATTTCCACGTCCGGATGGCTTGGCATTGTTCTGGGGACACTCACGGGAATAGTGTCCTGGTTCTCCACATTTGTAGTACAGTGGCACGGGGAGTAGCATTGACAGGGGGACCTCCAAATGTCCTGGCTGGAGGGTTGGGCTGAGATGAGCGAGGCGTGTGGAAGGATGGCCTCGTGGTTTACCTTGGCGGCAGAGATGCGTTGGGCACCCACACCCGGCATTTGTTAGAGCCCGAGCCAGATGCGGGGCCGAAGTCACGGGTGTGCTTCTTAGTTGCCTCGTAGTCAGTCTGTCCAGTTTCAGCATTGATAGCCTTGTTGACGAGAGCCTGGAAAGAGTTAGACTCATGCAGACACAGATCTCGACGGAGCTCAGGACTAAGTCCCTTGCGAAACCTAGCCTGTTTCTTGGCATCGGTTGACACTTCCTCCGGAGCATAATGAGCAAGATTGCCGAACTCATGGCTATAAGCATACACTGTCAATCTGCCCTGGTTGACAGCACAGAACTCCTCTCTCTTGCGATCCATCAGCCCTTCCGGAATGTGATGGTACGGAATGCCTCACTGAAATTTGGCCAAGTTGGTGCAGGGCCTGCGGGGCGCCTGGCTTCATAATTTTCCCACCACAGATTGGTGGGTCCTTCCAGAAAGTATGCAGCAAAGGTCACCTTGTTGGCCTCAGATACATTGGCAGCTCGGATTTTGAGGGACATGCTGGTCAGACAGTCATCCGCGTTGAGCGGGTCGACCGAATGATGAAACTTAGGTGGGCACAACTTGACGAAGTCATTGAGGGACACACCATCATTGCGATCATTGCGAGGAGGATGCGTTGTGTTCTTCTCAATATGTTCCAACAGCCTGCTGGTCTCCCTTTTATTCCTCTCAGCTTCGAGCATCACTTCTGCCAGGGAGGGTGCCTGTGGTAGATTCTCTTGCCTTGGCTGGCTTCCCTCGCCCTGCTCGGGGGCAGACACGGGGTTATTCCTAGTTGACACCATCCTGGGAAAATAAACCCACAACTTAGACAAAGATACACCAACTCTAAGACATGAGATAAGGAATGTACTGGACAACATGGCATGCAGGGGTAAACACCCGATCAACATGGTATCAACAACTGCCATATGAACACCATGATTCATACACACCATGATATAGTTCAGTACAAGCCCAAGCTGAAATACAAAATATAGAGAGATTGCACAACTCATCGGAGGCATTACAAGCTTCCTATACATTATCTATCTACACCTCCGGAACTCAGCTCTCAACCTCAGTCATATCCCACAAGACACGCAGGACTGTAGCAATACGACTACTACCATACTAGTACTAACATCCACGTACTCAAGCATCGCCGTAGAATGCCTCATATAGGTTACCCCCGTGGCCTGAAATATGAACCTAAGGATCTGGAAACACCCTAGCCTGCGCTTCCTGGAAACCGCAAGGACACGGATGTGGCCTCTGTCCCCTTGTTGGTGGCAACAGCGATCCTCAAAGAGGGGTGATGCCTCCAACATCGGGCCACTCTACGTGTGCTGGCATATGAGTCCGTGATGGGTTTAGCATCTCCAAATCTCCATAGCCTGTTTGCACGACAGGTGCTAGCTGCGTTAGGGCTGTCCAAAGACGTGCACGGGTAGCATATAGCTCCATGCAAAGGGCACGTGCATCACAATCCCTGTTCTCCAACATCGGAGCAGTCACCTGCAGCCTAGGGTCCTCATGAGAATGATCATAATAGGCTGCACCAAGGTAACTATCCTCTCCTCCTAGATAAGCAGGAACATAACAGAACTTTGTGTTCTGAAGCAGACCATGGTGAAACCTCATGATAGTTAGCATGGTGTAGGCGGCCTCCTGAACTGCCATGTCTATGGTGACACCTAATCCATAAGTCCAATGAAGCAGCTCTACAGCTCCAGGATATGATGGATATATCTTAACAGTACACAGATACTGGCTCTGGTTGAAATCTCGATACTGCTCCTCCACTGTGTACTCTGGGTATCAACGGTAGACAGCCTCCATCATAACTCTAACCAACATGGCCGTGTGACACGATACATCGATGCACCAGGTCAGACGGACCACCTGACGGGAAGGACGAGGGGGCATCTAAAACAAAGAATGATGCAAGACATTATAGATTCTAGTAGAAATTGGACAACATAACGGCTGTAATTGCTCAAAAAAGATTTTGAGACTACTGCAAAAGATTGGATAGCATAACCACTCGACTACCTAGACTCAAATCTCTTCTCCAACTGTTTGTCACACCAACAATACTCCAGTACTGAAGTTCACTTGTGAACAAACTAGCTAATAGTTCATGGTTAATAACTCGTCATCCTAAGCAATAGATGAGAAGCCTAGTTCTTCACCCCGTAGAAAAGATGAGGGTGACTCAGAATAGAATAACTTGGGAAGAGGAGTAAAAAGAGGCTTATGTTCCCTTCCACAATCAATTCCCCTACTTTTCTATAGAGTTTCTAGACTCAACTTCGACCGGTTTGGTTTGGTAGTCCTACAGTCAGTCAGGCTCTGATACCAACGCTGTTGGGACCCCGATCCTAAGTCATATGAATCCAGACTATAACACATCACATCACTTTGCGGCCTCACGCACGGTAAACTCCATGGCTGCAGCCTTACCTTAGCCGAGACCGTTTGCATCTTTTGGCTCACGTATGTGAACATGTCACTAGCAATCAAACGACAGAGAACCCAGGCCGACATGACTAGTCATAGAGCCCAAGTGGCACATCCATACGGAAACAGGCATATGTAACCCAACAATGCAGGTGTCGGCCTCAAGCGTGTGTAGACGAGTCATAGCAAGCTACAAGGACTCCATTACGCCATGGGACATAAATGTCATCACTGCACGTAGATGAGCTGTAGCAGGCTATTGGGACTCCATTACACTGCGAGAAATTTCCCCGAAGGGACAGAGACAACAGCAAAGAAGTATACATGCCGGGCAATCAATGGATCTGGAGCAGTAGCAAGCTACCAAGGCTCGGTGGAAGCACAAAGAGGCAGTTTCCCGTAAAGAATACTACTAAAGGCACATGACTAGGTGTCGGATCCCATACATACCGTTGCACGTCACACGTACGCACGACATGCCCGATATGCATAGATACAACTATGGCATCACAACATAACCATACAACAACACAACTTTTATTTAAGAGGCTCAGAAGAGCCTTGCATAATATGTTCTTACAGGTAGGGGTCACAAGACCCGACACTCAAGTCATACAAGCAAGTTCATACAAACCAAGCGGAAGCATAAAGCTATCTTTGTATAGATAGTTGAAAGGGTAAAAGGCACATGGCCTAACTATCTACAGCCCGCGACATGGCATAAGGTCGTAGCTGGGACACCAACTATTCGACATCGTCAACATCTAGATAGAACCCACCAGATGGGTCCTAAGTCTCATCTGCAACATTTATTAAGCAAACATGAGAACAAACGTACTCAACAAGTCCTTAAAACAGACCTGGACTATTCATGCTCATGTATCAACAAGGGGAGTGGTGGAGTTTATGCAGCAATGCCATCTTTGACTCATGGCGAACCTATACTACACCATTTTAACTCTCTGTTTAGATTTTAGATATCGCACACGAGTCCACTACCTCCACATCAATACACCACCATGGATTAACTTCCATCTCCTATGAGAGTGCTATCCATGGTACTCATACTTGTCTTGATATTTTTATGAGTATCCATTAAATTATCTATGAACAACATAAGTTCTCCAAGTAGTCCATATTCGAGGACGCGACTATTCAATAGTTTCATACCCTGCAGGGTTGTACTTCTTCACACACGCTCTCGCCACTTATCGCCGTGTGCTCATAAAACCAAGCACCTCGGCAACCTTCAAGCGGAAGCCCAACGAGGGAGTCGGCCATGACCGTCAATCACATAAGACCTCTAGTCCCGGCTATCGCCTATTTGAGACTGAACCTGCACGGAAGTCCGGCCGAAGTTTCCGCTACGGCCCCAAATGATGTGCGCAGGGTTCCCAAGCCCACCATTCGGGTGACCCTTGATACATCGTGCCACTGCCTACCGCGTTGTAACCCACCCCTAAGGTCAGCGCTACGCATGGCCTCCAGCATGCTATAAACACCAGAAACTACTAGCGACTCCTGGAGAAAGGACTAAGCGATTGATAAGTCGAGCGGGGTCATATTTCAGGGCCCAGCATGTGGTAGTAACTAGCCTTGGATCACAAACACAGAACTCAGTTCCTAAGAATGGTCCAAATGAGACAACCCGGTATGTACTCCTACATAGCCTCTCATCGCTACCTTTACCAAATCAGGTTCATCATAACCTTATCACATCAGAACAATATTGTTTCACTCCAGTTCATCACCTAGATGAATCAGACCTGACACAACTCTAAGCATAGCAAGCATAGCAGGCAAAGTAGGTAAAGCACAACATGACTCAAGCATCTACCAAGTATGCTAGATTGCAATGTTTAGCTATTTACTGTGGCAATGACAAGTCATGCAAAGGAATGGGTTCATCTACCGTGTATGACCGACAAGTGAACGTTTGTCCTAATGCAATAATCAAGAGCGGGAGCGAGAGAATGGGATGTTATCGGAATGATCAAAGGGGTTGCTTGCCTTGCTGGTGTTAGGGAACGTCGCATGGGAAATAAAAATTTTCCTATGCACACGCAGATCTATCCATGGTGATGAGCATCTATGAGAGGGAGAGTGGATCGATGTACCCTTGTAGATCACTAAGCGGGAAGCATTAAGAAACGCGGTTGGTGTAGTCGAACGTCTTCGCGATCCAAATCGCCGAGCGTCCCGCGATCTCATCACGATCCGTCCCGTGAACTCATCACGATCCGTCCCGCGAACTCATCACGATCCATCCCATGAACTCAGCACGATACGTCCCGCGAACTCATCACGAACCGTCTCGCGAACTTGATCACGGTCCTTATGATCTAGCGCCGAACGGACGACACCTCCGCGTTCAACACACGTGCAGCTTGATGACGATCTCCACCGTCTTGATCCAGCAAGACGAAGTGGAGAGGAAGAAGTGTTCACCGGCAGCGTGACGGTGCTCCGGCGATGGTGGTGGAGCAATTCCGGCAGGGCTTCGCCTAAGCACTGCGAAAATCCAATCTAGAGGAGCACCGGTGGAACGGGTAGCACGTGGCCGTAAAATCAAGTGCAAAACACCCAATACCATCAGTATATATAGGAGGGAGGGAGGAGGAGGGCTGGTGCACAAGGCATCACTTGCGCAAGGAGGAGAGGAGGAATCCTCCTCCAATCCTATTAGGACTAGGATTCCTCCTTTCCTACTTGGAATCTCTTTCCACCTTGGCTTTTTTTCTCTCTTTCTCAAGTACAGCCGCATGGGACTATTAGAGGACTTCCACCAGCCCACTAAGGGCTGGTTTCCACCCTCCCACAGCCCATGTAGCCTCTTGGGTCGAAATACCTCTCCCGATGGTCCCCCGGTACACTACCGATGAGCCTGAAACTTTTTCGGCGACCAAAATAGGACTTCCTATATATGAATTTTTACCTCCGGACCATTCCGGAGCTCCTCGTGACATTTGGGATCTCATACGGGACTCCAAACAACCTTCTATCACCACCATACATAACTCTATACTACCGAAATGTCACCAAACCTTAAGTGTGCAGACCCTGCGGGTTTGAGAACTATGTAGACATGACCGAGACACCTCTACGGTCAATAAACAATGGCGGGACATGGATGTCCACATTGGTTCCTACAAATTCTACGAAGATCTTTATCGTTCGAACCTCTATGTCAAGGATTCAGTTAATCCCGTATGATGTTCCCTTTGTTCTTCGGTATGTTACTTGCCCGAGATTCGATCGTTGGTATCTCCATACCTAGTTCAACCTCGTTACCGGCAAGTCTTTTTACTCGTTCCGTAATAGAAGATCCCGTGACTAACACTTAGTCACTATGCTTGCAAGGCTTATTATGATGTTGTATTACCGAGTGGGCCCTGAGATACCTCTTCGTCACACGGAGTAACAAATCCCAGTCTTGATCCATGCCAACTCAATAGACACCCTTGGGGATACCTGTAGAGCACATTTATAGTCACCCAGTTACGTTGCGACGTTTGATACACACAAGGTACTCCTCCGATGTCAGTGAGTTGCATGATCTTGGGTCATAGGAACACATACTTTGACATGTAGAAAACAGTAGCAATAAACTGACACGATCATATGCTACGTGTGTAGTTTGGGTCTTGTCCATCCCATCATTCTCCTAATGATTTGATCCTGTTATCAAATGACATCACATGTTAATGGCTAGGAAACCTTGACCATCTTTCATCAACGAGCTAGTTCACTAGAGGCATACTAGGGACAAAGTGTTGTCTATTTACCCACACATGTAATGTGTTTCCATTCAATACAATTATAGCATGGATAATAAACAATTATCATGAACAAGGAAATATGATAATAACTAATTTATTATTGCCTCTAGGGCATATTTCCAACAGTCTCCCACTTGCACTAGAGTCAATAATCTAGTTCACATCACCATGTGATTCGCATTGTTATGAATCTAACACCCAATGAGTTCTGGGGCACGATCATGCATTACATCTGAGAGAGGTCTTATAGTCAACGGGTCTACGACATTCAGATCCGTGTGTACTTTGCAAATCTCTATGCCAAACTATAAACACTGCTACCACACTCCTCTTGGTACTATTCCAAATGGCTGCTCCTACTATACGTATCCAGATTGCTACTACGAGTTATCTGGATTGGTGTTAAAGCTTGCATCGACGTAACTCTTTACAACGAACTCTTTGCCACCTCCATAATCAAGAAACATTTCCTTAGTCCTCTGGTTACTAAGGATAATTCCGACCGCTGTCCAGTGATCCACTCCTGGACCACTTGTACCCCTTGACAGACTCATGGCAAGGCACACACAGGTGCGGTACATAGCATGGCATACTATACAGAGCCTATGGCTAAGGCATAGGGGACGACATTCGTCCTTTCTCTTTCTTTTGCCGTGGTCGAGCTTTGAGTCTCACTGAACTTCACACCTTACAAAGCAGGTGAGAACACTTCTCTCTGACTAATCCATTTTGAACTCTTTCAAAATCTTGTCAAGGTATGTACTCATTGAAAGTCTTATCAAACATCTTGATCTATCTTTATAGATTTTGATGCTCAACAATTAGGTAGCTTTATCCTGGTCTTCCTTTGAAAAACTCTTTTCAAACAACCGTTTATGCTCTCCAGAAATTCTACATCATTTCCGAATAGCAATATGTCATCCACATATACTTATCAGAAACTCTAGATTGCTCCCAGTCACTTTATTGCAAATACAAGTTTCTCATAAACTTTGTATAGACTCAAAAACTTTGATCACCTTGTCAAAGTGTATATTCCGACTCCAAGATGCTTGCTTCAGTTGATAGAAGAATCACTGAAGCTTGCACACCTTTTAGCATCCTTAGGACTGACAAAACTTTCTGGTTGTATCTCATACAACCTTTCCTTAAGGAAGGAAACGATGTTTTGGCATCCATCTGCCATATTTCATAATTGAAAAATGCAGCAACTGCTAACATAATTCCAATAGACTTTAGCATCGTTACGAGTGAGAAAGTCTCATCGTAGTCAACTCCTTGAACTTGTCGTAACCTACTTTGCAACAAGTCGAGCTTTACAAATGGTAACATTTACCATCAGCGTCTGTCTTCATTTTAAAGATCCATTTGTACTTAACGACCCGCCGTCCAACGAGCAAGTCCACCAAAGTATATACTTGGTTTTCATACATGGATCCTTCTCGGATTTCATGGCCTCTAACCATTTGTTGGTTTTTGGGCCTATCATCGCTTCTCCATAGTTCGTAGGTTCATCATTGTCCAACAACATGACCTCCAAGACAGGGTTGTCGTAACTCTCAGGAGCAGTACATGTCCTCGTTGACCTACTAAGTCTGATAGTAACTTGATCCGAAGCTTCATGATCATCATCATTAACTTCCTCTTCAACTGACGTAGGCTTCACAGAAACATCTTTCTGCGCTGCGCTACTTTCTGGTTGAAGTAAAGGTTCAATAACCTCATCAAGCTCTATTTTCCTCGTAGGTCAATAGTAACTTGATCCTGAAGCTTCATGATCATCATCATTTACTTCCTCTTCAACTAACGTAGGCTTCACAGAAACATCTTCCTGCGCTGCGCTACTCTCTGGTTGAAACAGAGGTTCAATAACCTCATCAAGTTCTATCCTCCTCCCACTAAATTCTTTCAAGAGAAACCTTTTCTCGAGAAAGGACCCAGTTTTAGCAACAAACATTTTATGCTTGGATCTGAGATAGAACGTTCACCCACCTGTTTTTAGGGTATTCTATGAAGATGCATTTGTCTGCTTTGGGTTCGATCTGATTAGGTGAAAACATTTTCCACACAAGCGTTGCAGCCCCAAACATTAAGAAATGACAGCTTAGGTTTCTATCAAAACATAATTCACACGGTGTCATCTCAACGGATTTAGATGGTGCCCTATTTAAAGTGAATGTAGTTGTCTCTGATGCATAACCCCAAAATTATAGTAACAAAATGATAATAGACATCATAGCACGCACCATATCCAATAGAGCACGACTATGACGTTCGGACACACCATCACACTATGGTGTTCCAGGTGGCGTGAGTTGTGAAACAACTTTTACATTGTCTAAAGTTGTATGCCAAACTCGTAACTCAGATATTCACCTCCATGATCATATCGCAAACATTTTTATCTTCTTGTCATGATGATCTTTAAACTTCACTCTGAATTTGCTTGAACCATTCAAACGATTCAGACTTGTGTTTCATTAAATAAATATACACTATATCTACTCAAATCATCAGTGAAGGTAAGAAAATAATGATATCCACCGCACGCTACAAGACTCATTGGATTGCATACATCAACATGTATCATTTCCAATAAATCACTTGCCCGCTTCATCAAAACAGAAAACGGGGTCCTTAGTCATCTTGACCAAGAGGCATGGTTCGCATGTCTCAACCGATTCGAGATCGAATGAGTCCAAAGATCCATCAGCATGGAGTTTCTTCATGCGTTTTATACCAATATGACATTTAGCGGCAGTGCCACAAGTATGTGGTACTATTATTATTAACTTTGTATCTTTTTGGCATCAATGTTATGAACATGTGTATTACTATGATCAAGTTTCAACAAAACCATTCTTACTGGGTGCATAACCGTTGAAGGTATTATTCATGTAAATAGAATAACCATTATTCTCTAACTTAAATGATTAACCGTGTTGCAATGAACATGATCTAATCACGTTCATGCTCAACGCAAAAACACCAAATAACATTTATTTCGGTTCGTCACTAATCTCGAAGGTAGAGAGAGCGTGCGATGTTGATCACATCAACCTTGGAAACATTTCCAACACACATCGTCACCTCACACTTAGCTAGTTCTCTGTTTATGCCGTAGCTTTTATTTCGAGTTACTAACATTTAGCAACCAAACCGATATCCAATACCCAGGTGCTACTAGGAGTACAAGCAAGGTACACATCAGTAACACGTATATCAAATATAATTTTGTCGACGTTGCCAGCCTTCTTATCTACCAAGTATCTAGGGTTGTTCCGCTTCAGCGACCTCTCTCCTCATAATTGAAGCACATAATCTCGGGTTTGGGTTCAACTTTGGGTTGCTTCACTGGAGCAACAACTGACTTGCCATCCATGAAGTTTCCCTCCTTGCCCTTGCCCTTCTCGAAACTAGTGGTTATACTAACCATCAACACTTGATGCTCCTTCTTGATTTCTACCTTCGCGGTGTCAAACATTGTGAACAGCTCAGGGATCATTAATTCTATCGCTGGCATTTTATAGTTCATCACCAAGTTCTAGTAGCTTAGTGAAAGTGTCTTGGAGAACTATATTAATCACTATCTTATCTGGAAGATGAACTCCCACTCCATTCAAGCGATTGTAGCACCCAGACAAATGCTCAACGATTGAGCTATTCTCGTTCATCTTGCAGGCAAAAAATCTTGTTGGAGATCTCATATCTCGCGACACGGGCACGAGCCTGAGATCCTAATTTCAGCTCTTAGAACATCTCTGATGTTTCGTGATGTTCAAAACATTTCTAAGCCTCAATTCTAAGCCGTAATGCATGACACACTAAACTATCAAGTAGTCATCAGCACGTACCTGTCAGATGTTCACAACATCTACAGACAAAGCTATAGGGGTTGGCGCACCGAGCGGTGCATTAAGGACATAAGCCTTCTGTGTAGCAACGAGGACAATCCTTAGATCATGGAGCCAATCCGCAATATTGCTACCATCATCATTCAACTCTATTTCTCTAGGAACATATAAAAATTCAAGGGAGCTACAGCACGAGCAAGTAATCTACAACATAATTTGCAAAGGCACTACTGACCGTGTTCATGATAATGAGTTCAATTAATCATATTACTTAAGAACTCCCACTCAAATTGACATCCCTCCGGTTATGATCCAAATTCACTAACTCAAGTCCGATCATCAGGTGAGTTGAGGTGATTACAATGGTGAACATCATCATGTTGATCATATCTACTATATGACTCATGTTCAACCTTTTGGTATCTTGTGTTCCGAGGCCATGTCTGTACATGCTAGGCTCGTCAAGTTTAACCCAAGTGTTCGGCATGTGCAACACTGGCTTGCACCCGTTGTATGTGAATGCAGAGTCTATCATACCCGATCATCACGTGGTGTCTCAACACAACAACCTTTCGCAACGGTGCACACTCGGGGAGAACACAATTTATCTTGAAATTAAGTGAGGGATCACCTTATAATGCTACCGTCGTCCTAAGCAAAACAAGGTGCATTAAAGGATTAACATCACATGCAAATCATAAGTGACATGATATGGCCATGAACTTGTGCTTTTGATCTCCATCACGAAAGCACCGGCATGATCTCCATCGTCACCAGCATGACACCATGATCTCCATCATCTTGATCTCCATCAACGTGTCGCCATCGGGGTTGTCGCGCCCACCATGCTTCTACTACTATTTCTACCGTTTAGCGATAAAGTAAAGCATTACATAGCACTTAATGATTGACACGCATGTCATACCATAATTAACGAAAACCCTATGGCTCCTGCTGGTTGCCGTACTCATCGACATACAAGTCATGATAATTTATACATCATGATCATCTCGTACATCACATATATCACATCATGTAATTGGCCATATATTATAAAATACCCTGCAAAAACAAGTTAGACGTCCTCTAATTGTTGTTGCATGTTTTACGTGGCTGCTATGGGTATCTAGCAAGAACAATTCTCATCTATGCAGAAACCACAACGGTGATACACTAGTTGCTTTTCAACCTTCTCAAGGACCGCGTTTATCGAATCCGATCCAACTAAAGTGAGAGAAACTGGCACCCGCAAGCCATCTATGCAACAAGTTGCGGTCGAGGGAACCGGTCTCTCGTAAGCGTACGAGTAATGTTGGTCCGGGCCGCTTCATCTCACAATACCGCTGAACCAAAATCCGATAAAGGGAGGAAGCAATCTAAGCATCAACGCCCACAAACCTTTTGTGTTCTACTCGAGATCTAATCTACACATAGACCTAGCTCTGATACCACTATTGGGGAACGTTGCATGGGAATTTTTTTCCTACGCACACGTAGATCTATCCATGGTGATGAGCATCTATGAGAGGGAGAGTGGATCTACGTACCCTTGTAGATCGCTAAGCGGGAAGCGTTAAGAAACGCGGTTGGTGTAGTCGAACGTCTTCGCGATCCAATTCGCCGAGCGTCTCGTGATCTCATCACGATCCTTCCCGTGAACTCATGACGATCCGTTTTGTGATCTTGATCATGATCCGTCCCGTGAACTCATCACGATCCATCCCGCGAACTCGTCACGAACCATCTCGCAATCTTGATCACGGTCCTTCCGATCTAGCGCCGAACGGATAGCACCTCTGCGTTCAGCACATGTGCAGCTTGATGACGATCTCCACCGTCTTGATCCAGCAAGAGGAAGTCGAGAGGAAGAAGAGTTCACCGGCAGTGTGATGGTGCTCTGGCGATGGTGGTGGAGCAATTCCGGCAGGGCTTCGCCTAAGCACTGCGGAAATCCGATCTAGAGGAGAACCGGTGGAACGGGTAGCACGTGGCCATAAAATCAAGTGCAAAACACCCAATACTACCAGTATATATAGGAGGGAGGGAGGAGGAGGGCTGGCGCACAATGCAGCCCTTGCGCAAGGAGGAGAGGAGGAATCCTCCTCCAATCCTATTAGGACTAGGATTCCTCCTTTCCTACTTGGAATCTCTTTCCACCTTGCCTTTTTTCTCTCTTTGTCAAGTCCAGCCACATGGGCCTCTTAGAGGACTTCCACCAGCCCACTAAGGGATGGTTTACACCCTCCCACAGCCCATGTAGCCTCTTGGGTCGAAATACCTCTCCCGATGGTCCCCCGGTACACTACCGACACTCCCGTTAAACTACCGATGAGCCCGAAACTTTTCCGGCGACCAAAATAGGACTTCCTATATATGAATATTTACCTCCGGAACATTTTGGAGCTCCTCGTTACGTCCGGGATCTCATTAGGGACATCTAGCAACCTTCGGTCACCACCATACATAACTCTGTACTACCGAAACGTCACCAAACCTTAAGTGTGCAGACCCTGTGGGTTCGAGACCTATTAGACATGACCGAGACACCTCTACGGTCAATAACCAATGGCAGGACTTGGATGTACACATTGGTTCCTACATATTCTACGAAGATCTTTATCGGTCGAACCTCTATGTCAAGGATTCAGTTAATCTCGTATGATGTTCCCTTTGTTGTTCGGTATGTTACTTGCCCGAGATTCGATCGTTGGTATCTCCATACCTAGTTCAACCATGTTACCGGCAAGTCTCTTTACTCATTCCGTAATACAAGATCCCGTGACTAACACTTAGTCACATTGCTTGCAAGGCTTATTGTGATGTTGTATTACTGAGTGGGCCCTGAGATTCCTCTCCGTCACACAGAGTAACAAATCCCAGTCTTGATCCATGCCAACTCAACAGACACCCTCAGAGATACCTGTAGAGCACCTTTATAGTCACCCAGTTATGTTGTGACGTTTGATACACACAAGGTACTCCTCCAATGTCAGTGAGTTGCATGATCTCATGGTCATAGGAACACATACTTTGACATGGAGAAAAGAGTAGAAATAAACTAACACGATCATATGCTACGTTTGTACTTTCGGTCTTGTCCATCACATCATTCTCCTAATGATGTGATCCCGTTATCAAATGACATCACAAGTCAATGGCTAGGAAACCTTGACCATCTTTGATCAACGAGCTAGTTCACTAGAGGCATACTAGGGACAGAGTGTTGTCTATTTACCCACACATGTAATGTGTTTCCATTCAATACAATTATAGCATGGATAATAAACGATTATCATGAACAAGGAAATATGATAATAACTAATTTATTATTGCCTCTAGGGCATATTTCCAACAGCTGGGAAGCGAGAAGGTTTTGTCCTTCATTGGAATACTCGGAGGTATCCTCAGAAGCAGGGCCTACCACAATGCAGATAAATAGCAATCAATACACGGCAAGTGCAACAATATGATGCATGATCATGACATGGCAGCTTGTGTGGATGAGCTAATGCAACTACTGTCCAAGTTAAATGAAGTGATTCTGAATATAGGTTCAAAATCATTCTCCATTTCATATTTCATATGTTAACCTATTAGTAAATGTCAATGTTCATCTACATAGGTTGCTCTAACATGCATGATAACAGCGCCATTGGATTCATTGGATTTTTCTGATAAATTTTCATATATATATATATTGTTTCAATCTGAGTTATTGATTAATTTCTATGAATTTTATAAGTTTTTAATAGTTTCTGAAATTAATTTACTTCAGAAAATTCTTTATTGCATCAGCATGACATCATCATGACATGAGCTCATCAACACCATTGACACGTCAAACCTGACCAGTGGGGGCCACTGGTCAGTGACCCAGCTACTAACAGAGTTAGTTAAATGTCACAGCCCTAGAGTTGTTTGGTATTTGTCTGCATCAACATCAGCATGTGCATCATGTCATCATGTCTAAATTCAAATGAAACCTGAAATGGGGATTGTCAAACCCTAGCACCTCATTAAATAAACCAAATTCCAACAATTGAATCTTCAATGATCTCAAAATGCTTTTCAAAAATGTTCCCCCTCTCTGATAAATGTTGGCAACAACATATCAGGGGTGAACTATAATTTAACAACTATTTTGATGAGTTAAATAAAATAAGATAGCTCCTGAAATCAATTAATAAAGCATTATAAATATGATAGTTGTCTAAAAATTCCCAAACATTTTGTGGATAATTTGATTATAGCCAGACTATATTTAATAAAATATTGGGCATCATTGTGCTAGGTATTTTGGCTTCACAAAAATTAAAAGAAGATTGTGAGAATAAAAGAAAACAGGAATTAAAAAAAATAGAGAAGGAAAGGGACTACCTGGCGCTTACCTGGCCTAGACCGGCCCAGCCCACCTGGCCATCGTCAGTCGTCTCTTACCTCTGCCAAAAGGCAGAGGCGAAGGGAGGCACGGCGAGCGTGGCCAGGGTGCCACGCCTCCTGCCTGCCAGCCTCGCTGGAGGAGGGGATTAGGCCCCAGAGCCGTCCAGATCGGGACGACCCCTCTCCTCTCCTCTCTCTCCCTCGCTCTCTTCCCTCTCCCCTGTATCCTCCTCCCGGACCCGAAGGCCTCCGTTGCCACTTCTCGCCCCGTCGTTGCCCCGGCCACCCCTCGCTTCTCCAGCCAGTCCAAGAGCTCTGTCGCGTTGAGTTGCCCGTCCACGCTGGAGGAATCACGCCGGGAAGCCCCGAGGACGACGACCGTTCCCATCTTCTCCGCCTCCGGTCGTCGGACGCCGTCGTCGATTCGCGTCGCTCTGGTCGTCCCCGAGCCAACTGTCCGACTCCCTGTGAGACTCCCCGTCCTTTCCCCTCTCTCCTTGCGGTCCTCCCCGTGCTCTAACCGCTAACCTCGCCATTGCCGAGCTCCGATCGCCGCCGTAGTCAATGCCATGCCCGAACCCGACCTCCCCGCAACCTCCCGTTGCCCCTGTTGGATGCGGCGTCTCGCCAGCAACCCATTCCGACCATTCGCGCCCCGAATGGATGCCGGAGCCGCGATTCCGGCGAGCTTCTGCCGCTCTGTTGGTTGCCGGCGTCGCCGGCTGGTGACGATGACGTGGCCCCGTCATTAGGAGCTAACCCCCTTCGTTAACTAACTAATAGACACTGACTAGCAGGCCCGCAGCTGGTCAAAGCTGTAGTCAACGCGGGGATTAGCCTCTGCGGATGACATACGGGACCCACAGGTCAGCTTTGACCTGGCCACATCAGGGTTGACTGGCCCCACCAGTCAGCCTCTGGAGCTGACCCAGTCTCACTGACTAGTGGGCTCCACTGGTCAGGTTTGACCCGGACCTGGTCCAGTTGACCTGCTGACATAGGCATGACCTCGGCATGACGCAATAAATATTTTCTGTATTAAAAATAATTCCAGAAAAAGCTTTAAACTTCTAATAATCATAGAAAATAATCTATAGCTCAGATGAAAATAATTTATATATGAAAAATGATCAAAAAAATCCAATGAATATGTTTATGCCATGATCATGCATGTTTGAACAAGTTAACATCACCAAGTAGGACATTTTATGATTAGGCCAATGGATGAAATATCATTTGGAGTTGGAAATTCAAACTTGTTTGAATTCTACTTCAACCAACTTGGCTAAACACTCCTCTAGGCTAATTAAGTACGTAAATTTGTCATACCGTGTATCATGATTGTGCATTGCATAAATTGAATGTGTTCCTTCTTCCTGTTTGCCGGTGTTTGTTTCCCCCTGATAGATGATGGTTCTGATGATGTGAACGTTGACACCGATGAAGAGAAGTATATCTTCACGACTGTCAGGCAAGCAAAACCCCCTTGAGCATACTGATATCAACCCACTCTCTCTCTCTTGCTCTCTTTTACTGCATTAGGACAACAACGATTCAATTGTTACATGTCATCGGTAGTTGAACCCATTCCTTTGCATGACCTGTCTTTGCCAGAGTAAATAGTTGAAACCACTTAGCATGAGTAGCAACTGTTTGAGCCTTGTTGTGCTTACTCATACATGCATGCTTACTTACTGTGCCTGCTATGCTTAGAGTCGTGTCGTGTCGGGACTGATACATCTGGGTGATGGATCAGAATGGCAGTGTTCATGTCCTACGGTGTGAGAGCTAAGTGTGTGAACACGATTTGGTAAAAGTAATGATGAGAGGTCATGTAGGAGTACATGGCGGGTTGTCTCATCGGGACCGTCCTTAAGAACTGAGTTCTGTATATGTTATTCAAGACAAGATACTACCACACATTGGGCTCCGATAACTCGACCCCTCTCGACTTATTAATCGCCTAGACCTCTGTCCAGGAGTTGCAACTAGTTTCTGGGGTTTGTAGGGAAAGTGTTGGCGGCCGTGTATAGTGCTTCCCGACGGGGTGGACTATGATGCGGTACAGATACAGTGGCACGGTGTACCAAGTGGCACCCGAACGGTGGGCTATGGAACCCTATGCACATCGTTTGAGGCCGTAGCGGAAACTTCGGCAGGACTTCCGTGCGGGTTCAACCTCGGATAGGCGATAAACCTGGACTAGGGTCTTGTGTGGTTGACGGTCGTGGCTGATGCCCACGCCAGTGCTTGTACTTGAAGGTTGCCGAGATGCATGACGTGCATATTTTGCTAAGTGGCGAGAGCGTGTGTGGAGAAGTATACCCCTGCAGGGTGAAATAATCTGTTCGAATAGCCGCGTCCTCAGATATGGACTACTTGGAAAACTTGTGTGGTTCATAGACAACTGAAAGTGGATACTCTGAAATACGCAAGATAAGCGTGAGTGCTATGGATGGCCTTCTCGTAGGGAGATGGATGTGGATCCATAGTGGTGTATTGATTGGTGAATATGTGGACTCCTGTGCGCTACCCACCTCAGAGAAAGTACTTGTAGTCGTAGTATAGGTTAGCCAAGAGTCAAAGCTGGCTTGCTGCAATAAACTCCACGACCCCCTTCATTGATACTGATGCATATGTAGTTAGTTCTGATGTAAGTCTTGCTAAGTACTCTTGTACTCACGTTTGCTTAATTTATGTTTTGTAGAGGAGACGTCAGTCTCATTAGTGGTATTTACGATGTGAAGTTCGATGTTGACCGGATTAGCTTGGGAATCCTAGACAGAGGTCTGGTTCCTTTGGTAGGGTCGTTGTAGCTTTTCAGGCTCCTCTAGCCACTTTTGTAGATGTCTGTACCCAGACATGTTTAACTTCCGCTTGCTTGTTTGAATGCTCTGTACGTAGGGTCTTGTGACCTCTGTTTGTAACATCTATTGTATTGGCTCTTCCGAGCCTTCTAAATAAATGTTGTAATGTTGTATGGTTATGTTGTGATGCCATAGTTGTATCTATGCATATCGGGTATGTCGTGCGTACGTGTGACGTGCAACGGTATGTATGGGATCCGACACCTAGTTGTGTGCCTTTAGTAGTACTCTTTACGGGGAACTGCCTCTTTGTGCTTCCATCGAGCCTTGGTAGCTTGCTACTTCTCCGGGTACATTGATTGACCGGCATGTATCCTTCTTTGCTGCTGTGTCTGTTCCTTCGGGGAAATGTCTCGCAGTGTAATGGAGTCCCTGTAGCCTGCTACGACTCGTCTACGTGCAGTGATGACATTTATGTCCCACGACGTAATGGAGTCCTTGTAGCTTGCTATGACTCGTCTACACACGCTAGAGATCGACACCTGCATTGCTGGGTTACGTATGCATGTCCCTGTACGGATGTGCTACTTGGATTCTATGACTAGTCATGTCGGCCCGGGTTCTTTGACATTTGAATGCTAGCAACACTTTCACATACGTGAGTCAAAAGACGCAAACGGTCCCGGCCCAGGTAAGGTGGCAGCCGTGGAGATAACCATGCGTGAGACCGCAAAGTGATGTGATGTGTTACATGCTGGATTCTTATGGCTTAGGATCGGGGTCCTAACATTAAAATACTAATTACTAATTAGTTAGGGTAGGGCCCACTGTCAGTGGGTCATTAACTTAATTAAATTGATTATTTAATTATTTAAACTAATCCCAATTAGCAGAGCCCAGCCTCACTTGCCAGTGACCCAGGGGACTAACCCTCGGTGGTCAAACTGGTTGACTCGTTGGCGTTGAGCCGCCGACGATGTCAGGGACGGCAGAGGGGATCAGGTTTCCTCCTCCGGCGATAAAATGGGCGGCGGAGGGCACCGATTGGCTCTGCGTGCTTGCGCGCGTCGAGCTCGACGCCTCCCAGGGGCTGGAATGGCCAGAATCGGTGCCGGCGATGAGCACGGCGATTGCCGGAGCTCGGGCGAGCACGGGCTCGTCGAGCCGGAGCTCGAATGACCTAACTACGGACTCCTAAGGCTACTTAGGTTCCTCCTGAGCACGACTACGTGCTCAGGTGCGTGCTTGGGCCGCCGCAGCGACGGCCATGTCCTCGCTGGCGGCGAGGAGCTCTCGGACCCGAGAGGATCCGATGCTAGAATGCGCTAGCAAAGGGGGAAAAGGGGGGAGAAGGAGCAGGAGCTCACAGCGGATGCGACGACGACGAGAGCGGGCTCGAGGAGGCCTTGCTTGCGACGAACGGACGACGGCGGTCTCCGATGACCGAGGAGGAAGAAGACGTCGAGGTCGATGCTGGGGGACTCCGAGCTTGATTCTTCCGACGTAGAGGTTTAGCACGTCGAGGCGGAGCTACAGGGGGGCTCAGGGGCATGAGGGAACGACTGGAGCAGCAGCTACGACGGTGAGAAGGCGGCAGGCATGGCGGGCAGAGGAGAGGGAAGAAGCAGGGGAGCGAATGGGCGAGAGAGAGCGAGCGATGGGAACTGCAGCAACGTCTTCATCTTCTCGCCAGCGCGGCGGGGGATGCAGGCACACAGGGAGCTGCGTGGCAGCATCGACGCGGGCGCATGGCGAGCACACGCTCGTCCTCTTGGCGGCCAGGAGGACGATGACTGTGCTGGGCCAGATGGGCCGGCCCAGGTGGCTCCCTCCTTTTTTTAAATTCCAGTTTCTATTTTATTTTTCTAACATTTGTTTTATTTATTTTTAGGCACAAATGCTAGGCAAAAAATATCCCAAATATTTAATAGAACTTAGTTTGAATATTTCAAACTTCTATAAAAAGTTTCAGAATATTTTGAAAACTAAAGTAATTATAATGCTTTATTTGGTATTTTAAGTAGCTTTTATATTTATTTTTGAAATGCTATAATTATTCAAAATTTTAGAATGACCCATGGAATATTCATGTCCACATTTATCAAACATAGGGGACATTTTTGATGGGCATTTTGGATTTGTTGGTTTTTCACAATCATTAAATTGGTTTGATTCATATGAGGTGTTTGGGGTTTCTGTTAATCCCCATTTCAAATTGATGTAAGAAGTGAAACATGATGCACACACATGCTATCCTAAGTAAGCTCGCTAGGGATTGGACATAACCCATGTAGGAGAGAAGAGTAAGAAACAACAAGGATTGATCCCAACTCAAGATGATCTTCATCAACTATAAGCATCCACCACTACATCACCCATGTGAAGTCTTCTATGACAAAACCCAGACTTAGTTTATCCCTCTTGGGGGTATGTCACATAAAGGGGGGGATTTACTCTAAGACTTGAGTTAAAGCATCTCTTAAAGATGTGAACACATCAAATGCTTTATGTAAAAGTGGTAACCCCACTTGTGCTTAAACGATGAGTATGACCTATGATCAAGTACTCTTACTTGGCTCCTAAGTCAATATACTTAGACTCCACCATCGCCAAAGTGCTTGGTAGATACTAGAGTGGTTTTGCATGTTCGACATATTTTATTTGACATTTTATTATGTGAGCATGTTGGCATGCATATATTTTCTCATTCGAGGGTATCCAATTGTTGTTATTTGGCTTTCATTTTCTTTAGCCAACTGGATATGCAAGACTTCCTAAGTACCTCCCTCTGGCTATCTATGCTTTCTCATCTCAAATTCTATTCATGCTTCATCACAAAAAATTGAGAAAGCACTTCTCGAACACTCTTTGTGAGGGGCACTCGGAGTTTCGTTTTGTTCAGAGCTAACTTCCAAAATCTCCCCAGTGCATCTCGATGTGACCAACCTCAAAATCTCGGTTCTACCAAAGCCTAGGGTTGATCTGGATTTTTCATCTTGGTAATACCGATTCCATAATCTCGGCTTCACCGAGTTTCCCTCTCAACTGACAATAGAGGAACACGGTGGCACCGATATTTTAGAACCGGTGTCACCGACAGCTATGGGTATATTTAGTGGCGGAACCGGTCTTTGAAAATACTTCTTCAAACATCGTGGTCCCCACAAGCCATAGCTTATGTTCGTGTCTCCGGACTTTGCCCTTGCTCCCGTGCATCTACGCCACAGGGATCCTTCATCGTCGACCACATTCGTCCCCGCCGTCACCGTTGTAGGAGGTCGCCGCCAAGTTAGGGTAACGCCTCAGATTTTTGCACTCCTCTTCCGACCCTTGTGCAAATTGATCAATTCCAATATCTTGCCACATTGTGGACTTGTTACATCCACAAAAACTACATTATATTCGAGAATGTTGGAATTTTAGGTTTAATCGTCCACAATCTGTATCTTGGTAACACCGAGTCATAAAAATCGCTTCTACGGATTTTGCTTTTAGGGCAACTGTCGGAATCGGGGCTCCGCAAGACCCAGCAAGGTTCGAACACTAGGGTGCGTGATACGTCCATTTTGCATCATGTTTTACTACTGATATTTATAATGTTTTTATGCATAATAATGCTTTGGGGAGTAATTCTAATGTTTTTCTCTCATAAATTGCAAGGTTTACCTCAAGAGGGAGAATACCGGCAATTGGAATTCAGCACCCCGAAAAAGCACGAGGATTATTTTTATAATAAATAAGAATTTCTGGATCAAAGAACTACCGGAGGGGGGCCACCATGTGGCCACTCTCCACCAGGGCGCGCCTGCCCCCCTGCTCGAGCCCTGGTGGAGGGTGGTCACCCAAGCCCACCTTTGGAGCCCATATTCTGGTATATAGTCCCAATTAACCTAGAAAAAATCAGAGGCGGACTTTCGGGATAAAGCACTGCCGCCTCGAGGCGGAACTTGGGCAGGAACACTTTTGCCCCCCGGTGGAGAGATTCCGCCGAGGGATCTTACCTCCCGGAGGGGGAAATCAAAGCCATCGTCATCATCAACAACCCTCTCATCTTGGGGAGGCCATTCTTCATCAACATCTTCAATAGCACCATCTCCTCTCAAACCCTAGTTCATCTCTTGTGGTCAATCATTGTACCGGAACCTCAGATTGGTATCTATGGGTGACTAGTAGTGTTGATTACCTTGTGTAGTTGATTACTGTATGGTTTATTTGGTGGAAGATTATATGTTCCGATCCATTATGCTATTCAATACACCTCTGATCTTGAGCATGCATATTATTTGTGAGTAGTTACTTTTGTTCTTGAGATCACGGGAGAAGTCATATTGCTACTACTCATGTTAATTTGATATGTGTTCGATATTTTGATGATGTGTATGTTTTGATTCCCTTAGTGGTGCCATGTGAACGCTGACTACATGACACTTCACCATACTTGGGCCTAAGGGAATGCATTTTGGAGTAGTTATTAGATGATGGGTTGTGAGAGTGACAAAAACATAAACCCTAGTTCATGCGCTATTCAGTAAGGGGCTGATTTGGGTCCACATGTTTAACGCTATGTGAGGGAGTCCTAGATTAAGGGGTCCTCGGATAGCTGACCCATTGTTCATGTGCCGGACTGTATGGACTGCAAGGCAGGCATCAGAGGATAGAGGACCACCTGCGCCAGGATGGGAGCTTGTCAAGACGTGTTCTCCAAGTTATTAGCTGTAGTTGGGCAAGTTATCTCTTCAGCATGTAACCGACCATGTGTAAGCCAAGGACACCCCCAGCATCTATATAAGCCGGAGGGTGTTAGGGCATAGGGCCAGGACAACTCATCTAGGTTTAGACATACGATCTCGAGGTAGATCAACTCCGTAACCCCTTACACCATCAATACAATCAAGCAGGACGTACGGTATTACCTCCATTGGAGGGCCTCACCCTGGGTAAACTCGCGTCCCCTTCGTCTCCTGTTATCGTCGATCCTAGTCTCTTAGTTCTGGACCCCCTACCCAAGATCCGCTGATTTTTACACCGACATTGGTGCTTTCATTGAGAGTTTCTTTGTGAGCAACAAAGGAATTGATGGCTCGCCCCATCGCAAGTAGCAAGATCTATATCAAAGGGACTCTCGGACCCGATCAGAATTTCGTCGGCAACGACATCTTGTCGCACACCGACCTAGTCGGCCATCATGATCATACCAGAAGGTTCCCCCCAATTAGTGTATTAAGTTCAGAACGCTAGAGTTCGTGACTGATTCACCGGGAACACTCGTTCCAATGGAACCCTCAACCTTCGAAGGAAAGACTATAAATACGGATGCTTTGACGTCCAATGCATCAGGTCCCATGGTGGAACAGAACACGAATCTGCTTCGGCGTGACTCTGGAACCGTCACATTGCTTGACGAATCCACTCGTATCAGCGACACACATCCTGCCATCGCCTCGTTCTTAAACAATTTGTTCGATCGGATCGAAGCTATGCGTATATCGGATGACCAGGTTTCGATCTATGATCGGCTCATCATCAGACCCGATGACAGGGAGATTCATGTCCCTCCGGTACCCAACATTGTCACCACCGTCGAGTGTCCGACCGCGGATTCTGCCCGACAACCGGAATTGAAAACCGTCTACACCCCCGTCCACGATCTCCAAGACCCCATAGGAGAATTAGAGGCGGGGAATCGCATTAAAGCCGGACCGTCACCCATACAGGATCTGTCACGCGATTCGGAAACTGCACTTACGAACACTCGTTGCGACATGGAACAATTTTTTTCCCACGCACCGCCCAAGACGATTATCCAAGTACCGTGCCAAAGCCCATGGCTTCGGACTTTCGGGATATCAAGCAAATTCAAGGAGAATCAGTCCACCACTTTTGGGAAAGACTCCTCCTCGCTAGGAGTAGAGTAAAAAGTCTTAGTGACCAAGAAGTAATGGAAATTTTCATCAGCAATTGCCATGATGAAGGGATTCTTAATGCCCTAGCCCACCGACACATAAATGACTTCTCGAAGTTATCGGAATTAGTACAGAAGTACTGTGCCATGGAGAGTGTCTGGAAATCCGAGCGGTTGTTCTTGAAACCAAAATTCTCCGAACACCCTAGAGGAGTTCGAAGAAAGAGGGTACCTCCAAATCGGCCAGCCAGGCATGAACCCGTCAAAAAAAGAAACAAGTCCCTTTCCGGGACCGGTATCGTCCTTGACGTACTTTTATATAAACCTTGTGCCATTCATTCCGTGTTGTTGAACACAAACCCTACTCATATCCTTCGAGCTTGCTAGGTCGTCAGGCAAGTCGCAAAAAGTGGCGAGGCTATCCCCGACACACCTCCGTCGAACAGGCGCTCTCCTTCGCCAAACAGATTCGATGACGAAGTCCTGACGGTCTATGAGATCTTCCCCTCGAGGAGCAGGCGTAAAAGAGCTCTTAGGGAGAAAAATCAAGTCTACCATGTGGCAGCTGCTAGCCCATGGGCAGACGTACCGATTACTTTCGGAGACACTAACCAGCCACCCATCCTTGCCGGTCATTCACCAGCCGCTCTAGTCTTGAATCCCATCATTGATGAATATAGACTATCATCGACGGCGGAAGTGGTCTAAACCTCATTTACGAGGCCCCTCTGGAGAAAATGCAGTTCGACCGATCTTGCATCGAACATAGCAACACAATCTTTTGGGGAATTATCGCAGGGAAAGAGGCATGTTGTTCCGAATGTATCATCTTGGACATTGTGAAGAACTTCTCTTCCACATCGTCCCCTTCCCCAATGGCTATCACACCTTGTTAGGATGCGATGGCTTTACAAAGTACCAGGCTATAGCCCATTACGAGTACATGAAGCTCAAAATGCCAGGACCAAATGGAGTGATCACGCTCGCCAGTGATCCAAATATAGCCCTCCGGGCCGAAAACAAAACCGCAACGCTCGCCCTCGAGGCATTAGCTGAAACTTTTGCCGCCAAAGATTTGACCGCTCTATGATCGGCAGTTAATAGGGACGATGTGATCCTCAGCAAAAGGCCCAAGTCCACATCCTTTAAACCCACAGAGGAAATCGTCAAATTTAGGTGCATCCAACGGACCCCAAGAAAATAGCGTCCATCAGAGCCCAGCTCGATCTCCTTATGGATGAAGCGTTGCGGAATTTTGTCCATGAAAATTGGGACATTTTCAATTGGCATCCTTCCGATATGCCCGATATCCCACGTTGGCTTGCCGAACTTAGCTTGAACATTATTCCAGGCTTTAAGCCCGTGAAATAGACCCTAAACCGCTTCTCCGAACCCAAACGGCAAGCCATGGGTGAAGAATTAGCAAAAATGCTCCAGGCCAGATTTATTCGGGACATCATACACCCTGCGTGGCTAGCAAACCTGGTGATGGTACCTAAGGAAGACAAAACGTGGCGGCTATGTGTCAATTTCAAAGACCTCAACAAAGCATGCCCCAAAGACCCTTTTCCCTTACCACACATAGACCAGATCATTGATGCCACAGCCGGACACGTTTTGTTGTGTTTCCTCGACGCTTACTTCAATACCATAAAATTAAAATGAAGGAATCCGATCAAGCGGCTACCGCATTCATCACCCCCTACGGACCATTTTGCTTCAACACGATGCCCTTCGGGCTAAAAAACGTCGGGGCCACGTACCAACGCATGATCCAAACCTGCATCACCACACAGGTCGGAAAGACTGTTGAGGCATACGTGGATGATGTGGTAATCAAAACCAAACACGTCAATCAGTTGATCGACAAACTGTACCAAACTTTCGCTAATTTGCGCGAATATGACATACGGCTCAATCCGGAAAAGTGTGTATTCGGAGTTCCCTCGGGCAAGCTGCTTGCATTCATCGTCTCCCATAGAGGAAGAGAGGCAAATCCAACTAAAACCTGTGCCCTATCAGAACTTGCAATCCCCACAGAGCTGAAGCATGTCCAGAGACTAGTTGGGTGTGTAGCCGCTTTAAGCCACTTTATTTCCCTCCTTGGAGAAAAATCTTTACCGCTCTATAAGCTGTTGAAACGGACAAACAATTTCGAATGGACCGATCAAGCAGCGGTTGCGTTGGAAGAAATCAAAACAATACTGGCAACCGGTCCCATACTCATGGCTCCAGGCGCCGGTGAGCCCATGTTGTTATACATATCGGCCACCAACAAGGTAGTCAGCACGGTGCTTGTCGTCGAACAAGATGAGGAGGGACATAAATTCCGAACTCAGAAGTCGGTATATTATGTGACAGAGGTACTAACGCAGTGCAAGTCCAGATACCCACATTATCAAAAAATAGCCTATACAGTATTCATGGCATCGAGGAAACTCCGACACTACTTCCAGGAGTGTGCGGTAACGGTGGCATCGAAAGTCCCCTTGAATGATATAATCCACAACAGGGACGCTACCGGTCGCATAGCAAAATAGACCATTGAGCTCCTTCCTTTTGAAATAAACTACAAGCCACATTGCACCATTAAATATCAGGTACTGGCGGACTTCTTGGCTGAATGGACAGAGGCCAAGCTCCCCAAGGAGTATAGTGCATACTCTCATTGGACAATGTACTTCGATGGATCCAAGACCCTGACCAGTCTGGGGGCTGGAGTTATCCTCACATCCCCCACAGGCGACAACGTAAGATACGTGTTGCAAATCATGTATGCCGATTCCAACAATCCGCCGAATACGAAGATCTTCTTCATGGTCTTTGGATGGCGGTGTCAATGGGCATACGACGGCTAGAGGTACGGGAGACTCAAACCTGGCCATATCCCAAATTAAAGGCGAATTTGACGCGAAAAATGCGAACATCGCGGCATATAGAGACGCTGTCCTCAAGATATCTGCTCGGTTCGAGGGGTTGGAATTTCACCACGTTGCTGAAGGCAACAACCAAGCCGCCAATATATTGGCCCGTATGGGAGCCAAGAGCGATCCCATCCCGGTAAACACCTTCCTGGAGCATCTCATCAAACCCTCAATAATGTGGCAGGGGGATGCAAATGGCACCGGTCCGAAAACAGCGGACGAAGTTGTTCCCCTATAAACGGACCAGATGATGGCATCATCGGCGGCTCAATGATGAATGAGACGCCCTCGGCTCATGAGGTAATGGCAGTAATTGCACCATGGACAGAGCCCCTCCTCGCCTACCTCCTTCACAAGGAACTCCCTGACGATCAAAATAAGGCACGACGCATAGTTCGGCGATCCGAGGCCTACAAAGTACATGAGGGTGAGTTATACAAGAAAAGCATCACTGGAGTATTACAGAGGTGTATATCCAAGGAAGAAGGACGGGAGCTCCTCGCCGAAATCCATGTAGGCAAGGGCGGGCATCACGCCACGGCAATATCTCTTGTCGGCAAAGCCTTTCGAGCTGGTTTCTTTTGGCCTATAGCTCGGACCGACGCACAGTCACTCATCCAACATTGCGTCGGATGTCAACTTTTCGCAAATCAAAGTCACATGCCCCCAACAGCTCTTCGGACTATTCCGATCACCTGGTCTTTTTTGGTCTGGGGCTAGACATGGTTGGACCCCTCAAAGGGGGAACCAAGAAAAATAAATACCTACTGGTCATGGTTGACAAGTTCACCAAATGGATAGAAGCAAAGCCTGTTAAATCGGCTAAATCCGGACTAGTGATTGAATTTATATCTAGCATAGTACACCGTTACGATGTCCCGCATAGTATAATAATCGATAATGGAACCAATTTCACGGCCCAAGAGGTCAAGGACTGGTGCGCAAAAATGGGCATAAAGCTCGATTATGCATTAGTCTATCATCCGCAGACCAATGGATAGGTCAAGCGAGCAAACGATCTCATTATGAGCGACAACAAGCCACGTTTGGTCCTATCTCTTCACGAGTCCGACTGTCATTGGGTGGAGGAACTCGACTCCGTTCTATGGGGCCTACGTACTACCCCAAACAGATCAACGGGTTATACACCGTTTTATGGTCTATGGGGCAGAGTTAGTTCTCTCCTATGATATTATCCACGATGCACCAAGAGTGTGCATGTACGAGGAAAAGGAGTCCGACTTAGACCGGTAGGATCACTTAGATGCCCTGGAGGGGGAGCGGGACATAGCTGGATCCAGTCTTTACCAACAACAAGCTCGGCGGTACCAAAGTAGGGAGGTCAGGGCAAAAGCATACAACGTAGGAGAACTCGTCCTATGGCTCTCGGAGAAACAAAGCGCAAACTCAACCCTAAGTGGGAGGGTCCTTTCATCATTAACGAAGTGCTCGCGGGAGGGGCCTATCGTTTGCGGAGTTCATCCGATAACCGCCTTGAACCAAACACATGGAATGCAGCTCGTCTTCGGTGCTTCTACGGATAAACTGGTGTCGTCCATACTCCACTCCACTTTTTTCCTTTTCGGTTATGTTTTGTCTTTTTATTTCCTTTCTAACTTTGTTGTTCGATAGGGACAATTTCATTTCCTACCCTATGTTCGACTGAACCAATCTTGTAGCACGGATAATCAGCATACACCATAAAGAGTTAGATCCGAACACGGCACATGGGGGCTTCTTTTAATAGCCAGTATTTTAATTGTTCATACTTACCAGGCGCATATGTTTCTTTTGTCATGTTTTAGCCATCATATGCATCAACTCGAACTAAGACTTTGCCAAGCTGGGTTGCCTTGCTCCTGTGGTTACTCTCCCCGTTCCCGCTTGTTCGGATAGAGAGTAAAGGGAGCACCTCTGCGATTGCTACGACCGAGTCATCCGGAAACGGACCTCATATGGGTGAAGCCGAAAGCTATCTAACTTACATACACAATTAATCGGCTATGACGGAAACACCTTATACGGCCCTGGTTTCTATTTCTGTCGTTTGGGTCTATTATTCCCAAAGGACATATAGCTGCGTGCTGCAAGTATGCGGATTCCTATCTACGCTCTTCATAGAACCCCGGCAAAAGGTATCGCTAGAGGTACTATTTTCATCAAAAGATGTTTCTTATGCTACATCGTAATATGACATATCTTTCTATGTGCTTTCTGTCTGTTCGCACCACATGGCCGGATTGCCTGGTTCTCCGAATACAAGTTCACTCTTTGGCGAAGGAATAATAAAAAGGAACACTCCTGATCTCTTCGCACGGGAGGGAGAAGCCGATGTCGGTTAAGACAAAGTTTATAACATAGATTGTTTTACACATGTATATGTAAAATACATATGCGGCTGCTGATCCAGATCATCGATTATTGTGTTGAGGGGGTAATCTGCTTGCAAGAGACGGGCGACTGCCATCACCTGGTAATATACCAGGCGAGGTGGCACTTCTTTTCCATCTGATCCCACAGGACTAACCCGCACCACATGCTCAGGGTTGAGTCAGGTGAAATGGGTCTTGACCATTGCCCACGCCTCCCGTGCTCCTTCGCGGTAGGCTGAAGTCTTCCACAGCTTGAACCTATCCCGAGCCCCCCTAAACCGATCCACAAGTGCGGCTTGCCCTTCAGGTAGCTGTTCGGTGGGCTATAGTGCCTTCACCATAACATTCATTGCTTTTTGCACACACTTGTGGAGAGAGTTCGTCTCCTTCAGCAGGTCCCCTTGGTATGATTCGATCTCCTCCTGAGGATGTCCGGTAAGGAGACCTACACACAAAATAACAAGCGTGATTATTATCATTCGCTACATCAGAAATACTTACTCATAGCGGAATTTTATTACCGAATACGCCCCTCCAAAGCTTTTGATTCTCTTCTTGAGCTTGGGATAATTGAGTCTTTAAACTCTTTATTTCTTTGGTCTGTTTTTGTATAACAAGACAACCGGCTTGCTTCTGGGATTCCGGATACCTTTGTGAATCCCGAGCTTCTTCCAGCTGCCTTTCCATATGTCCTATTGGTTCGGCTGCTACACAGAATCCATATGTCAGGCACGATAATGTAAAAAGATTAGCAGTAAAAGCATACTCACCATGGGCCTCTTGCGTGAAGCTCTTCACTTGTGCTAGTTCGTCCTTCACGGACTGCACTTCCATGCGACTCTCCACGAGGGCCTTAGCCAATTGCTCGGACTATTGCTTTGAGGCCTACGTCAGCATTCAAATAGTATGGACATCCTTAATTCGTTTTTTCTATATCAAATTAAGGCTCGGGGGCTACTAGGCTTGCACAACTATATGGATTCTATAAAATCCGACCTCTTACCTGAATGGTGGTTGTTATCAGCTTCATAGCTTCATCGAATCCAGCTCGGGCGGCCCCGAGATGTGCATCCGCTGAGCGTAGGGCACTAAACTCCTGGTCAGAGAAAATTGGGTGCCGCATGGCCTCCCATCGGTGCTAATGATGCATGACACTCTCCACTTCTGATTTGGTGATGGATACTCCGTCGCCAGATTCGGCGGGCGCCGGCCCGACCATGGGGGCTTCAATAGAGGAAGCCGCATGGGTCGCAGCCGGGAGCTTTGGGCGTCTCTTGACATCTGGGTAACCCCATCGGTAGGTGAAGATTGGGCATTTAGCCTAGGTAAAAAACAAGCGGCTATGAGATTCTGCTGAGTACAACAATAAAGCGGATATCCGAACAATGTACCTTTGGGATGCGTGGACGGGTGGATTTGTCCCCATGTCTGGCTCCTTTGCAGGGTCCCAGCCGGCCTCTGACTCACCCGCGACTTTGGCTGCTAGCGCATGGTGTGCTGATCGGCGGCGCTTGGGGGCCGGGACCGGCACGTCCGGGGCACTCTTGGTAGACTGCCTCTTGCGGGAGGAGCTTTTCTTCTTACCCACGGGCAGAATGGAGAATGACTCGGGGTAATCAACTATGATTGCCACCGGGGTTTGGACGATGTTGTCCTAGTAGTAGACTCCATTTTCGAAGTCGAGAAGAAGATCTGAATCCTCGCTGAAGCCCGGATCATTGTCACGCGCATAATTCTCCGGCTTACGAGCCGGACAGTTGACTGTCTCGACGAAGCTCTTCCATTCCTATTCACGTCAAGGCCTCGATCAAATAGAGTGCGGAATGAAGCCCCGGACTATTTCATGATTGGAAGAGGAAGGTTTACCTGTTCGATGGGATTGTTGGCCGAATACCCTTCCTTAGTTGACCGCTGGATGAAGTCTTCTTGCTCTCCTTTGTACAGATCGACAAGTGCGGTGGCCAGCGCTATTGGATTGGCGGGACCTAGTTTTCGGGACGCATGGCATCGCTTTTACCGTTGTATCGCCATAAGGGGTGCACCCTTTGTTGGAGGGGTTGCACGCATCGAGAGATAGAGGCGGCCATGACATTGATCATGGTTAGCCAGTGATGGGCAAGCATCCGCACTCACGTGGCAAGGTGTTGCACTTCAGCGCTCTCCTCCTGAGATGAGCTCCTGGGTCGCCAGTTGTACCTCTTCTTTGGTAGCAGGTCGGAGTATTCGAGTAGACCTGTCTGAGTTGGCTCTAACAGGGGGACGTCTTCAATATAGAACAACTCCGAAGTCCATTCTTCAGATTTCTTTGGTGTCCCAGCCGGATACCCCGTTCCCGCTATGCAGCATACTTTGGCTTCGCCGACCTCTAAGATGGTCTTGTCCCGAGTTCGGGGGACGAGGCAGAAGTATTTCCTCCATAGATTGAAATGAGCTTCGCACCCTAAGAACATCTCGCAGATGGCGACTAGGCCCGAGATGTGTAGGATCGATCCTGGGGTGAGATGGTGACGTTGAATCTTGTAGAACTCTAGTACCCCCCTCAAGAATGGGTGAATTGGAAACCCAAGGCCTCGAAGGAGGAAGGGGATGAAGCAAATGCGCTCCCCCTTGTTTGGATTAGGGAAGTGCTCATCAAAGACCTCATCACCATAAGAAAGCAGACCTATGCGGGTTGCTGCTAGATCTGATGAGGGGAGATATCCTTGGGTCTCCAGATTACGGATCCGTAGGAGAGTGACGGAAAGCTGGTCCAGTCACCTGGGCGTTGGTTGTAAGGGCGGAAGAATATTTTGCGTGGAGCTTCCGCTAGGAGTTTTTGACGAGAGGGAGGAAGAATATGTGGTTTGAACCGCGATTTTGTTTTATTAAATGGGTTCGTGACTTCATTGCGGAGGGGTAGGATTGTAAAAATCACTGGCCACTTACCTTCCCATGACGCACAAAAATCGAGGAACTTGTGCAGTTATTATACTCACCCGCAGTCGCGACTCTTGGGATCTTACCGAAGACTGGTCGGATGCCGAACAAAGAAGGATGAGGTACTCGCCTTGCAAGCTGAAGACGACGACGTGAAGGAATCAACCAAATATATATCAGCATTGAAGGCCAGTCCGGGGGCTACTGAGGCAGTCCTAGATTAAGAGGTCCTCGAATAGCCGACCCATTGTTTATGGGCCGGACTGTATGGGCCGCACGGCAGGCATCAGAGGATCGAGGACCACCTACGCCAGGATGGCAGCTTCATGGAGTCAAGACATGTTCTCCAAGTTATTAGCTGTAGTTAGGCAAGTTATGTCTTCGGCATGTAACCGACCATATGTAAGCCAAGGACACCCCCGACATATATATAAGTCGGAGGGTGTTAGGGCATAGGGCCAGGATAACTCATCTAGGGTTAGACATACGATCTCGAGGTAGATCAACTCTATAACCCCTTACACCATCAATACAATCAAGCAAGACATAGGGTATAACCTCCACTAGAGGGCCCGAACCTGGGTAAACTCACATCCCCTTCTCACCTATTATCGTTGATCCTAGTCTCACAGTTCGGGACCCCCTCCCGAGATCCGCCGGTTTTGACACCGACACTATGGTTAGACTTTGTCTTAATACTTTTCGCGTAGTTGTGGATGCTTGCGAGGAGATTAATCATAAGTAGGTTGTTAGTTCAAGTAAGAACAACACCTTAGCACGAGTCCACCCACATGTCAAATTATCAAAGTAGCGAACACGAATCAAACCAACATGATGAAAGTGACTAGATGAAATTCCCGTGTACCCTCAAGAACACTTTGCTCATCATAAGAAATACTTTTGGCTTGTCGTTTGCCACAAAAGGTTTACCTATTGTTACTATTACTTGCTCGTTACAAATTGCCTTGCTATCAAACTACTTGCTACTTACAATTTCAGTGCCTGCATAAATTACCTTGCTGAAAACTGCTTATCATATCCTTCTGCTCCTCATTGGATTCGACACTCTTACTTATCATAAGTGTCGGTGAACGTTGCATGGGAAACAAAAAATTTCCTACGCTTCACCAAGATCAATCTAGGAGATGAGCATCTACGAGAGGAGAGATCGGATCCACATACCCTTGTAGATCGCTAAGCGGAAGCGTTAAGAAACGTGGTTGAGTCGAACGTCTTCGCGATCCAAATCACAAGCGGTACCGTGATCCAATCACGATCTAGCGCCGAACGGATGACACCTTCGTGTTCAACACACGTACAGCTTGATGACGTCCTCGTCTTCTTGATCTAGTAAGAGGGGCATAGAAGTAGATGAGTTTCGGCAGCACGACGATGTGGTCACGGTGGTGGTGAAAAACAATCTCCGCAAGGCTTCACCAAGCACCATGCAAACTATGACAGAGGATAAACTAGAGGGGCTGGGTTGCCGGCACACGGCTTGGGGAATTCTTGATGTGTCCCGGGTGCTAGTCCTGCCCCTCTATTTATATGTTGATCCCTGGGGTCGAAACTTGGAGAAAGAGCCTCCTCAAAGTCGGTTTGGCACGTAAGGCAAGAGTCCTCCTCGGACCCCAGGACCAGACGCCAAGGTCGCCGACGTCTGTCCCTAGATGCTAGGTCGTCCCTAGCCTTGGCAAATCTCCTTTTTGCACCTTCCTAAAGCCTCATGGGCTTAACACCTTGGCTCAAATAAAGTTTTCTTATACCCGATCATTTCGGGAAACATCCAAAACCCCTTCCCGTGAATTCCGAAACCCTTTCAGAGACCAAACACTATTATTCCATATATCAATCTTTACCTCCGGACTATTCTGGAGCTACTCGTCATGTCCAAGATCTCATCCGGAACTCCTAACAACTTTCGGTCACCAACATAATAACTCAACTATACTTATATCGTCACCAAATGTTAAGTGTGTAGACCATGCGGGTTCGAGAACTATGCAGACATGACTGAGACACCTCTATGGTCAATACCCAATAGCGGGACCTAGATGCCCATATTGGTTCCTACATATTCTACGAAGATCTTTATTGGTTGAACCTCTCTGTCAAGGATTCAGTTAATCCCGTATGCTATTCCCTTTGTTCTTCGGTATGTTACTTGCCAGAGATTCGATCGTCGGTATCTCTATACCTAGTTCAATCTCGTCACTGGCAAGTCTCTTTAGTCGTTCCGTAATACAAGATCTCGTGGCTAACTGTTTAGTCACTTTGCTTGCAAGGCTCATTGTGATGTTGTATTACCGAGTGGGCCCTGAAATACCTCTCCGTCATACGGAGTAACAAATCCCAGTCTTGTTCCATGCCAACTCAACAGACACCCTCGGAGACACCTATAGAGCATATTTAGAGTCACCCAATTATGTTGTGATGTTTCATACACACAAGGTACTCCTCCGGTGTTAGTGAGTTGTATGATCTCATGGTCATAGGAACAGATACTTGACATGCAGAAAACTATAGCAATAAACTGACACGATCATATGCTATGTTGATAGTTTGAGTCTTGTCCATCACATCATTCTCCTAATGATGTGATCTTGTTATCAAATGACATCTCATGTCAATGGCCAGGAAACCTTGACCATCTTTGATCAACGAGCTAGTCTACTAGAGGCATACTAGGGACACAGTGTTGTCTATGTATCCACACATGCATTTGAGTTTCCAATCATTACAATGATAGCATGGATAATAAATGATTATCATGAATAAGTAAATATGATAATAACAAATTTATTATTTCCTCTGGGGCATATTTCCAATAGTGTCCCACTTGCACTAGAGTCAATAATCTAGCTCACATCGCTATGTGGTTTACATTGTTATGAATCTCACACCCAATGAGTTCTGGGGTTCGATCATGTTTTGCATGTGAGAGAGGTTTTAGTGAATGGTCTGCAACTTTCGGATCCGTGTGTACTTTGCAAATCTCTATGTCATACTATAGATGCTGCTACCAGGCTCCGCTTGGAGCTATTCCAAATGACTTTACCACTATACGCATCCGTATTACTACTTAGAGTAATCCAGATTGGTGTTAAAGCTTGCATCGACGTAACCCTTTACGACGAACTCTTTATCACCTCCATAATCGAGAAATATTTCCTTAGTCCTCTAGTTACTAAGGATAATTTTGACCGTTGTCCAATGATCGACTCCTGGATCACTCTTGTACCCCTTGACACACTCATGACAAGGCACACACAACTGCGGTACACAGCATGGCATACTTAATAGAGCCTATGGCTAAGGCATAGGGGACGACCTTTGTCCTTTCTCTTTCTTCTGCCGTGGTCGAGCTTTGAGTCTCACTCAACTCCAAACCTTACTAATCAGGCAAGAACTCTTTCTTTGACTGATCCATTTTGAACTCTTTCAAAAACTTGTCAAGGTATGTACTCATTGAAAGTATTATCAGACGTCTTGATCTATCTATATAGATCTCGATGTCCAACAATTAAGTAGCTTTACCCAAGTATTCCATTGAAAAACTCTTGTCAAACAACCCTTTATGCTTTTCATAAACTCTACATTATTTCCAATCAACAATATGTCAACACATATACTTATAAAAAAATTCTATAGTGCTCCCGCTCACTTTCTTGTAAATACAAATTTCTCATAAACTTTGTATGAACCCAAAAACTTTGATCACCTCATCAAAGTGTATATTAGAACTCCGAGATGCTTTCTCCAGCCCATAGAAGGATTGATGGAGCTTGCATACCTTTTGGCATCTTTAGGATTAACAAAACCTTCTGGTTGTATCACATACAACCTTTCCTCAAAGAAACCGTTAAGGAAATGATGTTTTGACATCCATTTGCCAGATTTCATAATTGAAAATTACAGCAACTGCTAACATAATTCCAACAGACTCTAGTATTGCTATGGGTGATAAAGCCTCATCGTAGTCAACTCCTTGAACTTCTCAAAAATTTCTTTACGACAAGTCGAGCTTTATAAATGGTGACATTCACCATTAGCATATGTCTTCTTCTTAAAGGTCCATTTGCACTCAATAACCTTCCGTTCAACGGGAAAATCTACCAAAGTCCATACTCGGTTTTCATACATGGATCCTTTCTTGGGTCCCAGCCATTTGTTGGAATCCAGGCCCACCACCGCTTCTTCATAGCTCATAGGTTCACTCTAAAATTGTTTGAACTTTTCAAACGTTTCATACTTGTGTTTCATTAAGTAAATATACCCATATCTACTTAAGTCATCAGTGAAGGCGAGAAAGTAACGATATCCACCGCGTGCCTCAATGCTCATTGGACCGCATACATCAACATGCATCATTTCCAATAAGTCACTTGCTCGCTCCATCAAATCAAAAAAATGAGGACTTAGTCATCTTGCCTATGAGGCATGGTCCGCATGTCTCAACTGATTCGAAATCGAGTGAGTCCAAAGATCCATCCTCATGGAGTTTGTTCATGCGCTTTATACCAATATTACCTTTAGCGGCAGTGCCACAAGTATGTGCTACTATCATTATTAACTTTGCATCTTTTGGCATGAATACTATGAACATGTGTATCACTATGATCGAGATTTAATAAACCATTCACATTGGGTGTATGACCATTGAAGGTATTATTCATGTAAGCAGAATAACCATTATTGTCTGAATTAAATGAATAACTGTATTGCCATAAACGTAATCTAATCATGTTCATGCTCAACGCAAACACCAAATAACATTTATTTAGGTTCATCACTAATCCCGAAGGTAGAGAGAGCGTGCGATGGTGATCACATCAACCTTGGAAACACTTCCAACACACATCGTCACCTCGCCCTTAGCTAGTATCCGTTTATTCTGTAGCTTTTATTTCGAGTTACTAACATTTAGCAACTGAACCAGTATCTAATACCCAAGTGCTACTCGAAGTACTAGTAAGGTACATATCAATAACACGTATATCAAATATACGTCTGTTAACGTTGCCAGCCTTCTTATCTACCACGTATCTAGGGTAGTTCCACTTCAGTGGCCGTTATCCTCATAATAGAAGCACTCAGTCTCGGGTTTGGGTTCAACCTTGGGTTTCTTCATTGGAGCGGAAACTGGCTTGCCATTCTTGAAGTTTTCCCTTCTTGCCCTTGCCCTTCTTGAAACTAGTGGTTTTACTAACCATCAACACTTGATGCTCCTTCTTGATTTCTACCTTCACGGTGTCAAATATCGCGAATAGCATAGGGACTATCTTATCCATCCATGTCATGTTGTAGTTCATCACGAAGCTCTGGTTGCTTGGTGGCAATGACTTGGAGACCTGTATCAATCACTACCTTATCTGGGAGATTAACTCTCACTCGATTCAAGTGATTGTAGCACCCAAACAATCTGAGCACATGCTCACTAATTGAGCTATTCTCCTTCATCTTGCAGCCAAAGAATCTTGTTGAAGGTTTCATACCTCTCAACACGGGTGTCGGTGTCAAAACTGACAGTCTCGGGTAGGGGGTCCCGAACTGTGAGACGAGAATCGATGGTTGCAGGAGACGAAGGGGACACTAATTTACCCAGGTCTGGGCCCTCCTATGGAGGTAATACCCTACATCTTTCTTGGTTGTATTGATGGTATGGGGGTTACAGAGTTGATCTACCTCGATATCGAATAGTTAACCCTAGACGAGTTGTTCTGCCTCTACAACCTATGTAGCGACCCGACCTGAAGGTCAAGTCTCCGGTGTTTCCGTACCATCCCAAGATCATGCTGGTACACACATGGTACATCCATGTATATATCAAAGGGAAATCACACAGCATTATATTAATCGAAATCTCATGTCGAGTCCTTTATTACAATAAAAATTACAATAACGTGGCCAAAGGCCAACTCATGAGAATATCTAAATCTTGCGGAAGCGTCGACGGTAGATGAGTCCATCTGACTCCAAGGGCATCTCACTGAGCATAGAACACGTCCTCACTCCTGGTCGGAAAAATACTCTGCAACATGATACGTTGCAGCCATGTAGGTCAGCATATGGAATATGCCGGCAAAGTCACAGTAGAGGTGTGAAAATAATCAACTAGTCTATATGCATATATGGCAGGTGGGGTGGTAAGTTTTGCGTAAAGCCAATTTTTCCTACATCAAGAAAAGGGGCTAAGCAAAATATTACTATGTTGGTTCATTAATGAGATGGTTCCACCAACCACTTCTCATACCCAAAATTGTTAATACCCACATCATCATATTAATTGTGTTGAGAGTTCCGGAAGTTCCAATTCCTTTGGCTCAAGTCGTCCATGACCGTGGACACGGCTAATCGATTAGGTCTGAAATACTCTGCAGAGTTTTGCACACGTTCCCCACAAGATTTGGTCGCCTCCGTTTGGTTTCTCGCACTTCAGGGTGTTTGAGAAACGGATGACCAAAACATGGTCTTCCAAAGGGTTTCCCTGCGACTCTGTCGGTGCCCATCCTTTCCTACCGTTCTTCTACCTCTCGTAGCACCGCCTGTCCAGGGTCACCACGATATCCGACCAAGCCAGAGCCCATAATGACTTGTGGCTGTGCAGGTAAGCCTTGGGTCTTGAAGCACCCATCCATCTCTTTTTGCCTGGGTGGACCTTTCCGCGTGAATACTGGCCATCTCCAGCATCACCTAGGCTAACCACTGGTTTCTCCAGGGTGCCGTTCAACCATCATCCACCCAGAGGTATGTTGAAAACTTGGAGTCTTGAAATCTTGATCATTATGTAGGTCTTGAAATTATTAACTTTCTCAACTCTCATGAATCACACAACCAACCCCGTCTACTAATAGCATAGCAAAAGTAAAACAACATTTCCCGGGGCCAAAGTTGTCAAAGAGGGTTGAGGAGGGGTACCTACCACATGATACTATTACAATGTAACCAAGTTTCCAACTAACCTATCTTGCATGCAATTGGGGAGATGGTAGAACTAATGCATATAAAACATGGGTAAAAATATGATCAAAGTGACTTGCCTGATTGATGATCTTCGTACGTGGGTGACTCTAAGTAACAAGCTTCGCACTCCGAATAATCTAACGAAGCAAACAAGCACTCAAATAAGCATACAACCAAAATAAGTACTCATAACATTCAGCAAAGAAGTACTAAACAATCAAGGCAAACAATGCACAAAAGTCTCTAGCAAGTAAAACACACAAGGTTTTGTTTTCCAAAGGAGATGATGAAAACACTACTACATAATAAAACTATTTTGAAATAACAAGACAATTGTTGATAGCAAGGCAACAATAGAATATTTTAATATTAAACAAAACAAAATCAATTTAATTTTGTTGGGAAAACTTTAGTAAAGTTTGTAAAAGTTTTGATAAACACTATATGAATCAACTATAGTTGTACTAACAAAAGAAATGAAAAACTAACTTATTATTTACTAGTAAAACATGTTCTTGATTGAAAATAATTTACTACTAAATCTGTCTTAGAAAACAGAAACAAAATATACAAAACTTTGTTTGAAAACAAAACTATTACTAGTTAGTTGTTTAGTCAAATTAAGCCTATTTGAAAAGACATTGTGATTCCTATGTTAAATAAAATTAAACAAGGAAATTTATATTTTTTTATTAACAGTGAGTGAAGACACTAAGTGTTTACTACAGAACCTAATAAACAAATAAAACCAAATTCTAAAACAAACTAATTAAAATCAAGTTTATAAAACTATATTATAATACTAGACAGATTCTGTTTGTGGTTAAAACACTAATCAAATATATCCTGAAAATCCTCAAACTAAACATGAAGATAGTCCTAACTAATACCAAACAGTAGCAAAAAGATTCACATCAAAATCTATTTTGAAACTCTAGTTATTCAGTTTTGAAGATTTTGAGCAAATTTGATTAAGTTCAAATTTGAAATTTGAAAGTACAGAGAGAGAGGGAGGCGTTACTGCGCTCGGTCGGCCGGCTTCTAATTAATTCGCGAGTAACTGTCGTGGGCCGGCCCGTTTAATACCGGAAACGGTTACCGTTTCTTTTTAATAATTTTCCAGAGACATTCAAATACATTTAAAGCATTCAAATCATCTCTAAATATAGGGGTATTATATATCAAAATTAACAGAATAATAAATTCTATTTAATGAACATTTCTATTCTGTCATTTGAATACTTTGAAAAAAAAAATATTTTCAGAAATTGCCTAATTGTTTTTTAAACCCTTTTTGCAAATATTTTCAAAATAACCCCTGGTTATTATTGTTCAAATATATCACCAATTAGTACCTGGTGTGGAGTGTCATGTTCCTCCTCTCTTATTTGAACTTATAACCAAAATTTCCAATAGGTGAAAGCAACACAGGGAATAGTAGAAAGGACTTTTAGAAAGTCAGAAAAGGCATTTCAACAAACACATACATTCAAGCAATGATGCTGTTAGATGCATAGCTATAATCATAACATTCCAAAATGAAATTTTGGGATGTTACAACCTAAAACCCTCCGGCTTCATCGGCAAGCTTCCCCGCGTTGTTTGGCCATCACTCATCTTCATTGACACCATCAAGGCGTGGCAGAAGGAGTGGTTCTATATCACAGAACCATGAGAACATTGTCAGATTCCTCCTGCCGAATTCAGATCTGGTGCCCCCACTAGACTATCTTCATGGCTCAAAAGGGCCTTAACTGGGGACTGAGCAAGGAGGTGAGCGATCTGTAGAAGCGCATTGGCTCCATGGGCGAGAAGGACATCAAGCTGACCAATGTGGTCCAGGTGATGCTCCGGAGATGCATCCTCCCCTGCCAGTGCCAGGACACTCCCTTGTGGTCTCGTCAGCTTGACGATGCGCCCATAGTCTGGAACCTATTCCTCACTACGTGGGAGAAGCTATGGAAGGTGCTCTTCAAGTCATAGGAGAGGTGGCCATCAGAGGAGGAAGACAGAGGCTTGTAGGCCTCCAAGCCCACCACTAATGTATGGGTCACTTCTGCTTTATCGGCTTTTACCTTTCCCAAAGAGGATCCATAATGTTTTCTTCCGATCATTCTCTCATAGAAATGGCTAAAGAAAGCCGTTAACATCAGCAGTCCGGCCCCTTAGCCCGAGGACGTTATGTCCGGTCTGTTGGCGGAAATGCTCGTGGCAAAGCCTAACGAGGCCCCCACGAAGAATTAGAAGAAGAAGAAGAAGCCAGGCCAAAGCGGCCTTCGTATCCGGGACCAGTCAGAGACTGTGTTTGGGGAAACCCATTCCTTCTCGAATCAAGAGGAGCATGAGGAGGAAGAGGAAGAGGAGGAGGAAGAAGCCGAGGGGGAAGACAATTCCCCCCTTGCAAGAAAGAGGGCGGCATCATCGGACGCCCCGGAGGAGGTACCCCCTCCTGCCCCGAAGAGGACGCTTCGGGCACAGGTGGTCCTGTCCGATGGCAGCTTGTACTCAGATACTGAGTCTAGTGACCTCGAGGTGGTTCAACGAAGGAACCTCAGGGTCAATGCCCCGGCTTGAAGGTTAGGATCCGAAGACCTCTTGTTTATCCTTTACCAGGTTTAGAGTTTATTAACATGCATGTGCTCATGGATTTTGCAGCCCCCCGCGTGTCCTCCCAACCGATCAAATATTGGACTGGGAGAACCCGCCTGCTGAACTAGCAGAGAGCGGGAATGCCTTGCATATCGCTACTCCGGGCGCTGCCAAGGACACCGTGGAGGTGTCATCCCAACATGCTCCTACGGAGCAGGGCACCGGCAGGGGGGAGACGACATAATGGCCGAGGCTAACACCTCGGTCGCCGAAGACCGGGGGGAGGAACCCCGCCCGGACATTAAGGAGGTTGGACGAGTGGCCGCTCAGTCCCCTCCAAGGGCATTTCCGGAGCGCACCACGTCTCCGAAGGTACTGGTTCAAACCTCCGGCGCCACAGACCAATGGGTGGTCGGTCATGGAGGAGGCTCTATCGAGCGCCTCCGTCTCCGAGGAGCACTACACCCTTATGGGTGCGGTATTACAGAGCATTTAGTCTGTCGACAATGGACTGAAGGGGGCCTTCAAAGGTCTCCTAACAGGTTTTCAACTAAGTTACATGGAACTCTTATTTGCCAAGTTTTTACTTATTTTTATTATAGTGTACATGGCAGCCCCCGAGCTCTAGTGAGTTTGAAAAAACTTACCTAGGGGTCAATCCTATATCCAATTCTGGACTAAATACAAATTATGTGTCCGGGGCATTAGAGTAGACCCTAATAAGGTCAGACATATTATCGGACTGAATATAGTTTGGGAGTATATAACCCGTGTAACATGTCAATTGCATGTGCATTGCAGGCTTCGTCATCCGCGGCGGCCATAAATGGCGCCAAACTGGATGAACTGAATCGGAAGCTTAAACGCCCTGAGGATGAAGTTGATGCCCTTAATAGAAGATTCGACGAGGCACAAGGTAGGTCATAAAAAAATCCGAATACCTATGCCCGAACACCTTTTACCCGAACACTGTCCATGCTGTTTTTCATAATGTAATAATGTTTAAATAGCTTCAGTGAAAGAGGTGGAGAGGCTCAAGGCCGAGCTTCAACAAGCAAAAGACCATGCGTCCGTCGAGAGGGCGCTGGCCAAAGAAGCGGCGACCGCCCTCTTCGCCCTGCGAGCCACCAGCCAGAAGCACGAGGCTCGTGTGGCGGAGATCCAGTAGGAGCTCAAGGACGCCAGCCGGAAGTGCAAGGCCCTTGAGCAGAAGGGCAAGGAGAGTGCCTCCGAATTGTCCACCTTGAAGAACGATCTTCACAAGGAGTGGGTGGGCATGCGTTTCTTTGAGGAACAGGTCCACGAAGCGAAGGACATAATGGATGGTAGGCCATACTTACTACAGTGCGTCTTTGGGGATAGCAAATTCAAATGGCTAACCTAGGTGTGGCATTCTCAGGTGCCTCCTCCGATCTCCAGAAGCGCATGGCAGACGCCAATAGGATATTCGCCTCGGTGGAAGAAGGAGACGAAGCTCGGCTGTTCTGGGCACAATTCGTAGCCCCCCGAGTGCTCGCCTCTTCTCATGGAGTAGCTAAAACAACTGATGGAGCTGCACCAGATGGCAGAGCCAGCCATGAAGGACCTCTGCATCCGCCTATGGACCGGCGAACCGCTGCCAGGCAACTACTTTGGCCTGGTGCAGAAGTTAATCGCTGCCTCGCCCCGCTTTGACATCGTGAAGCGCTCTTCCTGCATCGAGGGAGTCTGGATGGCCCTTGCCAAGGCCAAGGTGCACTGGCCGGGGCTGGATCTGATGAAGGTAGCCACTGCCCCACCGCCTCCCGGGAAAGGGCATAGACGCCCCAAGCTATACTTCGTCGGAGTAATGGAAGGTGCTCAGGCGGTAACTTCTCAGTTTCGGGCGATGATGTATTCAAATGATTTGTAATGCGTCCGAAGACTTTTCAAAGTGTTTAATGTTATAAGTTATTTATTCATCTTTGATGTTTTTGCATTCATTTGTAACTCCTGTGTGGCCGTTTAAAACTGAAAGATGCGAGTCGTCGGCTTCAGCCCCCATGTAGATACTATATGGGGAGTCTTTGTCAGTGCACAATATTCCTTAGCCAAGTGATCGGAACCCGAAGGAGGTAGAGTGCGGCTGACTAGGCAATCAAACCATAGTTCCTTATTTCTTCCACTTAGCCGTAGGGGCACGAAAAAGGACTGTGGGGGGCTAAGGACTAACCCCTGGAGTGTTGTGATGTTTGAATGAACCGCGGCTAAGGCCAGCATCACATGGTTTGCATGGATAGCAAACCCCTTGCACAATGCAGAATATCCTCTGACGAGGATGTAAGCATAAGACTTAAGGCTCGGATTCACAGACCGTCTCTCGCATACTGTGCTGGTCAATTTTTGGCTTTCTCCCCTGAGGTGCTTGACCAGACTAACTGGAAGCACAATCGCAGGGGTTCTCCCTTTGCACTTTTAGCCGAACGAGCGGAATGTAAAGGGGCAAGCACAGGAGCCAGGCAACCCAACTATTGACCCAAGACAAAGTTTGGAACCGATGCATATAAAGTGAACTCCAAGACGCTGAACACATAATAAAACATACCTAAGGCGATTTGTTTATACGCTCGAGCCCCTGGTATATAATCCGGCTACGTTGTTGCATATAGAACTGTGTCGCGAGAATAGGGAGAAAAAGGAAACTATGTTCGAAAAAGGACAAAGAGATAAACATGTAAAATGATGTTGTATATTTTTTGTTTTTTCCATAACTCTTATTACTCGAAGTGCCGAAGCAACTGCTTACAGGTATGAGAAAAGAGATTACAGGAGTGGTTGTACCAAGGGTCCTCGATTGGTGGCCTTACGTCCTCGATATGCCCTGTTGCTGGCTGGGTCCTGATACTTGGTTGTTCGGCGAACGGATCTTGCAATCAAGGTCTTGAAAAGTTGCCGGATTATGAATAAGCTTTACGCCCTTGGTGGGGCCATCAATGGTCCCCGTATTGTGTGCGAAGACGTACTGGATGGTGCTACCTCTTGAGCATGCGTTGGTTTTCCCTTGAAGAGGAAAGGGTGATGCAGCAAAGTAGATAAGTATTTCCCTCAGTTTTTGAGAACCAAGGTATCAATCCAGTAGGAGGAACAAGCAAGTCACCAATGGATGCACCTACACAAATAATCAAACTCTTGCACCCAATGCTATAAAGGGGTTGTCAATCCCTTCACAGTTATTTGCATGCATTAGAGCCGATAGAGATAGATGTAACAAGTGTGGAAAGTAAAAGGTAAATAAATTGCAGCAAGTATAGATCTGAAAATATATGATGGAAAATAGACCCGGGGGCCATAGGTTTCACTAGAGGCTTCTCTCTAGAAGGCAAATATCATGGTAGGTTGCATCTACTAGTTATCCAAGGGGGCGAATAATCATGTAGTTATCCAAGGCAATGATCATGCATATAGGTATCACATCCGTGACAAGTAGACCGAAACGATTCTGCATCTACTACTATTACTCCACACATCGACCGACTCCTTCCTTCATCTAGAGTATTAAGTTCATGAAGAATAGAGTAACCCATTAAAAAAGACGACATGATGTGAAGGGATAAACTCAAGCAATATGATGAAAACCCCATCTTGTTACCCTTGATGGCAACAATACAATACATGCCTTGTTACCCCTACTATGTCACTGGGTGAGGACACCACAAGATTGAACCCAAAACCAAGCACTTCTCCCATTGCAAGAATTACCAATCTAGTTGGCCAAAACAAAACAAATAACTCGAAGAGACTTGCAAGGATATGAAATCATGCATATAAGAAATCGGAGAAGATTGAAATAATATTCATGGATAATCTGAACATAAACCCACAATTCATCGGATCTTGACAAACACACTAGAAAAGAGGATTACAGCGGATAGATCTCCATGAAGATCATGAAGAACATGGTATTGAAGATGAAAGAGAGAGAAGAAGCCATCAAGCTACTAGCTATGGACCTGTAGGTCTGTGGTGGACTACTCACGCATCATCAGAGGGGCAGTGGAGTTGATGTAGATGCCCACCGTGATCGAAACCCCCTCCAAAAGATTACCGGAAAAGGATCCAAGATTGGATCTCTCAGGAACGAAGGCTTCTGGCGATGGAAAAGTATTTGCGTGGATCTTTCTGATGTTGGGGGAATATTTGGGTATTTATAGGCCTAGAATTAGGGTTAGGAGACCTACCAGGAGGCGACAAGCCTGCTAGGCGCGGCCAAGGGGCCCGCGCCTAGCAGGCTTGTGATGCCCTGGCACCTCCCCTAACGTGCACTCCAATCTTGGATGACTTGTTTCCTTCCGGAAAAATTCCTTCCGAAGGTTTTATTCCGTTTGGACTTCGTTTAATATTTCATATCTGCAAAATTCAAAAACAAGGAAAAAATAGAGATTGACACTTGGCTCTAGATTAATAGGTTAGTCGCAAAAATAGTATAAAATAGCATATTATTGCATATAAAACATCCAAAACAGATAATATAGTAGCATGCCATCATCAAAAATTATAGATACGTTGGAGACGTATCAGCATCCCCAAGCTTAATTCCTGCTCGTCCTCGAGTAGGTAAATGATAAAAACAGAATTTTTTATGTGGAGTGCTACCTAACATATTTATGCAAGTAATATTCTTTATTATGGCATGAATATTTAGATCCGTAAGACTCAAAACAAAAGCTTAATATTGATATATAAACAATAACATTTCAAGTAGACTAGCAAAGCAATTGTATCTCTTCAAAATATAATGGCAAAAGAAAGTTATTCCTACAATATCATTTGGTCTGGCTATGCTCCATCTCCCCCACACAAAGTATTTACATCATTCACAACCCCTATGAAAAGTTAAGCAATTGTTTTCACACCTTTATTTTCTCAAACTTTTTCAACTCTCACGCAATACATGACCGTGAGCCATTGATATAGCACTACAGGTGGAATAGAATATGGTGGAGGTTGTCAAGGAAAGGGAGAAGATAGTCTCACATCAACTAGGCATATCAACGGGCTATGAAGATGCCCATCAATAGATATCAATGTGAATGAGTTGGGATTCCCATGCAACAGATGCACTAGAGCTATAAGTATATGAGAGCTCAAAAAGAAACTAAGTGGATGTGCATCACGAAGAAAAATATTCCACTAGCTATATGAAAGCGACAAAATAGGAGACTCTCTATCATGAAGATCATGGTGCTACTTTGAAGCACAAGTGTGGAAAAAGGTAGTATCAATGTCCCTTGTCTCTTTTCTCTCGTTTTTTTGTTGGGCATCTAAGGCCTCTTTTATTCATTTTTTTGTCTGGGCTCCGCTGGCCTCTTTTATTTTTCATAAAGTCCGGACTCTCATCCCTACTAGTAAGGGAATCATAACTTCCATCGTCCTTTCCTCACATGGGACATGCTCTGTAATGAAAATCATCACACTATTATTTACTTACAACTCAAAAGGAAAATTACAACTCGATACCTATGACAAAATATGACTCTATATGCAATATGGAAGTGATGATGTGCAAGTCATAAAAGGAAACGGTGGAAGTTGCATGGAAATATATCTCGTAATCGCTATGGAAATGCCATAATAGGTAGGTATGGTGGCTCTTTTGAGGAAATATATATGGTGGCTATTTTGAGGAAGGTATATGGTGGCTGTTTTGAGGAAGGTGTTTGTTGCACCGGCGAAAGTTGCGCGATACTAGAAAGGCTAGCAAAAGTGGGAGCGTGAGAGTGTGTATAATCCATAGACTCAACATTAGTCATAAACAACTCACATACTTATTGCAATAGTCTATTAGTCGATGAAGCAAAGCATTAAGCGCATGCTCCTAAGGGGGAGGTTGGTAGGAGTTAACCATCGCGCTGTTGGGGAACGTAGTAATAAATCAAAAAAATTCCTACAATCACCAGGATCAATCGATGGAGAAACCAGCAAAGATTAAGGGGAGAGTGCGTCTGCATACCTTTGAAGATCGAAAAGCGGAAGCGTTACTAGAACGCGGTTGGTGGAGTCGTACTCGCAATGATTCATATCGTGGTGGATTCCGATCTAAGCGCCGAACAACGACGCCTCCGCGTTCAACACACGTGCAGCCGGGTGATGTCTCCTATGCCTTGATCCGGCAAGGAGGAAGGAGAGCTTGAGGGAGAGCTCCGGTAGCATGACGACATGGTGACGGTGGAGCTGCATGGTACTTCGGCAGGGCTTTGCCAAGCACTACGAAGAACGAGGAAGAGGAAGGGTAGGGCTGCGCCGAGAGAGGAAGAAACTTGTGTAGATGGAATCCCCCAAAACCCCACTATATATAGGAGGAGGAAGAGGGAGGGCATAGCCCTAGGGTTCCCACCCTATGGGCCGGCGGCAGCCCCAGATCCCATCTGGTGCGGCGGCCAGAGGGAGAGAGGGGAGGGCGGCGCCCTAGGTGGGCCTTAGGCCCATCTGGGCCTAGGGTTCCCCGTTCCCACATTTACTACGCCCTGGGCCAGGGTGGAGGGCGCACCATCCCACTCTAGGGCTGGTCCCTTCCCACTCTCGGACCATGCAACCCTCTGGTTCCCGTGGCCCCACTTGGTGGACCCCCGAAACCCTTCCGGTGGTCCCTCTACGTTACCGGTGAAGCCCGAAACACTTCCGGTGACAAAAACCTCACTTCCTATATATGAATCTTTACCTCTGGACCATTTCACAACTCCTCGTGACGTCTGGGATCTCATCCGGGACTCCGAACCACCTTCGGTAACCACGTACACTATTTCCCTATAACCCTAGCGTCATGGAACCTTAAGTGTGTAGACCCTACGAGTTCGGAAGACACGTAGACATGATCGAGAAACCTCTTCGGTCAATAACCAATAGCGGGATCTGGATACCCATTTTGGCTCCCACATGCTCCACGATGATCTCATCGGATGAACCACGATGTCGGGGATACAATCAGTCCCCTATACAATTCCCTTTGTCTACCGGTATGATACTTGCTCGAGATTCGACAGTCGGTATCCCTATACCTTGTTCAATCTCGTTACCGCTAAGTCTCTTTACTCATTCCGTAACACATCATCCTGTGGCTAACTCCTTAGTCACATTGACCTCATTATGATGATGTCTTACCGAGTAGGCCCAGAGATACCTCTCTGTCACACGGAGTGACAAATCCTAGTCTCGATTCGTGCCAACCCAACAGATACTTTCGGGGATACCCGTAGTATACCTTTATAGCCACCCAGTTGCGTTGTGACATTGGCCACACCCAAAGTATTCCTACGGCATCCGGGAGTTGCACAATCTCATGGTCTAAGGAAACGATACTTGACATTAGAAAAGGTTTAGCAGACGAACTACACGATCTTGTGCTATGCTTAGGATTGGCTCTTGTCCATCACATCATTCTCCTAATGATGTGATCCTGTTATCAATGACATCCAATGTCCATGGTCATGAAACCATGATCATCTATTGATCAACGAGCTAGACAACTAGAGTCTCACTAGGGACATGTTGTGGTCTATGTATTCACACATGCATTACGGTTTCCGGTTAATACAATTTTAGCATGAACAATAGACAATTACCATGAACAGGGAAATACAATAATAACCATTTTATTGTTGCCTCTAGGGCATATTTCCAACAGTCTCCCACTTGCAGTAGAGTCAATAATCTAGTTACATTGTTATGAATCAAACACCCATAGAGTTCTGGTGTTGATGATGTTTTGCTCATGAGAGAGGTTTAGTCAATGGATCTACGACATTCAGATCCGTATGTACTTTACAAATATCTATATCTCCTTCCTGAATATAATCATGAATGGAGTTGATCTAGCGCTTGATGTGCCTTGTCTTCTTGTGAAACCTGGGCTCCTTGGCAAGGGCAATAGCTCCAGTGTTGTCACAGAATAGAGTCATCGGGCCCGACGCATTGGGAATTACTCCTAGGTCGGTGATGAACTCCTTCATCTAGACTCCTTCCTTTGCTTCTTCCGAAGCAGATATGTTCTCCACTTCACATGTCTATGCCACCATGACGCTTTGCTTGCTGCTGCACCAGCTTACTGCCCTCCCCCCCGTTCAAAATATACACGTATCCGGTTTGTGACTTGGAGTCATCCGGATCTGTGTTGAAGCTAGCATCGACGTAACCCTTTACGACGAGGTCTTTGGCACCTCCATATACGAGAAACATGTCCTTGGTCCTTTTCAGGTACTTCAGGATATTCTTGACCGTTGTCCAGTGTTCCACTCCGGGATGACTTTGGTACCTCCCTACCATACTTGTGGCAAGGTTCACATCAGGTCTGGTACACATCATGGCATACATAATAGAGCCTATGGCTGAAGCATAGGGGATGATAGCCATCTCTTCTCTATCCTTTGCCGTGGTCGAGCATTGAGTCGTACTCAATCTCACACCCTGTAACACAGGCAAGAACCCCTTCTTGGACTGATCCATATTGAACTTCTTCAATATCTTGTCAAGGTATGTGCTTTGTGAAAGACCTACGAGACATCTCGATCTATCTCTATAGATCTTGATGCCTAATATGTAAGCAGCTTCTCCAAGGTCCTTCATTGAAAAACACTTATTCAAGTAGGCCTTTACACTTTCCAAAAGTTTTATATCATTTCCCATCAACAATATGTCATCCACATATAATATGAGAAATGCTACAGAGCTCCGACTCACTTTCTTGTAAATACAGGGTTTTCCATAAACCTGTATAAACCCAAACACTTTAATCACCACATTAAAGTGAATGTTCCAACTCCGAGATGCTTGCACCAGCCCATAGATGGACCGCTGGAGCTTGCATACCTTGTTAGCATATTTAGGATCAACAAAACCTTCCGACTGCATCATATACAGTTCTTCCTTAAGGAATCCATTAAGGAATGCCGTTTTGACGTCCATTTGCCATAACTCATAATCATAAAATGCGGCAATTGCTAACATGATTCGGACGGACTTCAGCATCGCTACGGGTGAGAAAGTCTCCTCGTAGTCAACTCCTTGAACTTGTCGATAACCCTTAGCAACAAGCCGAGCCTTATAGACGGTCACATTACCATCCGCGTCAGTCTTCTTATTAAAAATTCGTTTATTTTCTATGGCTCGCTTATCATCAGGCAAGTACACCAAAGTCCATACTTTGTTCTCATACATGGATCCTATCTCGGATTTCATGGCTTCAAGCCATTTGTTGGAATACAGGCCCGCCATCGCTTCCTCATAGTTTGAAGGTTCACCGTTTTCCAACAACATGATCTCCAGGACAGGGTTGTCGTACCATTCTGGCATGGAACGTGTCCTACTGGACCTTCGAATAGCAACTTGATCTGAAGCTTCATGATCATCATCATTAACTTCCTCTCCAGCCGGTGCAGGCTCCATAGAAACAACTTTCTATGCTGCGCTACTCTTCGGTTCGAGTGGAGGTACAATTACCTCATCAAGTTCTATTTTCCTCCCACTTACTTCTTTTGAGAGAAACTCTTTCTCTAGAAAGGATCCATTCTTGGCAACAAAGACTTTGCCTTCGGATCTGAGGTAGAAGGTATACCCAACAGTTTCTTTGGGGTATCCTATGAAGACGCACCTTTCTGCTTTGGGTTTGAGCTTCTTAGGTCGAAGTTTCTTCACATAAGCATTGCATCCCTAAACTTTCAGAAATGACAGCTTAGGTTTCTTTCCAAACCATAATTCATACGGTGTCATCTCAACGGATTTAGATGGTGCCCTATTTAAAGTGAATGCGGTAGTCTCTAATGCATATCCGCAAAATGATAGCGGTAAGTCGGTAAAAGACATCATAGATCGCACCATATCCAATAGAGTGCGATTACGACGTTCAGACACACCATTTCACTGAGGTGTGCCAGGTGGCTTGAGTTGTGAAACAATTCCACATTTCCTTAGGTGCGTGCCAAACTCATAACTTAAATATTCTCTACCACGATCAGATGGGAGGCACTTTATTTTCCTGTCACGTTGATTCTCTACCTCACTCTAAAATTCCTTGAACTTTTCAAAGGTTTCAGACTTGTGTTTCATTAAGTAGACATACCCATATTTGCTCAAGTCATCAGTGAGGGTGAGAACATAACGGTAGCCACCACGAGCATCGACGCTCATTGGACCGCATACATCGGTATGTATTATCTCCAACAAGTCAGTTGCTCGCTCCATTGTTCCGGAGAACGGAGTCTTGGTCATCTTTCCCATGAGGCATGGTTCGCACGTGTCAAATGATTCGAAACCAAGAGACTCCAAAAGTCCATCGGCATGGAGTTTCTTCATGCGTTTGACACCAATATGACCAAGGCGGCAGTGCCACATGTAAGTGGGACTAGCGTTATCAATCTTACATCTTTTGGTACTCACACTATGGACATGTGTAACATCACGTTCGAGATTCATCAAAAATAAACCATTGACCAGCGGGGCATGACCATAAAACATTTCTCTCATATAAATAGAAAAACCATTATTCTCAGATTTAAATGAGTAGCCATCTCGTTCAAACGAGATCTAGATACAATGTTCATGCTCAAAGGTGGTACTAAATAAAAATTATTGAGGTTTAAAACTAATCCCAAAGGTAGATGTAGAGGTAGCGTGCCGACAGCGATCACATCGACCTTTGAACCATTCCCAATGCGCATCGTCACCTCGTCCTTTGCCAGTCTCTGCTTATTCCATAGCTCCTGCTTGGAGTTACAAATGTGAGCAACTACACCAGTATCACATACCCAGGTGCTACTACGAGCGCTGGTAAGGTACACATCATTAACAAGTATATCACATATACCTTTAACATTGCCGGCCTTCTTACCCGCTAAGTACTTGCGGCAGTCCCGCTTCTAGTGACCGGTACCCTTGCAATAAAAGAACTCAGTCTCAGGCTTGGGTCCATTCTTGTTCTTCTTCCCAGCAACTTGCTTACGGGGCGCGGAAACTACTTTGACGTCCTTCTTGAAGTTCTTCTTACCCTTGCCTTTCTTTAAACTAGTGGTCTTATTGACCATCAACACTTGATGCTCCTTTTTGATCTCGACCTCCGCTGATTTCAGCATCGAGTACAACTCAGGAATGGACTTCTCCATCCCCTGCATGTTGTAGTTCATCACAAAGCTCTTGTAGCTAGGTGGAAGCGACTGGAGGATTCTGTCAATAACCGAGTCATCCGGAAGATTAAGTCCTAGCTGAGTCAAGCGGTTGTGCAACCCAGACATTTTGAGTATGTGCTCGCTGATAGAACTATTCTCCTCCATCTTACAGTTGAAGAACTTGTCAGAGACATCATATCTCTCGACCTGGGCATGAGCTTGGAAAACCAGTTTCAGCTCTTGGAACATCTCATATGCTCCGTGTTGCTCAAAACACTTTTGGAGCCCCGGTTCTAAACTGTAAAGCATGCCGCACTGAACCAGGGAGTAATCATCACAGCGCAACTGCTAGGCGTTCATAACGTCCCAAGTCGCTGGGAAAATGGGTGCATCACCTAGCGGTGCATCAAGGACATATAATATTTTGGAAGCTATGAGGATGATCCTCAAGCCACGGACCCAGTCTGCATAGTTGCTTCCATCATCTTGCAGCTTGGTTTTCTCTAGGAGCACGTTAAAGTTGAGGGCAACATTAGTGTTGGCCATTGGCTCTACAATATAAATTGTAAAGACAATTTTAGAGTAAGTTCATGGTAATTAAGTTCACATAATAAAACTATTTAATGAACTCCCACTTAGATAGACATAGTCATCCAAGTGACACATGATCCACGTCAACTAGCCCGTGTCTGATCATCACATGAGACGGACTAGTCGTCAATGGTGAACATGTCCAAGTTGATCGTATCTTCTATACAACTTACGTTCGACCTTTCGGTGTTCTGTGTTCCGAGGCCATGTCTGTACATGCTAGGCTCTTCAAGTCAACCCAAGTGTATTGCATGTGTAAATCTGGCTTACACCCATTGTATGCAAACGTTAGAACCTATCACACCCGATCATCACGTGGTGCTTCGGAACAACGGACCTTAGCAACGGTGCACAGTTAGGGTGAACACAATTCTTGAAATTTTAGTGAGAGATCATCTTATTTAGCTACCATCATTCTAAGCAAATAATATGTAAACATGATAAACATCACATGCAATCAATATAGTGACATGATATGGCCAATATCATCTTGCTCCTTTGAACTCCATCTTCGGGGCACCATGATCATCATTGTCACCGGCACGACACCATGATCTCCATCATCATGATCTCCATCATCGTGTCTTCATGAAGTTGTCTCGCCAACTATTACTTCTACTACTATGGCTAACGATTAGCAATAAAGTAAAGCAAATACATGGCGTTTATGATTGACATGTAGGTCATACAATAAATTAAGACAACTCTTATGGCTCCTGCCTGTTGTCATACTCATCGACATGCAAGTCGTGAATCCTATTACAAGAACATGATCAATCTCATACATCACAATGCATCACATCACATCCTTTGGCCATATCACATCACAAGGCATATGCTGCAAAAACAAGTTAGACGTCCTCTAATTTGTAGTTGCAAGTTTTTACGTGACTGCTATAGGTTTCTAGCAAGAATGTTTCTTACCTACGCCAAAACCACAATGTGATATGCCAATTGCTATTTACCCTTCATAAGGACCCTTTTCATCGAATCCAATCCGACTAAGGTGGGAGAGACAAACACCCGCTAGCCACCTTATGCAACAAGTGCATGTCAGGCGGTGGAACCAGTCTCATGTAAGTGTATGTGTATAGTTGGTCCGGGCCGCTTCGTCCCACAATACCGCCGAATCAAGATAAGACTAGTAACGGTAAGAAAATTAACAAGATCGACACCCACAACAGCTTGTGTTCTACTCGTGCATAGATTCTACGCAGAAACCTGGCTCTGATACCACTATTGGGGAACGTAGTAGTAAATCAAATTTTTTCCTATGAACACCAAGATCAATCTATAGAGAAACCAACAACGAGTAAGGGGAGAGTTCATCTTCATACCTTTGAACATCACAAAGTGGAAGCGTTACTAGAACGCGGTTGGTGGAGTCGTACTCGCAATGATTCAGATCACGGTGGATTCAGATCTAAGCGCCGAACAACGGTGCCTCCGCAATCAACACACATGTAGCCCGGTGACGTCTCCTATGCCTTGATCCAACAAGAAGGAAGGAGAGGTTGAGGGAGAGCTCTAGCAGCATAACGGCATGGTGATGGTGGATCTGCATGGTACTCCGGCAGGGCTTCGCCAAGCACTACGGAGAACAAGGAAGAGGAAGGGTAGGGCTGCGCCGAGAGAGGAAGAAACTTGTGTAGATGGCAGCCCCCCAAACCCCCACTATATATAGGAGGAGGAGGAGGGATGGCACAGCCCTAGGGTTCCCACCCTAAGGGCCAGCAGCAGCCCTAGATCCCATCTGGTGCAGCGGCCACAGGGAGAGAAGGGAGGTCGGCGCCCTAGGTGGGCCTTAGGCCTATCTGGGCCTAGGTTCCCCCTCTTCCCACCTTTTCTACGCCTTGGGCCAGGGTGGAGGGTGCACAAGCCCACTCTGGGTCTGGTCCCTTCCCTCTCTCAATCCATGCAGCCCTCTGGTGCCTGTGGCCCCACTTGGTGAACCCCCAGAACCCTTCCGATGGTCCCGGTACGTTACCGGTAAAGCCTCAAACACTTCCGATGACCAAAATCTCACTTACTATATATGAATCTTTACTTCCGGACCATTCCGGAACTCCTCGTGATGTCCGGGATCTCATTCGGGACTCTGAACTACATTAGGTAACCATGTACACTATTTCCCTATAACCCTAGCATCATCGAACCTTAAGTGTGTAGACTGTAGACCCTACGGGTTCGGGAGACACGTAGACATGACCGAGACACCTCTATGGTTAATAACCAATAGTGGGATCTGGATACCCATGTTGGCTCCCACATTCTCCACGATGATCTCATCAGATCCATGATGTCGAGGATTCAATCAATCCCGTATACAATTCCCTTTGTCTTCCGATATGATACTTGCCCGTGATTTGATTGTCGGTATCCCTATACCTTGTTCAATCTTGTTACCGGCAAGTCTCTTTACTCGTTCTGTAACATATCATCCCATGTCTAACTCCTTAGTCACATTGAGCACATTGCTATTATTTCTTACCGAGTGGGCCCAGAGATACCACTCCGTCACACGGAGTGACAAATCCCAGTCTAAATTCGTGCCAACCCAACAGATACTTTCGGGGATACCCGTAGTATACCTTCATAGCCACCCAGTTACGTTGTGACGTTTGGAACACCCAAATTATTCCTACGGCATCCGGGAGTTGCACAATCTCATGGTATAAGGAAACGATACTTGACATTAGAAAAGCTTTAGTAGACGAACTACACGATCTTGTGCTATGCTTAGGATTGGATCTTGTCCATCACATGATTCTCCTAATGATGTGATCCCGTTATCAATGACATCCAATTTCCATGGTCATGAAATCGTGACCATCTATTGATCAACGAGCTAGCCAACTAGAGGCTCACTAGGGACATGTTGTGGTCTATGTATTCACACATGCATTACGGTTTCCGGTTAATACAATTTTAGCATGAACAATAGACAATTACCATGAACAATGAAATACAATAATAAGCATTTCATTATTGCCCAACTCAAAAGATATAAGTGAAGCATATAGAGCAAAATTGCCCAACTCAAAAGATATAAGTGAAGCACAAAGAGTATTCTAATAAATACACGATTCAACGTGTCTCTCTAAAAAGATGTTTGCAGCAAGGATGATTGTGACAAACTAACAAGAAAATACTCATATCATACAAGATGCTCCAAGAAAAAACATATCATTTGATGAATAAAAATATAGCCTCAAGTAAATTTACCGATGGATTGAAGATGAAAGAGGGGATGCCTTCCGGGGCATCCCCAAGCTTAGGCTCTTTAGCATCCTTGATTATAACTTGGGATTCCTTTGGAATCCCCAAGCTTAGGATCTTGTCACTCCTTATTCCATAGTCCTTCCAATCTTTACCCAAAACCTGAAAACTTCACAACACAAAACTTAACAGAAAACTCACGAGATCCGTTAGAATAAGAAAATAAATCACCACTTCAGCTACTATTGTGAACTCATTATTTTATTTATATTGGAGTTATGCCTACTGTAATCTAACTTCTCCATGGCTCATACCACATGATACAACCCATAGATTCATCAAAATAGGCAAACAACTCAAAGAAAACAGAATCTGTCAAAAACAGAACAGTCTATAGAAATCTGGAAATTTGGTATACTTATGTAATTCAAACAATTTTGTACAATTAGGAAAACCTGTTCAATTTGTATATAAATCTTGTGTAAAATTTTTAGATCAATTCTGCACTTTGAAAAATTTATAAAATTCCTCGAGTGAGTGCAAAAGTTTCTGTTTTTCAGCAAGATCAAATCAACAACTACCATAGATCACCCCAAAGATTTTAGTTGGCTCAAACACAAATTAAAACACCAAAACAAAATTACTACAAAAGTAATAATGTGGGAAATACTCAAAAACAGAAGCAAAAACAGAACACAAAAATAAAATTTGTGTTGCCTCGCAAGAAGCGCTAGTGTTTAATGCCTCTAGCTAGGCAAAACACAATAGATCTAGGTATTGTCATAATAGAAGTAATGGAGATTGTTCATGCTCATCTCGTACTCCCTTCTTTCAGCAGCCAATTTCCTTTGAGGCAAGCAAAAATAATCAAAAGGGATGAATTTAATAGCATAAGGATCCTAAGATCAAGTGCGGGAGGGATAGGTTCCTCCTTTGGCGCCTTATAGTGTATAATCAATTCATCATTATAGGCTTTTCTTTGGGTAAAGGTCATGAGACTTTTTCTAAGAATGAAACCTAATCCGTTATGTTGTATAGCAAAATTATCATTGAGTTCAGAAATCTTATCAACCAAAACCTCGGTAGGGACCTTTTTTCTCAAATTTTCACTATAAGCAACTTTATCCAAAGATCGTAGTCTCATTATCTATTCTTGATTAAAAAGGATCTCCTCAATAGGGGGACATCCACCATTAATTTTGTAATGAGGAAAAATTTCACTAGCCTCTTTCATGATAAATCTAAACTCGTGGGCTAGGAATATAGTGGTGGCACGCTTAACAGAAGAATGCTGAATATTAGAGAACTCAAAAAAATATTTGTATACAAGGGTGCATACGTAATAATTGCCTCTCAACTTCACTTATTAACAAAGTTATAGCATCCATAAGACTATGAGTTTTATTGAGAATGGAAACTCCTAAGGTAGGTAGCGTTCCCGCACAAGTGAAGAAATCTTGAATAACACCTTTTCCAATGATATTATCACTACCTATCCGGAATGTTTTTGTATGAATGATAAAAGGTTATTTTTGAGGGTTGTCATTATCAAGGTCATAAAAACTTCCCTCAAGACTATTACTATATTTTTTATTGGAGGTCTCCCTACATTCCGACATGGTGGCAAAGCAAGCAATCAAGCACACAAGCAAATGAAAGGCAAACGAAAGAAGGGCGAATAAAAAGGAAAATATTTTTGGTATTTTCTAAAAATTGTTTTAGAAGTGGGAGAGAGGAAAACGAGACACAAATATAAAATAAAGTAAATGCAAGAGATGAGTTTGTGATGGGTACTTGGTAGGCTTGATGTGTATCCTCGCCGGCAACGGCGCCAGAATCCTTCTTGCTACCTCCTGAGCATGCGTTGGTTTTCCCTTGAAGAGGAAAGGGTGATGCAAGAAAGTAGATAACCATTTCCCTTAGTTTTTGAGAACCAAGGTATCAATCTAGTAGCAGGAACAAGCAAGTCACAAATGGATGCACCTACACAAATAATCAAACTCTTGCACCCAACGCTATAAAGGGGTTGTCAATACCTTCACGATTATTTGCAAGGATTAGATACGATAGAGAAATATGTAATGAGTGTGGAAAGTAAAATGTAAAAAATTGTAGAAAATATAGATCTGAAAATATATGATGGAAAATAGACTCGGGGGCCATAGGTTTCACTAGAGGCTTCTCTCTTGAAGGCAAATATCATTGTGGGTAAACGAATTACTGTCAAGTAATTGATAGAAAAGCGAATAATCATGCAATTATCCAACGAAATGATAATGCACATAGGCATCACATCCATGACAAGTAGACCGAAACGATTCTGCACCAACTACTATTACTCCACACATCGAGTGACTCCTGCCTGCATCTAGAGTATTAAGTTCATGGAGAACAGAGTAATGCATTAAGAAAGATGACATGATGTAGATGGATAAACTCAAGCAATATGATGAAAAACCCATCTTGTTACCCTTGATGGAAACAATACAATACATGCCTCGCTACCCCTACTATGTCACTAGGTGAGGACACCACAAGATTGAACGCAAAACCAAGCACTTCTCCCATTGCAAGAATTACCAATCTAGTTGGACAAACCAAACCAATAACTCGAAGAGACTTGCAAGGATAAGAAATCAAAGGAGTTCAAATAAGATTCATGGATAATCTGAACATAAACTCACAATTCATCGGATCTTGACAAACACACCAAAAAAGAGGATTACATCGGTATTGAAGATCATGGTATTGAAGATCAAAGAGAGAGAAGAATCCATCTAGCTAGTAGCTATGGACCTGTAGGTCTGTGGTGGACTACTCACACATCATCGGAGGGGCAATGGAGTTGGTGTAGATGCCCTCCATGACCGAAACCCCCTCCGGCAAATTACGAGAAAAGGCTCCAAGATTGGATCTCTCGGGAACGGAGGCTTCCGGCGGCAGAAAAGTATTTGTGTGGCTCTTTATGATGTTGGGGGAATATTTGGGTATTTATAGGCCAAGAATTAGGGTTAGGAGACCTGGCAGGAGGCGAAAGCCTGCTACGCACGGCCAAGGGGCCCGCGCCTAGCAGGCTTGTGGCGCCCTGGCACCTCCCATGACGTGCACTCCAAGCTTGGATGACTTGTTTTCTTCTAGAAAAATTCCTTCCGAAGGTTTTATTCCGTTTGGACTCCATTTAATATTCCATATCTGCAAAACTCTAAAACTAGGAAAAAACAAAAACTGGCACTAGGCTCTAGATTAATAGGTTAGTCCCAAAAATAGTATAAAATAGCATATTAATGCATATAAAACATCCAAAATAGATAATATAATAGCATGCCATGATCAAAAATTATAGATACGTTGGAAACGTATCAGATGGTAGCAATATGGTCCAGCCGGGCTCCAACCTTTGTTTCCCCACTGCTACCCATGGAATTTTAAGTGCGAAGTTGTGCCTTCCTGGCACGAACTTTGCTAGTAAGGGGGCGTGCGCTGGGGAGCGAGTCCCTATTTGAGGCGAGAGGAAGGATCTGGGAGTTCGGCCTACAGCCGAGTTCGCTTCCTGACCTTGCGTGCCTTTACGGTAGATGTCGGTACTTGCCGATCATCTTTGTAACTAAATTCGTCCGCCAGGGCCAATGCATGTTCCTCAGTTCGTAAGGATCGCTCCGTATTGCCATTGGCAGTGATGACCCCTTTGGGGCCAGACATCCTGAGCTTGACGTATGCGTAATGTAGGACGACATTGAAACGAGTGAATGATGTCTGGTTGAGCAGGGCGTGATAGCCGTTGCGGAAGGGCACAATGTGGAAGATCAAGTCTTCGCTATGAAAGTTATCGGGCAAGCCAAACACCACTTCCAGGGTAACAAAGCCCGTGCACCGGGCTTCGACACCTGGAATCACCCCTTTGAAGGTGGTTTCAATGGGTTTAATTCGTGATGGGTCTATGCCCATCTTTTTCACCATGTCTGAATAAATCAGGTTAAGGCTACTTCCTCCGTCAATTAGGACTTTTGTGAGGTGCTACCCATCGATAATGGGGTCAAGGACGAGCGCGGCCGAACCCCTGTGACGGATACTGGTCGGGTGATCGCGCCGATCAAAGGTGATCAGATATGCCGACAATGGGTTGTACTTTGGGGACATGGGCTCTACATCGTAGACCTCTCGAAGGGTGCGCTTCCTCTCCTTCTTGGGTATATGGGTGGCGTATATCATGTTTATCGTCTTGAATTCTGTAGGAAATTTCTTTTGGTTGCCACCAATCGGACCCCGAGGCTCATCCTCATCCTCGTTGTGAGGGCTCTTGCTTTGATCCTCGGCTGGGAGCTTGCCGACCTATTTAAACACCCAAAAATTACGGTGTGTGTGGTTGGCGGACTTCTCTTGGGTCCCGTGGATTTGTCAAGGCCTGTCCATGATTTTCTCTAGCGGGGTGGGTCCATCACGATTACCTTTAGGAGGCTTTTTCCACTGCCCAAGATGGGATTTGCGGAATCCAGCGTTGACGGCCTATCATTGGCATCACTGTTATTGTGCCGACGCTTGTTCTTGTTTCACATGGGATTCGTGTTGCCATCTCGAACCTCTAAGGTTCCGGGTGCTTCGGAGTTGTGGCTACATCTTGCCAGCCAATTGTATTCAGCCGCCCAGAAGCGGATCATTAGGGAAGTTAGGGCGGACATGGTCCGAGGTTTATCCTGGCCAAGCTGGCGACTCAGCCATTCGTCCCGAATATTATGACTAAAAGAGGCTATTGCCTTGGCATCCGGACAATCGAAGATCTGGTTCTTCTTGGTCAAGAACCGATTCCAGATTTTTCGTGCAGACTCTCCGGGTTTTTGTACGATGTTACTTAGGTCGGAGGAGTCCGGGGGACGAACATAGGTTCCTGGGCGGAATGCATCCTCCAGGTCTTCCTAGAATCTAATGGAGTTTTTGGGGAGGCTGTTTAGCCAGTGCCGAGCTGACCCCTTGAGTTTAAGGGGGAGGTATTTGATGGCGTGGAGATCATCTCCTCGAGCCATGTGTATGTGGAGGAGGAAATCATCAATCCATACGGTTGGGTCAGTTGTCCCATCGTAATATTCGATGTTTATGGGTTTAAACCCTTCTGGGAACTGATGTTGCATCACCTCATTCGTGAAACACAACGGGTGAGTGGCTCCTCGAATCCGAGCTATGTCGCTCTTGTGATTGGCATCTATTCTAGCTCGGTTGCGTTCTCGGTCTCTGTTATTACCTCGTTCGAGCCATGGTCTGTACCCATCCTGTCTATCGGGTGAGTAGTCTCTAGACCCATAGATGCATCTTGTAAGGCTTGCTCTGTAATTTAAGTCGTCACATAGGTCGAACCTGCCATTGGGCTCTAGTGGCAGCTTTCCCCATCTCCGGGGTATTGCCGGCCTAAAGCCGGCGTCATCAGCCGTCCGATCACGCCCATGAGGAGGGCGGTCTGGCTTGTCATATGGAGTATGTTTTGGAGACGGAGTATCGGTGATCTCGTCGTCGAATTGTGGTAGCGGCCTTCTTCGTGGATAGCTTTTGGGCTGGTCCGATAGACTAGCGCAATGTACTTTCTGAGTTGAGAGGACTCTTGTCCACCGATCATTGAGGTCATCCTGTTTGGCTTTAAGCTGCCACTCCTTAGCTTTCAGGATGCGCGCCGTCGCTATGAGCTGATGTCTGAACAGTTCTTGACCCAAGAGCTATAGGTTTCACTAGAGGCTTCTCTCTTGAAGGAAAATATCACGGTGGGCGAACAAATTACTGTCGAGCAGTTGATAGAAAAGCGAATAATATGAAGATATCCAAGGCAATGATTATGCATATTGGCATCACGTCCGTGTCTTTGACCGAAACGATTATGCATCTACTACTATTACTCCATACATCGACCGACTCATGCCTGCATCTAGAATATTAAGTTCATGAAGAACAGAGTAACGCATTAGGTAGGATGACATGATGTAGAGGGGTAAATGTCACGCCCAAGATGTGCGCCTATCCATTTAAGGCATGAGGGCCTCGCAAGGGGATAGATGCGCATCTTGCCGTTAGCAAGAATAATATCATCACAACATACAATACTGAATGAGAAGAGTATACAAGTTGGCTTACACTTTCCAAATGCTAACTTACAATGTCACTCAAACCAGAGCATCAAGTTGAACACAGGGTCCGACTACGGACGAAATCAAATGAGAAAAGAAGTTGCAAATGATACTATCAAGCTATCCCAAAGATCACGACCAGGTCCTCTACTCGTCCGGGTACGTCACATACATCCTGCCTCTTTCCTCATCACACTCCCACTGGAGCTGGGTAAGATCATCCTGCACATACTCATCTGAACCTGTACCTGGAGTGTTGTAGTAAACTGTGAGCCACGGAGGACTCAGCTATCATGTGCCTGGGTACTGAGACTATTCAAGCTTAAAGGTTGGGATGGGGTAAGTGTTTAGTTTGCAGCAGCACTAATCATATATGGTGGCTATCTTATGCAACATGAAATAAATATGAGTGGCCTACGAAGAAGGATCGAATCTAGTATGATCTCTATGAGACCCTGATCACTTACTTATGTCAATCATAACCCCACCGTGTTCTCTCTCAGATCATGTTCACGAGCAGAGACGATCATGGTTGCTCACACAGTTGGTGTATTTTAATTAGAGTTTACTTCAAGTTTACTATAACCGGGTGTTCAACAAATATCCAAGTTGCCACATAACCGCGGGCATGGCTTTTCGAAAGATTTAACCCTGCAGGGGTGCGCCAACTAATCCATTACAAAATTAACCACACTCCATGGGAATGCCTCGATCGCGGATCTCGCGATGATCATAAGTAACTCCAAAGGAATTCCAACACCTCGAGTAAACCCGAAGAAAGTGAGACTCCACACGCAAGACACTCGACAAAGGTAAAACAAATCCAGCAAGACCACCCGACGTGTCGACGAACCCGATAAGAGCCACGTATCTCGTTCTCAGGACACGACGGATAAGCACAGCGTACGGTGGCTTGATAGAAATCTCCCGAGTTGCCCCGGGTTGGCCCCGCACACGGCTCTAGTTTGGACCAACACTCATGAGGAGCACTGGCTCGGGGGTTGTTTAATTATCTACGGGTTTGCAAGACCCTATGCAATTTTATTAAGTTGTTAAGCAAATGTAGTACCAATGTTGGGTCTTGCCAGACAAGTTTTAATCTCAACCGAGTGAACAAGGGGGTCCCCATAACAACCCCGAGCATGTTAGGAGCGCAGAGTATGGAAAACATAACACAGGTACCAAGGAACTAATGGCGGTAATAGCAGAACAAATCACTTAGCAAAAGGCCAAGCCTTCCACCAATACCAAGATATATATGTGCATTAAACTAAACAACAAAATATTGTGATATCCAATCCATGTTATCACATGGAACAACCTGCACCTGCAACTAAAATGCTATAAGAGGGGCTGAGCAGCGGTAACTTAGCCAATCAAAGGTTTGCTAGGATGTGGAGGTTAGAGGCTGTCATGGCAACATGGGAGCTGATATCAAGTGGTAGGTAGCACAATTGTAACTATAAGAGCGACAAACTAGCAAGCAAAAATAGTATCGGGATTCGGGTACGATCATCTTGCATGTTGGTTCTTCAGCGAAACAAGTAGCGGGATCCTCGTAGTGGTACTCTCCTGGGTCCTCATACTCAGTATCAACACTCGCATCTACCTGTAACGACCCGACCTGGAAGGTCAAGTCTCCGGTGTTTCCGTACCATCCCAAGATCATGCTGGTACACACACGGTACATCAATGTATATATCAAAGGTAAATCACACAGCATTATATTAATCGAAATCTCATATCGAGTTCTTTATTACGATAAAAATTACAATAAAGTGGCCAAAGGCCAACTCATGAGAATATCTAAATCTTGCGGAAGCGTCGAAGGTAGATGAGTCCATCCGACTCCAAGGGCATCTCACTGAGCATAGAACGTGTCCTCACTCCTGGTCGGAAAAATACTCTGCAACATGATACGTTGCAGCCGTGTAGGTCAGCATATGGAGTATGCCGGCAAAGTCACAAGAGAGGGGTGAAAATAATCAGCTAGTCTATATGCTTATATGGCAGGTGGGGTGGTAAGTTTTGCGTAAAGCCAATTTTTCCTACATCAAGAAAAAGGGCTAAGCAAAGCATTACTAAGTTGGTTGATTAATGAGATGGTTCCATCAACCAATTCTCATACCCAAAATTATTAAATTCCCACATCATCATATTATTTGTGTTGAGAGTTCCGGAAGTTCCAATCCCTTTGGCTCAAGTCGTCCATAACCGTGGACACGGCTAATCGATTAGGTTTAAGTACTCTGCAGAGTTTTTGCACACGTTCCCCACAAGATTTGGTCGCCTCCGTTTGATTTCTCGCACTTCAGGGTGTTTGAGAAACGGATGACCAAAACATGGTCTTCCAAAGGGTTTCCCTGCGACTCTGACGATGCCCATCCTTTCCTACCGTTCTTCTACCTCTCGTAGCACCGCCTGTCCAGGGTCACCACGATATCCAACCAAGCCAGAGCCCATAATGACTTGTGGCTGTGCAGGTAAGCCTTGGGTCTTGAAGCACCCATCCATCCCTTTGTGCCTGGGTGGACCTTTCCGCGTGAATACTGGCCACCTCCAGCATCACCTAGGCTAACCACTGGTTTCTCCAGGGCGCCGTTCAACCATCATCCACCCAGAGGTATGTTGAAAACTTGGAGTATTGAAATCTTGATCATTATGTAGGTCTTGAAATTATTAACTCTCTCAACTCTCATGAATCACACAACCAACCCCGTCTACTAATAGCATAGCAAAAGGTAAAACAACGTTTCCCGGGGCCAATGTTGTCAAAGGGGTTGAGAGGGGTATCTACCACATGATACTACTACTATGTAACCAAGTTTCCAACTAACCTATCTTGCATGCAACTGGGGAGATGGTAGAACTAATGCATATAAAACATGGGTAAAACATGATCAAAGTGACTTGCCTGATTGATGATCTTCGTACTTGAGTAACTCTAGGTAACAAGTTTCGCACTCCGGATAATCTAACGAAACAAACAATGCACTCAAATAAGCATACAACCAAAATAAGTACTCATAACATTCAGCAAAGAAGTACTAAACAAACAAGGCAAACAATGCACAAAAGTCTCTAGCAAGTAAAACACACAAAGTTTTGTTTTTTCCAAAGGGGATGATGAAAACACTACTACATAATAAAACTATTTTGAAATAGCAAAACAATTGTTGACAACAAGGAAAACAATAGAATATTTTATTAATAAACAGAATAATCAATTTAAGCTTGTTGGGAAAAGTTTAGTGAAGTTTATACAAGTTTTGATAAACACTATATGAATCAACTATAGTTATATTAACAAAAGAATGTAAAACTAAACTTATAATTTGTTAACAAAACATGTTCTTGACAGAAAAAAAATAATTTACTATTAAATCTGTCTTAGAAAACAGAAACAAAATATAGAAAACTTTGTTTGAAAACAAACTATTACTAGTTAGTTGTTTTAGTCAAATTAAGCCTAATTGAAAAGAAATTTTGATTCCTATGTTAAATAAAATTAAACTAGGCAAATTTATATTTTTATTAACAGTAAGTGAAAACACTAAATGTTTACTAACAGAACCTAATAAACAAATAAAACCAAATTCTAAATCAAACTAATCAAAATTAAGTTTATAAAACTATATTATAATAATAAGCAGATTCTGTTTTTTGGGTAAAACAGTAATCAAATATATCATGAAAATCCTCAAACTATACCTGAAGATAGTCCTAACTAATACCAAACAGTAGCAAAAAGATTCATATCAAAATCTATTTTCAAACTCTAGTTATTCAGATTTGAAGATTTTAAGCAAATTTGATTCAATTCAAATTTCATAGTTCAAATTTGAAATTTAAAAGTACAGGGTGAAACTACATGAAAATTGTGAGCTATTGCAAAAAGAATCAACTCAAAACTCTAAACAGATTAAAAGATATAAGCAAAACAAAATTGGAAAACATTCTGTTAATTAAAACAAAACAGAAAATGAAAAAAAGTTTGCGTCGGTCAGGGGGCTACGTGGCGCGATCCGATTGGCTAAGGGGGGCGTTCGGTAGGTGAATTAGAGCGGGCGACCGTTCGGTAGAAGAAAACGGTTCGGACTTAAGTTCGTTCTAATCTGGACCGTGGGATTTGGATCGGACGGTCGAGGGGGCTTACGGAGGGAGGTTGCCGGCGTCGGGGTACTCCGGCGAGTCCGGTAGCGGCGATTGCGACGGCGAGGTGTTCCGGTGGTCGGGGAGGACGGGGAAGTGGTCCTGGCGACGGGGACGGTCCTCCGGAGGCGATTGGTGGCGACGGCGTGGCGAATGATGGTCGGAGGTGGTGGCTACGATCGACGGCGACTTCCGGTGGTGGTGGAACTCCGACGAGCAATCGACGGCGTCTCGGCGAGAGAGAGAAGGGGGCTCGGGGGGGGAATGGATGCGGGGCCGTGGGGCTCTTATATAGGCGCTCGGGGGGGTGCGGGGAGGAGAGAGGGGAGAGATCCGGTGAGGGGGAGTAACGGCCGGCGTCGGATCCGGCGAGCGCGGGGAGTGAAGACGATGACCGTTCCGGGGCAACGGTCGGACGGGGTGGGACCCGGTGTCAGTGAGAGAGCGGGAGCATTACTGCGCTCGGTCGGCCGACCGGTAACGGTTTCGGCTTTTAAAGCCGGTGGGCCGGCCCGTTTAATACCGGAAACGGTTACCGTTTCTTTTTAATAATTTCCGGAGACATTCAAAAGCTTTTAAAGCATTCAAATCGTTTGTAAATATAGGGGTATTATATATCAAAATTAACAGAATAATAAATGCTATTTAATGAACATTTCTATTCTGTCATTTGAACACTTTGAAAAAAATATTATTTCAGAAATGTCCTAATTGTTTTTAAACCCTTTTTGCAAATATTTTCAAAATAACTCCTGGTTATTTTTGTTCAAATAATTCACCAATTAGACCCTGGTGTGGAGTGTCATGTTCCTCCTCTCTTATTTGAACTTTTAACCAAAAATTTTAAATAGAGGAAGCAACATAGGGAAAAGTAGAAGGGGACTTTCTGAAAACCAGAAGAGGCATTTCAACTAGTTCATACAATCAAGCAATGATGATAATAGATGCATAGCTATATTCATAACATTCCAAAATGGAATTTTGGGATGTTACAAACCTACCCACCTTAAGATGAATCTCGCCCTCGAGATTCGGGTTGGCTAGAAAATAGGTGCGGATGGTCTCTACGAAGATCTTCTTCGCGTTCCCAGGTGGCTTCTTCCTCAGTATGGTGACTCCACAAAACTTTGCAGAACTTGATAATCTTGCTGCGGGTAACTCTGTTGGATGTCTCGAGGATCTTGACAGGCTTCTCCTCATAAGTCAGATCACTTTCAAGCTGTATGGCCTCTAGGGGCACGGTGTCTCGCAAAGGGATGTCAACCATCTCAGCATGACATTTCTTCAGCTGGGAAACATGGAACACATCATGAACTTCGGATAATCCTTCCGGCAATTCCAGTTTGTATGCAACTTCACCTCTACGTTCAAGAATTTTGTAGGGCCTATGAATCTGGGTGCTAATTTTCCTTTAACACCAAATCTCTTGGTTCCTCGAAGCGGGGACACACGAAGATATGCTCGGTCTCCCACTTCATACGTCACTTCCTTGCGCTTGTTGTCAGCATAGCTCTTCTGTCGAGATTGAGCTATTTTGAGTCTGTCACGTATCAACTTGACTTTCTCTTCAGAATCTCGGATAAGGTCGGGACCAAAAAGTTGTCGGTCTCCAACACCATCCCACGTCAGTGGTGTTCTACATCTTCTTCCGTATAAAGCTTCGAAAGGGGCCATCTTTAGACTGGTCTGATAACTGTTGTTGTATGAGAATTCTGCGTAAGGCAAGTTTTCGTCCCAACTAGATCCATAATCTAGCGCACAAGCTCTCAACATGTCTTCCAGAATCTGATTGACTCTCTCAGTATGGCCATCTGTCTGCGGATGAAAAGCTGTACTAAACTCCAGTCTCGTACCCAAAGTCTCATGTAACTGATGCCAAAACTTTGAAGTGAATTGTGTTCCTCTATCTGACACTATACTCCTCGGAACTCCATGCAGACATACGATCCTGGTCATGTATATCTTGGCTAGCTTAGCACTGGTATAGGTGGTCTTTACTGGAATGAAGTGTGCTACCTTGGTCAAGCGATCTACCACTACCCAGATGGAATCATAACCTGAACGGGTCCTGGGCAATCCTGTGATGAAATCCATACCAAGTTTTTCCCATTTCCACTCGGGTATCGGCAAAGGTTGGAGTAACCCTGCTGGTTTCTGATGTTCTGCCTTTACTCGCTGACAAACATCACATATCGCAACATGCTCTGCAATATCTTTCTTCATACCTGTCCACCAATAACTTTCCTTTAAATCCAGATACATCTTGGTATTGCCTGGGTGTATCGAGTAAGGTGAATCGTGGGCTTCCTGAAGTATCAACTTCCTGAGCTCTGGTTCATTGGGCACATAGATTCGGTTCTCAAACCACAAAGTTCCGTGTTCATCCTCACGAAAACCTTTAGCTTTACCATCTTTCATTCTCTGTTTAATCTCAGCTATCTCCTTGTCCGATTTCTGGGCTTCTCGAATTCTTTCGGTCAAGGTGGACTGAATTTCCAGTGTAGCAACATATCCTCTTGGAACTATCTCTAGCTTGAGCTCTCTGAGATCATCGACTAACTCTTGAGGTAATCCTCCAGCTGTGAGTGTGTTCACATAAGTTTTCCGACTCAAGGCATCGGCTACAACATTAGCCTTACCTGGATGGTAGTGTAATCTCATGTCATAGTCCTTGATTAACTCTAACCATCTCCTCTGTCTGAGGTTCAACTCTTTCTGCGTGAAGATATACTTCAGGCTCTTATGGTCGGTGTAAACATCACAACTATTTCCGATAAGGAAATGTCTCCAAGTCTTGAGTGCGTGCACTACGGCTGCTAGCTCCAAGTCATGCGTGGCATAATTCAACTCATGAGGTCGTAGCTGTCTGGAAGCATAGGCTACAACTTTTCCATCCTGCATAAGTACTCCTCCAAGTCCTTGACGTGAAGCATCACAATAAACCTGGAAATCCTTCCGAATATCGGGCAAGATCAACACTGGGGCTGTGACCAAACGTTCCTTCAACTCCCGGAAACTGGCTTCACATTCCACAGTCCAAACATACTTGGATTCTTTCTTCAACAACTCTGTCATGGGCTTGGCAACCTTGGAGAAATTTTCAATGAACCTCCGGTAATATCCAGCAAGTCCAAGGAAACTGCGGATCTCCTTAACTGAGGTGGGTGACTTCCACTCGGTGACGGCTTCAACCTTAGCGGGGTCTACGGCTATTCCTTCTCCGGAAATAACATGTCCAAGGAATCCGACTTCCGTCAACCAAAATTCACATTTGCTGAACTTGGCATATAACTGATGCTCTCTTAGCTTTTCCAGAACTAAACGCAAATGTTGCTTATGCTCTTCCTCGTTCTTGGAGAATATCAGAATGTCATCGATGAACACCACAACAAACTTGTCTAGGTATTCCATGAATACTTTGTTCATCAAATTCATGAAGTAGGCAGGAGCATTAGTCAATCCAAAAGACATGACCGTATACTCATACAAGCCATACCTCGTGGTGAAAGCTGTTTTGGGTATATCCTGTTCACGAATTTTCAACTGGTGATACCCTGATCGAAGATCGATCTTGGAGAATACTTTGGCTCCTACGAGCTGATCAAACAAATCATTAATCATCGGTAGAGGGTACTTGTTCTTGATAGTCACCTCGTTCAAGGCACGATAGTCCACTACCATTCTCAAAGATTTATCCTTCTTCTCCACCAAAAGAACTGGGGCTCCCCAAGGTGAAGAACTTGGGCGAATATAACCTTTGTCCAATAACTCCTTAATTTGCTTCTTGATTTCCAACAGATCATTTGCGGGCATCCGATAGGGTCTCTTGGAAATTGGGGCTGTCCCTGGCTGTAGCTCTATTAAGAACTCAATCTCCCTATCTGGTGGCATTCCTGGTAATTCTTCCGGAAATACATCTGGAAATTCTTTTACCACAGGTACTTCCTCCTGAACAACTCCTGTGAGAGAATTTAACCGAGCACTCATACGTGTGCGTCGGGATACATACTTAATCCTCTTGTTCTCCGGGGTGGTGAGTGAAACAGACTTGCTAGGGCAATCAAGATTTCCTTCATACTTGGTCATCCAATCCATGCCTAGGATTACATCCAATCCGTGTGACTCTAAGACGATGAGGTCGGTGGAAAAAACATGGTTCCCTATATTGAGTTTCAAGGCATGGCATCCTATCCCTGCCATCATCATACCTCCTGGAGAACTAACCTGAATTGGCTGACTAAGGGTTTTGGTGGGCAAACCATACTTATCCACAACTACCCTTGATATGAATGAATGAGTTGCACCCGAATCAAAAAGTACTGTAACAGGACGTGAATGCAATAAAAACTTACCAACCACAGTCTCGGGCTGATCATAGACTTCTTCCACGTTGATGTGATTCACGTGAGCACGGGGAAACGGATTGGGCTTCTTGGCTGTGGAGTTGCCGTTGTTAGTGCCGTTTCCAGTGCCTTGCTTACTCTGGGGACACTCAGTAGCATAGTGCCCTGTCTTCTGGCACTTGAAACAGGTAATGTGACTCAGATCCTTCTGAGCAGGAACTTGACGGTGCTGGTTGTTGTTCCCATTCCCATTGTCACTCTTGAAGTTACCATGGTTGAGACGGTTATTCCCATTTCCTCCATGATGGTGACCTCCATGGTTGTGCACAGTATGAGTGTGCTTTCCAAACTTACCATTTCCTGATCCGGTATTCCCGGAGTACGGGGAGTAACGAGGCTTCTGATGAGCTCCAGAGTTGAACTTCCCCTGAGTGTACTTCCGCTTGCGGTTCTCAATCTGCTGCTGTTTACCTTCCAGAATAAGTGCCTTATCCACCAGCTCTTGGTAGTTGTTGAAATTAGCCACTACCAGCTGTATGCTCAACTCATCATTGAGTCCTTCCAGAAACTTTTCTTGCTTGGCCGCATCATCGGCCACATCTCCTGGGGCATAACGTGACAATGTGTTGAAGTCGTCCACATATTGGGCCACGGAACGATTACCCTGGCGCAAGTTGCGAAACTCGCGCTTCTTTAAACTCATGGCTCCAGCTGAAACATGAGCGGTGCGGAAAGCAAGCTTGAACTGCTCCCAAGTCACATCTGCAATAGGATAAGTGGTGGTATAATTCTCCCACCATGATGCTGCTGGTCCTTCCAGTTGATGTGCGGCAAATCGCACTTTCTCAGCGTCAGTGCATCCAGCGGTGACAAGTTCTCTCTCCATCTTGCGGAGCCAGTCGTCTGGCCACAATGGGCTCAGTGCTGCTGGAGAAAGTTGGAGGGTTCAACCTCAGAAAACGGGTGAGATTGTCAGTCTGGGGTGGATGGTGGTTGTTGTTGTTGTTCTGGTTGTTGGTCTGATTCTGAATCAATAGTTGCATCAGTGCATTCTGTTGCTGAAGGAGTTGGGTGAGTTCCGGTGGAAAAGTGAAATCGGTCTCACGTCGTGGAGGCATCTTGCTGTTTTCAGAGGGATGAGAATTAGAATAGAACAAGGGTCTGGAAGAAATTCACTACCCATATGCAATGCAACAAACATATCACACGAAACACTCATTCATTTATTCAATCAATGTCAAACATCGGAAAATACAAATCTCAGACAACTAAACATCGACCTACGCTTTAACGACTAAAATAAAGATACATTGGAGGGCATAACTAATGTTCTCCTCAAAAGTGCATAGTCGTAGGTCCTCCGGTGGTGCTTTCCTCATAGTCTTCATCGTCGCTGATGAAGGGTGCCATGTCTCCTTCGGGGTGAAGGTTTTCTCCCATGTCTAGATGCTCCTCCAGAGTGGCGATGCGTGCATTCTGCTCATCAATCCTCTCTAAGAAGTCCTTCACTTCATGCTCGTGTTCATAGTTGGCCTCTCGCAGATCAGCTTCAAGGTCCAGCTCACGATTCATCAGATTCTTGATAGTCTTCGTGTCAGCACGAACTCGAAGCTCCAGAGTCCTGATGTGAGTCTCCAAGGTCTGGATATAGGAGATATTGGTGTCTGCAGTGGGATTGGTGATGATGTTGCCATGGGCATCTCTGCGGCAAACCATGCTGAGTCCTGGTGAAATGGTTCCACCTCTGTATTCCTCCTGGATACGTCCAAGGGCACGATGAATGGCCATGTCTCTTCCAAGTATCCAACTGGGTGCCACGAACTTGAGATCTATGGGTTCCTTCCGATTCCCAAAGGTCTTCCCTGGAATATGCACCTCGATCCTGTAGCGTCCATCTTGGGGAAATGACATGATAGGAATCCCGGTGATGCTCGGCAAAGCAATCCTTATGTCCTTGACGATCCTCATCAGCTCCTTACCAAAAGGGCATCGTTGCGTCAGGCTGGCAAAACTCTGTGATCAACACTGGGATGAAGGTGGCCATCTATAAATTTTGAAATAATCGGAGAGGAGTCAGAAACGAATAGATGAGAGTATAAGATATTTAAAGACAAAGAGAAACAATCCTAAGGCTTTCCAATCCTAGAGGTTACGTCCTACGGTCAACCTCGCTCTGATACCATTTCTGTAACGACCCGACCTGGAAGGTCAAGTCTCCGGTGTTTCCGTACCATCCCAAGATCATGCTGGTACACACACGGTACATCAATGTATATATCAAAGGTAAATCACACAGCATTATATTAATCGAAATCTCATATCGAGTTCTTTATTACGATAAAAATTACAATAAAGTGGCCAAAGGCCAACTCATGAGAATATCTAAATCTTGCGGAAGCGTCGAAGGTAGATGAGTCCATCCGACTCCAAGGGCATCTCACTGAGCATAGAACGTGTCCTCACTCCTGGTCGGAAAAATACTCTGCAACATGATACGTTGCAGCCGTGTAGGTCAGCATATGGAGTATGCCGGCAAAGTCACAAGAGAGGGGTGAAAATAATCAGCTAGTCTATATGCTTATATGGCAGGTGGGGTGGTAAGTTTTGCGTAAAGCCAATTTTTCCTACATCAAGAAAAAGGGCTAAGCAAAGCATTACTAAGTTGGTTGATTAATGAGATGGTTCCATCAACCAATTCTCATACCCAAAATTATTAAATTCCCACATCATCATATTATTTGTGTTGAGAGTTCCGGAAGTTCCAATCCCTTTGGCTCAAGTCGTCCATAACCGTGGACACGGCTAATCGATTAGGTTTAAGTACTCTGCAGAGTTTTTGCACACGTTCCCCACAAGATTTGGTCGCCTCCGTTTGATTTCTCGCACTTCAGGGTGTTTGAGAAACGGATGACCAAAACATGGTCTTCCAAAGGGTTTCCCTGCGACTCTGACGATGCCCATCCTTTCCTACCGTTCTTCTACCTCTCGTAGCACCGCCTGTCCAGGGTCACCACGATATCCAACCAAGCCAGAGCCCATAATGACTTGTGGCTGTGCAGGTAAGCCTTGGGTCTTGAAGCACCCATCCATCCCTTTGTGCCTGGGTGGACCTTTCCGCGTGAATACTGGCCACCTCCAGCATCACCTAGGCTAACCACTGGTTTCTCCAGGGCGCCGTTCAACCATCATCCACCCAGAGGTATGTTGAAAACTTGGAGTATTGAAATCTTGATCATTATGTAGGTCTTGAAATTATTAACTCTCTCAACTCTCATGAATCACACAACCAACCCCGTCTACTAATAGCATAGCAAAAGGTAAAACAACGTTTCCCGGGGCCAATGTTGTCAAAGGGGTTGAGAGGGGTATCTACCACATGATACTACTACTATGTAACCAAGTTTCCAACTAACCTATCTTGCATGCAACTGGGGAGATGGTAGAACTAATGCATATAAAACATGGGTAAAACATGATCAAAGTGACTTGCCTGATTGATGATCTTCGTACTTGAGTAACTCTAGGTAACAAGTTTCGCACTCCGGATAATCTAACGAAACAAACAATGCACTCAAATAAGCATACAACCAAAATAAGTACTCATAACATTCAGCAAAGAAGTACTAAACAAACAAGGCAAACAATGCACAAAAGTCTCTAGCAAGTAAAACACACAAAGTTTTGTTTTTTCCAAAGGGGATGATGAAAACACTACTACATAATAAAACTATTTTGAAATAGCAAAACAATTGTTGACAACAAGGAAAACAATAGAATATTTTATTAATAAACAGAATAATCAATTTAAGCTTGTTGGGAAAAGTTTAGTGAAGTTTATACAAGTTTTGATAAACACTATATGAATCAACTATAGTTATATTAACAAAAGAATGTAAAACTAAACTTATAATTTGTTAACAAAACATGTTCTTGACAGAAAAAAAATAATTTACTATTAAATCTGTCTTAGAAAACAGAAACAAAATATAGAAAACTTTGTTTGAAAACAAACTATTACTAGTTAGTTGTTTTAGTCAAATTAAGCCTAATTGAAAAGAAATTTTGATTCCTATGTTAAATAAAATTAAACTAGGCAAATTTATATTTTTATTAACAGTAAGTGAAAACACTAAATGTTTACTAACAGAACCTAATAAACAAATAAAACCAAATTCTAAATCAAACTAATCAAAATTAAGTTTATAAAACTATATTATAATAATAAGCAGATTCTGTTTTTTGGGTAAAACAGTAATCAAATATATCATGAAAATCCTCAAACTATACCTGAAGATAGTCCTAACTAATACCAAACAGTAGCAAAAAGATTCATATCAAAATCTATTTTCAAACTCTAGTTATTCAGATTTGAAGATTTTAAGCAAATTTGATTCAATTCAAATTTCATAGTTCAAATTTGAAATTTAAAAGTACAGGGTGAAACTACATGAAAATTGTGAGCTATTGCAAAAAGAATCAACTCAAAACTCTAAACAGATTAAAAGATATAAGCAAAACAAAATTGGAAAACATTCTGTTAATTAAAACAAAACAGAAAATGAAAAAAAGTTTGCGTCGGTCAGGGGGCTACGTGGCGCGATCCGATTGGCTAAGGGGGGCGTTCGGTAGGTGAATTAGAGCGGGCGACCGTTCGGTAGAAGAAAACGGTTCGGACTTAAGTTCGTTCTAATCTGGACCGTGGGATTTGGATCGGACGGTCGAGGGGGCTTACGGAGGGAGGTTGCCGGCGTCGGGGTACTCCGGCGAGTCCGGTAGCGGCGATTGCGACGGCGAGGTGTTCCGGTGGTCGGGGAGGACGGGGAAGTGGTCCTGGCGACGGGGACGGTCCTCCGGAGGCGATTGGTGGCGACGGCGTGGCGAATGATGGTCGGAGGTGGTGGCTACGATCGACGGCGACTTCCGGTGGTGGTGGAACTCCGACGAGCAATCGACGGCGTCTCGGCGAGAGAGAGAAGGGGGCTCGGGGGGGGAATGGATGCGGGGCCGTGGGGCTCTTATATAGGCGCTCGGGGGGGTGCGGGGAGGAGAGAGGGGAGAGATCCGGTGAGGGGGAGTAACGGCCGGCGTCGGATCCGGCGAGCGCGGGGAGTGAAGACGATGACCGTTCCGGGGCAACGGTCGGACGGGGTGGGACCCGGTGTCAGTGAGAGAGCGGGAGCATTACTGCGCTCGGTCGGCCGACCGGTAACGGTTTCGGCTTTTAAAGCCGGTGGGCCGGCCCGTTTAATACCGGAAACGGTTACCGTTTCTTTTTAATAATTTCCGGAGACATTCAAAAGCTTTTAAAGCATTCAAATCGTTTGTAAATATAGGGGTATTATATATCAAAATTAACAGAATAATAAATGCTATTTAATGAACATTTCTATTCTGTCATTTGAACACTTTGAAAAAAATATTATTTCAGAAATGTCCTAATTGTTTTTAAACCCTTTTTGCAAATATTTTCAAAATAACTCCTGGTTATTTTTGTTCAAATAATTCACCAATTAGACCCTGGTGTGGAGTGTCATGTTCCTCCTCTCTTATTTGAACTTTTAACCAAAAATTTTAAATAGAGGAAGCAACATAGGGAAAAGTAGAAGGGGACTTTCTGAAAACCAGAAGAGGCATTTCAACTAGTTCATACAATCAAGCAATGATGATAATAGATGCATAGCTATATTCATAACATTCCAAAATGGAATTTTGGGATGTTACACTACCCAAGATAAACAACAACAATAAACCTCCAACCAAGGTGCAATGCACAATCAAAATGATGCATGATCATTCATGAAGAATTATAACATGGCAACCACAACTAGTCATGTTTCACATGCAAGTTTGTATATTAGTGAATCTGGATAGAACCTCATGTTAAGTTATTTAGACATGCATGAACATGGCAAATATGGTTGCAGCATGCAAAATCGATAGAAATCCATATAAGGATCGCAAGAAACGGAGTTACGGTTCTCACGATATGCTCACGACAAGGTATGGAGGCAATAACACAATATCACCAAGCCATGGGCTGATTCTTGGCATCCCAAGGCAGCCATTGGATAGGTGATGAAAAATCAATCACAATACACTCAAGAATCTATCAATTCCATGGGGCATAGCTCCCACAATCCACAAAACAGTAAAACACTAAATCTGCCACTAAACAGCAACATAGCAACTTCCACAACTCACCTGTGGAGCTACAGGAAGCCTACAGCCACAAACAAGACATGGACAGAATCTACTCAGCACACACATCAAATCATCCAATTACACCACCAGCGAAGGAGCCACACATCAATAAGCAAGAAGCCAACGAGTTGGCATGATGAATCAGTTTTCTAGGACTTGGTGAAAATTACAGCTTTCTGGAATCTGTGATTATAAAGTAGCAAGTTGACAGCAGCAGCTACATATTCTAGAAGGCTCCTATTGACATGAAAATTAGCAGGACGGTACAAGGCAATATCTACTACAAATAACTAGCACTGAGCATGCCAAAATTCCAAACACATCCCTAGCTACAGCCAACTCTACATGGCAAAACAATAACAATAGTTCTCCCAGACTGTCTTATTTAAGCTAGCTGAACAGAAACATAAACTTGCTCTCTAAACAGCATGGTTCCCACTCATAAGATGACTTAGCATCAATAACAAAAATACTGGGACATTCCCAACAACTTTAACTAACAATCTCATGTTTACAACAACTTAATTGCATGCATAGATTAAATCACAACAAAAAGACAAAAGGGCATCACAGCATAAAAATGCAGTTTTGTGAAGTTGCCCCAAAGTCAAATCTGACTTCACAGATGCATTCTTGGGTTGATTCTACCCCAAAAGCATTACTCATACCCCTATACTTGCTTGGAGCAAGAGGGAGAAAAGTTATGTCGAAATTTGACCCATTAAGCCATGGGTGACTTAAGTCACTTATGCATATGAATGAAAATGGCACAAATTGGCCTACACCCTATTGACACATGTTGGAAAAGGTTAAATAGCATACTACGAACATGATATCATGGCATGGAATCAAGAAAGGATAAAGCTAGCTAGAAGAGTAACTATGCTCATATGCACTAGGAGGGAACCCCTACACATGGAGCTACTCATACACATACACATCACTCCGAGTGAGTGTATGTAGAGCAAACACATACAACCACTAGCATGCCACACTCAAGCATGAGTGCACATAGGCAAACTACTAAGTACCTTTCATGGGAGAGACTCTGAGATAGACTAGATCACCCACTTGGAAAGAAACATCCCGATGCTTGTTATCATAATAATTCTTCTGTCGGGACTAAGCTGCTTTGTTGTTCTCATGAATGACATGGCACATTTCTTCTACTTCAATGATCATATCATTGCCCAATATCTGACGCTCACCGGTTTCAGACCAGTTAAGCGGGGTATGACACTTTCTGCCGTAGAGAATCTCGATAGGGGCCTTGCGTGAGCTTGCTTGAAAGCTATTATTGTATGAGAATTCTGCATAAGGAAGGCAGTCTTCCCACTTCATGCCGAACGAAATCACATAGGCTCTGAGCATATATTTAAGGATCTAAATGACTCTCTCAACTTGACCACTTGTCTGCGGATGGAATGCAGTGCTGAAACGGATCTTGGTACCCATAGCAGTCTAGAAGGACTCCCAAAACTTGGAAGTAAAGAGACTTCCATGGTCAGAAGAGATGAGCTGAGGAATACCATGCATAGACACTATCCTTGACGTATACAACTCTGCAAGCTAAGTTGCCGAGATAGATTCTTTGACTGGCAGGAAATGAGCAACTTTTGACAGCTTGTCGATAACAACAAAGATGGCATCGTTACCTCTCTTGGACTTGGGGAACCCAGTTACGAAATCCATCTCCACATGATCGAATTTCCACTCTAGGATAGGCAAAGGCTGAAGAAGACCTGCTAGACGTTGATGTTCTGCCTTCACTCTGCGACAAACATCACACTCGTTCACGAACTGAGCAATTTCACATTTCATGCGAGTCCACAAGAAGGTTTGCTTGAGATCCTGATACATCTTGGAACTGCCTGGATGAATGGAAAGAAGAGAATTATGTGCGTCGTCCATGATAACCTTTCTGAGATCACCTTTCGGAATCACAAGACGGTCCTCAAAGAACAAGGTATCTTTGTCATCAATACAAAAGAACTTATACTTCGGAATGCTCTTGGCCACACCTTTCTTCACTTTCTTGACCATAGCGTCAAGAAGTTGCGCTTGGTGAACCTGATCTTCCAGAGTCGGAGAGACTTGAAGATTGCCAAGAAATCCCTATGGAACCTGACATTTGCTTTCCCCGGAGTATACTCAATGCTTGGGTTGAAGTCTTCAAGCATTTCCACCCAACGATATTGCCGAAGATTGAGATTGGGTTGAATGAAAATGTACTTCAAGCTCTTGTGATCGGTGTACACCTCAACTGGTCTACCCAACAACAAATGCCTCCAAGTCATTAGAGCATGCACAACTGCCGCCAACTCAAGATCATGAGTGGGGTAGTTCTTCTCGGCAGGCTTCAACTAACGCGAGGTATAAGCAACAATCTTCTTGTCTTGCATGATAACACCACCAATACCTTAGAGAGAAGCATCATAGAAAACTTGCAAAGGCTTGGAATGCTCAGGAGGAACAAGAACTGGAGCTGAAGTCAGGCTCTGCTTGAGCATATTAAACGCTGCATCACACTCAGGAGACCAAACATACTTGACACTCTTCTGGAGGAGATTGGACAGAGGCCTAGCAATTTGAGAGAAGTTCACTACGAATCTTCTACAATAACTAGCAAGCCCGAGGAAGCTCCGAAGCTACTTCACATTTTGAGGAGGTTCCCACTTCAAGATTGCCTCAACTTTCTCAGGGTGCACTTTAATTCCCTCGGCAGAGATGACATGCCCAAGGTACACCACTTCATTGAGCCAAAACTCACACTTGGAAAACTTGGCATAGAACCGATGCTCTCTTAACTTGTCAAGCACAAGGCGGAGATGCTCTGCATGATCTTCTTCTGTATCCGAGAACACAAAGATATCATCCAGATAGACCAAGACGAATTCATTCTTGAAAGGAGAGAAAATGAAATTCATCATTCTTGAGATGGTTGGAGGAGCATTAGCAAGACCAAACGACATGACAGTGTACTCATAAGAGCCAAAACTCGTCCTGAAAGCGGTCTTAGGAATGTCTTCTTCGTGAATGCAAATCTGATGATAACCCATGCGAAGATCAGGCTTCGAGAAGACCTTGGCACCTTTCAGTTGTTTAGACAACTCATTGATGTTGGGAAGTGGTACTTGTTTCTGATTGTCTTCTTGTTCAATGGCCGGTAATCAACACAAAGACGATCCATTCCATCTTTCTTCTTGACAAACAAAACACCACAACCCCATGGAGAAGAACTTGGTATGATCAGACCCAGACGTTCTTGCTCATCGAACCGCTTCTTCAACTCTTTCAGCTCTTCGTGGCCAAGTTTATATGGGCGCTTGGAGACCGGTTCAGTTCCTGGCTCGAGATCAATCACGAACTCAACTGGCCGGTGCGGAGGCTTTCCTGGCAATTCTTCTGGAAAGACATCTTCATACTCACAAACCACCGGAACTTGAGAAATCGCCGAGATTTCACCCTTCTCATTAAGAGCAAAGAGAGGATTGTGTCATCGTGAGCCGAGTATATAATCACATCTTCTGAAGGATGAGTCGGCTTGACTTCTTTTGCTTTGCAATCAATATGAGCCTTGTTCATAGCCAGGAAGTCCATGCCCAGAATGAGATCAATATCGGAATTACCGAGAACAATTGGGGAAGCTAGAAAAGAATAATTCCCCATCTTGATAGAAACATCTGGCACCATGCAATTGGAATTCATTAACTTCCCAGGGGACACCACTGACACAGGTCTAAGGAGATCTTGACAAGCAAACTCATGCATTGCAAAGAATGAACGGGACATGAAACAATGCGATACACCAGAATCAAACAAAATTTTTGCTGGAATGGAATTAACCGAGAGATTACCCATGATTACTTGAGAAGAATCCTCTGCCTCTGTTGAGTTCACCATATTCACTCTTGCGGACTTGGGATTATGCTTCACCATAGCATTGCCTGGAGGCTTGACAAGAGGAGGAGGCGGAAGATGCCGCTGGTTGCACTTGTTTGCATAGTGGCCCTTCTGACTACACTTGTGACAAGTCACCTCAGAAAGCGGACGCACATTGCCTGGAGGAGGAACAAGAACAGCCTTGGACGCCTGGTTCTTCTGCTGGAAACCTGGGTTGGGTTGGTGGGAAGAACCATGACCACCGAACTGCTTCTGCTGCTGAGGAGGACGAAACGGAAGAGGATTTGGCGCCCAATACTTTTGCTGCTTGGGAACCATCTGAGAGCTGGAAGAAGAATATGAATCCCTTGAACGTTTCTTAGAGTTCTCCAACTTGAGCTGAGCTTCTTCAATCTTCAAAGCCATGTTATAGAACTGATCAAACTCACGAGGCTCTTGAAGAACTAGGCCTGGCAGAAGCTCATCCTTGATACCACCTCTGAACTGATAGATCATAGCTTTGTCATCTGGAACATCTTGCTTGGCATATCGAGCTAGATTCTAGAACTCGACGTTGTACTGGTAGACAGACTTACTTCCCTGCTTCAGGTGCCTGAACTTCTCACGCATTTCTTCGACAAAGCTTGTCGGAATGTAATGAGCCCTGAAGTCACGACGGAAATCGTCCCAAGTAACAACACGATTGCCGCTGGAATCCTTGTACTGTTGCCACCAATCAGCTGCTTCACCCTTTAGATGGAATGATGCAAATCTGACAAAGTCCTCTAGCCTGACATTGCTACACTCAAAATGCTTACTCATATCACGAAGCCAATCATTAGCATCTAGAGGCTGCTCACAACAGGTGAAAGTCTTGGGCTAGTTGGCAAGGGACTGATTAAGAGTCGCAAACTGCAGTTGATTCTGAAAATTGCCTTGAAAACCTTGATGAGTCTGCTCCCTTTCTTGCAATAGTCTAAGCAACATCTGAGTGTTCGCATTGGTTGCGGCCATCACAGCTTGACAAGCTTCTGGAGGAGGCAGAGGAGGCGGTGGCGGGGGTGGCGATGGAACATCAGTCTGCTCCTCACCATGACCCGGATTGTTGCGAGTTGGTGGAGCCATCCTGAAGATGGACAAAACGCATCAGCACCTCATTGATAATATGAATCATAAGCTGAATCAAATGCTTGAAAGAAAATTGAACAATTAACAACATAGCCTTCCTACGGAAAAATTAGTAAGAATGCTTCTTCAGTTATGATAACATCATCGGAAATTAGAAGCCACTTGCAATAACACAAAAGTATTGAGCTACGCGCTCGGAACAAATGTACATGCCCATATACATCTGAAGAAGATGATCCTAGATGACTACAAGATTTCCCACATATGAATTTCCGAAAACTTTCTTGTTTATGCGATTCGGGTTGTGGAATCAGGAACCTTCCCTAGGCAATCAGCTGCAACTGCATCCGCAACCTTACACACCATAATTCAAGAAATTCGGCAAAGTCGTCTAATCTCGAACTCTCAAACTCAGAACGATACTAAACCATGGTGGTACCCCGGACACCTCCCCAGTACTAGGTGACTCCGATCTTATCTCACCACGATAATTATTGAAGTAATTTCGAACATTCTCCATCCTGAGATATCAAGGAAGCTGAATGATAACGATGTGCCAACATTCCCTGGAGCTGGACTCCCTAGAAGAAATCAAGTCAGACAGGAGGCACCAAGAAAGAACCCTGTCACATCGGCATCATATAGACTCCAAAATACCCGCGTGAACCTAAATTTTTTTTTGAGAAAGAAGAGGAGTAGAAACAAAATTCCTAAGTCAGAAACCTCACTAGAGCATAGAAGAGGAGTAATAAGTATCCTACTCTCCAATATAACTAGACTCAAAATAGTTTTGCTAGACACGACTCGACCAAGTTCGAACAAGCAAAGGCTCCAATGGTCGTATGGCTCTGAATACCAACTTGTCACGCCCAAGATGCGCGCCTATCCATTTAAGGCACGAGGGCCTCGCAAGGTGGTAGATGCGCATCTTGCCGTTAGCAAGAATAGTATCATCACAACATACAATACTGAATGAGAAGAGTATACAAGTTGGCTTACACTCACCACATGCTAACTTACAATGTCACTCAAACTAGAACATCAAGTTGAACGCAGGGTCCAACTACGAACGAAATCAAACGAGAAAAGAAGTTGCAAATGATACTATCAAGCTATCCCAAAGATCACGACCAGGTCCTCTACTCGTTAGGGTACGTCACGTACATCCTGAAATAAATATGAGTGGCCTACGAAGAACGATCGAATCTAGTATGATCTCTATGAGACCCTGATCAATTACTTATGTCAATCATAACCCCACCGTGTTCTCTCTCGGATCATGTTCATGAGCAGAGACGAACACGGTTGCTCACACAGTTGGTGTATTTTAATTAGAGTTTACTTCAAGTTTACTATAACCGGGTGTTAAACAAATATCCAAGTTGCCACATAACCGCGGGCACAGCTTTCCGAAACATTTAACCCTGCAGGGGTGCTCCAACTAATCCATTACAAAATTAACCACACTCCGTGGGAATGCCTCGATCGCGGATCTTCCAATCATCATAGGCAACTCTAAAGGAATTCCAACACCTCGAGTAAACCCGAAGAAAGTCAGACTCCACATGCAAGACACTCGACAAAGGTAAAACAAATCTAGCAAGACCACCCGACGTGTCGACGAACCCGATATGAGCCGCGTATCTCATTCTCAGGACACGACGGATAAGCATAGCGTACGGTGGCCTGATATAAATCTCCCGAGTTGCCCCGGGTTGGCCCCACACACGGCTCTAGTTAGGACCAACACTCATGAGGAGCACTAGCCCGGGGGTTGTTTAATTATCCACAGGTTTGCAAGACCCTATGCAATTTTATTAAGTTATTAAGAAAATGTAGTACCAATGTTCGGTCTTTCCTGACAAGTTTTAATCTCAATCGAATGAACAAGGGGGTCCCCATAATAACCCCGAGCATGTTAGGAGCGCAAAGTATGGAAAACATAACACCGGTACCAAGGAACTAATGACGGTAATAGCGGAACAAATCACTTAGCAAAAGGGCAAGACTTCCACCAATACCAATATATATATGCATTAAATTAAACAACAAAATATTGTGCTATCCAATCCATGTTATCACATGGAACAACCTGCACCTGCAACTAAAATGCTATAAGAGGGCCTGAGCAGCGGTAACTTAGCCAATCAAAGGTTTGCTAGGATGTGGAGGTTAGAGGCTGTCATGGCAACATGGGGGCTGATATCAAATGGTAGGTAGCGCAATTGTAATGGTAAGAGCGAGAAACTAGCAAGCAAAAATAGTATCGGGATCCGGGTACGATCATCTTGCCTGTTGGTTCTTCAGCGAAACAAGTAGCGGGATCTTCGTAGTGGTACTCTCCTGGGTCCTCGTACTCAGTATCAACACCTGCGTCTACCCAAGAGAAACAGCAACAATAAACCTCCAACCAAGTTGCAATGCACAATCAAAATGATGCATGATCATTTATGAGGAATTATAACATGGCAACCACAACTAGTCATGTTTCACATGCAAGTTTGTATATTAGTGAATCTGGACAGAACCTCATGTTAAGTTATTTAGACATGCATGAACATGGAAAATATGGATGCATGATGCAAAATCAATAGAAATGCATATAAGGATCGCAAGAAACGGAGTTACGGTTCTCACGATACGCTCACGACAAGGTACGGAGGCAATAACACAAGGTCACCAAGCCATGGGCTGATTCTTGGCATTCCACGGCAGCCATTGGAGAGGTGATGAACAATCAATCACAATAGACTCAACAATAAATCAATTCCATGGGGCATAGGTCCCACAATCCACAAAACAGTAAAACACTAAATCTGCCACTAAACAGCAACATAGCAACTTCCACAGCTCACCTCTGGAGCTACAGGAAGCCTACAACCACAAACAAGACATGGACACAATCTACTCAACACACACAACAAATCATCCAATTACACCACCAGCAAAGGAGCCACACATCAATAAGCAAGAAGGCAACAAGTTGGCATGATGAATCAATTTTCTGGGATCTGTGATTATAAAGTAGGAAGTTGACAGCAGCAGCTACATATGCTAGAAGGCTCCTATTGACATGAAAATTAGCAGGACGATACAAGGCAATATCTACTACAAATAACTAGCACTGAGCATGCCAAAATTCCAAACACATCCCTAGCTACAACCAACTCTACATGGCAAAACAATAACAGCAGTTCTCCCAGACTGTCTTATTTAAGCTAGCTGAACAGAAACATAAAGTTGCTCTCTAAACAGCATGGTTCCCACTCATAAGATGACTTAGCATGATTAATAAAAATACTGGGACATTCCCAACAACTTTAACTAACAATCTCATGTTGACAAGAACTTAATTGCAAGCATAGATTAAATCACAATAAAAAGACAAAAGGGCATCCCAACATAAAATTGCAGTTTCGTGAAGTTGCCCCAAAGTCAAATCTGACTTCACAGATGCATTCTTGGGTTGATTCTACCCCAAAATCATTATTCATACCCCTATACTTGCTTGGAGCAAGAGGGAGAAAAGTTAGGTCGAAATTTGACCCATTAAGCCATGGATGACTTAAGTCACTTATGCATATGAATGAAAATGGCACAAAATGGCCTAAACCCTATTGACACATGTTGGAAAAGGTTAAATAGCATCGTAGGAACATGATATCATGGCATGGCATCAAGAAAGGATAAAGCTAGCTAGAAGAGTAACTATGCTCATATGGACTAAGAGGGAACCCCTACACATGGAGCTACTCATACACATACGCATCACTCCGAGTGAGTGTATGTAGAGCACACACATCCAACGACTAGCATGCCACACTCAAGCATGAGTGCACATAGGCACACATGCATTTCATGCATGTATGCCCACATACACACACACCTACACACTACACTCACTCACAAGAACACACACATGTATGGGTGTGCAAAGAGCACACACATACATGTGTCATTGATGGTGCACCACACACCTACATGCACACACACACACTCACATCTTCATAAGCACACATGTGGGTATGTATGCATAGCATACACACACACATGTGCACCCATGCATATGTGCAACACACACACTCTCATGACAAGAAACACACACACACACACAACCATGCTCACACACACAAGCATGTAGATGTAAGCACTAAACACACACACAAACATATCTCACATGTATGCATACATGTGCATATGTACCACTTGGTACATACACACACCACCATACACATGTGCAAACACACCACATGGCAAGGAGTCCAACACACATACACATATGCTGAAATGCACACACACCCATGTATGAGCAAGAGAAAAGAAAAACAAGGAAGAAAAGAAAGAAAATAAACAAAAAAGAAAAGGGAGGTTCAGGGGGTTGAACCCCTGACCTCGGGGTCGAACACACGCGACCACACCAGTGCGCTACGGCGCCGGAAATTAAAAGGAAGGGGGATCCACAGCTCTAATACCACACGCGCACACTATCTGACGAAACTGAAACTACACATGCACACACTACAGAGCAATAGCGGCAGCGACAGTGGTGGGGCAACGGCGATCCCCGGTGAAGCAAGGGGTCTCCGGCGACGGGGAGCGGTGGAATCGAAAGAGGAACCTATGGGGGCTCCATCCCTCACCTCATCTCACGACGAGGGGGACCGGAGGCGAGCCCAAGCTCGGGGCTTCCGAGCGGCGGCGCTGGCACTACGGCGATGAGCCTACAAATTACGGTGAGGAGAGGGGGCGGTGAGGACGGGCTGCTCACCGAGGGTCTCACGGAGACACGGGGACGCGATCGACGACGACGAAGGGGAAGGAGAGGCGGAGACGACGCGCACGGAGAGGAAGAAGCCCGGCAACGCTCCGGTGATGAGGAGGAAGAAGAAGAAGGCCTCCCGAGGCCTTCTAGCACCGAGAACGAGACGCAAACGGCAGGAGCGAGCTCCACGCCATCACCAGCGGGGACGAGGTTGTCGAAGGCGACGACGACGACGAGCACTGCGCCTCTGAACTTCTCTGAACTTACCTGCGCCTTGCGCTCTGTAACAGAGAAGGGGGAGGAAGGAGGAAGAAGGAGATGGAGAGAGGATCTGCGGGGGTAGAGGGAGGAAGAAGAAACCCTGGCGGAGCGACACGGACGCCGAGGGGAGGCTATATAGCCCCAGGCTGACGGCGACGGCGACGGAAAAGTGACGGCGACGCACGCGCTCTCTTTGAGGCTCACAGACGGAGGTGGGAGACGGGGTAGGTGGCCGTTGTGTCCTGCTGGGCTGGGCCGTGTCCCACTTCCTCTCTCACACTCACACATAAACTAAAACAGAGAAATAAAAGGGTTTTCCCATTTAATAAAACCAGCCCCAACAAAATAAACCCCAGAGTAATTTTAAAGGGTTTTGAGCAAAACAAAAATAATTTTGAGGAGGAAATAATGTGCACCTTTTAATAAAAATATTAAGTTGATTTATAACACAAGTATTTTATTTAATATTTTTAAAGACAGCCCCTGTTTTAAATAAAACACAACACCACAAAATCCCAAACATTAAATCCAACACACTCACATATCATAAAACACATGGGCCACCTCATGAACATTTTTAAACAACTTAAAATCTGATGACAAATAATAATAGGAATAAAAAGGGGTTTGGAGGGGATGTTGCAAAGGGAAAAGAGAGGGGAAGAAAAGGAGATGCACACACTTGGATCCAACCACTCACAACCTCTCACATGTCACAACCACCATTCACCACCACCACATCATAGCAAGCACAAGAAAAACCAACATGGCACATGAATGAAATGAGACTGATGCATGATGATGCAAGAATGCAAACACATGAATGGCAAGGAGCAAACATACATCTCAAGCACATGACACAAGGTTCATACATGGGGGATTACATGCCGAATAAGGTAGGGACAACACTTGGGCTGTCACAACTCTCCCACACTACAAGAGGATCTCGACCCGAGATCTAGGAACGAAAGAAGTCTGGAAATTCGGAATGGACAAGGTCCTCGCGTTCCCAAGTAGCTTCTTTGTCGGAATTATGAGACCACTTCACCTTGAGGAACTTGATAGACTTGTTGCGAGTCGTACGCTTAGTTTCTTCAAGAATTGCAACTGGGTGCTCACGATAAGAGAGATCTTCTTGGAGATCGATGTCTTGGAGGTCAATGGTCCGCTCTAGAGTCCTGCCGGCCCCCGAGGTCCATCCCACTGACCCCAATCCCACCGCCCCTGAGGTCCTCTGCCCCTTGCTCCTTCGCCCCGTCGGCCCTCTGCCTCGCCGCCCCTCTTCCCGACGACTGACTAGCCCCTGAGGTCCATCATCCCCATCCCCATCCTGCCGGCCCCCGAGGTCCTCCGCCCCCATCCCCATCCCGCCGGCCCTCAAGGTCCATCCTCATGCCCCCAATCCAACCGTACCCCGAGGTCCTCTGCCCGTCGGTGCTCTGCCCCATCGGCCCTCTGCCTGCCCTCCTCGCCGCCCCACCACCACCTGCACCACAACCCCGCGTCGCCTGCACCACCTACGGTGAGTCCCCTGTCTTTTCCCTTCTTTTAATTATGTACTATTAATTAGCTACTGTTAGTTAGTTAGGTTAGGTTAGTACTATTAGTTAGGTTAGTTGTTAATTAGGTTAGTACTGTTAGTTAGATTAGGCTCTTTTCCATTATGTACCGTTAGTTAGGTTAGTTGTTAATTAGGTACTCTTAATTAGGTTAGTTAGCTGCTATTAGTTAAGATGAAAAAAAGAAGAGTGAGTGGAAGAATTATAGAAGAAGAAAGAATAAGAAGAAGTGGTAGAACAGGTCAAGAAAAGAAGAAGAAGAAGAAGAAGAAGAAGAAGAAGAAGAAAAAGAAAAAGAGGAGAAGAGGAGAAGAACAAGAGGAGGAAAAAGGAAAAGAAGGAAGAAGAAGAAGAAGAAGAAGAAGAAGAAGAAGAAGAAGAAGAAGAAGAAGAAAAAGGAAAATAAGGAAGAAGAAGAAGAAGAAGAGGAAGAAGAAGAAGAAGAAGAAGAAGAAGAAAAGGAAGAAGAGGGAAATAAGAAGAGTAAGAAGAAGAAAACGACACCCTCACACCCTGACATGATGCCCCGACACCTCGACACGACGCCCCGACACGACACCCCAACATGACGCCCCAACACGACACCCCGTCAACCCAGCACGACACTCTATGTAGCTTTTATTACCCCCCTCGACGCCACTGACCCCCGACCCTCGATCCCCAACACCTCTTCGGACTCCTGTTGACCGAAAAGGTGCTTTATGGCCTTCCAGAGGCCGACGGGGTCATATATTTGTGAATTTTGAGTTAGGTCATATATTTACCGATCTTGTTGTGAAAAACATCATATATATTTGTGTTGATCAGGTGGATTCAAATGTGCAGTTGTTTCGTCGCTACGAGGGTCTGGTGTTTAACGACCTCCCCATGCGTTCGACGAGCTCCACCCCTGCGTTCGTGGGTGAGCACAAATGACATCACCTCCTCCCCCCTTCATTTGCTCTATTCCGGTCTTCGTGCCGATGAAACATGCTAGTTTTAGGTACATTGAATCATCAGGATGCGTCACCACTATGCATCTCTCGTTCGAAAGGGTTATTCCATAAATATGCATGCATTTGCACATTTACAATCGTGATTCTTTCGAATTGTCCAATGTTATCCATGGACAACTCGAGTATGTTTAGATTGGTTTCATTTTCCCATATGCTTTGCTCCGAATCCGATGCAGAATTTCGTCAGTGCCTCCCTGTTGTTCTCCAGGTACACATCCTCTCTGCTTATTGTCTAGACGTGTATCAGGAGAACAGCGAGGAGGTGCTGCCAAAATTTTGCGTCGGATCTGGACCAAAGCATGGGAAAACGAACCAAATCTACACATACTGGGGTGCGATTAGGACCTATCTTTACCTACTAGTGTGTAGGTTGCATGGACATAATAAAACTGATAAACTCTATTAACTGATGAATATGGTTTGTTGAATTATGTATATATTTCTTGTGTGTCCAGTAGCAAGGCAAGATGAGTGATCATGCGTGGATGTACACAGGTCACGCTAGTCAGAAAGACATGACCCATGAATGGATAACAAAAACCAAGGGGTTTGTGGGAGCCACATTTGCAAATGGACAGAAAACAACCTGGTGCCCCCGTGTCGAGTGCGACAACTATCATAAGATGTCAGAGTTTTAAATGATCAAACACCTGCAGAAGAGGGGTATTACGCCGTATTATACAGTCTAGACATTTCATGGTGAGTCTGCCCATCGTGCCAAAGCTAAAGAGGACCATCGTCGCACCGACGAGCATGGTACCAGTATGGAAGACATGGTGGAAGACTTTGATGATGCTCGGGATTCGGACGATGAGATGGAGGAATCTGCAAAGGCCTTCAATGATATGTTGGTGTCTTCAAAACATTTTCTCCACAAGCACACTGAGCTTTGTCAGCTGGATGCCATCGCACAATTAATGGCTTTGAAGGCTTAATTCAACTTGGGCAGAGAATGCTACGATGCGATGACGACACTATTTGGATGCTTTCCACCCAAAGGCCATGTAATGCCTGCAAACCTGTACCGGTCGAACAAAATCCTCCGTGTACTTAAGATGCCCTATGAGAAGATAGATGCCTGTGAGAATGTATGTGCCTTATTTAGGCTTGAGTATGCAGACTTGAAGTATTGTCCCGTTTGCCAGTCTTCCAGGTATGTTGTGGTAGACAACACTATGGGTGAGAAGAGTCAGACAAAAATCCTAGTTAATGTTCTTCGGTATATGCCAATCATACCAAGACTTCAACGTCTTTTCATGGTCAAAGAGACGGCCAAACAGATGAGGTGGCACACATTGGGTAAAAGAACCGAACTAGATGCAGATGGGGAGCCGATGTTGGTACACACATCGGACGCTTTTGCGTGGAAGCGCTTTGATGAAATATATCATGCTAAAGAGGCAGATCCAAGACATCCTCGAATCGCCATAAGCATGGATGGGTTCAATGTGTTTGGTATGATGGCAGCCCAATACAGTTGTTGGCCTGTATTTGTCATTCCACTCAATCTCCCCCAGACAGATTATGCAAAGAAAGAACATTTTCCTGACGTTGATAATTCCGGGTCCTAACTATCCGAGGAAGAGTATGAATGTGTACATGCAGCCGCTTAAGGATGAACTGCAAGAAGCTTGGGATAATGGGATCAAGACATACGACGCCGCTACAAAAAAACTTCCTAATGCGTGTGTGGTACATGTACTCGATGCATGACTTGCCGGCGTATGCGCTATTCATTGGCTGGTGTGTGCATGGAAGGTTCCCATGCCCCACATGCAAGGCAGCTCTTCAGTTCCGTTGGCTGCAGGCGGGTCGCAAGTTTTCTTGCTTGGACATGCATAGACAGTTCCTCGATCCTGACCATAAGTTCAAAAAAGACAAGAAGAATTTCATCAAAGGTAGAGTTGTCTGGAACACTACACCACCTACGTTGACAGGCCAATAGACCCTTGATCACTTAAACGCTCTCGAGCCTGATCCTTTGTGTCCAGGGTATTTCAATGGGTATAATACGTAACACACCTAGACTCACAAGTCATGCTTATGGGATCTGCCTTACTTCAAAGACGTCATTTGTCCACACAACAACAACATGATGCACACCGAAAAGAATATGGCGGAGGCCATTTTTGGTACATTGTTCGAGATAGAGGGGAAGTCAAAGGATAATCCTAAGGCTAGAATCGACCAGGAGGCTCTATGTGATAGACCATTACAAAACTTGAGACGACGGAATGGAATGCAAAGCGTAGCGAAGCCAAAGGCATGGTTCAATCTTGGAAGGCCAGGTATGAGGGAAATGCTATTGTGGGTGAAAATACGGTTGATGTTCCCCGATGGGTATGCTGTGAATCTAAAGAGGGGAGCGAGTCTTGAAAAATTGAAAACATTTGGTCTCAAGAGTCATGATTGGCACATATGGCTTGAGCGGTAATGCCGATGATGTTGCGTGGCTTTATCCCTGAGGATGAATGGCTAGTACTGGCAGAGCTGAGCTATTTCTTCCGTATTCTTTGTCTGAAACAACTATCGCCTGGCGTGCTAGAAGAACTGGAAGAGTTGGCGTCGGAGTTGATCTAGAAGTTAGAGAAGATCTTTCCACCGGGCTTCTTTAATCCAATGCAACATTTGATTTTACATCTCCCGATCGAGGCACGATCGAATCCCCTTCCGGTAGATTACCAGACAAGAGTCCAAGATTGGATCTCTCAGGAATGGAGGCTTCTGGTGGCAGAAAAGTATTTGCATAGCTCCTTTTGGTATTGGGGGAATATTTGGGTATTTATAGGACGAAGAATAGGGCTAGGACTCCTGCTAGGGAGTCACAAGCTTGCCAGGCGCGACCAGGGGGGTGGCCGCGCCCCTAGCTTGTGACTTCCTGGCAAGTCCCTTGTTGTGCACTCCAAGCCTGGTAGATCTCTTCTGTTCTAGAAAAATCATTGAAAAGATTTTATTCCGGTTGGACTCCGTTTAATATTCCTTATCTACGAAACTCAAAAACAAGAAAAAAACAGAAACTAGCACTAGGCTCTAGATTAATAGGTTAGTCCCAAAAATAATATAAAATAGCATATTAATGCACATAAAACATCCAAAATAGATAATATCATAGCATGGAACAATAAAAAATTATAGATACGTTGGAGACGTATCAGGGAGCTACAACATGAGCTATTGATCTACAATATAATTTTGCAAAGAGAACTTTAGACTATGTTCATGACAAGGAGTTTAGTTAATCATAGTACTTAAAAATTCCCACTCAAATTGATGTCCCTCCGGTCATCCGAGTGTTACATGACCCGAATTTACCAACCCAAGTCCGATCATCACGTGAGATGAGGTGGTGTCAATGGTGAACATCTCCATGTTGATCGTATCTACTATATGACTCATGTTCGACCTTTCGGTCTCTTGTATTCCGAGGCCATGTCTGTACATGCTAGGCTCAGTAAGTTTAACCCGAGTGTTCTGCATGTGCAACAATGGCTTGCACCCGTTGTATGTAAACGTAGAGTCTATCACACCCGATCATCACGTTGTGTCTCGACACGACGAACTTTCGCAATGGTGGACACTCAGGGAGAAGACAATTTTATCTTGAAATTATACTAAGGGATCACCTTATAATGCTACTGTTGGGGATATAACTCTGTGGTGTGATCCTCCTAGGAGGGGCCGGGTCATACCTGGTGGCTCATAAGCGAGGCCTTAAGTGGGACTGAAGGTTGAAGACAGTCCTAAGAGGCGACTCACCAGGCGGGCCTAGATGGAGGCCCAAAGCCGGAAGACGATGCGAGACCCGGGAATGTGAGCCGACCGGAAGATGGCTCGCCCAGGAAGGCAAGGCGACTTAGAGACAAGAACAGATACTTTGTATAAGTCAGTTTGGACTATTGTAAGACTAGGGCCTCGACCTACCTATATAAAGGCGAGCCTCTGTGGAGGCTTAGGGTACGAAACAACTGATCGATATCTAGGTCAAGCGAACTCGCTCCCTTGTAATTGATACACCATCAACACAACAAAAAGAAGGAGGTAGGCTTTTATCTATTTTCGAGGGGCCAAACCTAGGTAAACCCTTGTCTCTCGATTCCGATCAACCCCTTTGAGAACACCTCCTTAGCGATGGCCTTGAACCAAAGTCCTCTCACTAGGACATCTGTCGTGACAAAACCACGACAGTTGGCGGCCACCGTGGGGCTAGCACTCGGTGGTGTGGACTTCTTGAAGGGCTCTCTCACAGGGATCGAGGGATACATTGTCGGCAGGATGACCAAGAATCATCATGGCAAGCTCTATATAGATGACGTTGGCTCGGGCCCCGAGGCCGACTCAATCGAGTACGCACACCGGGCCCCCTTCGGCGGAATTCACGTTTTCATTACAAAGATCGGCGGATCTGAGCCTGGGCCGGACATCTGCACCAACCTCGTCGAGCTGGCCTGGCGTACGCAACCCGCCCGCATTCAACTCGGGCGAGGGAGTGTCTTCGTCGGCTTCACACAAGGTGTGGAAGACTCCATGTTAGGAGGGGAGACCCTTATCCTCTCAGATGACGGATCCTCGAGCGGAGAGGCTGAGTCGATCTACCAGCTTCATGATGCTGGTCTTGGGGGGCTATGCCGATGGAGACAGTATTCCGGAGCCCTACGACCCGCCGAGACGAGCCGCCATCTTTATGGTAGGCACGACGCCGGCTCTAAACAACACAACATCAGGAGCAGCGGCAGGCACGACACTGGGTCCCGGGTCTTCCACGGCGCCGGCTCAAGTGTCGCCGTCTCAAGTTTTGCTGGATATAATGGAGGAATTAACAACCTTGATGGGAACCGAGATCACACCTGGAAATCAGGCAGAGCGTAAAACAGAGATTGTCCGGATAAAAACGCTGATGTCCAAGGCCCAAGAGGATATCAACATGTTGCAAGATCAGATGAATGCTGAGTCGAAGCTTTTGAGGAGAAAAGCCCTCCGCTTTAATCTGGACCAACATGCTTCAGAGGCAGTCCTGCAGAGGAGGACCCAAGTCCACCTCCTGATATAGCTTGAGCCCCGAAACCTCTTTAACACCCCTGGGACATGACCGATTGCGCCACTGGCCGTAACCCAGGCCATGAAAGCACCACGATAGCCAGACCCGCCCCGGAGGGACCAAACTCTGCCGCGGCACCTTTTGACACCACCGGGTCATTATTCTAACCCGGTGGATAACATGGTGGCAGCGGCTACTAGGCTTAATGCGCCTCCTCTTACGGAGGGGACACCATACGCTGAAGAGGCACACAACACCATCGAGTTGTTACAGACAGCAGTGACTCAGCAAGAGAAGTATACCTACAGCTGGAGCCGGGTGCATTCAACCCCATCCCGAGCCGTAGTTACAGCCGACACATAGTCGCCTACGGTCTCCAGCAGCGACCAATGACGCAACTCGCCCCGTGATGACCCGCCCCATGCCAATGCCCAAGACATTGTGGACAGAGGCGGAGCCCATCGGGGAGAGACACCAGTGACAAATTACCCAGAGATTCCTGAGCCGTCTTCGGTAACCCCTTCAACCTTGGTGGGAGCCAGAGTTCCATCTAGGGGTGTTGGTGTGCCTTGCTTAACAAAAACATTTTTTAACTAGCGTTTACCTAAGGATTTTAAAGGGCCGCGCAAGGTGCCTAATTGCATGGCCGATGTACCCCCAGAGGCCTAGGTCGAGAGCTATGAGCTCGCCATGGAGATGTTGGACATTAGTGAGGTGGTTTGTGCAAAGTACTTCTTCATGATGCTGGAAGGACCGACTCTTACATGGTTAAAGGGTATGCCTTCCAATACCATTGCACCTTGGGCCGAGTTGAAAGCACGTTTTATCAAGAACTTCTGTGGAACATGCAAGCAGCCTATGAGAATTGTTGATCTTGATCATTGTATGCAGCATAAGATGAGTCGGTCCATCATTGGGTCCAACAGATTTCGACAATTATCCAATCGTCTGAGAATATCTCAGCGTCCCAAGCAGTTCTGATTTTGGAGAAAAACTGTCACTTCTTACACCTTAAGAAGAAAGTTTTGCGACTGAAGCGTTCCTGTCAGGACATGGGGGAGCTCATGTTGGCTCTCACCAAATATGCAGATTCAGATACTACTAAGGACCCAGGGTCCGATGAGGATAAATAAGCTAAGAGTAAAAAGAACAGCGGTGGCAAGGGCCAGCAGCAGAACGGGGCAGGAAATAACAACCCTATCAATGGTGGTCAGACAAAGAATCCAGACGGCAGGTCAGATTTGGTAGCCAACACCAGTACTGGTGAAAGCACAATGTGCTCCCTTGGTGGTTTTTATAATTCATGACAACATACATTGTTTCTTGTACTAATACTTTGATCAAGTATATTTTAGGTAAGGTCCATAGAGAGAGATGGGTTGGCAAAAAGGAGTGTGGAGAGTATCCCCATGAAAAAGAAGGAGAAGGAATAAATTGGCAAAGCTTCAAGCAAGAGGATTCTACATTCTACTTTGTGAGAAATCACTTTGAGTCCATAGGAAATCCAATACTATTCAAAAGGGGGTAAGGTACTGTTGGTGAACATAATGCTCATACGTGCACAAGTGATAGTCACCACATACACCCACAAGCTCTTCCACAAAAGTCTGTCCAAAGCAAAATTCTCAAAATCAGTCAACCAACACTTTCCACTCGGTGCCATCGATTCTCAGCCTCATACAGACTCAGCCAAACCCTAGCCCTTGAGTGCAACCAATTCTGATTTGATGCCATCGAGTTTGGGTTGCCAACTTTCCGTTACACAAATTCACAAAATCGGTCTAACCGAGTTTGTTGAATCGGTGTTACTGAGTCTAGCAATCTACCGTTGGTCACCTTATCGGTGCAACCATGTTTTATTTACCAGTCTCACCGAGATTCAAAAGTTGCTACCTTTGAGGCAACTCGGTACCTCCGAGATTGACACATCAGTGTCACAGAGTCTGACTTATTAGGTGTAACGGTTGGATTTTTGGAGATGTCTATATATACCCCTTGTTGGAAATATACCCTAGAGGCAATAAATAAAGTGTTTATTATTATATTTCCTTGTTCATGATAAACGTTTATTATCCATGCTATAATGGTATTGATTGGAAACACATTACATGTGTGGGTAAATAGACAACACTTTGTCCCTAGTATGCCTCTAGTGAACTAGCTCGTTGGTCAAAGATGGTCAGGGTTTCCTAGCCATTGACATGTGATGTCATTTGATAACGGGATCACATCATTACGAGAATGATGTGATGGACAAGACCCAAACTACAAACGTAGCATATGATCATGTCTGTTTGTTGCTACTGTTTTCTGAATGTCAAGTATATGTTTCTATGACCATGAGATCATGCAACTCATGGACATCGGAAGAGTGCCTTGTGTGTATCAAACGTCGCGACGTAACTGTGTGACTATAAAGGTGCTCTACAGGTATCTTTGAGGGTGTCTATTGGGTTGGCATGGATCAAGAATGGGATTTATTACTCCGTGTGACGGAGAGGTATCTCAGGGCCCACTTGGTAATACAAAATCACAATAAGCCTTGCAAGCAATGTGACTAAGTGTTCGTCACGGGATCTTTTATTACGGAATGAGTAAAGAGAATTTCCGATAACGAGGTTGAACTAGGTATGGAGATACCAACGATCGAATCTCGGGAAAGTAACATACCGAGGAACAAAGGGAACATCATACGGGATTAACTGAATCCTTGACACAGAGGTTCGACCAATAAAGATCTTCGTAGAATATGTAGGAACCAATATGGGCATCCAGGTCCCGCTATTGGTTATTGACCGTAGAGGTGTCTCGGTCATGTCTACATAGTTCTCGAACCCGCAGGGTCTGCACACTTAAGGTGTGGTGACGTTCCGGTAGTATAGAGTTATGCATGGTGGTGACCAAAGGTTGTTCGGAGTCCCGGATGAGATCCTGTACGTCACGAGGAGATCTATAATGGTCCAAAGGTAAATATTGATATATAGGAAGTCCTATTTAGGTCGCTGGAAAAGTTTCGGGCTCATCGGTAGTGTACCGGGAGTACCGGTAGTGTACCGGGAAACCATCGGGAGGGGTATCTCGACCCAAGAGGATACATGGGCTGTGGGAGAGTGAATACCAGCCCTTAGTGGGCTGGTAGAAGTCCCACACAAGGCCCATGTGACTGGGAAGAAAAGCCCAAAGAGAAAAAGGTGGGAAAAGGCAAAAAAGCCAAAATAAGGAGGAGTCCTAGTCCTACTAGGATTGGAGGAAGAATCCTCCGCTCCTCTTGGTTCGGCCGACGCCTAGGTGGCTTGGCCCTTGGGCCAAGCCTCCTCCTCTCCTCCTCTTATATATACTAGAGGTTTTAGAGTTTTTCCACTAGATTTTCAGCCACGTGCTACCCGTTCCTCTAGTCAATAGTTTCTCCTCTAGATCGGTTTTCTGTAGTGCTTAGGTGAAGCCCTGCCGGAATTGCTCCACCACCATCGCCGCGGCACCGTCAAGCTGCCAGAGAACTCGTCTACCTCTCCCCTCCCTCTTGCTGGATCAAAAAGGCGGAGATCGTCATCAAGCTGTACGTGTGCTGAACACGGAGGTGCCGTCCGTTCGGTGCTTGATCGGGACGGATCGTGATTGGATCGCTGGACGCATGGCAATTTGGATCGCGAAGACGTTCGACTACACCAACCATGTTTCTTAATGCTTCCCGCTTAGCGAACTACAAGGTTATGTAGATCCACTCTCCCTCTCGTAGACGCTCATCACCATGGATAGGTCTTTCGTGAGCGTAGGAATTTTTTTGTTTCCCATGCGACGTTCCCCAATAGTGGCATCATGAGCTAGGTCTATGTGTAGATGAGATCTCGAGTAGAACACAAAGAGTTTGTGGGCATTGATGCTTAGATTGCTTCCTCCCTTGGTCAAGTTTTGGTTCAGCGGTATTGTGGAATGAAGCGGCCCAAACCAACATTACTCGTACGCTTACGAGAGACCGGTTCCCTCAACTACAACTTGTTGCAAAAGATGGCTGGCGGGTGGCAGTTTCTCCTACTTTAGTTGGATCGGATTCGACAAAGTCGGTCCTTGAGAAGGTTGAAAAGCAACTTATGTATCACCGTTGTGGTTTATGTGTTGGTGATAATTGTTCTTGCTAGATACCCGTAGCAGCCACGTAAAACATGCAACAACAATTAGAGGATGTCTACCTTGTTTTTGCAGGGTATGTTGTGATGTGGTATGGCCAATTACATGATGTGATATATGTGATGTATGAGATGATCATGTGTTGTATAGAATATCACCACTTGCATGTCGATGAGTACGGCAACCAGCAGGAACCATAGGGTTGTCTTTAATTACTGTATGACCTGCGTGTCAATCATTAAGCACTATGTACTGCTTTACTTTATCGCTAAATGGTAACATAGTAGTAAAGGCATGATGGGCGCGACAACCCCGATGGAGACATGTTGATGGATATCAAGATGATGGAGATCATGGTGTCGTGTCGGTGACGGTGGAGATCATGCCGGTGCCTTCAAGATGGAGATCAAAAGCACAAGTTCATGGCCATATCAGGTCACTTATGATTTGCATGTGATGTTAATCCTTTTATGCACCTTGTTTTGCTTAGGATGATGGTAGAATTATAAGGTGATCCCTCAACTTAAATTTCAAGATGAATTGTGGTCTCCCCGAGTGTGCACCATTATGAAAGTTCGTTGTGTCGAGACACCACATGATGATGGGGTGTGATAGACTCTACATTCACATACAACAGGTGCAAGCCATTGTTGCACATGCATAACACTCGGGTTAAACATGACGGGCCTAGCATGTACATACATGGCCTCGGAACACAAGAGACCGCAAGGTCGAACATGAGTCATATAGTAGATATGATCAACATGATGATGTTCACCATTGAAACCACCTCAACTCACGTGATGATCGGACTTGAGTTGGTGAATTTGGATCATGTGACACTCAGATGACCCGAGGGATGTCAATTTGAGTGGGAGCTTTAGTAACTTGATTAACTAAACTCATTATCTTGAACAATAGTCTAAGTAACCTTTGCATATTTATGTTGTAGATCAATGGCTCGCGAAGTAGCACCCCTAAATTTTAATTCATTCCTAGAGAAAGCTAAGTTGAAAGATGATGGAAGTAACTTTGTTGACTGGGCCCGTAATTTGAGGATTATCCTCATGGCTTCCCAGAAATCATATGTCCTTGATGCATCGCTTGGTGACCAACCAGAAGATATGTCATCCGAAGACGTTAAGAACGCTTGGGAGGCACGTTCTGGAGATTACTCAATAGTTCAGTGTGCAATATTGTATGGATTAGAACTAGGACTTCAAAGAATTTTTGAACGTCATGGAGCATATGAAATGTTCCAGGAGTTGAAGTTTATCTTTCAGAAGAATTCCCGAATCGAGAGGTATGAGACCTGCGATAAGTTCTATGCTTGCAAGATGGAGGAGAACGGGTCTATCAGTGAACATATACTCAGAATGTCTGGGTATTCGACTCGTCTAGCGGAGTTGGGAATTGCTCTTCTGCCAGAGGCGATCACTGACAGAGTTCTTCAATCACTGCCACCTAGTTATAAGAGCTTTGTGATGAACTATAACATGCACGAGATGAACAAGTCAGTCACCGAGCTGTTTGCAATGCTAAAAGTTGCCGAGTCTGAAATCCAAAGAGAACATCAAGTGTTGATGGTCCATAAAACCACTAGTTTCAAGAAGAATGGCAAGGGCAAGGGAAAGAAGGGTAAAACCAAGAAGGATGGCAAAGAAGTTGCTACTCCTGTAAAGAAGCCCAAGCATGGACCCAAGCTAGAAATTGAGTGCTTTCATTGCAAGGGAACTGGTCACTGGAAGCAAAACTGCCCCAAGTACTTGTCTAACAAGAAGGTGGCCAACGACAAACAAGGTATATATGATATACATGTTATTGATGTGTACCTTACTAGCTCTTGTCGTAGTGCCTGGGTATTTGATACCGGTTCGGTTGGTCACATTTGCAACTCAAAACAGGAACTACGGAATAAACGAAGGCTGGCAAAGGATGAAGTGACAATGCACGTGTGAAATGGTTCCAAGGTTGATGTGATCACCGTCGGCACGCTCTCTCTTTGATTACCATCGGGATTAGTGATGAACCTGAATAATTGTTATTTAGTGCCTGTGTTAAGCATGAACATTATATCTGGATCTTGTTTATTGCGAGACGGTTACTCATCTAAATCAGGGAATAAAGGTTATTCTATTAATATGAGTAATATCTTTTATGGTCATGCACCCAATGTGAGGGGTTTATTCATATTGAATCTTGATAGTGATGATACACATGTTCATAACATTGATGCCAAAACATGTAGAGTTGATAATGATAGTACCACTTTCTTGTGGCACTGCCATTTAGGTCATATTGGTGTAAAACGCACGAGGAAGCTCCATGTCGATGGACTTTTGGAGTCACTTGATTTTGAATCACTTGACACATGTGAACCATGCCTCATGGGCAAGATGACTAAAATGCCGTTCTCTAGAACAATGGAACAACCAAGTGACTTATTGGAAATCATACATACTGATGTGTGCGGTCCAATGAATGTTACAGCTTCTGGTGGATATCGTTATTTTCTCACCTTCACTGATGACTTAAGTAGATATGGGTATATTTACTTAATGAAACACAAGTCTGAAACGTTTGAAAAGTTCAAGCAATTTCAGAGTGAAGTTGAGAATCATCATAACAAGAAGATTAAATTCCTGCAATCTGATCGAGGAGGTGAATATTTGAGTTATGAGTTTGGCAGTCACTTAAGACAGTGTGGAATTGTTTCATAGTTTACACCGCCCGGAACACCACAGCGTAATGGTGTGTCCAAACGTCGTAATCGAACCTTATTAGATATGGTGCGTTCTATCATGTCTGTTGCTGATTTGCCACTATCGTTTTGGGATTATGCATTGGAGACAACTGCATTCACTTCAAATAGGGCACCATCAAAATCCATTGAGACGCCGCCGTATGAACTATGGTTTGGCAAGAGGCCAAAGTTGTCGTTTCTTAAAGTTTGGGGATGTGATGCTTATGTCAAAAAGCTTCAGCCTTAAAAGCTTGAACCCAAAGCGGAGAAATGTGTCTTCATAGGATACCCGAAAGAGACAGTCGGGTATACCTTCTATCTCAGATTCGAAGGCAAAGTGTTTGTCGCTAAGAAAGTAGAATTTCTTGAGAAAGATTTTCTCTCGAAAGAATTGAGTGGGAGGAAAATAGAGCTTGATCAGGTTATTGAACCTTTACCTCAAGCAGAAAGTAGTGCAACACAGAAAGATGTTTCTGTGGAACCTATGACGGTTGAAGAGGAAGTTAATGATGATGGTCATGAAGCTTCGGATCAAGATGCTATTGAACCTCGTAGGTCGACAAGGGCGCGTACTACTCCTAAGTGGTACGACAACCCTGTCTTGAAGGTCATGTTGTTGGACAACAATGAACCTACAAGCTATAGAGGAGCGGTGATGGGCTTGGATTCCGAGAAATGGTTAGAGGCCATGAAATCTGACATGGGATCCATGTATGAAAACAAAGTATGGACTTTGGAAGTATTACCTAAAGGGCGAAAGGCCATTCAGAACAGATGGATCTTTAAGAAGAAGACAGACGCGGACGGTAATGTCACCATCTATAAAGCTCGACTTGTGGAAAAGGGTTTTTCACAAGTTCAAGGAGTTGACTACGATGAGACCTTCTCACCCGTAGCGATGCTTAAGTCTGTTAGAATCATGTTGGCAATAGCTGCTTATTTTGACTATGAAATTTGGCAGATGGATGTCAAAACAGCGTTCCTCGACGGTTTCCTTGAGGAAGAGTTGTATATAATGCAACTAGAAGGTTTTGTCGATCCAGAGAATGCTGACAAAGTTTGCAAACTCCAGTGATCTATTTATGGGCTGGTGCAAGCATCTCGTAGTTGGAATACGCGCTTTGATGAGGTGATCAAAGCGTTTGAGTTTATACAAGTCTATGGAGAAGCTTGTATTTACAAGAAAGTGAGTGGGAGCTCTGTAGCGTTTCTAATATTATATTTGGATGACATATTGCTGATTGGAAACAATATAGAAATAGTGGAAAGCGTGAAGGAATATTTGAACAAGAGTTTTTCAATGAAGGACCTAGGAGAAGCTGCTTTCATATTAGGCATTAAGATCTATAGAGATAGATCGAGACGCTTAATAGCACTTTCACAAAGCACATACCTTGATAAAGTTTTGAAGAATTTCAAAATGGATCAGTCCAAGAAGGGGTTCTTGCCTGTGTTACAAGGTGTGAAGTTGAGTAAGACTCAATGCCTAGTGACTGCAGAAGATAGAGAAAAGATGAGTGTCATCCCCTATGCTTCAGCCATAGGCTCTATCATGTATGCAATGCTGTCCACAAGACCCGATGTCAGCCTTGCCATAAGTATGGACGGAAGATTTCAAAGTGATCCTGGAATGGATCACTAGGCATCGGTCAAGAATATCCTTAAATACCTGAAAAGGACTAAGGAAATGCTTCTCCTTTATGGAGGTGATGAAGAGCTTGTTGTAAAGGGTTACGTCGATGCAAGCTTTGACACTGATCCGGATGACTCTAAGTCACAAACCGGATATGTATTTATTCTCAATGGGGGAGCGGTAAGCTGGTGCAGTTCCAAGCAAAGCATGGTAGCCGATTCTACATGCGAACTGGAGTACATCGCAGCCTCGGAGGCAGCGAAGGAAGGTGTGTGGATGAAGCAGTTCATGACAGATCTTGGAGTAGTTCCCAGTGCACTGAATCCAATGAACCTTTTCTGTGACATCACTGGTGCCATTGCTCTGGCCAAGGAACGAAGGTTTCACAAGAGGACCAGACACATAAAGCAACACTTCAACTCCATCTGCGATTACATCGAGGAAAAGGACATAAATATTTGCAAAGTGCACACGGATCTGAATGTTGCAGACCTGTTGACTAAACCTCTTCCAAGGGCTAAACATGATCAACACTAGAACTGCATGGGTGTTCGATTCATTACAATGTGAATCACATAGTGATGGGAACTAGATTATTGACTCTAGTGCAAGTGGGAGACTGTTGGAAATATGCCCTAGAGGCAATAAATAAAGTGTTTATTATTATATTTCCTTGTTCATGATAATTGTTTATTATCCATGCTATAATTGTATTGATTGGAAACACATTACATGTGTGGGTAAATAGACAACACTTTGTCCCTAGTATGCCTCTAGTGAACTAGCTCGTTGGTCAAATATGGTCATGGTTTCCTAGCCATTGACATGTGATGTCATTTGATAACGGGATCACATCATTAGGAGAATGATGTGATGGACAAGACCCAAACTACAAACGTAGCATATAATCATGTCAGTTTATTGCTACTATTTTCTGACTGTCAAGTATATACAAATGGATGGACATTACCGTGACGGCGCTCCGGTGATGGTGGTGGAGTGATTCCGACAGGGCTTCGCCTAAGCACTGCAGAAAACCGATCTAGAGGAGAAGCTATGCACTAGAGGAACGGGTGGCACGTGGCTGAAAATCTTGTGCCAAAACCCTAAAATCCTCTAGTATATATAGGAGGAGAGGAGGAGGAGGCTTGGCTGCCAAAAAGGCATCCCTTGGGTCGGCCAAACCAAGGAGGGAGGAGTCCTCCTCCTCCACTCCTAGTAGGATTAGGACTCCTTCCTTATTTGGCCCTTTTTTGCCTTTTTCCACCTTTTTCCTTGTGGTATTTTCTTCCCAGCCTCATGGGATTTGTGTAGGACTTCCACAAGCCCACTAAGGGCTGGTATTCATCTTCTTATATCCCATAAAGCCTCTTAGGTCGAAATACCCCTCCCGGTGGTCTCCCGGTACACTACCGACACTCCCGGTACACTACCGATGAGCCCGGAACTTTTCCGGCGACCAAAATGGGACTTCCTATATATGAATCTTTACCTCCGGACCATTCCAGAGCTCCTCGTGACGTCCCGGATCTCATCCGGGACTCCGAACAACCTTCGGTAACCACCATACATAACTCTACACTACCGAAACGTCACCGAACCTTAAGTGTGCAGACCCTGCGGGTTCGAGAACTATGTAGACATGACCGAGACACCTCTACGGTCAATAACCAATGGCAGGACCTGGACGTCCACATTGGTTCCTACATATTCTACGAAGATCTTTATCGGTCGAACCTCTATGTCAAGGATTCAGTTAATCCCGTATAACGTTCCCTTTGTTCTTCGGTATGTTACTTGCCCGAGATTCGATCGTCAGTATCTCCATACCTAATTTAACCTCATTACTGGCAAGTCTCTTTACTCGTTCCGTAATACAAGATCCCATGACTAAAACTTAGCCACATTGCTTGCAAGGCTTGTTGTGATGTTGTATTACCGAGTGGGCCCTGAGATACGTCTCCGTCACACGGAGTAACAAATCCCAGTCTCGATCCATGCCAACTCAGCAAACACCATCGGAGATACCTGTAGAGCACCTTTATAGTCACCCAGTTACGTTGCGACGTTTGATACACACATGGCACTCCTCCGATATCCGTGAGTTGCATGATCTCATGGTCATAGGAACATATACTTGACATGGAGAAAACAGTAGCAATAAACTGACACGATCATATGCTATGTTTGTAGTTTGGGTCTTATCCATCACATCATTCTCCTAATGATGTGATCCCGTTATCAAATGATATCTCATGTCCATGGCTAGGAAACCTTAAACATCCTTTGATCAACGAGCTAGTCCATTAGAGGCATACTAGGGACATGGTTTTGTGTATGTATCCACACATGCATTTAAGTCTCCGATCAATACAATTATAGAATGGATAATAAACGATTATCATGAACAAGGAAATATGATAATAACTAATTTATTATTGCCTCTAGGGCATATTTCCAACAGCCAGAGCCCATAATGACTTGTGGCTACACAGGTAAGCTTTCGGGCATGAAGTATTCACCCGTCTCTTTGAGTCTGGGTGAAGCTTTTCGCAAGATTTCATGGCGCTTCTCCATGCATCCCGGCCATCCACTGGTTACTCCAGGGATGCCCAATCAACCATCCTTCACCCAAGAGTGTCTATTGAAAACTTGTTTCTTGAGTCTCGAAGTCTTGAGGTCTTGAAGATGCAGGACTTGAAGATGCCTTCATGGAGTTGTCGTCTTAACGTAGAGTCCTCCTTGTCACACCACTGATGAACACTCATACCAAATCCCATCTACTTTAGCATAGCATAAAAATAACTAACGTTCCCAGGGCTTTAGTAACAAGTGGTGGGTTCCTACCTCATGCATTCTACTCAACTACAAGAATTTCAATAACACTATTGGAGGGATTTGTTGAATGATGTCACTACATGCAATAAAACATAGGTATGAACAAAATGGTCAAAGTGAACTTGCGTGTGCTGTTGATGAAGAAAAATGTCGCTCTCAGAAGTACTTGATAGACTATTCGTCACTCTCCGATAAAAATCTATATAATCAAACATTGCATTCATATAAGCAATCATACTAGCAATCAATTCTAACAATCAAATAGTAACACAAAACCAAAAGCAACAAGGTTGTGATGAAGGAAATGCTTAAGACAAAACTCAAATCAACAAAACTTCATCAACACAACCAACGGTTGGTTTTCTCTACAAGTAAATCCTATTTCCAAAAGTAAAACACAAAAACAATGTAAAATATAACAAAATTATTTTAGTAAATATTTTACTAGCAAAAAGAATTACTTTGAAGAACAACTAAGAACTAAGAAAGTAATACTATAAACAACATAGGTTTTTGCCTAATAAACTTAACAACAATTAAAACAATAAAATATTAAAATAACAGAAAACAAAATATATGACAACTAAGTTAACAGAAAGTATATTTTATAAAACAATTTTATTTAAAGGTATTTTCCAAAAGCCAAAATCCAACTAGCAATGGAAATCAATTACAAGTTATAATTAAACTAGAATTGATTTTCATGCAATCAACTAATAAAATAATATTTGTTTGAAGGGCTATGGTTATCTAATATAAAACTTTATAAAATCTATCAACTAATATAAAAGAAAATAAATTAAAACAATTTAAAACAAAAGAAATATAAATAAACCTAAAAGAACTAAAATAGAATCTGTTTTGCATGAAAATACTAATTTAAAATATTCGAAAAATTATAAAATTATACCTGCTGATAAATAACATCACTAGTGACCAGTAGCAAAAGGAATCAACTAATAATTAAATTTTAAACTAAAGATATTAAGAAAATAAAATTTGAATAAAATCTGTTTGAATTCAAATTTATTTACTCAAATATGGTCAAACTTTATATCTGCAGCAGCTAGAACAAATTTGTGACACAATGCACAAAGAATTAAATTAAAATAATTAAAAACATAAAAGATATGAGTAAAACAAAAATAGAACTATTCTGTTTTAAAAATAGAAAACAGAAAAAGAAAAAAAATCTAACTAACGGACAGGGTGCTACGTGGCGTTCTCTGATGGGCTAAAGGGGTGCATGTTCTCACGATTCGAGTGGACGGCCGAGCGCTAACGGATACTGACTCGGGAATTAAAAGTTCTAATCTAACGCGTTAGATCTAGATTTGACGGTCTGGGAGGGGGAGGGGGTGCTCACAGGGGAGATGGTGCTCCTGCGATGTCCCGACGGCGACATACGCTTCGGTGGTCGTCGGGGAGGGTGTTGTGGTGGTCGGGGACGGCGTCTGATGGGTCCTGTCGGCAGCGGCGGACCTCCGGAGTTCGTTGGTGGCAACGGTGGGGTGTGAGGGTGACTGGGGCGACGGCCAGGAGCTCTGAGAGCTTTCGGTGGTGAGCCAAACTCCGGCGAGGTGTGGGGCGACGCTCTGGCGAGGGGAGTGGGGTTTCGGGGGTGGAATGGGGCGCGGAGGGAGCATGGGCTCTTATAGGCGCTGCGGACGCTCGGGAAACGGCATGGGGAGTGAGATCCGGCGCGGATGGATCGCCGGCGAGGTAAGGGGAGGAAGGAAAGAGACGACCATGGTGGCGTTTTCGTTCGGTCGGTGGGATCCGCGGTCAAAAATAGAGAGAGAGGGAGAGGGCGCGGCGTCGGGCGGTCGATCCGGAGAAGGTGGGCCGTGGGTCGGTTTCCTGTTAAGGAGATTTTTCCCTTTTAATAAAAATAGAGAAGGAAACTCTATTTTTGCCAATCAATACATTTCCAAAAATAAATTTATATATACCAAAATGGTCAGCAAAATAAATGCAATTTAATGAACATTTTTTCACGGCCAAAATGAATACTTTAAAAAAATTATTTTCGGAAAATGCCTAAATGGCTTTTAATTCTTTTCCAATAAATTTTCAAATAACCCCGTGGGTTTTATGGTTCAAATACTTCACAAAAATAACATTGGTGTGGAGTGTCATGTTACTCCTCTCAAAACTTGTCAAGGGTATTTGAATTTTTTTCAAAATTTAGAATGGAACCAAATATGAAAAGAATTCCAAAAAGAATAATTCAGAGGTTTTCAAATCCACTTTTCAAATTCCTTGTTTATGAAGAAGTTATGTTATCTTCTCTCACTGATTTTAAATGGAATTTAATTTGAAATCAAATCACAAAAGGGGAAATTCATTTTATTCCCTCTCATTCAAAAGTTTTCAAAAAGTTTCAAATTTCACTCAATTTCAATCACTCAATCAAACAAAAAATGATTCTAATATTTATTATAGCATTCCAAAATTTGGGATGTTACGGTCCCCCACTTGCACTAGAGTCAATAATCGAGTTCACATCCCCATGTGATTCACATTGTTATGAATCTAACACCCAATGAGTTTTGGGGCTCCATCATGCTTTGCATGTGTGAGAGGTCTTATAGTCAACGGGTCTGTGACATTCAGGTCCATGTGTACTTTGCAAATCTCTATGTCAAATTGTAAACACTGCTACCACACTCCACTTAGTACTATTCCAAATGACTGCTCCACTATACGTACCTAGATTGCTACTACGAGTCATCTCGATTTGTGTTAAAGCTTGCATCGACGTAACTCTTTATGATGAACTCTTTATCACCTCCATAATCGAGAAACATCTCCTTAGTCCTCTGGTTACTAAGGATAATTTTGACCATTGTCTAGTGATCCACTCCTGGATCACTCTTGTACCCCTTAACAGACTCATGGCAAGGCACACACCAGGTGCGGTACACAACATGACATAATATAGAGCCTATGGCTAAGGCATAGGGGATGACATTCGTCCTTTCTCTTTCTTCTACCACAGTCGAGCTTTGAGTCTTACTCAACTTCACACCATACAAATCAGGCAAGAACTCTTTCTCTGACTGATTCATTTTGAATTCTTTCAAAAACTTGTCAAGATATGTACTCATTGAAAGTCTCATCAAGTATCTTGATCTATCTCTATAGATCTTGATGCTCAACAATTAGGTAGCTTTATCCAGGTTTTCCTTTGAAAATCACTTTTCAAACAACCGTTCATGCTTTCCAGAAATTCTACATTATTTATGATCAACAATATGTCATCCACATATACTTATCAGAAATTCTATAGTCCTCCGACTCACTTTATTGTAAATACAAGTTCTCGTAAACTTTGTATAAACTACAAAACTTTGATGACCTCATCAAAGTGTGTATTCCAACTCCGAGATACTTGCTCTAGCCCTTAGATGGATTGCTGGGGCTCGCAGACCTTTTAGCATCCTTAGGACTGACAAAACCTTCTGGTTGTATCACATACAACCTTTCCTCAAGAAAGGAAACGATGTTTTGGCATCCATCTGCTAGATTTCATAATTGAACAATGCAGCAACTGCTAACATAATTCCAACAGACTTTAGCATTGCTACGAGTGAGAAAGTCTCATCGCAGTGAACTCTTTGAACCTGTCAGAAACTTCTTTGAGACAAGTGGAGCTTTATAAATGGTACCATTTACCATCAGCGTTTGTCTTCATCTCAAAGGTCCATTTGTACTCGACGACCTGCCGTCCAACGAGCAAGTCAACCAAAGTCTATACCTGGTTTTCATACATGGATCTTATCTCGGATTTCATGGCCTCTAACCATTTGTCGAAATCCGGGCCGATCATCGCTTCTCCATAGCTCGTAGGTTCATTGTTGTCCAACAACATGACCTCCAAGACAGGGTTGTCGTACCACTCAGGAGCAGCACGCATCCTTGTCGACCTACGAGGTTAGATAGTAACTTGATCTGAAGCTTCATGATCATCATCATTAACCTCCTCTTCAACTAACGTAGGCTTCATAGAACCATCTTCCTACGTTGCGCCACTCTCTCGTTGAAACAAAGGTTCAATAACCTCATAAAGTTCTATCTTCCACTCAATTCTTTCGAGAGAAACTTTTTCTCGAGAAAGGAACCAGTTTTAGCAACAAACATTTTATGCTTGGATCTGAGATAGAAGGTTCACCCAACTGTTCTTAGGGTATTCTATGAAGATGCATTTGTCCGCTTTGGGTTCGACCTCATTAGGTGGAAACATTTTCCACACAAGTTTCGCAGCCCCAAACATTAAGAAATGAGAGCTTAGGTTTCTATCAAACCATAATTCACACGGTGTCATCTCAACGGATTTAGATGGTGCCCTATTTAAAGTGAATGTAGTTGTCTCTAATGCATAACCCGAAAATTATAGTAGCAAAATGATAGGAGACATCATAGCACGCACCATATCCAATAGAGCACGACTATGACATTCGTACACACCATCACACTATGGTGTTCCAGGTGGCGTGAGTTGTGAAACAACTTTCACATTGTCTAAATTTGTATGCCAAGCTCGTAACTCACATATTCACCTCCACAATCATATCGCAGATATTTTTATCTTCTTGTTACGATGATATTTAAACTTCACTCTGAATTTGTCACAACCCTAGCTAGATCACCTAGGAATAGTATTGTGCTTGCATCATGTTTCATTTTGCATTAACATGAAATGGGGAACAAAAAGAAACCCCAAACTATCTTTGAATCAAAACAATTCAAATTTGGTGAAAATTCAACAAATCCAAAATGCCCATTAAAAATGTTCCCTATGTCTGGTAAATTTGGGCATGATTATAACGGGGACCATTCTAATTATTTGAACAATCAAAGTAATTCAAAAATAATGGATAAGGCTCCTATAATCATTAAATAAAGCACTATCATTATTTTTGATTTCAAAATATCCTGAAACTTTTTAGATAAGTTTGAAATATTCAAACTTTAGTTTATACAATATTTGGGATATTATTAATAAGCATTTGTATCTAAAAAGAAAATAAACAAATGCCAAAAAATGGAAAACAGAAAGAACTAAAAAGAAAAAAAAAGCCCAGGCCAGGCCAGCCCACCTGTCCCATGGCCAGTCATCCCTGTCCTCCTGCCAGGAGGACAGGGGCGTGCGTTCGCCGCGCGCGGACACACGCTGGCCACCTCCTCCCTGCCTGGCTACTGGCCTGGAGGGCTGGGAGGGCGCGAGCGCGAGGCCATCGTCGTGGCCTCCTTCTCCTCTCCCTCCCCCCTTGCGAGCTCTCTCTCTCTCTCTTGCTCCTTTCTTCCCCTGCTCCATCATAGCCGAGCTCTGCTCGAGCTTGCCACTGTCGCGCTAGCCACCCCCTCGCCTCGCTAGGTAGCCCACGAGAACCTCTGTGACCCCCTCATCCTCCCCGTGACCCCAGAAGACGCCGGCAGCCTCTCTATGCCGTGCCATCGCCGTTCTTCCCCGCCAGCCATCGACCTCGCCGGACCTCCTCCGACCTCGCCGTCGCCTCTACTGGAACCGCGGTGAGCCGCTGGTGCTCCTCCCCTTCTCCCCCTTCTCTCCTGTGCCCCGCAGACACCGCGTCCGTCTTGCCCGAGATCCGACCACCGCTGCCCTCAACGCCGGCATCGATCCCAACCACCCCAGCTTTTGGTTTGGGGCTAGATCGACGCGCGGTCAAGCGTAGGCCCTCCCAGCGCTCTCCGCCGTCCATTTGGTCGTCGAAGGAGGTATTCCGACCCCCTCCGCCGTCCCTGACGTCGCCGGCGGCTCAATGCCGGTGAGTCAACCTGTCTAACCGACAGGGGTTTGACCCTGGGTCGCTGGCATGTGGGGCCAAGCCCTGTTAATTAGATTAATTAAGAAATTAATTAATTGGATTAATTAAACCTAATCTGTCACTGACAGTGGGCCCATTTTCTGTTAATTAATTAGGATTTAGTTTAATTAGTTAGTTAAGTGTCTGCTCCACTGGAGCAGCATCTGACTTAATATCCATGAAGTTTCCCTCCTTGCTTCTGCCCTTCTCGAAACTAGTGGTTTGACTAACCATCAACACTTGATGCTCCTTCTTGATTTCTACCTTCGCGGTGTCAAACATCGCAAACAGCTCAAGGATCATTATTTCTATCCCTGGCATTTTATAGTTCATCACCAAGTTCTAGTAGCTTAGTGACAGTGACTTGGAGAATGATATCAATCACTATCTTATCTGGAAGGTCAACTCCCACTCGATTCAAGCGATTGTAGCACCTAGACAATCTGAGCACATGCTCAACGATTGAGCTATTCTCCTTCATCTTGCAGGCAAAGAATCTTGTTGGAGATCTCATATCTCCCAACACGGGCACGAGCCTGAGATCCTAATTTCAGCTCTTAGAACATCTCATATGTTCCGTGACGTTCAAAACATTTCGGAGCCTTAATTCTAAGCTGTAATGCATGATGTACTAAACTATCAAGTAGTCATCAGAACGTGCATGTCAGATGTTCACAACATCTACAAATGATGCTAGAGGGGTTGGGGCACTGAGCGGTGCATTACGGACATAAGCCTTCTATGCAGCAATGAGGACAATCCTCAGATCATGGACCCAGTCCGCAATATTGCTACCATCATCTTTCAACTCTATTTCTCCAGGAACATATAAAAATTAAAGGGAGCTACAGCGCGAGCAAGTAATGTACAACATAATTTGCAAAGACACTATTAACTATGTTCATGATAATTAGATCAATTAATCATATTACTGAAGAACTCCCACTCAAATTGACATCCCTCCGATCATTCAAGTGATACATGATCCAAATTCACCAACTCAAGTCCGATCACCACGTGAGTTGAGGTGGTTTCAATGGTGAACATCATCATGTTGATCATATCTACTATATGACTCATGTTCGACCTTTCAGTCTCTTGTGTTCCGAGGCCATGTCTGTACATGCTAGGCTCGTCAAGTTTAACCCGAGTGTTCTGCATGTGCAACACTGGCTTGCACCCATTGTATGTGAACGTAGAGTCTATCGCACCCGATCATCACGTGGTCTCTCGACACGACAAACTTTCGCAACGGTGCACACTTGGGGAGAACACAATTTATCTTGAAATTAAGTGAGGGATCACCTTATAATCTACCATCGTCCCAAGCAAAACAAGGTGCATAAAAGGATTAACATCACATGCAAATCATAAGTGACATGATATGGCCATGAACTTGTGCTTTTGATCTCCATCATGAAAGCACCGGCATGATCTCCATCATCACTGGCACGACACCATGATCTCCATCAACGTGTCTCCATCGGGGTTTGTCGCGCCCATCATGCTTCTACTAATGATAATTAAAGCATTACATAGCGCTTAATGATTGACATGCAGGTCATACAATAATTAAAGACAACCCTATGGATCCTGCCGGTTGCCGTACTCATCGGCATGCAAGTCGTGATATTCTATACAACACATGATCATCTCATACATCACATATATCACATCATGTAATTGGCCATATCACATCACAACACACCCTGCAAAAACAAGTTAGACGTCCTCTAATTGTTGTTGCATGTTGTATGTGGCTGCTACGGGTATCTAGCACGAACATTTCTCACCTATGCATAAACCACAACGGTGATACATAAGTTGCTTTTTAACCTTCCCAAGGACCGCCTTTGTCGAATCTGATCCAACTAAAGTAGGAGAAACAGGCACCCGCCAGCCATCTATGTGCAACGAGGTTACACGTCAGTTGATGGAACGGATCTCTCATAAGCGTACGAGTAAGGTTGGTCCGGGCCGCTTCATCCCACAATACTGCTGAACCAAAACATGACCAAGGGAGGAAGGAATCTAAGCATCAACACCCACAAACTCTTTGTGTTCTACTCAAGATCTCATCTACACATAGACCTAGCTCTGATACCACTATTGGGGAACGTTGCATGGGAAACAAAATTTTCCTATGCACATGCAAGATCTATCCATGGTTATGAGCATATACGATAGGGAGAGTGGATCTACATACCCTTGTAGATCGCTAAGCGGGAAGCGTTCAGAAATGCGGTTGGTGTAGTCGAACGTCTTTGCGATCCAAATCGCTGAGCGTCCCGCGATCTCATCACGATCCGTCCCGCGATCCAATCACGATCCATCCCGTGAACTCATCACGATCCGTCCCGCGATCTCAACATGATCTGTCTCGCATTCTTGATCACGGTCCTTCTGATCTAGCGCCGAACGGACGGCACCTCCGCGTTCAGCACACGTACAACTCGATGACGATCTCCACCTTCTCTATCCAGAAAGAGGGAGCAGAGAGATAGTTGAGTTTTCTGGTAGCGTGACTGTGTTGCGGTGATGGTGGTGGAGCTATTCCAGCAGGGCTTCGCCTAAGCACCGCTGAAAAACCGATCTAGAGGAGAAACTACGAACTAGAGGGTAGGGTTGCACGTGGCTAAAAAACCTAGTACAAAAACCCTAAAACCTCTAGTATATATAAGAGGAAGAGTGGAGGAGGCTTGGCGCAAGGGCCAAGCCCTCTAGGCTTCGGCCGAAGTGGGAAGAGAGGAGGAATCCTTCTCCAATCCTAGTAGGACTAGGACTCCTCCTTATTTTGGTCTTTTTTGCCTTTTTCCACCTTTTTCTCTTTGGGTTTTTCTTACCAGCCGCATGGGCCTTGAGTGGGACTTCCAACAGCCCAACAAGGGCTGGTATTCAGTCTCCCACAGCCCATGTACCCTCTTGGGTCTAAATACCCCTCCCGATGGTCTCCCGGTACACTACCGGCACTCTCAATACACTACCGATGAGCCCAAAACTTTTCTGGCGGCCAAAATAGGACTTCCTATATATCAATATTTACCTCTAGACCATTTTGGAGCTCCTCGTGACATCTGGGATCTCATCCGGAACTCCGAACAACCTTCGGTAACCACCATACATAACTCTATACTATCGAAACGTCACCGAACCTTAAGTGTGCAGACCCGACGGGGTCGAGAACTATGTAGACATGACCGAGACACCACTACGGTCAATAACCGATAGCGTGACCTGGATGCCCATATTGGTTCCTACATATTCTATGAAGATCTTTATCGGTCGAACTTCTATGTCAAGGATTCAGTTAATCCCGCATGATGTTCCCTTTGTTCTTCGGTATGTTACTTGCCCGAGATTCGATCGTCGGTATCTCCATACCTAGTTCAACCTCGTTACCGGCAAGTCTCTTTACTCGTTCCATAATACAAGATCTCATGACTAACACTTAGTCACATTGCTTGCAAGGCTTATTGTGATGTTGTATTACCGAGTGGGCCCTGAGATACCTCTCCGTCACATGGAGAAACAAATCCCAGTCTTGATCCATGCCAACCCAACAGACACCCTCGAAGATACCTATAGAGTACCTTTATAGTCACCTCGTTATGTTGCGACGTTTGATACACACAAGGAACTCCTTCGGTGTTAGTGAGTTTCATGAACTCATGGTCATAGGAACAGATACTTGACATGCAAAAATAGTAGCAATAAACTGACACGATCATATGCTACGTTTGTAGTTTGGGTCTTGTCCATCACACCATTCTCCTGTGACGTGATCCCATTATCAAATGACGTGACACCATTCTCATGTCCATGGCTAAGAAACCTTAACCATCTTTGAACAACGAGCTAGTCTATTAGAGGCATACTAGGGACATGGTTTTGTCTATGTATCCACACATGTATCTGAGTTTCTGATCAACACAATTATAGCATGGATAATAAACGATTATCATGAACAAGGAAATATGATAATAACCAATTTATTATTGCCTCTAGGTCATATTTCCAACACTACCATGATGAAGATGAGTTGTTCGACATCGAGCATGAAAAGATCATGAAGAATCTAAGTCTAATGGCAAACTTCAAGGATTACATGTCCGGTGGAAAAGAGTGGATTCTTGACAGTGGATGCACGAATCACATGACTGGTGATAAAGACATGCTCCATGAGATCATGCCTAATCAAGATCCTCGGAGGTACGTGACCTTTGGAGACAACTCTAAGGGTAAGGTACTTGGCTACAATCTTCTTTCCGTATCTAGACTACCAGACTTCGGTTTCAATGTGCTATTTACTAAAGTAGATTGCCAAGTGTTTCGATTTGATAATAATAAAATTGTCTTTACCGGTATTCGTAGAGGTGATCTATACATTGTCGATTTCACTAAAAAGGCCCAACCTCGTACTTGTCTCATTGCAAAATCATCTAAAGGTTGCCTATGGCATAGAAGGCTAGGACATGTAGGCATGCACAATCTAGATAAGCTTATCAAGGGCGATCACGTTCTTGGTGTTAAATATGTTATCTTTGACAAAAATAGGCTTTGTATCACTTGTCGAGTAGAAAAGCAAGTAGGTGGAAGTCATCCGGTCAAGAACATCATGACCACTAGGGGACCACTCGAGTTACTTCATATGGATCTTTTTGGTCCCAATGCTTACAAGACTCTCGATGGAAACTCTTATGGTCTAGTGATAGTTGATGATTTTTCCATATTTACAGGGGTATTCTTTCTTGATGATAAGTCGCAGGTAAAAAAGTTCTTCAAGAACTTTGCATGCAAAGCACAAAATCAATTTGAAGTGAAGATAAAGAAGGTTCGAAGCGATAACAGATCAGAGTTCAAGAAGACCCATGTAGATACCTTTCTTGACAAAGTGGGTATCTCACATGAGTTCTCGGCTACGTACACGCCTCAACAAAATAGAGTTGTTGAGAGAGAGAGAGAACCAAACCCTCATTGAGATGGCAAGAATGATGTAGGAAACATCATGTCATGCCACAAACATCATGTCATGCCACAAACCGACTCTACTTGCACAATCTTCTCGGTAAAACAACATATGAGCTTCTCACCGGTAACAAACCCAAAGTTGGATACTTTCGGGTATTAGTCTCTAAGTGTTACATTCTTGATAAGCATCATTGTGCGAAATTTTCTCCCAAGTATCATGAAGGTTTCCTACTTGGTTACGGATCAAACTCTCACACCTACCATGTCTACAACAACTGCACTCGAAAAGGTGAAGAGACGGTAGATGTGAAGTTTGATGAGTCTAATGGTTCGCAAGTCAAACAATTGCCAAATGATGTAGGTGATAAATATCATTTGGAAGCTATCCAAGATTTGCCCATAGACAAGATTTGTCCCATGGAGCTGAAGGAAAGTACTTCATCAAGCCAAATAGAAACTCCTACTTCAAATCAAGGCTACCGACAAAATGACATGGAAGCATCCACACGTAGTACACGACAAGATGAAGAGGAGGAGGAAGTACATCATGAAGATCCACCAAAACCTCCTTCACCACCACCGCAAGGAGACCACCACCGCAACGAGATGATGATGAAGAAGAAGCTCTTCCAACTAACAAGCCAAAGCTACCCCGAGTTTGAGCACAAGAGACCAGGAATCATCCCCTAAACCAAATCTTTGGTGACATACAAACAGGGTGGATCACTCACTCTAAAACTCGCTTGGATAACTTTTGTGAGCATTATTCTTTCATCTCTAGCATTGAACCCTTGTAGGCTGAACAAGCTCTTAATGACGCGGATTGGGTGAACGCTATGCATGAAGAGCTTCACAACTTCAAGAGGAATGAACTTTGGACACTCACGGAGAAGCCCAAAGACGAGAAAAACATCATTGGCATGAAATGGGTATTTCGGAACAAGCAAGATGAAGACGGTCAAGTCGTTCACAACAGGGCTTGCCTCTTTGCTCAAGGATATATGCAAGTCGAAGGTATGGACTACGGTGAGACCTACACCCGCGTTGCTAGACTAGAAGCCATTCGAATTCTTTTTGCTTATGACAATCACCATGACATCACTCTTTACCAAATGGATATTAAAACTGCATTTTTAAATGGTCATATTGAATAAGAGGTCTATGTTAAGCAACCACCTGGTTTTGTAAATCCTAAGAAACCTGACCACGTTTACAAACTTCGCAAAGCCTTATATAGTCTTAAGCAAGATCCTCGTGCTTGGTATAAATTCCTAATGAAGTTTCTTATTGAAAAAGGTTTTGAAATTGGTAAAATTGATGCAACCTTATTCACAAAGAGAGTTAATGTTGAACTATTTCTGTGCCAAATTTATGTGGATGATATTATCCTTGGATCTACTAACCAACAATTTAGTGACAAATTTTGAAGGTTGACGTCAAAGAAGTATGAGATGTCTATGGTGTGTGATCTAAATTCTTCCTTGGTATACAAATCAAGAAAATGAGAGAAGGTACATTCATCTCTCAAACAAAGTACACCAAGGACTTAATCAAGAAGTTCAACATGCAAGAGTGCAAAGGTATGAAAACTCCCATGCCCACTAGCGGACATGATGATCTCACTAAGGAGGGTAAACCGGTTGATCAAAAGGTTTATCGATCAATGATTGCTTCATTGCTTCATCCATGTGCCTGCCATCCTGATATTATGCTTAGTGTTTGCATGTGCGCTAGATATCAAGCTGCACCCAAAGAATGTCATCTTAAGGCTGTGAAACACATTGTGAGATACTTGATACATACACCAAACTTTGGCATTCGGTATCCCAAGGGATCTTCTTTTAATCTTGCTGGCTACTCTGACTCGGACTATGCCGGTGACAAGGTTGATAGAAAATCCACCTCGGGTACATGTAAATTTCTTGGTAGATCTCTTGTGTCTTGCCCCTCCAAGAAACAAAAATCGGTATCTCTATCTACTTCCGAAGCGGAATACATTGCCACTGGATCATGTTGTGCGCAATTATTATGGATGACACAAATGCTTAAAGATTATGGAATCTATGTGAAAAATGTGCCATTACTTTGTGACAATGAGAGTGCTATTAAGATTGGTCATAATCCTATGAGACATTCTCGAACCAAGCATATTCAAGTTCTACATCATTTCATTCGGGATCATGTTGCCAAAGGAGATATTATTCTTAAGGATGTTCATACTAACAAGCAATTGGCCGACGTCTTTACTAAGCCACTTGATGAAAAAGTGTTTTTTCATTTGAGAAGTGAGTTGAACATCATTGATGCTTCAAACTTGGGCAAAGCTCACTCAGATGCATGCAAGGGGATGAGCTTCATTGTTTATTCCATGCTATTATCTTGAATATTATCTACTTGGAATTCTATGCTCCCTTGTCCTGGATCTTACCCTTTTCTAGGTACTTGGAAGAACGTCACTCCGCAAGATTGCCATTAACTCATATCTTAAGAAATCTTGTCATGACTAAGTATCCACAACCTCGCTTTGATGATGAAAGGAAGAAAACAACAAAACATATACTTGACATATATTTCTCAATTGGTATCAACTCACAATTGATATCTAGTCATTTGGATATATCATGTTATTCCTTGCATGACTAACCCATGTAGGTGAAAACTGAACGAAACCAAAAAGGATTGCTACCAACTCAAGATGAACTTCATCAACTTCGAGCATCCTCATCAAGTTCACCTACAAGCTACGTCATCAACATCACTCAAAGGTATGTACTCATATCCTTGATATAGCTTTACTCAAAGTCATGAGATAAATCAACTCAAGAGATATGAAGACATTAAAATGCTTAATTGAAAAATGGTAACCCCATTTTGAGCTTAACGATGAGTATAACCTATGATCAAGTTTTCTTACTTGGCTCCTAAGTCAGTATACTCTAATATAAGTGACCTAGTCACCGCCCATTGATACGTCTCCAATGTATCTATAATTTCTGATTGTTCCATGCTATTATATTATCCGTCTTGGATGTTTTATATGCATTAATATACTCTTTTATTTTATTTTGGGACTAACCTATTAACTAGAGCCTAGTGCCAGTTTCTATTTTTTCCTTGTTTTTGAGTATTGCAGATATAGAATATTAAACGGACTCCAAACGGAATAAAATCTTTGCGATGATTTTTTTTGGAACAGAAGAGTTCTACCAGGCTTGGAGTGCAAGTCAAGGCACTTGCTGGGAGGTCACAAGCCAGGGTGCTTGTGACTCCCTCGAAGGAGTCCTAGCCCTATTCTTCATCCTATAAATACCCAAATATTCCCCCAATACCAAAAAGATCCACACAAATACTTTTCCGCTACCAAAAGCCTCCGTTCCCGAGAGATCCAATCTTGGAGCCTTTTCCGGTAATCTGCCGGAGGGGGATTCGATCATGAGGGGCATCTCCATCAACTCCATTGCCCCTCCGATGATGCGTGATTAGTCCACCACAGACCTACAGGTCCATATCTACTATCTGGATGGCTTCTTCTCTCTCTTTGTGCTTCAATACCATATTCTTCATGGTCTTCATGGAGATCTATCCGATGTAATACTCTTTTGCGGTGTGTTTGTCGACATCCGATGAATTGTGGGTTTATGTTCAGATCATAAATGAATATTATTTGACTCTTTTCTGAAATCTTATATGCATCATTTCATATCTTTGCAAGTCTCTCCGAGTTACTGGTTTGGTTTGGCCCACTAGATCGGTAACTCTTGCAATGGGAGAAGTGCTTAGTTTTGGGTTCAGTCTTGCGGTGTCCTCACCCAGTAACGCAGTTGGGGTAGCGAGGCACGTATTGTATTGTTGCCATAAAGGGTAAAAAGATGGGGTTTTCATCATATTGCTTGAGTTTATCCCTCTACGTCATGTCATCTTACCTAATGCGTTAATCTGTTCTTCATGAACTTCATACTCTAGATGCAAGCAGGAGTCAGTCGATGTGTGGAGTAATAGTAGTAGATGCAGAATCGTTTCGGTCTACTTGAGACAGACGTGATGCCTATATGCATAATCATTGCCTTGGATATCTTCATAATTATTCGCTTTTCTATCAATTGCTCGACAGTAATTTGTTCACTCATCGTGATATTTTCCTTCAAGAGAGAAGCCTCTAGTGAAACCTATGGCCCTCCGGTCTACTTTCCATAATATATTTCCAGATCTATAAACCAAAAATACCAAAAAAATACCTTGCTGCAATTTATTAACTTTTTTACTTTGCGCAATCTTTTACATCTATGTCTATCAGATCTAATCCTTGCAAATAACCGTGAAGGGATTGACAACCCCTTTATAGCGTTGAGTGCAAGAGTTTGATTGTTTGTGTAGGTGCATCCATTGGTGACTTGCTTGTTCGTCCTACTAGATTGATACCTTGGTTCTCATCAACTTAGGGAAATAGTTATCTACTTCACGGCATCACCATTTCCTCTTCAAGGGAAAACCAACGCACGCTCAAGATAGACATGCATGAATCATCAATTTATTAGAATACTCTATGTGCTTCACTTATATATTTTGAGATAGGCAATTTTGTTCTAGTGCTTCACTTATATATTTTTAGAGCATGGTGGTGTTTGGTTTTATAGAAATTATTGAACCCTCGTACCTCACTTATATTATTTTGAGAGTCTTTAAACAGCATGGTAATTGGTTTAGGTTATGAATTTAGTCCTAATATGATAGGCATCCAAGAGGGATATAATAAAAACTTCCATATTAAGTGGATTGAGTATTATGAGAAGTTTGATTCCTTGCATAAAGTTTAGACATATAAAGATGGTAATGTTAAGAGTCATGTTAGGAAGTAACTGTGAATTGGTAAGAATACTTGTGTAAAGGTTTGTGATTCCCGTAGCATGCACGTATGGTGAACCGTTATGTAAGGAAGTCGGAGCATGATTTTTTTATTGATTGTCGACCTTTGTGTGAGGGTCCGGAGCGCACGATGGTTTAATCCTACCAACCTCTCCCCTAGGGGCTTGCGTCTAATACTTTTATTTTGCAATAAGTATGTGAGTTCTTTATGACTAATATGATTCCATGGATTATACGCACTCTCACCCTTCCAATTTTGCTAGCCTCTCTAGTACCGCGCAACTTTCCTCAGTACGATAAACCCACCTTCCTCAAAACAGCCACCATATATCTTTCCTCAAAACAGACACCATACCTACCTATTATGGCATTTCCATAGCCATTTCGAGATATATTGCCATGCAACTTCCACCGCTCCGTCTATTATGACATGCACCATAATTTTCATATTGCTTTGCATGGTCGCAAGATATCTAGCATGATGTTTTCATGGTGTGCCCATTTTTTGATGTCATTTGCTATGCTAGATCATTGCACATCCTGGTACATTACCGCAATCATTCATATAGGGTCATATTTTATTCTAGTTATCGAGTTGTAATTCTTGAGTTGTAAGTAAATAAAAGTATGATGACCATCATTATTATACCATTGTCCCATGTGAGGAAAGGATGATGGTAGCTATGATTACCTCCCAAGTGGGGATGTGACTCCGGACTTTATGAAAAATAAAAGAGGCCAGTGAAGCCCAAATAAAAAAAGAGGCCTTAGATGCCCACCAAAAAAATGAGAGAAAAGAGAGAAGGGACAATGCTACTATGTTTTTTCCACACTTGTGCTTCAAAGTAGCACCATGATCTTCATGATATAGAGTATCCTATTTTGTCACTTTCATATACTAGTGGGAATTTTTCATCATATAACTTGGCTTGTATATTCCGATGATGGGTTTACTCAAATTGCCCTAGGTGTTCATGAGCAAGCAAGTTGGATGCGCACCCACTTAGTTTCATTTTGAGGTTTCATACACTTATAGCTCTAGTGCATCTGTTGCATGACAATCCCTACTCACTCACATTAATATCTATTAGTTGGCATCTCCATAGCCCTTTGATATGCCTAGTTGATGTGAGACTAACTTCTCCTTTCCCTTCACAACCTCCACCATATGCTATTCCACCTATAGTACTATTTCCATGGCTCATGCTCATGTATTGCGTGAGAGTCAATTTTTTTGAGAAAATAAAAGGTCTGAAACAATTTATTGACTTGTCATCGGGGTTTTGCATGATATAAATACTTTGTGTGGGGAAGGTGGAGCACAACCATACCATATGATATTGTAGGGATAACCTTTTTTGCCATTATATTTTGAAGAGATACAATTACTTTGCTAGTATGCTTGAAATATTATTGTTTTTATGTCAACATTAAGATTTAGTTTTGAGTCTTATGAATCTAAACATTCATGCCACAATAAAGAATATTACATGGATAAATATGTTAGGTAGCATTCCACATCATAAATTCTGTTTTTATCATTTACCTACTCGAGGATAAGCAAGAATTAAGCTTGCGGATCCTGATACGTCTCCAACGTATCTATAATTTTTGATTGTTCCATGTTGTTATATTATCTGTTTTGAATGTTTTATATGCATTAATATGTTATTTTATATTATTTTTGGGACTAACCTATTAATCTAGAACCTAGTGCCAGTTTCTGGTTTTTCCTTGTTTTTGAGTATTGCAGATCTGAAATATTAAACGCACTCCAAACGGCATAAATTCTTCGCAATGATTTTTTCTCGAACAGAAGGGATCTACCAGGCTTGGAGTGGAAGGCAAGGCACTTGCCAGGAGGTCACAAGCTAGGGGGCGAGACCACCCCCTGGCCGCGCCTGGTAGGCTTGTGACTCCTTGGCAGGAGTCCTAGCCCTATTCTTCGTCCTATAAATACCCAAATATCCCGGTAATACCAAAAAGAGGCATGCAAATACTTTTATGCCGCCAGAAGCCTCTGTTCTCGAGAGATCCAATCTTGGAGCCTTTTTCGGTAATCTGTCAAAGGGGGAATCGATCACGGAGGGCATCTACATCAACTCCATTGCCCCTCCGATGATGCATGAGTAGTCTACCACAGACTTACGGGTCCATGGCTAGTATCTAGATGGCTTATTCTCTCTATTTGTGCTTCAATACCATGTTCTTCATGATCTTCGTGGAGATCTATCTGATGTAATACTCTTTTGCGGTGTGTTTGTCGAGATCCAATGAATTGTGGGTTTATGTTCCGATTCTCCATGAATATTATTTGAGTATTTTCTGAATTCTTATATGCAAGACTTCATATCTTTTCAAGTCTCTTCGAGTTATTGGTTTCGTTTGGCCAACTAGATTGATAATTCTTGCAATGGGAGAAGTGCTTAGTTTTGGGTTCAATCTTGCGGTGTCCTCACCCAATAACATAGTAGGGATAGCAAGGCACGTATTGTATTGTTGCCATCAAGGGTAAAATGATGGGGTTTTCATCATATTGCTTGAGTTTATCCCTCTACATCATGTCATCTTACCTATTGCATTACTCTGTTCTTCATGAACTTAATACTCTAGATGTAGGCAGGAGTCGGTCGATGTGTGGAGTAATAGTAGTAGATGCAGAATCGTTTCGGTCTACTTGACACGGATGTGATGCATGTATGCATAATCATTGCCTTGGATATCTTCATAATTATTCGCTTTTCTATGAATTGCTCGATAGTAATTTGTTCACTCACCATGATATTTTCCTTCAAGAGAGAAGCCTCTAGTGAAACCTATGGCCCTCAAGTCTACTTTCCATAATATATTTTTAGATTTATAGACCAAAAGTACAAAAATACCTTGCTACAATTTATTTAGTTTTTACTTTCCACGATCTTTTACATCTATATCTATCAGATCTAATCCTTGCAAATAACCGTGAAGGGATTGACAACCCCTTTATAGCGTTGGGTGCAAGAGTTTGATTGCTTGTGTAGGTGCATCCATTGGTGACTTTCTTGTTCCTTCTACTGGATTGATACCGTGGTTCTCATCAACTGAGGGAAATGCTTATCTACTTTGCTGCATCACCCTTTCCTCTTCAATTTAAAACGAACACACACTCAAGAGGTAGCACGCCCATCATCTAGTTAATAATCTTTTTTATTTCATTCTCTATTGCAAGCTTTCTTGGAACCATTCAAATCTTCTCTAGTTGATATCTCTTTGTACAAATATTTTGCATTTTATTTACAAAAATCTTTTGACACTTCATTACTTTTGTTCCAATAAATTTGCAAGTTTCTCAAAAAATTTCCAAGTTTCTGTTTTAGCCTCCGAGTCTCCGATCCAAAGGACTCAGTAATATCAATTCAGTAGTTGAGTTGCATAACATCATATCAGTATCACCGACAAATTTGTCTCAGAGCTACCGACTTACTGTCATGTTTAAGTCTGTGTTTCTATCTGTAAATCTTTATAATCCTTGCGTGATATTTTATTTTCTTCGATGATCCCTTTATTTAAAAAAGGGGGAGTAATACATTCAAGGATCCCTAACTCAAAGGAGGAGAAGTTCTGTAAATTCTTAGTTAGGCAAAGGGAGAGAAATTATTTCCAATGATTCCCTAATTTTTCTCATGAATTTCGTATTCTATGAATCCTACATTCTATGACCCTTGTTCTTAAGGATCCATTCTTAATCAATGATCCCTGTATCTGAACGTATATCTGACCTTTTTGGCAATTACTGCCATAGGGGGAGAAATACCAAACCTTCAAAGCTAAAGAGGGAGATACATGATTATGCAAAGGGGGACATATAATTTAGGGGTAGAGGATATATCGAAGGTTTACAACTATATAAACAAGGAGAGAACACCAAAGTATGTGGAGAAAACTGTTCACAAAGAAGGATGTGTTTGTTGTGTGTTTATTGCATTTTATTTTTCATGTTAAATTTTTATCACCCTATCCAATCCCAATATCTATATGCTAAGATTCAGGGGGAGAGGATGATCCATGAGTTTCATATCTAAAGGGGAGAAAGTTCATATCAATCTTAAGGAATAATATCTTCTATATGTTCTTTATATCTTGGTACTTTTGATTTCTATTTATTTTGATTGGTAGAATACTCTTCTGTTTCCTAACATTGTTTTCTCAAGTGTATTTGTAGTACTAGAATGCTCAAGAACTCGAGGTAAGTATATCCATCATATTCTTCTTCAAGATGACCTCTTGCTTCTTACACATATTGTTTGCAAGAGTGAGTCTTGAACATGAAATCATTTCATTATCATATATTCGATGCATATTGCCAAGATACGTATGAGTTATCATATCCCTTATACTACATGTGTGTTCATGCATTTAAAACAACTATACTTTAAAGGGATTGCACAAATTTAGGGTGAGCAAGTCTATGTCATGTGTCGCTTGGGAGCCTCCTACTTCGTGTTGTGGAGTGAACCAAGAAGTTTTTAAGGGCAAGGAGATCACCTACTTCGTGAAGCTCTACCCCGAGTGAGGCTAGTCCTTGATGGACGGAAGCCGTTACGAAATACTCAAGGTTACTACTTCGTGAACCCTTTTGGGTGGAGCCCTCCGTGGACTCTCGCGACCGTTACCCGTCGTGGGTTGAAGACTCCATAAACGTGGACCTACGATCGCACCACCCATGGGAACCACAGGAAAAATCTTCTTGTCCTTCATGCGTTTGATCTCCCTATCTCAACTCTTTACTTCCATGTGCATTGTCTTTTATTTCTGCTGCTATACTTGATGACATGCATGTATAGGGTGTGCTAGACTTGCTATAATTGCTAAAATTTGCCAACACATAACTTTGTACCTTGTGTACATTTTAAATTCCTGCTAGTAGTCTATTCACCACCCTCTAGACATACTCTTCTAGTGATCCCACAACTAGGAATAATCGTGCTAAGGTAAATGGTAAGCCGCCTTTCAATAAGGCTAAATCCCCTTTAATATCGAGGTGAAGCCAAATAATCCCTGCCCGGAACACAGTCAACCCAGCAGGACGTCCGGTCATGCTTGGAGGGGTTGTTATACCATGCGGGAGTTTCAGAATTATAGCCTTAATCAGCATCATGGTGGTGGCAATGGGCCGTCTGGCGGGTTAGGATTCGGCTCTCATGGGCCAGGCTTCGGTGGAGGCGGCTCAAGTTCGGGATATCAAGGGCAAGTCAATCAAGGTGGTCACCACGAGCAGCCTAGCAATGGTGGTCAATAGCAAAACAATCAGTCAGGGTATCCGAGTAACCCGAAGTAACTTAGTTGAGGCCAGTACCATGTTTTCCCCACAAGTCTAGATAAACGGGATCAGAAGCTACATAAGAGGGCGCTATACACTGCTACACCAACTCTTCCATGATATTTAAAGTGCTCTGAACATACAATATCGTGGAGCAAGGAGGATCACCCGCCACAGGTTGATAACCCGAGACACTTAGCACTTGTGGTGGCACTTGTGGGATCAGTGGAAGAGTATGTCTAGAGGGGATGAATAGGCTATTAGCAGGAATTTAAAATCTACACAAGGTGCAAAATTATGTGTTGGCAGATTTTAGCAATAATAGCAAGTCTAGCACACCCTACACATGCAAGTCATCAAGTATAGCAGCGGAATGTAAAGACATTGCACATGAAAGTAAGAGTTGAGATAGGGAGGTCAAACGCATGAAGGACACGAAGATTTTTCCTGTGTTTCCGATAGGTGGTGCTATCGTACGTCCATGTTTGTGGAGTCTTCAATCACTAATGGTAACGGTCGCGAGAGTCCATGGAGGGTTCCACCCATAAGGGTCCATGAAGGAGCAACCTTGACTATTCCATAACGGCTTCCGTCCACGAAGGACTAGCCTCACTCGGGGTAGATCTTCACGAAGTAGGCCATCTCCTTGCCCTTACAAACTTCTTGGTTCACTCCACAAAATGAAGTAGGAGGCTCCCAAGTAACACCTAACCCATCTAGGAGGCACCACCCTCCGAAAGGTAATAGGCTCAATAATATCGATGAACTCCTTGCTCTTGTTGAGGGAGTCTTGGTTTAAGGGGTCCTCGAATAGCCGACCTGTTTCTCATGGGCCGGACTATGTGGGCCGCTGGATGAGCATTGGATGATCAAAGGCCCTGTCGCTAGGGTGGAATTTTCAAGGATCTGTGGTGTGTCCTCCAAGTTTTTGATAGTAGATACGCATGTTTTTTCCTTCGATGTGTAACCGACCATGTGTAAACCCTAGGTACCCTTGGCGTCTATATAAGCCGGAGGGTTTTAGGTTGTAGGACAGAGAACAACTCATCTAGGGTTTTAGCTATTCGATCTCGAGGTAGATCAACTCTATAACCTTCGTACCATCAATATAATCAAGAAGGACGTAGGGTTTTACCTCCCCAGGAGAGACCAAACCTGGGTAAACATCGTCTCCTTCATCTCTTGTTACCATTGATCCTAGTCTCATAGCTCGGGACCCCCTACCCGAGATCCACTGGTTTTGACACCGACATTGGTGCTTTCATTGAGAGTTCCATTGTGATTTCCAAAGGAATAGATGGCTCGCCTTGTCACAAGCAGCGAGATCTGCAGGCAGGGTATTCGCATCCCTCATCAGATCCTCACAAGCGACGATATCTCGCCACATGCTGACCCGATAGGCCACCTTGGCCAGATCGGAAACTTTTCCCCCAATAAAGGAATCTGGTTCGGAACCCTAGAGTTCGTCGCTAATTCACGGAGAGAACTTGTCTTGATAAAACCCTCGACTCCTATGGAGGAGCCTGCAGATCCTGATGCCTTGATGCCGATGACATCGGGCGCTGCTTCTGATGAAGTCGTCACCCTTGGGCTGTCTAGAATGCCCAATCCGGCCGTCGTGATCGGATCCACCACGGCTAAATAGGACGCGAATCCACTTTCATGTGGCTTCAGAACTGCGACATCGGACATCGACTCCACTCGCTTCAGCGATGCGCATCCTACCATCGCCTTGTTTTTAAACGAGCTATTCAATCGGATTAAGACCATGTGTATATCTCATGACCAGGTTCCAGTCTATGAATGGCTCGGGATTAAACCCGACGATAGGGAGATTCGTGTCCCCATGGTCACCCACCTAGTTGCCACCATTGAGTGTCCGGCTGGGGGCTTGTCCCCCTAGAGACCGGAATTAAAAATGCTTTATACCCTGGTCTCTAATCACCGAGACCTCGCTTGCAACCTGGACACCAGAGTTCGCTCCGGATACAAACCGGTATCGGTCCCTAATCTAGCACATAATTTAGAGCCTGCGATTCTGAACTCATACCGTGGCATGGAGAATTTTTTTCCCACCCACCACCCAAACAGATCACTCAAGCATTGTAGCAGAGCCCAGGTCTTCAGACTTACGGGACGTTAAGCAGTTACCAGGAGAGTCGGTTCATCATTATTGGGCTAGACTCCTCCTTGCTAGAAACAAAGCATAGGGCCTCAGTGATCAGGAGATAATGGCAACTGCCAAAGCAAAGGGATTCTCAACGCCCTGGCTCGTTGGCACATTCTTAACTTTACCAAGCTATCAGACTTGGTACAAAAATATTGTGCCATGGAAAGCGCTTGGCAAGCCGAACGACTATTTTCGGAACCAACCTTCACCGAGTACCCTAGAGGAGATCAGAAAAAGAGGATACCTCCGAAGCGGCCATACAGACTCGAACCCTTGGAAAAGAGAAATAGGCCCCTTATAGGGGTCAGTACTTTCCTTGACGGGCTATTATACAAACCATGCTCTATACATTCAATATTGCTGAACACAAGCCCGACTCACAGCCTTAGGGCTTGCTAGGTTGTCATGTAGGTCGCAAAATTTCGTGGAGCCATTCTTGAGGCGCTACTGCCAAATAGGCGCGCCACATCGCCACCCGAATAAAACGTCGAAGTCCTGACGATCTACAAAACATTCCCCTCAAGGAACGGGAGGAAAAGAGCTCTTAAAGAACTCGAACAGGTCTATCATGTGGCAGCAATAACTAAATGGGCAAACATACACATTACCTTCGGAGATACTAACTGATCCGCCATTCTTCCCGGTCATTCAACGGCCGCACTAGTCCTGAACCCCATCATCGATGGCTTCAGGTTACACAAGGTGCTAATAGATGGCGGCAGTGGTTTCAACCTGATCTACAAAGATACCCTAGAAAAAATGCAGTTCGACCGATCTCGTATCGAGCATAGGAACACGACTTTCTGGGAATCATTCCGGGGAAAGAGGCACGTTGTTTGGGACGTATTGTCCTAGACGTAGTGTTCGGCATGCTCGAAAACTATCGATCCGAAGAACTCCTCTTCCATGTCGTGCCCTTCCCCAACGGCTACCATGACCTATTGGGATGCAATGCCTTCACAAAATTCTAGGTTATACCACACTACGGGTATATGAAACTCAAGATGCCAGGACCAAACAGGGTAATCACAATCGCCAGTGATCCGAATATAGCCCTTCGGGACAAAAACAAAATGGCAGCGCTCGCCCTCGAGGCACTAGCTGAGACCTTCCCTGCAGAAGAACTGACTGCACTTCGGTCAACAGTTGACAAGGACGGTGTGATACTTAGCAAAAGGCCCAAACCCACGTCCTTTAAACATGTAGAAGAAATCGTTAAATTTTAGGTGCACCTGATGGACCCCAACAAGACAGTATCCATCGGAGCTCAGCTCGATACCATTGTGGACGAAGCACTGCGGACATTTTTACGGGAAATCTGGGACATCCTTGCCTAGCATCCTTTCGATATGCTCGGAATCCCAAGGCGGCTCGCAGAACATAGTATGAACATAATTGCAGGCTTCAAGCCCATTAAGAAGACTCTGCGCCGCTTCTCCGAGCCCAAATGACAAGCTATGGGTGAAGAATTAGCTAAACTGTTGGAGGCCGGATTCATTCGGGAGATTAGACACCCCGAATGGTTGTCAAATCTGGTGATGGTACCAAAGAAAGACAAATCTTGGCGGCTGTGAGTCGAATTTAAAGACGTTACCAAGGCCTTCCATAAGGACCGCTTCCTATTACCGTGCATAGACCAGATTATTGACGCCACAGGCGGACACGACTCATTGTGTTTCCTCGACACATATTCCGAATACCATCAGATTAAAATGAAGGAATTCGACCAAGATGCAACCTCATTCATCACCCCTACAAGCCATTCTTCTTCAACACGATGTTGTTTGGGCTAAAAAATGTTGGGGCTACGTACCAACGCATGATCCAGACTTTCCTCACAAAACAAGTCAGTAAAATGGTCGAGGCATACATGGACGACGTGGTAATCAAAACCAAACACGTCAGCCAGTTGATCAATGACCTAAGGCAAACCTTTACCATCCTACATGAGTATGACATACGACTCAATCCGGAGAAATGTGTATTCGGAGTTCCCACTGGTAAACTGCTCAGATTCATCGTCTCCCATAGAGGAATAGAAGTGAATCCAGCTAAGATCCACACTCTATCAGAACATGTAATTCCCATAGAGCTAAAACATGTCCAGAGGTTGGCTGGTTGCATAGCGGCGCTAAGCCGCTTTATGTCCCGCCCAGGGGAAAAGGCTTTACCGCTCTATAGACTGCTGAAACGTACCAACAATTTCGAGTATACTGATGAAGCAGCGGCTGCGTTAGAACAAATTAAAACAATGCTGGCAAGCAATCCCATACTCACAACACCACGCGCTGGTGAACCCATGTTATTATACATATCGGCTACCAACCAAGTCATTAGTGCAGTGCTTGTCATCGAACGAGAGGAGGAGGGACACAAATTCCAGACACAGAAACCGCTCTATTATGAGTCAGAAGTACTAACGCAGAGCAAGTCCAGTTACCCGCACTACCACAAGATAGCCTATACAGTATTTATGGCATCACAGAAACTCAGACACTACTTCCAAGAGTGTTCGGTTATGGTGGCATCCGAAGTACCCCTGAAAGATATAATCAACAACAGGGACGCCACCGGCCGCATAGCCAAGTGGGCTATTGAGCTCCTTCCCTTTCAAATTGCCTACAAGCTACAACGAGCTATAAAATCTCAGGTACTAGCAGATTTCCTTGCCGAGTGGAAAGAGGCCAGAGGACGAGCTCCCTAGGGAAAATAGTGTTGGAAATATTCCCTAGAGGCAATAATAAATTAGTTATTATCATATTTCCTTGTTCATGATAATCGTTTATTATCCATGCTATAATTGTATTGATCGGAGACTTAAATGCATGTGTGGATACATAGACAAAATCATGTCCCTAGTATGCCTCTAATGGACTAGCTCGTTGATCAAAGGATGGTTAAGGTTTCCTAGCCATGGACATGAGATGTCATTTGATAACAGGATCAAATCATTAGGAGAATGATGTGATGGATAAGACCCAAACTACAAACATAGCATATGATCGTGTCAGTTTATTGCTACTGTTTTCTGCATGTCAAGTATATGTTCCTATGACCATGAGATCATGCAACTCACAGATATCGAAGGAGTGCCTTGTGTGTATCAAACGTCGCAACGTAACTGGGTGACTATAAAGGTGCTCTACTGGTATCTTCGATGGTGTCTGTTGAGTTGGCATGGATTGAGACTGGGATTTGTTACTCCGTGTGACGGAGAGGTATCTCGGGGCCCACTCGGTAATGCAACATCACAATAAGCCTTGCAAGCAATGTGACTAATTTTTAGTTGCGGGATCTTGTATTACAGAACGAGTAAAGAGACTTTCCGGTAACGAGGTTGTACTAGGTATGGAGATACCGACGATCGAATCTCGAGCAAGTAACATACCGAAGAACAAAGGGAACGTTATACGGGATTAACTGAATCATTGACATAGAGGTTCGACCGATAAAGATCTTCGTAGAATATGTAGGAACCAATGTGGACGTCCAGGTCCCGCCATTGGTTATTGACCGTAGAGGTGTCTCGGTCATGTCTACCTAGTTCTCGAACCCGCAGGGTCTGCACACTTAAGGTTCGGTGACGTTTCGGTAGTGTAGAGTTATGTATGGTGGTGACCGAAGTTTGTTCGGAGTCCCGGATGAGATCCTGGACGTCATGAGGAGCTCCGGAATGGTCCGGAGGTAAAGATTCATATATAGGAAGTCCCAGTTTGGTTTCCGGAAAAGTTTCGGGCTCATCGGTAGTGTACCGGGAGTGCCGGTAGTGTACTGGGAGTGCCGGTTGTGTACCGGGAGGCCTCCGGGTGGGGTATTTCGACCCCAAGAGGTCCATGGGCTGTGGGATAATAATAACCAGCCCTTAGTGTGCTGGGAAAACAACCACAAAGGCCCATGGCGTAGGAGAGAAAGTCCTAAAGCAAAAAGTGGAAAATCAGCCAATAGGAGGCAATCCTACTCCAACTAGGATTGGAGGTGAAGTAGGATTTCTCCCACCTCCTATTTCGGCCGACCCAAAGGCCTTGGCTGCCTCTCCTCTCCTCTACTCCTATATATACTAGTGGATTGGGTGGTTTTTGGACAGAATTTCCGGCCACGTGCTACCCGTTACACCGGTGCATAGTTTCTCCTCTAGATCGGTTTTTTGCAGCGCTTAGGCGAAGCCCTGCCGGAATTGCTCCACCACCATCACCGGAGCGCCGTCATGCTGCCGGTGAACTCTCTCTCCTCTCCACCTCCTCTTGCTGGATCAAGACGGTGGAGATCGTCATCAAGCTGCACGTGTGCTGAACGCGGATGTGCCGTCCGTTCGGCGCTAGATCGGAAGGACCGTGATCGAGATCGCGAGACGGTTCGTGATGAGATCGCGGAACGGATCGTGATGAGTTCGTGGGATAGATCGTGATCAAGATTGTGAGATGGATCGTGATGAGATTGCGGGACGGATCGTGATGAGTTCACAGGACGAATCGTGATTGGATCGCGGGACGGATCGTGATGAGATCGCGGGACGCTCGGCGATTTGGATCGCGAAGATGTTCGACTACATAACCGCGTTTCTTAACGCTTCCTGCTTAGCGATCTACAAGGGTACGTAGATCCACTCTCCCTCTCGTAGATGCTCATCACCATGGATAGGTTTGCGTGTGCGTAGGAAAGTTTTTGTTTCCCATGCGACGTTCCCCAACAAATAGTACGTACTCCCATTGGATGATGTACTTCGATGCATCTTTTTTTTTTGCCAAACTAGGGGTTGGAGTTATCCTCACATCCCCCACGAGCGACAACATTCGATACGTGTTGTAGATCATGTATGCCGATTCCAACAATACAACAGAATATGAAGCACTCTTGCATGGTCTTCGGATGGTGGTATCAGTGGGCATACGACAGTTGGAGGTACGGGGAGACTCCAACTTGGCCATCTCCCAAATCGACGGCTAATTCGATGCCAAAATCCCGAAGATGGCGGTATACAGAAACGATGTCCTCAAGATATCCGCACGGTTCGAGGGGCTGGAATTTCACCACGTCGCTCGAGACCACAACCAAGCCGTTGATGTACTAGTCTATATGGGGCTAAACACGAACATGTCCCAAAAAAACACTTTCCTGGGACGGCTCTTTAAGCCATCCATGGTTTGGAGGACGATCAGAAGGGCGCCAGCCTAAATACTACGGAAGAGGTTGTTCCCCCTATAGATGAACCAGATGACCAAATCATCGATGGCTCCATAACGGATGGAACGCCTTAGGCTCATGAGTTCATGGCAATAATCGCGCCATGGACCTAGCCCTTCCTGGCCTACCTTCTTCGCAAAGAACTCCCCGACGATGAAACGAAGGCGTGGCGCATAATTCCGCGATCCAAAGCCTACAAAGTACACGAGGGTGAGTTATACAAGAAAAGCACCACCAGAATATTACAGCGGTGCATATATGAGGAAGAAGTACGATAGCTCTTAACTGAAGTCCACGCAGGGATGGCCGGCTGATATGTCTCCACTGTATCCACTTTTCCAAACTCTTTTGCCCTTGTTTTGGACTCTAATTTGCATGATTTGAATGGAACTAACCCGGACTGACGATGTTTTCACTAGAATTACCTTGGTGTTATTTTTGTGCAAAATAAAAGTTCTCGGATTGACCTGAAAATTTACGGAGATTATTTTTGGATTTAATAAATAATACTGGCAAAAGAATCAACCGGAGGAGGGCCACCCACAGGTGACAAGCCCACCAGGCGCGACCACCCCCCTGGCCGCGCCTAGCAAGCTTGTGGGCCCTTGATATGTCTCCAATGTATCTATAATTTTTGATTGTTCTATGCTATTATATTATCTGTTTTGGTTGTTTTATATGCATTAATATGCTATTTTATATTATTTTTGGGACTAACCTATTAATCTAGAGCTTAGTGCCAGTTTCTGTTTTTTCCTTGTTTTTGAGTTTCGCAGATAAGGAATATTAAACGGAGTCCAAACGGAATAAAACCTTCGGAATGATTTTTTCTAGAAAAAAAGGAAACTACGAGACTTGAGAACCAAGGCAGAGGAGCCACCATTGGGCCACAAGCCCTAGGGGCGTGGCTAGGGGGTGGCCACACTAGGCAGGCTTGTGGGCCCACGACTGCTCCCCTAACCCTAATCTTTGGCCTATAGATTCCCAAATATTCCATCATTATCAGAAAGAGCCACGAAAACACTTCTCCTCCGCCAGAAGCCTCCGTTCCCGAGAGATCCAATCTTGGAGCCTTTTTCGGTAATCTGCCAAAGGGGGATTTGATCACGGAGGGCATCTACATCAACTCCATTGCCCCTCCGATGATGCGTGATTAGTTCACCATAGACCTACGGGTCCATAGCTAGTAGCTAGATGGCTTCTTCTGTCTCTGTCTTTGCTTCTCAGTACAATGTTCTTCATGATCTTCATGGAGATCTATCAGACGTAATACTCTATTGCGGTGTGTTTGTCGAGATCCGACGAATTGTGGGTTTATGTTTAGATTATGCATGAATATTATTTGAGTCTTTCCTGAATTCTTTTATGCATGATTTCATATCTTTGCAAGAATCTTCGAGTTATTGGTTTGGTTTGGCCAACTAGATTGGTAATTCTTGCAATAGGAGAAGTGTCCTCACATAGTGACAAAGTAGGGGTAGCGAGGCACGTATTGTATTGTTGCCATCAAGGGTAAAAAGATGGGTTTTTCATCATATTGCTTGAGTTTATCCCTCTAGATCATGTCATCTTACTTAATGCATTACTCTGTTCTTCGTGAACTTAATACTCTAGATGTAGGCAAGAGTCTGTCGATGTGTGGAGTAATAGTAGTAGATGCAGAATTGTTTCAGTCTACTTGTCACGGATGTGATGCCTATATGCATAATCATTTCCTTGGATATCTTCATAATTATTCACTTTCCTATCAGTTGCTCGACAGTAATTTGTTCACCCACCCTAATACTGTCCATCATGAGAGAAGCCATCTAGTGAAACCTATGCCCCCCGGGTCTATTTACCATATTATATTTTTAGATCTAAAACCAAAAATACAAAAATACTTGCTGAATTATTTTTTACTTTTAGTTTTACTTTCCATTCAAGGATCCTATTATATCTATCTCTATTAGATCTCATCCTTGCAAGTAACCATGAAGGGACTGACAACCCCTTTATAGCGTTGGGTGCAAGAGTTTGATTCTTTGTGCAAGTACATATATGGGTGATTCACTTGTATCTCCTACCGGATTGATACCTTGGTTCTCAAAAATTTAGGGAAATAGTTATCTACTTTGCTGCATCAAACCATTCCTCTTCACAGGAAACCAACGCATGCTCGAGAAGTAGCAAGAAGGATTTTTGGCGCCGTTGCCGGGGAGATACATAGAAAGTCAAGATACCAAGTACCCATCACAAACTCATCTCTTGCATTTACATTATTTGCCATTTGCCTCTCGTTTTCCTCTCCCCCACTTCTAAAACGATTTTCAGAAAATACGAAAAACATTTGCCTTTTTATTCGCCCTTTTTCGTTCGTCTTTTCGTTTGCTTTTTGCTTGCTTGTGTTGCCATGGGCCTTCTATTTGCTTGCATCTTCGTTTGCTAAAAATCTATTGATATGGATCCTCATCCACTTGCTAATCTTTTAAAAATACCAAATTATGATGAACCAATTTCTAGTGAGTTGAGTGCACTTGATTATCTCTATGAAGTTTTGTTCGAAAATCATGAATCTGAAAAACAAGATTTCCATATTGTTAGTATGAATTCTTTGAATATCCATGATGCTAATGATATGCAAAACCACAAGCTTGGGGATGTCATGCTTGATGAAGATGATATTTTTTGTTCCCAAAGTTTTGGTGATGACCCATATGCTATAATTGATCATGAAAAGAATGCTTTGTGTGATAGTTATATTGTGAGATTCCTTCATGATGTTACTGAAAATTACTATGAGAGAGGACCATATGCTTTTAGATATTGCAATCATATCAAGTTTCCTCTCTATGTGTTCAAATTTTGGAACTTATGCTTGTTTTTCCTTCCTATGGTAGTTGATTTTTGTTCCCATAATTTGTCTGCTCACAAAATCCCTATGCATAGGAAGTGTGTTAGACTTAAATATACTTGCCATGTGATTCATGATGTTCCTATTATTGCAAATAGGAATTATGTGGCCGTAGATTTCATTGTTCTTGATATAGAATGCAATCTTGTATGTCCTATTATTCTTGGTAGACCTTTGCTTAGAACGAATGGTGCAATTATTGACATGAAAGAAGGAAATATTAGATTCCAATCTCAATTAAGGAAAGGCATGGAACACTTTCCTACAAAGAAATAAGATTGTCTTATGAATCTATTATGATATCTACTTTTGGATTGCATACCAAAGATGACATTACCTAGATCTATTGCATTTTGCCTAGCTAGGGGTGTTAAACAATAGCGTTTGTTGGGAGGCAACCCAATTTTATTTTGCTTTCTTCTTTTTGCTTCTGTTTTGGTGTGTTTTGCACATTATAACTTCTGTATGAATTGTGTTTTGGTGTTTTAATTAGTGTTTGAGCCAAGTAAAACCTTTGGGGTGATCTATGGTAGTTGTTGATTTGATTCTGCTGAAAAACAGAAACTTTTTCGCTCAGTCCAGGAATTTTCCAAATTTTTCAGAGTGTCAAATTTATCTGACATTTTTACAAAAGACTCATATACAAATTTCCCTGATTGTCCTAATTTTTCAGAATTTTTAGAGTTCCAAAAGTATTCAAAGTTTATAGATTGCTACAGATTGTTCTGTTTTTGACAGATTCTGTTTTCTTTGTGTTGTCTGCTTATTTTGATGCATCTATGGGTCGTATCGGGGGTGACTCCCTCACAAGTTGGGATGAGTATTAGGACTTTACAAAAAATAAAAGAGGCCAGCAAAGCCCAAACAAAAAAATAAAAGAGACCAAAGAAGCCCACCAAAATAAAATAAAAAAATTTGAGAGAAATAGAGAAGGGACAATTGCTACTACCTTTTTCCACACGTGTGCTTCAAAGTAGCACCATGATCTACATGATAGAGAGTCTCCTATTTTGTCACCTTCATATAACTAGTGGATATTTATCTTGCACGACCACTTAGTTTGATTTTTGAGCTTTCATACACTTATAGCTCTAAGTGCATTTGTTGCATGGCAATCCCTACTCACTCACATTGATATCTACTGACGCGCCTCTCCATAACCCATTGATACGCCTAGTTGATGTGAGACTATCTTCTCCTTTTTCCCTTGCACCTCCTCCATATTATATTCCACCTATAATGATATATCCATGGCTCACGGTCATGTATTGCGTGAGAGTTGAAAAGGTTTGAGAACACCAAAAGTGTGAAACAATTGCTTGACTTATTCATCAGGGTTGTGCCTGATTTACATATTTTGTGCCAGGAATATGGAGCATAGCCACACCATATGATTTTGTAGGGATGACTTTCTAAGGCCATGTTATTTCGAAAGGACACGACTACCTTGTTGGTGTGCTCGAAGTATTACTGTTTTTATGTCAATATTAGACTATTGTTTTCAATCTTACGGATATGAATATTCATGCCACAACAAAGAATATTACAGGGATAAATATGTTAGGCAGCATTTCACATCAAAAATTCTGTTTTTATCATTTACTTACTCGAGGACGAGCAGGAATTAAGCTTGGGGATGCTGATACGTCTCCAACGTGTCTATAATTTTTTATTGTTCCATGCTATCATATTATCTGTTTTGGATGTTTTATATGCATTAATATGCTATTTTATATTATTGTTGGGACTAACCTATTAATCTAGAACCTAGTGCCAGTTTCTTTTTTTCCTTGTTTTTGAGTTTCGCAGATAAGGAATGTTAAACGGAGTTCAAACGGAATAAAACCTTTGGAATAATTCTTTATGGAATGAAAGGAAACTACGAGAGTTGAGAACCAAGACAGAGGAGCCACCGTGGGGCCACAAGCCCTAGGGGCGCGACCAGGGGGTGACTACGCCGGGCAGGCTTGTGGGCCCACGGCTACTCCCCTAACCCTAATATTTGGCCTATAAATTCCCAAATATTCCATCATTATTAGAAAGAGCCACGAAAACACTTTTCCATCGAGAAGCCTCCGTTCCCGAGGGATCCAATCTTGTAGCCTTTTCCGGTAATCTCATGGAGGTGGATTCGATCACGAAGGGCATCTACATCAACTCCATTGCCCCTCCAATGATGTGTGAGTAGTTCACCATAGACCTATGGGTCCATAGCTAGTAGCTATATGTCATATTCTCTCTCTCTCTCTCTTTGCTTCTCAATACCATGTTGTTCATGATCTTCATGGAGATCTATCCGATGCAATACTCTTTTGTGGTGTGTTTGTCGAGATCTGATGAATTGTGGGTTTATGTTCAGATTATGCATGAATATTATTTGTGTCTTTCCTGAATTATTTTATGCATTATTTCATATCTTTGCAAGTCTCTTCGAGTTATTGGTTTGGTTTGGCCAACTAGATTGGTAATTCTTGCAAAAGGAGAAGTGCTTAGTTTTGGGTTCAATCTTGCTGTGTCCTCACCCAGTGACAAAGTACGGGTAGCGAGCCACGTATTGTATCGTTGCCATAAAGGGTAAAAATATCGGGTTTTCATCATATTGGTTGAGTTTATCCCTCTACATCATGTCATCTTAGTTAATGCATTACTCTGTTCTTCATGAACTTAATACTCTAGATGCGGGCAGGAGTCGGTTGATGTGTCGAGTAATAGTAGTAGATGCAGAATCATATCGGTCTACTTGTCACGGTCGCGATGCCTATATGCACAATCATTGCCTTGGATATCTTCATAATTATTTGCTTTTCTGTCAATTGCTCGACAGTAATTTGTTCACCCACCGTAATACTTTCCATCATGAGAGAAGCCATCTAGTGAAACCTATGGCCCCCGGGTCTATTTTCCATATTATATTTTCAGAACTAAAACCAAAAATACCAAAAATACTTGCTGCATTATTTTTACTTTTAGTTTTACTTTCAGTTCAAGCATCATATTATATCTATCTCTATTAGATCTCATCCTTGGAAGTAACCGTGAAGGGACTGACAACCCCTTTATAGCGTTGGGTGCAAGAGTTTGATTCTTTGTACAGGTACATCTATTGGTGATTCGCTTGTATCTCCTACTGGATTGATACCTTGGTTCCCAAAAAACTGAGGGAAGTACTTTGCTTCATCAAACCGTTCCTCTTCACGGGAAACCAACGCATGCTCGAGAAGTAGCAGCCCCCTGTGGCTCCTCCGACCTCATTCCAACCCTATTTATTTCTATTCGTGGAGAAAACAATCAAGGAGAAGAGTTCATCGCGTTTCACGATACGGAGCGACCGCCACCTCCTGTTCTTCCTCGGGAGGCCAGATCTGGGGTCCATTTTGTGCTCTGGAGAGGGGAAATCGATGCCATCGCCATCACCAACCATCCTTCGGTACCAATTCCATGATGCTCTCCGCCGTTCGTGAGTAATCCCATCATAAGCTTGCTGGACAGTGATGGGTTGGATGAGATTTATCATGTAATCAAGTTAGTTTTGTCAGGGTTTGATCCCTAGTATCCACTATGTTCTGAGATTGATGTTGCTATGACTTTGCTATGCTTAATGGTTGTCACTAGGGCCCGAGTGCCATGATTTCAGATCTGAACCTATTATGTTTTCATGAATATATATATATATCTGTGTGTGTGTGTGTGTTCTTGATCCTATCTTGCAAGTTGTTGACATCTATTACGAGTTATGATCCGCATCCCCTAGGGTGACAATAACTGTGATTCTTTTCGGTGATTACCCTAGTTTGAGGAGTTCATGTATTCACTAAGTGCTAATGCTTTGTTCCGGTTATCTATTAAAAGGAGGCCTTAATATCCCTTAGTTTTCATTAGGACCGCACTGCCACGGGAGGGTAGGACAAAAGGTGTCATGCAAGTTCTTTTCCATAAGCACGTATGATTGTATATGGAATACATGCCTACATTACATTGATAAATTGGAGCTAGTTCTGTGTCATCCTATGTTATAATTGTTGCATGATGAATGCCATCCAACATAATTATCCATCACCGATCCATTACCTATGAGCTTTCCACATATTGATCCTTGCTAAGTTACTTTTCTGTTGCTACTATTACAATCACTACCAAACTGCTACTGTCACTTTTGCCATCGTTACCGTTACTTCCATACTACTTTGCTACTGAATACTTTGCTGCAAATATTAAGTCTTTTCAGGTGTTGTTGAATTGACAACTCAGCTACGGATACTCGAGAATATTATTTGGCTCCTTTGAATCAATAAATTTGGGTTGAATACTCTACCCTCCAAAATTGTTGCGATCCCCTATACTTGTGGGTTATCAGTGGCCACCGTGCCATAGCCAGAGCCTTAGTTAGCAAGGCCTTCCGATCTGGTTTCTTTTGGCCCATTGCTCGGGTGGACGCCCAATCACTTGTCAAACACTGTGTGGGGTGTCAACTTTTTGCAAATCAAAGTCACATGCCCCCAACACCTCTTTAGACTATTTCGATTACCTGGCCTTTTGCGGTCTGGGGGCTGGATATGGTCAGACCCCTTAAAGGGGGGACCAAGAAGAATAAATACCTACTACATGGTTGACAAGTTCACTAAATGGATAGAGGAAAAAACAGTCAAATCAGCCTAGTTCGGACGAGTAATCGACTTTATATCTGGCGTGGAACACCGTTACGGCATCCCGCACAGTATAATAACGGACAATGGATCCAACTTCACGGCCCAAGAGGTCAAAGGCTGGTGCGCAAAAATGGGCATCAACCTCAATTACGTATCGGTGTATCATCCGCAGACCAATAGACAGGTCAAACGAGCAAACGGCTCATCATGAGCGGCATTAAGCCATGTTTGGTTCGATCTCTTCATGAGTCCAACCGTCATTGGCTGGAGGAGCTCAACTTCATTCTATGGGGCCTGTGCACTGATACGTCTCCAATGTATCTATAATTTTTGATTGTTCCATGCTATTATATTATCTGTTTTGGATGTTTTATATGCATTAATATGCTATTTCATATTATTTTTGGGACTAACCTATTAATCTACAGCCTAGTGCCAGTTTATGTTTTTCCCTATTTTTGAGTATTGCAGATAAGGAATATTAAACAAAATCCAAATGGAATAAAATCTTCATGATGATTTTTTCTGGACCAGAAGACACCTACCAGACTTGGATTCCAAGGCAAGGGACCTGCTAGGAGGTCACAAGCCAGGGGGCGCAGCCACCACCCCTGGCCACGCCTGGAAGGCTTATGACTCCCTGGCAGGACTCCTAACCCTAATCTTCGTCCTATAAATACCCAAATATTCCCCCAATACCAAAAAGAGCCACGCAAATACTTTGCCGCCGCCAGAAGACTCCGTTCCCGAGAGATCCAATCTTGGAGCCTATTCTAGTAATCTGCCGGAGGGGGATTCGATCACGGAGGGCATCTACATCAACTCCATTGCCTCTCTGATGATGCGTGAGTAGTCCACCACAGACCTACGGGTCCATAGCTAGTAGGTAGATGGCCTCTTCTCTCTCTTTGTGCTTCAATACCATGTTCTTCATGATCTTCATGGAGACCTATCCAATGTAATACTTTGTTGCGGAGTGTTTGTCAAGATCCGATGAGTTTTGGGTTTATGATCAGCTTGTCTATGAATATTATTTAGTTCTTCTTTGAATTCTTATATGCATGATTTCATATCTTTGTAAGTCTCTTCGAGTTATTGATTTGGTTTGGCCAACTAGATTGGTAATTCTTGGAATGGGAGAAGTTCTTAGTTTTGGGTTCAATATTGCAGTGTCCTCACCCAGTGACGAAGTAGGGTTAGCGAGGCACGTATTGTATTGTTGCCATCAAGGGTAAAGATGGGGTTTTCATCATATTACTTGAGTTTATCCCTCTACATCATGTCATCTTACTTAATGCATTACTCTATTCTTCATGAATTTAATACTCTAGATGCAGGCAGAAGTCGGTCGATGTGTGGTGCAATAGTAGTAGATGCAGAATCGTTTCGGTCTACTTGACACAGGCGTGATGCCTATATGAATAATCATTGCCTTGAATATCATCATAATTATTCGTTTTTCTATCAATTGCTCAATAGTAATTTGTTCACCCACCGTGTTATTTTCGTTCAAGAGAGAAGCCTCTAGTGAAACCTATGGCCCTCGGGTCTACTTTCCATATTATATTTTCATATCTATATACCAAAAATACCTTGCTGCAATTTTTTTACTTTTTACTTTCCGCAATATTTTACATCTATCTATATCAGATCTAATCCTTGCAAATAACCGTGAAGGGATTGACAACCCCTTTATAGCATTGGGTGCAAGAGTTTGATTCCTTGTGTAGGTGCATCCATTGATGACTTGCTTGTTCCTCCTACTGGCTTGATACCTTGGTTCTCATCAACTGATGGAAATACTTATCTACTTTTCTGCATCACCCTTTCCTCTTCAAGGGAAAACCAACGCAAGCTCAAGAGGTAGCACACACCGTTCTTTATGGTCTATGGTGCAGAACAAGTCCTCCCTTGTGACATTATTCACGATGCACCAAGGGTTCGCATGTACAAGGAAAAGGAAGCCGATTTAAATTGGCAAGACGCACTAGCGCCTTAGAAGGAGAGCGTGACATAGCTTGGGCTTGCTATACTTTTTATCAACAGTAGGCCCGACGTTACCAGAGTAGGGAGGTGAGGGGAAAAGCATATAATGTGGGTGAACTCGTCTTATGGCTCCCGGAGAAGTAGAAGCATAAAGTAGACCCCAAATGGGAGGGGACCTTCGTAATCGACGAAGTACTCGCGAGAGGGGCTTACCATCTTCGAATCCCGATGGATAACCGCCTTAAACCAAACCCATGGAACGCAGCTTGTCTTTGGTGCTTCTACAGATAAACCGGTGCCGTCATACTCTCCACCTTTTATGTCATGCCCAAGATGCATGACAAGTTGGTATCAAAGCCTGTACCAACCTAGGATCCCCCTTGATTGATCGAACTTGGCCGAGTCGAGTCTAGTGAAAAACTATTTTGAGTCTAGTTATATCGAAGAGTAGGATTCTTTTTACTCCTCTTCTATGCACTGGTGAGGACTTATAACTTAGGAATTTTTATTGTAGTTCTCTTCTCGCTCAAAATTTTTTTAGGATCACACAGGTATTTTTGGAAACTATATGATGCCGATGTGACGGAGTTCTGTCTTGGTACCTCCTGTATGACTTGATTTCTTCCAGGGAGTTGAGCTCCAGGGAATTCTTGACACATCGTTATCATTCAGCTTCCTTAGTATCTCAGAATGGAGGGTGTTCGGAATTGGCTCAATAATTGTCGTGTAGAGATAAGGTCGGAGTCACCCAGTACTGGGGAGGCGTCCGAGGTAGCACCATGGTTAGTATCATTGTGCTTTCGAGGATTCGAGTTAGATGGACTTGCGAAAGCCTCTGGTTATGTGTTGAAGGATGGATACAGTTGGGGTGTAGGTTTGTTAGTTTTGTAAGATATTTCCTCCTTGTATCCCAAACATCGGATTGCATAAACAGAAAGTTTTCAAAAGTTCTTAGGCGGGAATTCAAGTAGTTACCTAGGCTGTCTTCCAACAGATCATGATGTGAGGTTGGGGTTCGACGTCTAGTCGATTCGTTTGTTCAGGTCTTTCTTATAGAGGACAGTCTTGATTTAAGCTTCGTCAAGCCTTGTAGTTCTCTATGCCTAGGGAGCATATTCGAGCGTCATTTCAATATGACAATCCAATGTACGATTGAGCCCGTGCGAACCTTACCACGAAAATATCGAGCGAAATCTCTCTAATGAGTTTGTTCTGGCTTGTTTTATAAGCCCCATCCTTTCTTTTGTTTTGTATATGGTAATTTGAGTTGCTTCGATGTCAAGTGGTGATCTCATATCTTTCCTAAGAAGTGTTCTCATATTTCTGTGGGAATGATAATTCTTTTGCCCAATCAAGTTATCATATCAATTCTTTTCCTATCAGTGTGCTTCTCTTCAAGGCAATTCTATCATATCCAATAATTGCAATATCAATCCTCTTATTCCTCCCAGAGTTCATTTCATCCGTTCCATGTTGTCTTTGTTTTTTCCCACCCTCCCGCCCTTTTTCTTCAATGATTAAGTTCTCTTCCAAGTGCCTTTCTCTTCATCAATGCTTCCGCTATCATTCTTCCATTTTGTATCCGGTGAGTTCTTGTGAGGATTCTCAAGAGTTTCATTTTCAAGATCTATCCTCAAATTCTTGTTCTTGTTGATATTATTCTCCGGTGAATTCAATTAAAGCTCTTGGTGTTCATTATATCCTTTCTCATTCGTTCTATGGTTTCCATGTTGGAATTTATTTTACAAGCCCCTCTTGTTTATTCGTCTCTCTTTGTTCTATCCAGAGTGCTGAAGATATCTCAGAAGACTTTCATTTCCATTCATATCCTCTTAAATTATTTCAAGGTTCTCACCTCATCAAGTTTTGATTCGTACCGGTGCAATCTTTCTTTCTACGCAATTGACTCAACAGTGGTTTCTTTGAGTGGGCCTATATTCCACAGGTTTCTCCCTAGGATCTTACCTGGCTCTTCTAATCTTTCTGGAGATGCCCTCAAGTTCTTTTTAATATGACGTAAGAATGAATTCCATCAGTCACATTCCTTCTCCAACATCGCTTCTAAGTCATTTTCATCATTGGATCAACCTTTTCATTATTAATTGTCTTGGAGTGTCTCACTAATTCTTGGTGGTGTTTCTCGCCATCATTCTCTGCATTGAAGACCGAACGAGAGTTTCTCTTAATCGTTGTTCGTTCTTCCAAAGATTAATGGCTTTAGCTTGTTGCTATTCTCTCAAATTGTTTTGATCATGAGTAATTCCTCCCATATCTATCCAGTGCATTTCATAATTGTGTTCATTTCTTGATCCTCCCGAAGGCCATCTTTTCAGAAGATTTCTTTGTTCTCAGCTTGTAGCTTTTGTTCTCAAATTCTTCTCAAGTGTTGTTACTTCGTTTGCATCTCAATTGTTCCGGTGCCTTGTTGAAATTTTCTATTAGGTTGATCATGCTCTCTTCGTTCTCATGTTATATCATTATTTGTATTATCCTCTTTTGTTTCTAATTCTTACCGGTGTTCTCGTGCAAGATTTCTTCAAGTTTGTGATCTCTCTGTCTCTTTCTCTTCAATTCTTTGCAACAATAATAAGTGGTGTGCGAAATCCATTGCTTGTCATCAATTTAACTCGATGAAGGATATACATAACATAATTCTTATTCTAGTTTCATCTAGGTGATTTCAATCCTTCTACTGGAGTTGTTCATGATATGAATTATTGATTCTAAGTTGTTCATCTTTCCTTTTCCGGAGTTCTTAGTTTTCTCAAGTATCTTGTCGCTAAGCTTCATCTAATTCATAGTAAGAGCTCAATCTTGTTCTTTTTCTACCTTCAATGTCAAGCTTCATCCTTTCATTCTGGGGTTCATCCCGATGCTTCTTCATGGTGGTTTGTTAAGGATGTAATCCTTCTCGAGGTGTTCTTCAAGATTCTTGTTGGAGGTGCTCAAGTGTTCCTTATCTTGGATTTCTAAGTTCAATTCCTTCTCCATTGTCTTTTGAAATGGTGTTATTAACTCTTGATTATGAGGAGTATCAAAGAAAACATTTCAAGAATGAGATAACTAAACCCATCTTGTATTCTCGGAGTTATCTTGGGTTGGATTTCACCTAAAGCATTTCCTAAGGATTGTTGCTATCATGGTGTCATAAATGATTCAAGTGTTTCCTCCTCATCCTATTGGTGAAAGAAATTTTGCATATCTTGTCACCTCATAATTTTGAGATGTTTTTCATAAGCCATAACAAGCTAAATCTTTTCGTTGTTGATTCTCCATCAACTCCGTTGAACCATGCTTTTCAAATTTAATGGTGGTAGAAGTGTCATTTTCTTCTCCGTTCTCTTCTCTCCAAAGATCTAGTTTCTATTGTTTTCCTCCGGAGGCGTTGTCATGTTGCTCTGTTTCAACAATCATCTTGTTATCAATATCATGTCCTTTCTTGCTTATTCATTTTACCGGAGTGTTGTGTTTTATTCAAGTTCTTCCATCTTATTAAATTTTGCCTTTCTTTCCTACCGAAGAGCTGCCGAAATTTCTTGTGAATTCTTGCTTGTTACTCATGTCATTCTTCATGTCTTTCCAACCTTCAATGATCATTGATTTCACTCGTTTGTTAGCGAAGCAACTAAGTTTACCTCTTGCTCTTTCTCTTCCCCTTCTCATTCTAGATCTCGGGACGAGGTCCTCGTGTAGTGGAGGAGAGTTGTAACAGCCCAGGACCGACGCTCCAGAAGATTCCCCTTTTATTTCCATTCTCGTCTGTGTTTTGTTGGTTGTTGCATTCATCATCGCATCATTCACATCATCCTCATGGCATCATCACTCGTTTTTGAAAACTTGTATCCTTGAGTAGCTGTCGGTTCTCTGTGTTCTTGCCGTTGCCCGTTTTGAGACCAACCACACACGCACGCGCCCACGGCATCGTTTAAAAACCATTTTTAAGGCACGCAAAAAATATTCTCAGATTGGGTCTAAACTTGGCAGGCAGTCTTCTTATATTGTAGGTAGGCCACCTGGCAAATTTTGTCACATTCCGAGTTCGTTTGATACCCCATCGATCAACTGTAGCAGTGTGGTCATCGGTTATTCGTCGGACATTTTTCGGTGTTTTAAGACCTCGTGTCACGGGCCGCAAACCTCCCTCTCATCTCCTCATAGTCCATATACACAACCCACCTATCCCACCTAACCCCACCCCACGAGCGGAGCCGTCCGATTGCGATCACACGGCTCGAATCGGTGCAAAAATGCCCCTAACCTAGCCCCATTTCCAATTTAATACCCCTCCCTTGCCTAATTGGGCAACCCTAGCCTAACTTGCCTGATCTGAAGCGACGTCGTCGCTCCGTCAGGTGCCCGAGCGAGGGCCCATGCCCCGCTTCGCTCGAGCCTTCCCACTCGCCACCTCACCGGAGTGCCACCCAAGCCAGCCGCCGCCGGTGACCAAGAGCTGTTGGAGCCTCGCGTTCCCAGCCCCAAGTCCAGCCTACCCCTGCCACCCTTGCCCCGTGCTCCCTCTCCTTCTTCACTCCCTCTCCCCACCCGTTCTCTCTCCCTCCTCATAGGATCCTCCATGGCTGCCGCCCGATCTCCATGCCCCAGCGCCGCCAAGGCTCCTCGTCGCTGGGAATGGAGATCCCCGCCCCCGATCTGGTCCTCCTCGGCCTTCCCATCGCCAGATCTCGCCGCCCCTCGCTAGAGTTCCCGTGCTGCAGCCACCATGGTTCTGCTCGGGGACAAGCAGAGGAGCTGTTCGCCCACCTCCCACTCGCCCGCGTGGTCTGCCCCCAGCGAGCCAGCGCCCGACTAGGCCTCTTTCCCGTGAAGGCCCATGGCCGCTAGGGTGAGCGCCACCCCTATCCTCCGCCCTGGGCGATGCCCTATTATGTTGCGCCTGCTCTGTTGGACCCTGGTTCAAATTCGGCCCGCTTAGTTTTTTTAGTTATGCGAATTTGCCAATTATCCACCAAATAATAAAATTGCAGAAAAACCCCTGTTCTTCATGCATTTAATAACTTTCCATCCGTGCATCATATGTAAAAACTTTATATATGAAACTTCACTAGAATTTCATGTAGATTCACAATTTCCATCTCTTGCATGTGATAAAAATGATTAAATTGCTGTTCCATTATTTTTGCATTTATGCCATGCTAAAATAATCTATTTCATAACTATTAAATTGTAGCTCCGATAAAAATGTTCCACATATGTAACTTGGCTAGAAAAGAATGTAGAATCTCATGCCACACTTTTTTTCCATGTTTAATAAATATAAAATTGTGTTAGGACAGATCTGTACCAAATTCATATTATGCTTATGGGGATGTTTCAGAAATCCTATATGTTGCTTCCGGCCCCATTTAAATTGCCTAGATGATATCATTGTCCATGCTTCACCTCTTGCCAGGATAAACAATATTAACCACTTTTCTCATAATATGGAGAGTTATTATTTTGTTATGTGTATGTTGTCCCTCTCCATTTAAAATTGCTTAATTCCATCTTCGCCTTATGCCATGACCACCCATGTTAAAAACATTTAATATTGATGAGTACCTAACGAGAGTGAACTAAATAATTCAAGCGTGGAGTTTCGTCAATATGCAACTCGTTGCATATTGAACTTCACTTAATATGTAGTGGTTGTTTGTTGTTCTTGCCATGCCATGCCATGGGTCGCATATTAAACTGGACATGCATCATATTTGTTTGCGCATCATGCCATGCATATGTTGTGGTGTATCTTGTGTTGATTGTTGGTTCCGGTTTGCTTCTTCTCGATAGAGATCCAAAAGCGTTCGGAGTGTGAGGATTCGTTCGACTACGTTGGCTCGTCTTCTTCATGGACTCGTTCTTCTTCCAAACGGGATCTCAGGCAAGATGACACATTTCCTTGGATACCACTACTATCATTGCTATGCTAGTTGTCCCGCTTTTATCATTATGTCTTGCTACCTACCACTTGTTTGTCAAGCCTCCCAACATTGCCGCCAAAAGCCATTAACCCTCCACCTTCCAAGCAAACCTTTGTTTGGCTATGTTACCGCTTGCTCATCCCTTCTTATAGCGTTTCTAGCTGCACGTGCAATTTCTTCCATGTGTCAACATGGACATTCTTTTCTTATATCACAATATTGCTGCTATTTAATTCAATGCACGTATATACTTGGTAAAGGTGGAAGGCTTGGCTTTTTACTCAGTGTTTTGTCCACTCTTGCTGCCTTAGTTACTTGTGAACCGGTGTTATGTTCCTTAATTGAGCGCTCCTAACATGCTCGGGGTTGTTATGGGAACCCCCTTGATTTTGTTTTAGGGTAAAGCTTGTCTGGCAATGCCCAACATTGGTACTACATTTGCCTCATAACTAATAAAATTGCATAGGGACCCGCTGGCACCCACGGATAATCTAATCATCCCCCGGGCCAGTGCTCCTCATGAGTGTTGGTCCAACCTGTCAACCGCCGGTGGCTACCAGGGGGCAACTCTGCGACTGGCCTACCGGAATTTTGGACAATCCGTCGTGTCCTGAGAACGAGATACGCGACTCTTATCGGGATCGTCGACACGCCGGGCGGCCTTGCTGAATTTGTTTTACCTTTCTCAAATGTCTTGAGTGAGGAATTCCGATTTTTCTTAGGGCTATCTCGAGGTGGCGGATTTCTTGTGGAATTTCCTAGGAAGATCACAAGATCCGCGGTCGAGGTTATTCCCGCTATGTGTGGTTAATTTGTGATGGACGAGTTGGAGCACCCCTGCATGGTTAAATCTTTTGAAAAGTCGTGCCCGCGGTTATGTGGCAAACTTGGAAACTTGTTTAACACCCGGTCATAGCAAACTTGAAGTAAGCTCAAATAGAACACACCAACTGTGTGCGTAACTGTGACTGTCTCTTCTCGTGAGTCCTTATCCGAGAGAGGACACGGTGGGGTTATGTTTGACGTAAGTTGTTGTTCAGGATCCTTTAGTGATCACTACTAGTTCACGTCCATTATGCGTAGACCACCATACTTTACTTTCTGTATTTGTAAGTTAGCCACTCAAATAAATGCTTAGTCGCTTGCTGCAGCCTCACCACTTAACCATACCTCACCCATCAAGCTTTAATAGTCTTGATACCCTTGGAAATGAGATTGTTGAGTCCCTGTGGCTCACAGATTACTACAACAACAGATTGCGGGTACAGGTAATGCGATGATTTAACGTGAGTGCGATGCTTTGTTTGTAGTTCTTCTTCTTCTTCATCAATCTAGGATGGGTTCCAGGCAGCAGCCTGGGATAGCAAGGATGGATGTCATTTTATCGTTCGATTTTGTTCGTAGTCGGACCCTGCTATTCTGTATGATGTTTGAGTATGTTGTTGTATTGTTGTGATATTGATGCAGCTTGTAGCGAGTGTAAGCCAATTCCATATACTCATCTCTTCTATACATGTACTTGTAATGATATCCATTCTTGCAACATGACGAGATGCGCTCCTATCCCTCTCGAGGCCCTCGAGCCAAAATAAGGACAGGGTCGCATCTTGGGCATGACATTTTACCTCCCTTTTGTTTCTTTTTTCCTTTCCCTCCCACCTTGATTTTTGGGCAGGTTTGAATTTTTTTACTTTTTCTCCCAACTCTATGTTCGACTCAACCGATCTTGTATTAAGTTTTTTGGCTTACAGCTTTATTTATTAAATCCAAACATAGCACGTGGGGGCTTCTTCCGAAGCCAATGCTTTTACACTCTAAAGCATCTATTCATATTTATTGTGTATGCATGTTTTCCTTGTCGATTTTAAGCCATTATATGCGTCAATTCAAACTAAGAACTTTTCCAAGCTGGGTTGGCTCACTCATGTGCTTAACCTCTACGTTCCCGATTGTTCAGCTAGAGGGTAAAGGGAGTACCTCTGTGATTGTTACGACTAGGTCATCCGGATACGTACCTCAGACGGGTGACGCCGAAAGCTAGCTATCTTCAGTAGACAATTGGCCGACTACGACGGAAGCAACAAATGAGACAATGGTTGTTAGCACCATTACTCGGGTTTCTTTTCTCACAAGATCCATTAGTCACATACTAGCAGTATACGACCTTACTACCTATGATTTACGTAGCACCCTGAATAAAGGTATCGATAGAGGTACTATTTTCTTCAAAAGATGTTTCTTATGCTAAGTTGTAATATAACATATCTCCCTGCGTGCTTTCTGTCCGTTTGCACCAAATGGCCAGATTGCCTGGCTCCCCGAACATAATTCGCTCCTCTTGAGTGATATTTTATAAGGAACACTCTCAAGCTCTTAGCATGGGAGGTCAACGCCGATGGTCGGTTAAGACAAAGTTTACAACATAGACGGAGCAATTCCTCGATTATTAGTACATAGTTACAAATAATCATACATTTGGCTGCTATTCGAGATTATCTATTAAGGTGTCCAGGGAGCAATCTTCTTGCGAGAGACGGGCGGCGGGCATCACCCGGTCGTATACCAAGTGAAGCGGCACTTCTTGCCCATCCGATTCTACCAGCCCAACCCAGGCCATACGCTCGGGGTTAAGGACGGTATAATGCATCTTGATCATCGCCCATGCCTCTCGTTCTCCCTCTCGGGAAGCCGATGTCTTCCACAGCTCGAACCTACTTCGGGCTCCCTTGTATCAATCAACCAGTTCGATCATCTCCTCTAAAGTTTGCTCGGCAGGCCACAATGCTTTCACCATGCTCTTCAGGGCCTTGCGAGACCGCTCATGAAGGGCGGACAACTCCTTTAGAAGGTTTCCGAAGGAAGATCCGATCTCTTGTTCAGTCCGCCCGGACAGGAGACCTATACATGAGTCAAGGCATGATCATCATACTTCATACATAAGAAGTACTGACTAGTGTTAGAATCACGCTTACCGAACATGCCCCTCTGTAATTTTCGGTTCTCTTCTTGGGCCTATGCCAATTGAGTCTTTAAGCACTCAATTTCTTCGGCTTGCTGTTTGTTTTCTGCCTGAAGGCGGTTCTTCTCCTCAATATTTCGTTGCAAAATATGGCAGTCGGCCTCATGCTGATATTCGGCATACCGCTGAGATTCTAGAGTTGCTTCTAAATCTCTTTCCAATTGCCCTATTGATTCAGCTGCTACAAACTACCTCTGCATCAGCCTGGGAATCTGTACTAAGGACAGCAGAACAAGCATACTCACCATGTTCCTCCCGGGTAAAGCTCTTCACTTGCTCCAATTCGGCCTTCACGGTTTCCACCTGTGTTTGGCTTGTCTCCAGTTGCTTGGCTAGTTATTCGCTCTGCTGCCTTGAGGCTTGTGTTAACAACAAAACATTATGATGACCCTTAATTCGGTCTTTCCGACCAATTTAAGGTTCGGGGGCTACCAGGTTTAGACTAGTGATCGTACTCTTATAGCCGATTACTCACCTATAGGCTGGACGATATCAGTTTCATTGCCTTCCCGAACTCAGCTCGGGCAGCTCCTATGTGTGCGTCTGTTGAGCGTAGAGCATTAAAATCTTGTTCAGAAAGCGTTGGGTGGCGTAAGGATTCTTGTCGCTGCAGATGATTCATAGCGATCTCTACTTCGGACTTGGTAACTGACATCGCCTACTCAGAGTCTTCAGGGGTCAAATTGACCGCAGGGACCTCCGCAGCGGATTCTGCATGAGCCAAAGCTCTGGAATTTTGAGCGCCGCCGTACACCCTGGCAACCTCCTCGGCAGGAAAAGGCTGAACTCCTTTCCTATGTGTTTCAACATAAGGGATCTTTTGAGGCTCTATTAGTCGTGATAATAAAATAGAACAGGCGAACATAGTAGTACCTTTGAGTTAAGCGGATGGGCGGGCTTGTCCCCATGGTCGGCTCGTTCGACGGATCCCTGTTCCTCTCTGATTCGTTCATCGGTCTGCCTGAACCTCCAAAATTGATGGTCACGGAGTTGAAAGGCTCACCCACTTGATGGGATTGTGGCTTGAGTATCCCTCCTTGTTTGACCCCCGAATAAAATCTTCTTGCTCCCCTTTGTACAGGTTGGCAAGTGCGGCGGCTAATGTTGTTTGATCGGTCGGGCCCAATCGTCGGCAGCGAGTGGTGTCGCTTGTTCCATTGTAATGCCACAAAGGGTTTATCCTTTGCTAAAGAGGCTGGACGCACCGGGTGATGGCAGCGGCCATGACGTCTATCATGGTCAACTTGTGATGGGCTAGTACCCTCACTTGGGGTGCAAGGCACTGCACTTCAACGCTCTCTTCTTGGGATGAACTCTTTGGTCGCCAGATGTACCTTTTCTTTAAAGGGGCGTCGGAGTATTCGATCAAACCCCTATGACTTGGATCAAATAGGGGGACGTCCTCGATGTAAAACCATTCCGAAGACCATTCTTCGAACTCCTTCGGAGTTCACACTGGATACGCCGTCCCTGCTATACGACATGTTTCGACTCCTCTGACCTCCAAAATTGTCTTGTCCCGAGTACGAGGGGCAAGGTAGAAGTACTTCCTCCACAATTCTAAGTGTGCCTTGCAGCCCAAAAACATCTCGGAAAGGGCGACGAAGCCCGAGACATGCAGAATAGACCCTGGGGTGAGGTGGTGGAGCTGGATCCCATAGAACTCTAATAACCCCCTCAAGAATGGATGGATGGGGAACCCAAGGCCCCGTAGGAGGAAGGACACGAACCATACCCGCTCCCCCTTTTATGGATTGGGGAAATTCTCCACAAAAGCTTTTCCATTGAACGAAGACAAACCGGCATGGGTAACGGCCAGATCCGAGGAAGGAAGTTACCCCTGGGTCTCGAGCTTGGGTAATCAAAGGAGGGACACGGAGTAGCTTGTCCAATCCCCAAGACGAGAGCCATAAGGGCGCAGAGAAGAGCTAGGGGTGCTCGCCATGTTTTTCTGGTGAACTTTTGCTAGAAGTTTTTTCCGTTGGGGAGGAAGAAGAGGATGTGGCCTAGACCACGATTAATTTTGTTTAAATGGGTGGTGCCTCCGTTGCGGAGGGGTAATCTTGTAAAAAGCCGCTGAACTGCTTGTCTCCCCATGATGCACGAAAATTGAGAAATGCTAACGATCGTTACAAGGGACCTAGCAAGCTCATGACACTTGGGATTTTTCCGATGACTGGTCGGTTGGCGAACAAGAAGGGATAGAGCGACTCGCCTCACAAGCCGAAGAACTCGACACACAAAGATCGACCGGATATACCTCGACGTTGGAGGCTAGTCTGGGGGCTATTGAGGGAGTCCTGGTTTAAGGGGTCACTGGATAGCCGACCCATTTCTCATGGGCCGGACTATGTGGGCCGCTGGATGAGCATTGGATGATCAAAGGCCCTATCGCCAGGGTGGAGGCTTCATGGAGCCATGGCGTGTCCTCCTAGTTTTCGATAGTAGATAGGCAGGTTTTTCCTTTAATGTGTAACCGGACATGTGTAAACCCTAGGTACCCTCGGCGTCTATATAAGCCGGAGGGTTTTAGGTTGTAGGTCAGAGAACAACTCATCTAGGGTTTTAGCTATTCGATCTCGAGGTAGATCAACTCTGTAACCTTCATACCATTAATATAATCAAGCAGGACATAGGGTTTTACCTCCCTAGAAGGGCCCAAACCTAGGTAAACATCGTCTCCTTCATCTCCTGTTACCATTGATCCTAGTCTCACAGCTCGGGACCCCCTACCCGAGATCCTCCGGTTTTGACACCGACACTTGTGCTTCAAGATGATAGTCTCCTCAACACACAATCAGTCTCTCACAGATTTGGCTTTGGTGGAAGAGATTGATTGAGTGGAAACCAACTTGGGGAGGCTAGAGATCAAGATTCATATGGTTGGAATGGAATGGCATGATCTCAACACATGAGTAGGTGGCTCTCTCTTAGAAAATCAGGTGGTATGAGTGGTGGTTTGTTCTGAGTGCTTCTCTTGCGAGTGAGTGGTGGTGGAGGGGTATATATAGGCATGTCCAAAATTCCAACCGTTACACCTAATAAGTCCAACTCAGTGACACCGATGTGTTAATCTCGGTGGTACTGAGTTGCCTAAAAGGTAGCAACTTTTGAATCTCGGTGAGACCGATACATAAAACTCGGTTGCACCGATTAGGTGACCACCGTTCAGATTGCCAAACTTGATGACACCGATTCCACAAACTCGGTCAGAATTATTTTGTGAAATTGCGTAACAGAATGTTTCTCGTGGTTTTGTCACGGTAAATGTCCGAAGACTTAGGTTCGAGGCCATGGCTAAGGCGTTGGACTGGAAGGGGTTGGTCGGGACAAAAGACATGGATTAACCAAGGTTCGGCCCCTCGAGTTGAGGTAAAAGCCTACATCCTGCTTTGTGTATATTGATTAGAGCATCGATTACAAAGGAGCGTATTTTCTTGACCTAGATCTCGATCGATTGGTTTCTCTCCAAGCCGTCCCCGGGTCTCGCCTTTATATAGGAGGTTAGGACCAGGGGTTACACAAATGTCATACCGACTGTTACAACGTGTCTGACTCTGTCTCTAAGTCGTCTTGCCGACTCTGGCAGGCTGTCTTCGGGCGGCTTACGTGCCCGGGTCTTGCGTCTTCTTCCTGACTCTGGGCCTCCGTCTCAGCCCATCTAGTGAGCCGCCGTGCATCCCAATCTTCCTCTTCCATCCCATACGCTACGATCCGCTAGGTATGACCCGGCCCCTCCTGGGCGGGTCTTACCAGGGGGTTATATCCCCAACATTTGGCCCCAAACTTATTTGTGCTTGCTCATGTTAATCTCCACTTTTTAACCAGTGGCGAGTCTCACACCCTCGTCACCTGAAAAGGAAAAACACATAACCCTCCATGGCATCACCTTCATTTATGTCAAAAATATTCCGTGACGTATGCCTTAGATCCTTTCATTAAACGGTCGGCTCGAAAATCAGGGGGTCCGTCTCGGTCGGTCAGCATTTCTCACCTTGATCCCCGCACACCCGTTTGGCCTTCCACTCCCTTAAATAGGACCGCGAGGGGTCTTTTCATTTTCTCCGCTGCCACCACTCTTCTTCTTCCTCTCGATGCCAACGCTTCTAAGCTCCGTTGCGCCGGTGGAGTCTCGTCGCCGTTGACAAACTTGGTCGCTGCATCAACCTGAACGCTTCCAGATTCTCGCCCGCATCTGCCGCATCCTTAAGGTACATTCTTCGTCCTCTTTCAAATCTATGACTTCCCACTTGAATCCTGTCGAGTTCATTGAACTCCATTAGCATGCCTGTTCATTGTTATAATGTCAACCGATGGATAGCTCCCTAAATCTTGTGGTATTGTTTAATCCGCCACGGTCATCCATCCGAAGTTTTGACGACGTTTATCTTAGATCCATGTACTGCTCCACTATGTGCGTGAACTGCTTGTTCTTCCTTAGCCCCTTTTTAGGGTTAGAATATATTTGATTTTTCCTTGCTTGTAGATCTTGTAGCCTCAACATAATATGTAAAACCTGTTTGCATGTCCTTAGCAGTTTTTTCATCATGGCCTTGTTCACTTAACCCGCCATCAAATTTTCGGCTCTTCCGATAAACTGTACAGGCGGCTTAGCATCACAGCATTTAATTTCATCTGTCATCTTGGTTGTCTAATCACTTTCTGACCCGCCGCGTACTACCACCTTTCACATCCTTGACCCGCCATCATGTCTCGAGCATCTTCTTTTTGTGACTGGGTCGGCTCTGGAGTCTCTGAACAATTCCTATAGGATTTTGTAGAGGCGGGAACTTTGTCGGCTCAGAACGTTATTCATTGGCGGGTTCTGGGGTTAGAGAAGAGACCCATCCCACAAGAGGGTGAAGTTGTTATCTTTGCTGACCATCTTATGCGTGGTTTCAGCCCGCCCGGATCTAAGTTCTTCCGAGACGTCCTCCATTTCTTTAAATTGCATCCTCAAGACATGGCCCCTAACTCTATCTCCAACTTGTGCAACTTCCAAGTCCTCTGTGAAGTTTACTTGCAAGAAGAGCCATCTGTCGATCTTTTCCATGAATTTTCTATGCCAACCGCCAAACGGAAGTGGCGGCTGGCCCAAGCTTGGAGCTCGGTGGAGTCTCCATCCAAAGACAAAGAGATCTAGTTTACCCGGCTGTTCAAATGCCAAGCCATCCCAAAGACTGGAACAGAACTTGGTTCTATTGCAGAGATACGTCTCCATAGGGTGAAAAAACCCTGCTGAGTTATCGTCCTACCCGGCTCTGTACTTCTACTGAGCTTCCAGACCGGATGTCAGCCACGGCACGGGAGAAATATGCCCTGGATTTCACCAAAATCAAAGCTCTTCTGGCGAATGGGCTGACGGGAGTGGACTTAACCCGCTGTTGGATCTCAGGGAAGGTCTTACCATTGAGCCGGCGTGACCGGCTTATGTGTGAATACACAGGCGATGCAAATGATCCTCTCTGCTCCAACCACACCCCCTTGACAGAAGAGAACATCACCTCTGCTATCAGGGGACTTACTCATGAATCTCAAGAAGCTTGCCATTCAGTCGGGTTAAAACCTTTCTACGCGACAAACCCAGCTCCAGATGTAAGGCAGGATTTCAAATGTACTTTTCTCTCCATATTGACCTTATATATACATATCCATGTTAACTCCTCTTGGCAGATTTTGCTTACAAGCTAACTCCAGCTTCTGGAACAAAAAATACAGTCCTCCAGTGAAGAAGTCTCTGGCAGGTAACACCCGGGGCCGCAAATCAAAAAACTCGGCTCAAAACCTGCTTGAACTTGATGACTCAGAGGTAGAATTTGATCCCCTTGGCCATCCTTTTATGCAACTTATTGACAATGACTGTACACAGGAGGAGACAGAGACGAGCCACGCTAACGCCCCCGAGGTAACTTATCTTTCTTCCAACTCAGAAATCTTCCCACAAGCGAAGATACGGCGGGTCGTCCGAAAAGTTCCTTTTTCGCATCCTCTCGCTTATTTAGATGCCAAGTTTTCCTTGAAAAAACAACAGCACAACTCTCAACGTCAGACCCGGAGCACCGACTCTAGGGATCTCATGGCCAGCTTACCTAACGCCCCGGCGCTGTGGAAACGTCATGCTAAGGTACTTATAAAGAACCCAGTATCTCTCTTATATTTCCATAATGCTTCCTTAATATTATGTCTAACTGTATTAATTTGTAGGAGTCACCTCCTTCCTCTAGAGACTCAACTGCCTCTAAACTTCCTCCCATGAAAGTCAACCCAGAGTATGTCTTCACCTCTGCCGTGTGTATATTACATGTATTACCTTTATATTATGTGCTGATTCTTTGCTCTTTCAGGGTGCAATCCAAACGCAGGAAAGCACGTGGGTCTATGGTTGCTCCAACCGCTCAACAGTCGGATACTGCTGAGCCGTCCCTCTCTCCTGCTAAACCTTCTGAAGCTACCAAAGAAACACCTGAGCAATCTCGCCTGCCTTAGAGTTGGCGGGTCATCATTTGGCGGCTTCCGATAGTCTCGCGGCTGACCCTAAGCCGCCCAATCCTTCCACTAAAGACTCCTCTCTCCCTAATGTTAGCATCACTGGGATGGGTTATCAATATCCCATGCACCATAATCTGACAAAGCACTCCAGCAAAGTTGCTACTTAATCTCCCGAGAAGCTTGATTTTGAATTCCCTGTCTTGGAGAAGATGACTGCAGACGACTTACATGCTGGCTATCTGAACCGCCTGTCTACCAATCGCAACATGGAGAGCAAGCTTGTTGGCTTGATGAAGAAAAAATATGAGTTATCTTCCATCATCTATCTTTCTCTTATACCTGTACATAGCCCCCAAGAACCGGGTTAATATTGCAAATAATAGACCGGGTCTTCCAACCTTCAATCATACTATATAGAGCTTAACCTGTGACCCCCAAGTACCAGGTTAAATTGCATATAAGCCGGTACTTTATATTAAGTCATAGATCCAATTGTATCCCCCAAGTCCGGAGTATTATGATAATGATGACCCGGATCTCCCCTATGTAAGAAACTCGCTCGGTGTAGCCCCCAAGTCCGGCTCATTATACTAGCGATGAGCCGGAACTTCATCGCAGATTTCAAAATGAAAAACACAGACATTAGCCCCCAAGTGCCAAGTATATTGCTTGCAATGTGCTTGGGACTTATAAGAATAATTCCATATTGGCCACTTAACATTGATAACTTTTCACTTATGAAATGGAGGAGCCATTGAATACTGCCAAGTTTGAGCGGGCCGGCTTGAGGGAAGATCTATCAGCCCAACAGACCACCCAAGCCATAACAGAAGAGAAGTTGCAGGCGGCTTTTGAAAATCTTGAGAAATTCCAGGCCAAATTTATTGCATATAAAAAGACCGCCGAAATTGAGCAAGCCGCCCTGGTGAAGCGTTCGAGCGATGTAGAGGAACAGCTCAATCTTGCATCGCCGGAGCTGAAGACCCTCAAGGATCACATCTCCAAGATGACTCCCGCTATCTTTGGTAAGAGCATACGTCTCAAAAAAATACTTTCATGAAACAAATACTCGTCAGGAAGCTTATACCTTTGACGTTTTCTTGCAGGCGAAAGGAGCCACAAGCTATCCTCCGATAGTCTGATGAAGTTGAAAGCAGCCTATACTTTGAAGGAGCAACTCTATAGTGGGGTCCTTTGCACCATCAAGGCCATGATGACAGCCAAGTACGTCTCTAAATTTATGAAGGGCGTCATAAGGTCTTATCAAATTTTCCCAAGGAAGTGGAGGAAATAAGTCGATCAGCCACCAGAAGAGGAGCCATAGCTGCGCTGAGCCTGTCCCTGGCCTTTGCTCCTGAATTAACTGCTGAAGAAATGATGAACGGCTTCCCTTCCAAGAAGGAAGATGGCTCAGACTTCACCAAAGCATATTATTCCAAGTGCATTAAGGCCTCTGGGCGGCTTGCCTCCATATTGGTTGATGAGACGGACCTGGTTCCTTACCAGGCGGCTTATGACGAAAAGAACCAATGGTTGTGCTGCCCGACCTTTGAAGCCAGAGACTTGGTCCCTGCATGTTGTAAGCCGCTCTTCGCCCCTGACGTTGATTCGTCTCCACTTTTCGATGATGCACAATTCGAAGCCTTACTAAACTGCAACTGGAATGTGGATCGTCTTTAGATCGAAGAGCCCGAAGACCCCGCTTAGGATGACCCGCCGGCCAATTAAACTCTTTGTTCCCAATTGATTGTAACCTGGCCAGCTGAGCCAGAACAAGTGAAAAAACTTTTAAGTCCTTCTCCTTTTGATCTCTTGGAGAGCCTGTAATATACTTTGCAATCTTCTTATGTCTTAATCGGTGACTCATCTTTAGAGATAAATCCTGCAAAAACCGAACAAAACACTCTGCAATGTATGGCTGGGCGGCTTTAGAAAAGCATAACCCGGAGATCTTTAATATAGCCTTGCTTCATCTTTCCATCTTGCTCTGGCCTAACTCATAAGATGAATGCAATGTATGATGCAGCTATGATGCAGCTATGATGCAATGTATGATGCAATATGTATATGATGCAATATGTGATGTAATATGTATGATGCAATATGTGATGTAATGCATGAGGATCTTGCTCTCCCCTTGTTTTTTGTTTTTCAAAAACTCATATCCTGGCCCTTGTGAGGGGGGACTATTGCTTTGAACCACTTAACAATGTAGGGTCTCTAACGAGAGTGATCTCCAATCTTGCACGGCTCAGGGTCTCTAGGCGAGATTAACTGTCTAGGGTGCAATAGACCAGAATTTACGGTGGGGTGAGTGCCCCGGGCCCATAAGCTACTTCTCACATGACATAAATATGTCGTTTGAACCTTAAGCAATGTCACTTGTTACGAGTATGACGGCCCACTTGGCGGAGAGTACATAGCATATGAGAGAGTTTCCCTCGCCACTGTATGAGGCCCTCGGAGGGGGTGAGTTGACAGCTCGCTGCACCCCTGGATGAGCGGCAGCTACATACAGGCAGGTACAATCCAGTCTTACAACGGCTGAAAAGCCAACCCAGAGTGGGGGCGACCTTCACCTACTCTAGCACTTGCTCTGGTCCACGACCCGTCTTGCATCATGGTACCTATGTTTGAACGGCTTGCATCCTGGCGGCTCATCCTCTTTGGCGTCCATGGCACCCATGTTTGAACGGCTCGCATCATGGCGGCTCGCCCTCTTGAGAGACTTGAGATCTTTCACCTATAAGGTAAGGCACCCATGTTTGAATGGCTCGCAACGTGGCGGATCATCCTCTTGAGTGACCTTAAATATTTCATCAATAAAATGGTGCACCCATGTTTGAAAGGTTCGCAACGTGGCGGCTCATCCTCTTGAGTGACCTAAAAACTTTTGTCCATAAGGCGGTGCACCCATGTTTAAACGGCTCGCAACGTGGCAGCTCATCCTCTTGAGTGAACTGAAACCTTTCGCCATCTTGTACGCCATGATCACATGGGCTGCCGCTTTGTAAGCCCCCATCCTGCAGACCACCATCTTGTAAGCCGTCGCACAATGGTGCTATTTTGGATGAAGAGACGGTCAGAGAAAGGTGAGCAAGCTAAGCCTAGCGGGTTGGAAGCCCCCAAGTGACCACATAGAGGTGTTCATCTTTGCACAAATCTGTAATGCAAAAGAGAAAAAACGGCAGAGGCCCCGTCTTGCAGGGATGCCAACTTAATCTTGTTGATCCATGGCGGGTGATCCTCCTGGCTCCACGTAATCGGGTACTCTGTCCATTTTAAGTATCGCGGGAGAGCCGGCGTGGCCGCATTGACCGCCCTCTTGTGCAGCTTCTGATCCCGCTTATCAAGGCTCATAGTAAAGACATGATATTGTCCCCCACTAAGATGTTTCGGGTTACTCTGATATCCTGAGTGTTTATTCTGTTGCTGACCACCATTGCTCTGTTGTTGATGACTTCCTTGATTCCCTCGATTCTGATTGTTCTAGCCTTGATGACCTGAACCTGACCTGCCAGCACCGAAGCCGGCTCCTGAGCCGCCCGGTCCTGACCCGCCTGATGTGCCGTTACCATTGTTATGATTTTGACGAAGGCTTTGCTCCTGAAATTGGCGCATAACACTGCACTCCTTCCAAGTGTGGGTGGCCTCCTTGTCGGGCCGACCGTGCGCCGAGCAAGGTCTGTTCAGCACCTCCTCCAAGGTGTAAGGCACAGGTGCCCTATTCCAATCGAATGGCGGTCTTAAGTCCCTATTGCCTCTAGTGCGACCCTTCCCGGACGGCTATGCATTGGTTTTTGCAACAAACTCTGACCCGCCATCTGGGTTCTTCCGCTTGCCTTGGCTGCCGTTCCCAGCACCTCCCTGTTGGTTCTTACCATTGCCGCCCTTTTTACCCTAACCTAACTTCTCATCGTTTGAGTCTGGGTCTTTGGCGGTATCTGAATCCACATATTTGGTGAGAGCCGTCATGAACTCACCCATATCCTGACAAGAATGCTTCAACCGCCCAATCTTTTATTACAGGGGCATAAAACGACAGTTCCTTTCCAAAATCAGAACCGCCTAGGACACCGAAATATTCTCAAACGAGTGGATCACCGTCGAGACCCGCCGCACCCAATGATGGGCCGACTCACCTTCTTGCTGCACACAAAGATCTAGATCCACAATCGTCATTGGTTGCTTGCAATTTCCCTTAAAGTTCTTGATGAATCATGCTTTCAACTCGGCCCATGATGTGATGGTATTTGGTGGCAACCCCTTTAACCAAGTACGGGCCGGTCCTTCCAACATCACGGTGAAGTATTTTGCACAAACTGCTTCGTTGACCTCTAGCATCTCCATAGAAAGCCATAGCTTCCAATCCAAGCCTCTGGGGGTAGATCTGCCGTGTAATTGGGCACCTTCCATGGCCCCTTAAAGTCCTTGGGAAAATGTGCAATCCTCGGATCCACTGTGAGACACTGCACACCATATCCCCTGGCAGAAACGCCGACGGGTGTTGTTGGTGCCGGCTCAGGGACCTCTGGGTAATCCATCACCGGTGTTGATCCTTGCTGAGCCCGGCCCCTATCCATAGACCCCTCAATATCCATCTCAGGCGGGTTGTTATTGGGCAGGTTTCGCCTCTGCTCACTGCTGGAGACCGTGGGTGACTCAATCCTCCGGTTGTAGCTACGTCTATGAACCGGTGTGGAGTGCACCCGGCTCCGGCAGTGTGTGTACCTCTCTTGTTGAGCCACCGCTGTCTGCAAGAGGCTAATCGCATTCCTCACCTCTTCGGCAAACGGCGTTCCTTCGGCCAAGGGGAGAGCATCAAGCTTGGCAGCCACCGCTATCATATTTTCCATCAGATTAGAGTAATGGTTAGGTGGCGTCACAACGTATCGCGATAAAGGTCTGTTCCTCCGCGGTGGGTCTAACTGCCGCAACACCTCTGCCACCCGGGTCACCATTTGCGGCGTACTTGGCCCGGCCACTGGAGTATTAAAAAGATTCCGAGGTTGAATTGGTAGTCCAACTTGAGTCCTTCTACGCTGAACCACCTCCGAAGCCCACTGGTCCAGATCAAAACGGAGAGCCTCTGCCCTCAAACGTTCTAACTCAGCATTCATCTGAACTTGCCTTGCATTGATATCCTCCTGGGCCTGAGCCATCTGTCCCTTGATCTGGTTAATCACAGCGTTATGCTTCGCCTGATTCTCGGTTGTCACCTCCGTGGCCATGAGAGCCGCTAGCTCCTCCATGTCGTCCAGTAAAGCATGAGCCGATGCCTTAGGAGGCTCCACAACGGGGGGCCGCTCCAACCGCCGCTCTGGCTGTCGCACCATTGGAAGCCGACGTCGTCCTGCCATGAACACGGCGGCTCGGCTCGGCGGGTCATAGGGCTCCGGAATACTGTCGCCATCCACATAGCCCCCTAACCTGCCGTCATGAAGTTGATAGATCGATTCCCCATCCTCGTTGGAAGATCCTTCATCTGAGAAAGCCAAGGTCTCTCTCAACAAGGAATCTCCTCTATCCTGTGTAAAGCCAACGAAAACACTCTTCCGCCAGGGTTGAACACGGGCGAGTATCGCACGCCGAGCCTACTCAACGAGGTCGGTGCAGATGTCCGGCCCAGGTGCAGATCCATCCAGATTGCCGACGAACACGTGCATCTTGCCAATGGGAACCCAATAGCCATACTCGACTGAGCCGGCTTCAGGCCCCCATCCTGAATCGTTGATGTAGATTTTTCCGCGGTGACTCTTTGTCATCAAGCCGACGGCGTATCCTTTGATCCCTGAGAGAAAACCCTTTGAGAACTCAACACCACTGCACGCTAGCCCTACGATGGGCGCCAAGTATCGTGGTTTTGTCATGGCAGATGTCTGAAGACTTAGGTTTGAGGCCATTGCTAAGGCGGTGGACTCAAAGGGGTTGGTCGGGACAAAATACATGGATTTACCCAGGTTCAACCCCTCGAGTTGAGGTAAAAGCCTACGTCCTGCTTTGTGTATATTGATTGGATATCTATTACAAGGGAGCGTATTTTCTTGACCTAGCTCTCGATCGATTGGTTTCTCTCCAAGCCGTCCTCGGGTCTCGCCTTTATATAGGAGGTCAAGACCAGGGTTACACAAATCTCATACCGACTCTTACAACGTGTCTAACTCTATCTATAAGCCGTCTTGCCGACTCTGGTTGGTTGTCTCCGGGCGGCTTACGCGCCCGGGTCTTGCATCTTCTTCTTGATTGTGGGCCTCCGTCTCGGCCCATCTGGTGAGCCACCATGCAGCCCAATCTTCCTTTTCCATCCCATACGCTAAGAGCCGCCAGGTATGACCCGACCCCTCCTGGGTGGGTCTTACCATGGGTTATATCCCCAGCAATGTTTGTAACCCAAACTCGGTGGCACCGAAGCAGAATCAGTTGCACCGATGGGTTAGGGTTTGGCTTGGGTCTCTCTGAGTCTAGGAATCGGTGGCACCGAGTGGGAATTGTTGGTTGCACCGATTTTCGGTGTTTGGCTTTGGACAGACTTTTGTGGAAGAGCTTGTGGGTGTTTTTGGTGACTATCACTTGTGCATGTATGAGCATCTTGTTCACCAACAGTACCTTACCCCCTTTTAATAGTATTGGCTTTCCTATGGACTCAAAGTGATTTCTCACAAGGTAAAATGTAGAGTCCTCTTGCTTGAAGCGCTGCCAAACTATTTTCTTGAATCTTGGGGTATTCCACGATCGTGTTGCCAAACCATCTCTCTCTATGGACATTATCTGAAATACACTAGATGAAAGTATTAGTCCAAGAGGCAATGTATGTTGTCATGAATTATCAAAACCACCAAGGGAGCACATTGTGTTTTCAATCTCCCCCTTTTTGGTAATTGATGACAACATACAATCAAAGCTTCAAATAAAGATATGCATGTATATAATGAAGACTTTGAGAGACACATGACTTAGAATTTCTCCCCCTAAATGTGTGCAATCCCTTTAAAGGATAGTTGCTTTGGAATGCATGGACACACATATAGTAGAAGAGATATAATAAGTGATGTCTACTACGCAACCTTCTTCTTGTAGACTCGTGTTGGGCCTCCAAGCGCAGAGTTTTGTAGGACAGTAGCCAATTTCCCTCAAGTGGATGACCTAAGGTGTATCAATCCGTGGGAGGCATAGGATGAAGATGGTCTCTCTCGAACAACCCTACAACTAAATAACAAAGAGTCTCTTGTGTCCCCAACACACCCAATACAATGGTAAATTGTATAGGTGCACTAGTTCGGTGAAGAGATGGTGATACAAGTGTAATATGGATGGTAGATATAGGTTTTTGTAATCTGAAAATATAAAAACATCAAGGTAGCATGTAACAAAAGTGAGCAAACACGGTATTGTAATGCTTGAAAACAAGGCCTAGGGTTCATACTTTCACTAGTGCATGTTCTCTAAACAATATTGACATAGTTGAATCATATGTAAACCCCTCACGTGTGGCAAAGAGTTCACTCCAAAATCACAAATAGCGGAGAACAAACGAAGAAATTATTGTAGGGTACGAAACCACCTCAAAGTTATCTTTTCCAATCAATTGTATGAGCTATCCCTATAAGTGTCACGAACAGCCCTAGAGTTCATACTAAAATAACACCCTAAGATACACATCAACCAAAACCCTAAAGTCGCGGTACAGCAAGATCGTGTCATCTCAAGAACACGAGAGAGAGAGATCAAACACTTAGCTACCGGTACATACCCTCATCCTCGAAGGTGAACTAGTCCCTCCTCGTCATGGAGACCGCTGGGATGATGAAGATGGCCTTCGGTGATGACGCCCCCTCCGACATGGTGTCAGACAGGGCTCTCGATTGGTATTTTCATTGCTACAGAGGCTTGAGGTGGCAGAACTCCCGATCTAGGTTTCTTTCTGGGGGTTTTGGTATTTATAGGAATTTTTCGCGTTGGTCTCACGTCAAGGGTACTCTCGTGGGGCCCAGAAACCAAGGGCGCACCCTAGGGGTACTTTTGGAAAATATAAAAAACATGTGAGAAAAAAAGATACCGGAGAGGAGTCCCGAGGAAGCCACAAGCCAAGGGCGCGCCCTAGGGGGCGCCCGTTGGGTTATGTCACATGGGAAACAAAAAAATTCCTATGCACACGCAGATCTATCCATGGTGATGAGCCTCTACGAGAGGGAGAGTGGATCTACGTACCCTTGTAGATCGCTAAGAGGGAAGCGTTAAGAAACGCGGTTGGTGTAGTCGAACGTCCTCGCGCCGAACGAATGACACCTCCTTGTTTAGCACACGTACAACTTGATGATGATCTCCACTGTCTTGATCAAGCAAGAAGGAGCAGAGAGGAAGAATAGTTCTCCGACAGCATGATGGTGCTTCGGCGATGGTGGTGGAGCTATTCCGGCAGGGCTTCGCCTAAGCACTGCAGAAATCCGATCTAGAGGAGAAACTATGCACTGAAGGAACGGGCAGCACGTGGCTGAAAATTCTATGCAAAAACCCTAAAACCTCCAGTATATATAAGAGGAAGATAGGAGGAGGCTTGGCACAAGGGCCAAGCCTCCAAGGAGTCGGCCGAACCAGGTGGAGGAGGTGGACTCCACCTCCAATCCTAGTAGGACTAGGATTCACCCTATTTTTGCATTTTCCACTTTTTCTCTTTGGGCCTTTTCTCCCAAACCGCATGGGCCTTGTGTGGGAGTTCCACCAGCCCACTAAGGGCTGGTAAACACTCTCCGACAGCCCAAGGATCCTCTTGGGTCGAAATACCCCTCCCGATGGTCTCCCGGTACCCTACCGGCACTCCCGGTACACTACCGATGAGCCCGAAACCTTTCCGGCGACCAAAATAGGACTTACTATATATCAATCTTTACCTCCGGACCATTCCGGAGCTCCTCGTGACGTCCGGGATCTCATCCAGGACTCCGAACAACCTTCGGTCACCACCATACATAACTCTATACTACCAAAACGTCACCAAACCTTAAGTGTGCAGACCCTGCGGGTTCGAGAACTATGTAGACATGACCGAGACACATCTACGGTCAATAACCAATAGCGGGACCTAGATGCCCATATTGGTTGCTACATATTCTACGAAGATCCTTATCAGTCGAACCTCCATGTCAAGGATTCAGTTAATCCCGTATGATGTTCCCTTTGTTCTTCGGTATGTTACTTGCCCGAGATTCGATCGTCGGTATCTCCATACCTAGTTCAACCTTGTTATTGGCAAGTCTCTTTACTCGTTCCCTAATACAAGATCCCGTGACTAACACTTAGACACATTGCTTGCAAGGCTCATTGTGATGTTGTATTACCGAGTGGGCCCTGAGATACCCCTCCGTCACACGGAGTAACAAATCCCAGTCTTGATCCATGCCAACTCAACAGACACCCTCGAAGATACCTTTAGAGCACCTTTATTGTCATCCAGTTACGTTGCAACATTTGATACACACAAGGCACTCCGTCGGTATCCGTGAGTTGCATGAGCTCATGGTCATAGGAACATATACTTGACATGCAGAAAACAGTAGCAATAAACTGACACGATCATATGCTACGTTTGTAGTTTGGGTATTGTCCATCACATAATTCTACTAATGATGTGATCCCGTTAGCAAATGACATCTCATGTCAATGGCCAGGAAACCTTGACCTTTTTTGATCAACGAGCTAGTTCACTAGAGGCTTACTAGGGACAAAGTGTTGTCTATTTACCCACACGTGTAATGTGTTTCCAATTAATACAATTATAGCATGGATAATAAACGATTATCATAAACAAGGAAATATAATAATAAACACTTTATTTATTGCCTCTAGGGCATATTTCCAACAGTCTCCCACTTGCACTAGAGTCAATAATCCAGCTCACATCACTATGTGATTTACATTGTAATGAATCGAACACCCATGCAGTTCTGATGTTGATCATGTTTAGCCCTTGGAAAAGGTTTAGTCAACGGGTCTGCAACATTCAGATCCGTGTGCACTTTGCAAATATTTATGTCCTTCTCCTTGATGTAATCGTGGATGGAGTTGAAGCGTCGCTTTATGTGTATGGTCCTCTTGTGAATCCTTGGTTCCTTGGCTAGAGCAATGTCACTAGTGTTGTCATAGAACGGGTTCAGTGGATTCAGTGCACTGGGCACTACTCCAAGATCTGTCATGAACTGCTTTATCCAGACACCTTCCTTCGCTGCCTCCGAGGCTGCGATGTACTCCGCTTCACATGTAGAATCGGCTGCCACGCTTTGCTTGGAACTTCACTAGCTTACCACTCCCCCGTTGAGAATAAATACGTATCCGGTTTGCAACTTAGAGTCATCCGGATTAGTGTCAAAGCTTGCTCGACGTAACCCTTTACGATGAGCTCTTCATCACCTCCATAAACGATAACCATTTCCTTAGTCCTTTTCAAGTACTTAAGGATATTCTTGACCGCTGCCCAGTGATCCATTCCAGGATCACTTTGAAACCTTCCGTCCATACTTATGGCAAGGCTGACATCGGGTCTTGTGCACAGCATTGCATACATGATAGAGCCTATGGCTGAAGCATAGGGGGTGACACTCATCTTTTCTCTATCTTCTGCAGTCACTGGGCACTGAGTCTTACTCAACTTCACACCTTGTAATACAGGCAAGAACCCCTTCTTGGACTGATCCATTTTGAACTTCTTCAAAACTTTATCAAGGTATGTGCTCTGTGAAAGTGTTATTAAGCGTCTCGCTCTATCTCTATAGATCTTAATGCCTAATATGAAAGCAGCTTCTCCTAGGTCCTTCATTGAAAAACTCTTGTTCAAATATTCCTTCACGCTTTCCAGTACTTCTATATTGTTTCCAATCAGCAATATGTCATCCACATATAATATTAGAAACGCTATAGAGCTCCCACTCACTTTCTTGTAAATACAAGCTTCTCCATAAACTTGTATAAACTCAAACGCTTTGATCACCTCAGCAAAACGCTTATTCCAACTCTGAGATGCTTGCACCAGCCCATAAATAGATCGCTGGAGTTTTCAAACTTTGTCAGCATTCTCTGGATCGACAAAACCTTCGGGTTGCATCATATACAACTCTTCCTCAAGGAAACCATTGAGGAACGCCGTTTTGACATCCATCTGCCAAATTTCATAGTCGAAATAAGCAGCTATTGCCAACATGATTCTGACAGACTTAAGCATCGCTACGGGTGAGAAAGTCTCATTGTAGTCAACTCCTTGAACTTGTGAAAAACCCTTTGCCACAAGTCGAGCTTTATAGACGGTGACATCACCATTCGCGTTTGTCTTCTTCTTAAAGATCCATTTGTTCTGAATGGCCTTTCGCCCTTCAGGTAATACTTCCAAAGTCCATACTTTGTTTTCATACATGGATCTCATCTTGGATTTCATGGCCTCTAACCATTTCTCGGAATCTGGGCCCATCACTGCTCCTCCATAGCTTGCAGGTTCATTGTTGTCCAACAACATGACCTCCAAGAGAGGGTTGTCGTACCACTCAGGAGTAGTACGCGGCCTTGTCGACCTACGAGGTTCAATAGTACCTTGTCCGAAGCTTCATGATCATCATCATTAACTTCCTCTTCTACCATCGTAGGTTCCACAGAAACGTCTTTCTGCACTGTGCTACTTTCTGGTTGAAGTAAAGGTTCAATAACCTCATCAAGCTCTATTTTCCGCCCACTCAATTCTTTCGAGAGAAACTCTTTCTCAAGAAATGTTCCGTTCTTAGCGACAAACACTTTGCCTTCGGATCTGAGATAGAAGGTATACCCAACTGTCTCTTTCGGGTATCCTATGAAGACGCATTTTTCCGCTTTGGGTTCCAGCTTTTCAGGCTGAAGCTTTTTGACATAAGCATCACATCCCCAAACATTAAGAAACGACAACTTTGGCCTCTTGCCAAACCACAGTTCATATGGCGTCGTCTCAACGGATTTCGATGGTGCCCTATTTAAAGTGAATGCAGCTGTCTCTAATGCATAACCCCAAAATGTTAGTGGCAAATCAGCAAGAGAGATCATAGAACGCACCATATCTAATAAGGTTCGATTACGACATTCAGACACACCATTACACTGTGGTGTTCCGGGCGGTGTCAACTGTGAAACAATTCCACACTGTCTTAAGTGACTGCCAAACTCATAACTTAGATATTCACCTCCTCGATCAGATCGCAAGAATTCGATCTTCTTGTTACGATGATTCTCAACTTCACTCTGAAATTGCTTGAACTTTTCAAACGTTTCAGACTTGTGTTTCATCAAGTAAATATACCCATATCTACTTAAGTCATCAGTGAAGGTGAGAAAATAACGATATCTACCACGCGCTGTAACATTCATTGGACCGCACATATCAGTATGTATGATTTCCAATAAGTCACTCGCCCATTCCATTTTTCTAGAGAACGGCGTTTTAGTCATCTTGCCCATGAGGCATGGTTCACATGTGTCAAGTGATTCAAAATCAAGTGACTCCAAAAGTCCATCAGCATGGAGCTTCCTCATGTGTTTTACACCAATATGACCTAAATGGCAGTGCCACAAGAAAGTGGTACTATCATTATCAACTCTACATCTTTTGGCATCAATGTTATGAACATGTGTGGCATCACTATCAAGATTCAATATGAATAAACCCCTAACATTGGGTGCATGACCATAAAAGATATTACTCATATAAATAGAACAACCTTTATTCTCTGATTTAAATGAGTAACCGTCTCGCAATAAACAAGATCCACATATAATGTTCATGCCTAATGCAGGCACTAAATAACAATTATTCAGGTTCATCACTAATCCTGATGGTAATCGAAGAGAGAGTTTGCCGACGGCGATCACATCAACCTTGGAACCATTTCCCACGCGCATCGTCACTTCGTCCTTTGCCAGCCTTCGTTTATTCCGTAGTTCCTACTTTGAGTTGCAAATGTGAGCAACCGAACCGGTATCAAATACCCAGGCACTACTACGAGAGCTAGTAAGGTACACATCAATAACATGTATATCATATATACCTTGTTTGTCGTTGGCCGCCTTCTTGTTAGCCGGGTACTTGGGGTAGTTCCGCTTCCAGTGACCAGTTCCTTTGCAATGAAAGCACTCAGTTTCTGGCTTAGGTCCATGCTTGGGCTTCTTTATAGGAGTAGCAACTACTTTGCCATCCTTCTTGGTTTTACCCTTCTTTCCCTTGCCCTTGAGCTTGCCATTTTTCTTGAAACTAGTGGTTTTATTGACCATCAACACTTGATGTTCTTTCTGGATTTCAGACTCAGCGATTTTTAGCATCGCAAACAGCTCGGCGACTGACTTGTTCATCCGTGCATGTTATAGTTCATCACAAAGCTCTTGTAACTAGGTGGCAGTGATTGAAGAACTCTGTCAGTGATCGCCTCTGGTGGAAGGGAAATTCCCAATTCTGCTAGACGAGTTGAATACCTAGACATTATGAGTATATGTTCACTGATAGATCCGTTCTCCTCCATCTTGCAAGCATAGAACTTATCGGAGGTTTCATACCTCTCAATCCGGGCGTTATTCTGAAAGATAAAATTCAACTCCTGGAACATCTCATATGCTCCATGACGTTCAAAACGTCTTTGAAGTCCTGGTTCTAAGCCATACAATATTGCACACCGAACTATTGAGTAATCTCCAGTACGTACCTCCCAAGCGTTCTTAACGTCTTCGGAGGTCATGTCTTCTGGTTGGTCACCAAGCGGTGCATCAAGGACATATGATTTCTGGGAAGCCGTGAGGATAATCCTCAGATTACAGGCCCAGTCAACAAAGTTACTTCCATCATCTTTCAACTTAGCTTTCTCTAGGAACACATTAAAATTCAGGGGTGCTACTGCGCGAGCCATTGATCTACAACATAAATATGCAAAGTTTACTTAGACTATTGTTCAAGATAATGAGTTTAGTTAATCAAATTACTAAAGCTCCCACTCAAATCGACATCCCTCAGGTCATCTGAGTGTCACATGATCCAAATCCACCAACTCAAGTCCGATCATCACGTGAGTTGAGGTGGCTTTAATGGTGAACATCATTATGTTGATCATATCTACTTTATGACTCATGTTCGACCTTTCGGTCTCTTGTGTTCCGAGGGCATGTCTGTACATGCTAGGCTCGTCAAGTTTAACCTGAGTGTGCTGCATGTGCAACACTGGCTTGCACCCGTTGTATGTGAACGTAGAGTCTATCACACCCGATCATCACGTGGTGTCTCAACACAACGAACTTTCGCAATGGTGCACACTCGAGGAGAACACAATTTATCATGAAATTAAGTGAGGGATCACCTTATAATGCTACCGTCGTCCTAACCAAAACAAGGTGCATAAAAGGATTAACATCACATGCAAATGATAAGTGACATGATATGGCCATGAACTTGTGCTTTTGATCTCCATCTTGAAAGCACTGACATGATCTCCATCGTCACTGGCAAGACACCATGAGCTCCATCATCTTGATCTCCATCAACATGTCGCCATCGGGGTTGTCGCGCCCAACATGCTTCTACTACTATTGCTACCGTTTAGCGATAAAGTAAAGCATTACATAGCGCTTAAAGATTGACACGCAGGTCATACAATAATTAAAGACAACCCTATGGCTTCTGCCGGTTGTCGTACTCATCGACATGCAAGTCGTGATAATCTATACATCACATGATCATCTCATACATCACATATATCACATCATGTAATTGGCCATATCACATCACAACATACCCTGCAAAAACAAGTTAGACGTCCTCTAATTGTTGTTGCATGTCTTACGTGGCTGCTACGGGTATCTAGCAAGAACAATTCTCATATACGCAAAAACCACAATGGTGATACACTAGTTGCTTTTCAACCTTCTCAAGGACCGCCATTGTCGAATCTGATCCAACTAAAGTGAGAGAAACTGGCACCCGCAAGCCATCTATGCAACAAGTTGCGGTCGAGGGAACCGGTCTCTCGTAAGCGTACGAGTAATGTTGGTCCGGGCCGCTTCATCTCACAATACCACTGAACCAAAATCCGACCAAGGGAGGAAGCAATCTAAGCATCAACGCCCACAAACCTTTTGTGTTCTACTCGAGATCTCATCTACACGTAGACCTAGCTCATGATTCCACTGTTGGGTTATGTTGCATGGGAAACAAAAAAATTCCTACGCACACGCAGACCTATCCATGGTGATGAGCATCTATGAGAGGGAGTGGTGTAGTCGAACGTCCTCGCGATCCATATTGCTGAGCGTCCCGCGATCCAATCACGATCCGTCCCGCGATCCAATCATGATCCGTCCCGCGATCCAATCACGATCCGTCCTGCGAACTTGATCATGATCCGTCCCATGAACTTGTTCAAGATCCGTGTAGCGACCCGACCTGAAAGGTCAAGTCTCCGGTGTTTCCGTACCATCCCAAGATCATGCTGGTACACACATGGTACATCAATGTATATATCAAAGGGAAATCACACAGCATTATATTAATCGAAATCTCATATCGAGTCCTTTATTACAATAAAAATTACAATAAAGTGGCCGAAGGCCAACTCATGAGAATAACTAAATCTTGCGGAAGCGTCGAAGGTAGATGAGTCCATCTGACTCCAAGGGCATCTCACTGATCATAGAACGTGTCCTCACTCCTGGTCGGAAAAGTACTCTGCAACATGATACGTTGCAGCCGTGTAGGTCAGCATATGGAATATGCCGGCAAAGTCACAAGAGAGGGGGTGAAAATAATCAGCTAGTCTATATGCATATATGGCAGGTGGTGGGGTAAGTTTTTGCGTAAAGCCAAGTTTTTCCTACATCAAGAGAGGGGGCTAAGCAAAATATTACTAAGTTGGTTGATTAATGAGATGGTTCCGCCAACCAATTCTCATACCCAAATTGTTAATACCCACATCATCGTATTAATTGTGTTGAGGTTTCCGGAAGTTTCAGTTCCTTTGGCTCAAGTCGTCCATGACCATGGACACGGCTAATCGATTAGGTTGAGTACTCTGCAGAGTTTTGCACATGTTCCCCACAAGATTTGGTCGCCTCCGTTTGATTTCTCGCACTTCAAGGTGTTTGAGAAACGGATGACCAAAACATGGTCTTCCAAAGGGTTTCCCTGCGACTCTGACGGTGCCCATCCTTTCCTACCATTCTTCTACATCTCGTAGCACCGCCTGTCCAGGGTCACCACGATGTCCAACCAAGCCAGAGCCCATAATGGCTTGTGGCTGTGCAGGTAAGCCTTGGGTTTTGAAGCATCCATCCATCTCTTTGTGCCTGGGTGGATCTTTCCGCGTGAATACTGGCCATCTCCAGCATCACCTAGGCTAACCACTGGTTTCTCCAGGGCGCCGTTCAACCATCATCCACCCAGAGGTATGTTGAAAACTTGGAGTCTTGAAATCTTGATCATTATGTAGGTATTGAAGTTATTAACTCTCTCAACTATCATGAATCACACAACCAACCCCGTCTACTAATAGCATAGCAAAAGTAAAACAACGTTTCCCGGGGCCAATGTTGTCAAAGGGGTTGAGAGGGATACCTACCACATGATACTACGACAAAGTAACCAAGGTTCCAACTAACCTATCTTGCATGCAATTTGGGGAGATGGTAGAACTAATGCATATAAAACATGGGTAAAACATGATCAAGGTGACTTGCCTAATTGATGATCTTCGTACGTGAGTGACTCTAAGTAACAAGCTTCGCACTACGGATAATCTAACGAAGCAAACAAGAGCACTCAAATAAGCATACAACCAAAATATTGTAACTCACAAACACCAACCAAGAACTAGTAAACAATCAAGACAAAACAATGCACAAATCACAAGTAAGAGGAACACACAAAGTTATGCTTACTAGGAGATGATTGATAAAACACTACTGACATAATAAAACTATTTTGAAATAACAAAACAATTGTTGACAGCAAGGAAACAATAAAATATTTTATTATTAAACAAAATAAAATCAATTTAAGTTTGTTGGGAAAACTTTAGTAAAGTTTATAAAAGTTTTGATAAACACTATATGAATCAACTATAGTTATACAATTAAACCTGTCTTACAATATTTTATAAACCTGTCTTATAAACAATAAAAGAATTTACAATTAAACCTGTCTTAGAAAACAGAATTAAGTTATTTAAAACTTTGTTTGAAAGCAAAACTATTACTAACTAGTTGTTTTAATCAAATTAAGCCTATATGAAAAGAAGTTGTGATTCCTATGTTAAATAAAATTAAACTAAGAAAATTTATATTTTTATTAACAGTGAGTAAAAACACTAAATGTTTACTAACAGAACCTAATAAACAAATAAAACCAAATTCTAATTTAAACTAATTAAAACTAAGTTAATTTAAATCATTCTAATTAATAGGCAGATTCTGGTTTTAGTTAAAACACTAATCAAATTCATCCTAAAAATCCTCAAACTAAGCATGAAGATAGTCCTAACTAATACCAAACAGTAGCGAAAAGATTCACATAAAAATCTATTTTCAAACTCTAGTTATTCAGATTTGAAGATTTTGGGCAAATTTGATTAAATTCAAATATTATAGTTAAAATTTTGAAATTTAAAAGTACAGGGTGAAACTACATGAAAAATGTGAGCTATTGCAACAAGAATCAACTCAATACATTAAACAGATTAAAAGATATTCACAAAACAAAATCATAACAGGTTCTGTTTACTAAACAAAAAAATCAGAAAAAATATATATATCGGACGGCCAGGGGGCTACGTGGCACGATCCTATTGGTTAGGGGCGTGTGCGCGCGAGAGCTTACGGGCGGGCGACCGGTCGGTAGGGGATACCGGTTCGGATATTAATCCGTTCTAATCTCGGCCGTGGATTTTAGATCCGAGGGTCCATGGAGCTTACGGAGGAAAGGTCGCCGGCGTCGGAGGTCTCCGGTGGATCCGAAAGCGGCAAAACGACGGCGATGAGCTCCAGTGGTCGAGGAAGGCAGCGAAGTGGTCCGGGCGAGGGAGCTTGATGTCCGGCGTCGATTGGTGGCAACAGTGTGGCGAGGGGTGGACGGAGTCGATGGCTACGGTCGACGGGAGCTCCGGTGGTGGAAGAAGCTCCGGCGATGAATTGCGGCCGCTTTCCCGCGAGATAGGAGAGGGGTTTGGGGAGAAATGGTTGCGGAGGGTGGACGGCTTATATAGGGGCGCTGGGGAGTGCGGGGAAGGAGAAAGGAGAGAGATCCGGGAGGGGGAAAGAAACGGTCGGCGAGGTCCGGCGCGTGCGGGGGAGGAGAGGGATGATCGGTCGGGCTAACGGTCGGTCGGGGGTGGGGCCCGGTGTCAGTGAGAGGGAGCACAGTTACTGCGCGTTGGTCGGCCGACCGATAACGGTCTCGGCTTTTAAAGCCGTTGGGCCGGCCCGTTTTAATACAGGAAACCGTTACCGTTTTCTATTTATGATTTTCCAAAGCGTTTCAAAAGCATTTAAAGCATTCAAACCATTTATAAATATAGGGGTATTATATATCAAAATTAATGGAATAATAAATGCTATTTAATGAACATTTTATTCTGTCAGTTGAACATTTGAAAAATAATATTTTTAGAAATTGCCTAATTGTTTTTAAAACCTTTTTGCAAATATTTTCAAAATAACTCCTGGTTATTTTTGTTCAAATTGATCACCAAGATGACCCTGGTGTGGAGTGTCATGTTACTCCCCTCTTATTTTGAACATTTTACCAAGATTTCAAATAGGTGAAAGCAACATAGGGAAAATAGAAGGGACTTTCAGAATTTTAGAAAAGGCATTTCAACTAACACATACATTCAAGAAATGATGATGATAGATGCATAGCTATATTTCATAACATTCCAAAATGGAATTTTGGGATGTTACAATCCTTCCCACGAACTTGATCATGATCCTTCCGATCTAGCGCCGAACGGATGGCACCTCCGCGTTCAGCACACATACAGCTTGATGACGATCTCCACCGTCTTGATCCAGCAAGAAGGAGCGGAGAGGAAGAAGAGTTCTCCAGTAGCGTGACGGTGCTCCGGCGATGGTGGTGGAGCTAATCCGGTAGGGCTTCGCCTAAGCACTGTAGAAATCCGATCTAGAGGAGAAACTATGCACTGGAGGAAGGGGCAGCACGTGGCTGAAAATTTTGTGCAAAAACCCTAAAACCTCCAGTATATATAAGTGGAAGAGAGGAGGAGGCTTGGCACAAGGGCCAAGCCTCCAAGGAGTCGGCCGAACCAGGTGGAGGAGGTGGACTCCACCTCCAATCCTAGTAGGACTAGGATTCACCCTATTTTTGCCTTTTTCCACTTTTTCTCTTTGGGCCTTTCTTCCCAAACCGCATGGGCCTTGTGTGGGACTTCCAGCAGCCCACTAAGGGCTGGTAAACTCTCTCCCACAGCCCATGGAGCCTCTTGGGTCGAAATACCCCTCCCGATGGTCTCCCGGTACACTACCGGCACTCCCGGTACACTACCGATGAGCCCGAAACCTTCCCGGCGACCAAAATAGGACTTCCTATATATCAATATTTACCTCCGGACCATTTCGGAAGTCCTCGTGACATCCAGGATCTCATCCGAGATTCCGAACAACCTTTTGTCACCACCATACATAACTCTATACTACTAAAACATCACCAAACCTTAAGTGTGCAGACCCTACGGGTTCGAGAACTATGTAGACATGACCGAGACACCTCTACGGTCAATAACCAATAGCAGGAGATGGATGCCCATATTGGTTCCTACATATTCTACGAAGATCTTTATCGGTCGAACCTCTGTGTCAAGGATTCAGTTAATCCCGTATGATGTTCCCCTTGTTCTTCGTTATGTTAGTTGCCCGAGATTCGATCGTTATATCTCCATACCTAGTTCAACCTCGTTATTGGCAAGTCTCTTTACTCGTTCCATAATAGAAGATCCCATGACTAACACTTAGACACATTGCTTGCAAGGCTCATTGTGATGTTGTATTACCGAGTGGGCCCTGAGATACCTCTCCGTCACATGGAGTAACAAATCCCAGTCTTGATCCATGCCAACTCAACAAACACCCTCAGAGATACCTGTAGAGCACCTTTATAGTCACCCAGTTACATTGCGATGTTTGATACACACAAGGCACTCCTCCGGTATCTGTGAGTTGCATGATCTCATGGTTATAGGAACATATAGTTGACATGCAGAAAACCGTAGCAATAAACTGACACGATCATATGCTACGTTTGTAGTTTGGGTCTTGTCCATCACATCATTCTACTAATGATGTGATCCCATTATCAAATGACATCTCATGTCAATGGCCAGGAAACCTTGACCATCTTTGATCAACGAGCTAGTTCACTAGAGGCATACTGGGGACAAATGTTGTCTATTTACCCACACATGTAATGTGTTTCCAATTAAAACAATTATAGCATGGATAATAAAATATTATCACAAAGAAGGAAATATAATAATAAACACTTTATTTATTGCCTCTAGGGCATATTTCCAACAGTGCCCCCTAGGCTTGTAGCTTCCTCGGGACTCCTCTCCGGTATCTTTTTGCTCACGTGTTTTTTATATTTTCCATAAATTTTCAGCCCATTCCGAGAACTTTTATTTCTGCAAAAAAAACGACACCATGGTAGTTCTACTGAAAACAACGTCAGTCCGGGTTAGTTCTAATAAAATCATAGCAAAATCATATAGAATATTGTAAACATGGCAAGAAAACTTCATAAATTATAGATCCGATGGAGATCGGATGTATCATGTTAAAGCACGACCGACGCACAAATTAAATTTTAGACCAATTCCGGATTGGCACAATTTTATTTTATCTAAACATAATTTTTTTGCATAATTTTTTTGATTTTTCTGAGCATAACTCTTGCAGTACAAAGCGGATGCGTTTCACGCATCAGCAATATTAAGGGGAGTTTGATGTTAGCACCGAACCCACCAAAAACCGAGGTACTCCATGCAGTCCTCGGCGAATGTCCTTGGTATTTCGCATTTATATGCATTGATTTCAAGTTGTGTCTTTGGTTTATAGCTGGATTGCCCGGCTCATGTCCTTACCCCTTACGTTTCCGCTTTGTTCGGCTAAGGGGTAAAGGGAGAAACACTAAGATTGTCACTTTCGGTTTAACTCGTCAAGTGCCTCAGTTGGAGAAAGCCGAAAGTTGAATGTCACAACAAGCGTAAATCTGCCAGTGAACCGCATGCGGTGTTCAACCAAATATAGCCGATCGAGGTTATCCGTGTAAAACGAAGGGCCTTTATTTCTTGAAAAGGCCAAGTTGTGGGTTGTTTGACCTTGAATAATCCGAGAAGTCGACGTATACCGCGGGCAATTAAGTTGCCCCCAAACATATGCTCCTTGAATAAGTGAAAGTTATAAAGCCCGAATATCTGATTTCCTTGTTTCTGCTAACACAGCCGCCTTTGGGCACCAAGACGTCGGCTAAGGGTTGTCTTGTTACTATGGAAACACCCTGCATAGCATCTACAAAGGGGTAGAAGCCGATGATGGGCCACTCTCAAAGGATACACGGTCACAAAGGAGTCAAAATAGCATATAGCATTAAATAAAATATTCAATATGCGAGTGATGCCTTCCATAATCATCGTTACAAAGCCATAAATATGCATCAATTTGACTTAAGATTTTACCCAAGCTAGGTTGTCTGGCTCCTGTGCTAACCCCCTACGTTCCCGATTGTTCGGCTAGGAGGTAAAGGGAGCACCTCTGTGATTGTTACTTCAGGGTCATCCGGGTTAGTACCTCAGACTGGGTGAAGCCGGAAGTTAGCCATCTTAAGAATATAATTGGTCGGCAATGATGGAAGTGAAAATTTCAGTTCATTAAAGACCATAGAGTTCGGAAACATTCCCCGAACTAAATCCTCAATATTTTCCTCCCACATTGATCGGAGTTGAGGTTTCACGATAATGGTCACCAAGACATCCTAAGAAAAGGAAGTTATAAAGGAACTATTTTTCCCAGAAGATGTTTCTTATGTTAATAGTAATATAACATATCTCTCCGTGTACCTTTGTTTATAAAACCGTATGACCAGATTGCCTTGTTTGTCGTAAATCTTTGCCATTCTAAAGGCTTTATAAAGTATGAAAAACACTCCTCGACTACTAGACGAGGAGGTTGAAGCCGATGGTCGGTCAACAAAGTCATATACAATGTGGATCCAAGCATTCATGATGTAAAGTACTTGGATACATAGAATTACACATAAATTGCGTCGACCGTCACAAAGTTTGTGTCAAACAAATATTGATCCTTAATTCGATCGCCCGTGCCTAAATTAAGGATCAGGGGCTACTGCATTACCAATTCAATGTAGCAAATCCAAAGTGCAATATGGTTTCCGAGGAGATTCGATCCTTAGTTTGGTCAGCCGCAGCCAACCCAAGTATCAGAAACTACTACGTACCGCGTTTACATCCCTAACGTATGCCTCCCAGCAAGAACTTGATCCTCAGGCCGATTTCGCAAATCGACCTAAGTCTCAGGGGCTATTGGGATCAGTGGTTTTATTTTGATTATTACTTCCTTCAGGTGCATCTCGGGTTATAGACCGACACGCACCTTGAGGGCTACTGGCTATATATCTCGGCAGAAAAAAAATTGCACCAATAAAAAATATTCACAAAAAAAGCCCACATTCGGGGTGGTGCACCAGCTCGTAGGCAGTCTAGCATAAAGCTCGGACGCAAGTGGCTGGTTCCATAGAGGGCATTTCCGACATTAAGCTCGGCTGAATTCCTTCAATTGTTTAAAGACCGAGGTAATTTATGACACCTTGGACATTGATCATCGTTGGAGCTTGGATGTAGTCCGACGTTGGAGCTCGGAAGCAGTCTGGCATAAAGCTCAAGATCGGAGATGCCTCAGATGCAGTTCGGCATAAAGCTCGGATGTGAATGGCTGGCTCCATAAAAGACTATTCCCTGTATTAAGCTTGGATAAACTCCTTCAACTTTTTCAAGACCGAGATAGTCTATGACACCTCGGATGGAGACCATCGTTAGAGCTCGACTGCAAAAATACACCTCGAATCTAGTTCAGCGTTGGAGTTCAGACGCAAGAGGGCACCGCCACGCAGGAAACACTTCGAACCCGAGGTGTCGTCGATTTATCACGGCAGATGTCCGGGTGAACGGACTTGGATTCGAGGCCATCGCTAACGGGGTGGACTCAAAGGGGTTGATCGGGATGAAAGACACGGATTTACCCAGGTTCGGCCCCTCAAGTCGAGGTAATAGCCTATGTCCTGCTTGTGTTTGTATTGCTTGTGTATCGATTACAAGGAGCTAGAAGCTTGACCTAGTTCTCAATAACCTATCCTCTAAGTCGCCCCGGATCTGCTATTATATAGGAGGTCAGGACCACCGGGTCTTTACAATTATCTATCTAGGTCTTCTTGTGACTTCGAGTCTCTTTCTATCTTTCTATCCAAGTTGTCCTTGAGGCGGCTTACACACCCGGGTCTTCTATGTCTAGGCCATCATGCGGCCCACATCTTGAGCCATCTATCTTCCTGGGCCACCAGTCTTACGGCTCACCCATGGGCTGGCTTACAAGTCATCAATATGAACCGGAGCCTCTAAGGCGGGTCATATTGCGGGGTTATATCCCCAACATTAGGCCCCAGGTTGAATTGAGCTTGCTCACTTCATCCTTCTCTTCTGATTTTGGCGAGCCGCCCGGAAATGACCTGGCATGACGTCATGAGATCTGCTGACGTATCACCGAATCTTTCATTAACTGTCATCCAGAGAATCGAGGCGTCCGCCTCGGTCAAACGTTGTCCTCGCCTGGATTTTCGCGCCTTCCTCGTTCCTTCTTTAAATATGACTCGTCTGGGTCGAAGCTTTTCATCCTCCCGCTCGTGCCTCTTCTTCTTCTTCCTGTCGTCGCCCCAGCGTCTTCGAGCTTTGCTCCGGCGCCGTCCGTATGTCGTCCCCAACTTGGCCGCTGCATCACCCTGAACGTACCAAAGATTCTTCCGCCTCCACCGCGCCTTCTCAGGTGAGTTCTCCTGTTTTCTAGATCACCACCGTCGTACTAGGGTTTTCACCGGGAGCTCCGCCGCTGCCGCTCGGGCTCCGGCACCCCCGCCTGCGGGTATACCCCGATGTCGTAGGCGTTTTTAGAACGTGCGCTCACTTCTGCCGCCCCGCGTGGGCCAGCCGGACACAATGCGTGGACCACGATGGCTGCAGTCCATTTCCTTCCTTCGGCTGTTCGTCGCTAGGTCGGGATAAAATCTTTTCCTCCATTTTTCTAGATCCATAGCCATAGCAATAGTTTGCGGAATCTGTTTTTTAGGACTTAGCCGATTTTCAATCTTCCTTTCCCTGGATGAGTCGCTAAGCCACGTCCGGCTCTGGTCACCCAGACGGAAGCATGATATTGTAGAGTCCTTAAAATTGTAAGTCGTCGTACATTCCTGCTTGTTCTTGACTTGCCGTCTTTATCTCCTTTGTACAGTAGTTAAGCCGCCGCCATGTCTCGTGCGTCCAACTCATGCAACTGGGTTGGCTCCTGCGTCACGGAAGAATATTTAGCAGATCTTGTCGAAGCGGGCACTCTCCCTCCCAAAGAGGTTCTTCACTGGCGGGCTCCGGGTAATGAGACCCGGCCTGCACCCAAGAAAGGAGAAGTAGTCGTTTTCACCGACCACATTGAGCGAGGGTTCGTGTCACCCGGCTCTAAATTTTTCCGGGACGTTCTTCATTTGTATAAGCTGCACCCTCAAGACTTGGCCCCCAACTCTATCTCGAATATATGCAACTTCCAAGTTCTCGACGAAGCTTTTCTGCAGTCTAGAGGGTCTGTTGGTTTCTTTCGAGAGTTATTCTATGCCAACCGCCAAACTGAGGTGATGGGCGGTCCGAGTCTGGAGCTTGGAGGGATTTCTATTCAGCGGCGCAGAGACATTACCTTCCCGGCTATGAGGATGCCGAGTCACCCAAAGGACTAGAATAAAACTTGGTTCTACTGCAAGGATACTTCTCCTGAGGGTGAACGCCCCTTGCCGGGTTATCGTGCTTCCTGGCTCAAGACAGATTCGGAACTTCCGGGCCGGCTCTCAGTATCTGAACGTGCCAAGTTGGAACCGGCTCATGCCAGGCTCAAGGTGCTCATGGCCAACAGATTAACAGGAATAGATCTGATCCACTACTGGGTTTCTTGGAGGATCATGCCCTTAAGCCGCAGGGGCCGGCTAATGTGTGAGTATGAAGGCAAGTATGATAGCTCCTTGTGCTTCAGCAAATCGACCTTGACAGAGGATGATATCACCATGACCGTCCGACGGCTTGTTCATGAAGCCTCCGGATCCTGCAGCACCATCGGGCTGGCGCCTTTCTACATCACTAACCCCACTCCAGACATAAGTTGATCTCTTCACGTCCGTCTCTTGTATGTTGCTTGTAACTTGCTGATTCATTCCCCTTTTTCCGGGTCACTTTTCTAGGCTAACTTAGACTTCTGGAAGAAGGAGTATGTCCCTCCTCCAAAGAAGGCCAAAAGAAAACTACGGGCAAGAAGCCAAAGAAGAGCGCTCCACAGGAAAACTGGCTTGAGCCGCCTCCGTCGTCCGACTCAGAGGTAAAGTCTTGATTTGCCTGCTTGACCCTTTGCCCCCTCTGCTTGTTATTAATGTTTATTGTATTCGTAGGATGAAGTGGAAACCAGCCATGCCGATGCTCCCGAGGTAACTTATATTTCTTCAAACTCAGAACGTTTTTTCCCCCGGAAGCCGCGGCGAGTTACCCGAAAAGTTCCTCTTTCTCATCCTCTAGCTTACCTGGCTCCCGACTTTCTTTTGAAAAAGCAACAGCAGGCCGAGCGTCGACAGACTCGGAGTACCGGCTCTACTGAGCTCGTGTCCGGGTTACCAAACTCTCCGGCTCCAAAGAAGCGCCCCGCGGAGGTTTACGTCTCTACTTTTCTTTGTCTCTCCTTTGTAATCTTGATGCTTTCTCATTTTCCTATTTCATTCTTTTAGAAAACCCCATCCTCTGGCGACTCTTCAGCGTTGGCTCTACCACCGCCCAAGATCAATCTGTTGTAAGTATTCTTTATCATGGCATCCGGATCTCTGGCTCTTAATATGATAGTAACCTCTTCAAATGCTGCTCTTTCCATTTTGTAGTGCTCAAGCGAAGCGTGGTAAGACCAACAAGCCCTCCCCCGGACCTGTCATCCAAGACCAGGAAATCAAACACCCGGAGGAGGTTCACCCGGAAGCAACTCCACCGGCTGCCTCTGCGGAGCCGGCTACTAAAGATGTCATTAAGGAGCGTCCTCCCAGAGCTCCTTCCAAGCCACCGACTCCTGCAAAAACTCCTGCAACCCCGAATGTTGTCATCACCGGGTCAGCTCAGCAGATGCCTCCGGCTCATGTGCTGACTAAACATACCGAACCGTCAGAGGCCTCGAGGAAATTAAACTTTGATTCTTCGTACGAGAAGATGACAGCTGATGAGCTCCATGCCGGATATATGAACCGGCTAAATACCAGCCATGACTTGGAGCTTCGGCTGGTGACTTTGATGAAAACCAAATATGAGGTACCTTTCCTTCTTACCATATCCTTACTTAGCCCCCAAGAGACGGTTTAATCTAGTTGATCGTTGAACCGGGTCTTTCTGTGACCTCTGTAGATATTGTCATGCCAAATTCACTTAGAATTGCTTTAACTTAGTACTGTAGAGAAAGTGAACCGCCAATCGTAGCCCCCAAGGGCCATCTCAGATTTTATTTGAGTCGGGTCTTTAATGTAGACAGCTTGAAGATCTAATCGTTGCCCCCAAGGGCCGAGTCAACTTTGAAAAAATTGAGTCGGATCTTCCATCAGAAGGAGTCTCTGAAGAGCTAATTTGTAGCCCCCAAGGGCCGAGTCATCTTTGAAAAAATTGAGTCGGATCTTTCATCAGGAGTAGTCTTTGAAGAGCCATAGTGTAGCCCCTAAGTTCCAGATTAACTTCGAAGGAGATGACCTGGAACTATACTGCATACTGAAAAAGCAAATATACATTAGCCCCCAAGTGTCAAATATATTGCTTGCAATCTGTTTGAGACTTGCAGAAATTCGCTTATAGCACTCGTCCTATATTTTGGCGACTTATCCTATATTTTGATGTGTTATAGGAAGCCTTAAACAAAGCCGGTTCTCAGTTGACGGATCTGAAGGCCAACTTGGCGGCTCAGCAAGAAGCCCGAAGCATTGCTGACGAAAAGTGTCAGCTTCTCTCTGAGGAGCTGGCCAGTGCCACTGCTGAGCTTACCTCTTTGAAAGAAACGGCAGAATCTGAAAAGGCCGCTCTGACCAAACGGGCGGAAGACACCGACCAGCGGCTTATAGCTGTGGCGGAGGAACTCCAAGGCCTAAAGTGGCACATAGCGAAGATGTCAGCCGCCCTATTTGGTAAGCTTCTATTTTACTTTGTATTTTAACATTGCTATTGAAAAACTGGCGACTCATTAGCTTTATGCGGCTTATCCAGGTCCCAGGAGCCGGCAGTTGGCTTCTGATAGCCTTCTGCCACTGAAGGCCATCTACACCTTTGCAGAACAACTATACTGCGGCGCAATCTTCACGATCAAGAGTGTTCAATATAAGGAGAAGATCCCCACCGCTCTGAAAGGGGTCTTGGAAATCTTCTCCACCATGCCAAAAAAGATTGAAGAACTAAAGAAATCAGCTTTTCGTCAAGGAGCAGTCACCGGATTGAGCCGGGCTCTGGCCTTCGCCCCTGAGCTGATGCCGGCTGAAATGATGGATGGCTATCCATCAAAGAAAGACGACGGCTCAGAATTCACAGAGGCGGACTAAACCAGTGTGTCAAGGACTCCCGCTTCTTGGCGTCTGTACTTGCAAATGAAGCCGACTTAAATGGCTACCAGACGGCTTATGATGGCGAGGATAAGAGGATCCGCGGGCCTCTCTACAAAAGGAAATCTCTAACACCCGCCCATAGTAAGGAACTCTTTCCTAATGATCTCGACACGTCTCCATTTTTTGAGGAAGGGTCCTTCGCCGCGCTGGCTGACTGCAACTGGGATTTGGGAACTCTCCAGATGAAGCCAGTAGAAGAGCCGGAGCAAGATGATCCAGCCGTCTGACTTTGCATTTTGTAATCTTCTGAGCAATGGCTCATGCAATGACCCGCCGTGGGTGGTAGAAACTTGGTAATGCCTTTGCTCCTTCTGAGAGCAATTTTTGTAATAGCTTAAGCATGACTCTGTCATTCTAAAGATAGTGCCGGCTGTATATATTTCCATCTCTTTGTGTATACTTTCCGTCTCTCCGTGTTTCAATTTGATGTGTTGCCGACTCTCCATTGATTGATCGCTCATTTGCATAAATATACCTTGCGCTTTTGTGATGAGGGGTGTTTGTCTTTGAAGACGTCATTCCTTCTCCAGAAGATTAGAGCCAGATAATATCTTTGAAAACTTGGATTTTGTCAACTGGAGCAACATGGCTCCGGCTCTTGTCGGATGAATCCATTAAGGAGTCGGTTGTCTTAGGATAATGTAAGCTATACCTGATGGTAAGAAGCCTCTATCGACAACTGCGGCTATTGATGAACCGGAAGCGGCCTAAAGCCAGCTGTATGAAGGGTAATGTAAGCTATACCTGACGGTAAGAAGCCTCCTTTTAACAACAAATGTTGTATGCGCGAACGCCGGCTGTCGATGGGAGATGTAAGCTATACCCCAAGGCAAGAAGCCTCCATCGACAGCCGCGTCTAATAATTAGCCTGAGACGGCATAAAGCCGGCTGTTTGAAAGGAGATGTAAGCTATACCCGAAGGCAAGAAGCCTCTTTCAACAGCTACAGTTGATAAGCAACTGAGTTTTGGCGTAAACGCCGGTTGTTAGGGTGAGATAAGAGAACCCGTCGGTAAGAAGCCCCCTTCGACAACCGCGGTTAGGAAGTAACCGGAAGTGGCATAAAGCCGGCCATTAGGGTGAGATAAGCGTTACCCGTCGGTAAGAAGGCCCCTTCGATGGCCGCAGTTGATAAGCAACTGGAATTTGGTGTACATGCTGTTGTCTTGGTGTCATGTAAGCTATACCAAAGGTAAGAAGCCTCCATCAACAACAGCGCTTCATGTAACCAAACTAGGCATAAAGCCAACTGTGCAAGGGAGATGTAGGCTATACCCGAAGGCAAGAAGCCTCCTTGCAACAGTTTAATAAATAGCTCGCTGTGCAAAGGAGATGTAAGCTAACCCGAAGGCAAGAAGCCTCTTTGCAATAGTGCTTAGTTGGGCATAACGTCGGCTGTGCAAGGGAGATGTAAGCTATACCCGAAGGCAAGAAGCCTCCTTCCAACAGCATAAAAGCAGACTGTGCAGGGGAGATGTAAGCTATACCCGAAGGCAACAAGCCTCCCTGCAACAGCGCTTGATAGGGCATAAAGCCGGATGATAGATCAGCCGTTTTGACGGCGAACAAACCACTCCAACTCAAATTTTTGAGCCGGAAAAATTTCATCTTGATTGCACAAAGATATACATAAGAGCAGAGGCCCCAGTCTTTGCGGTGATGCTAGCTTTTACTCATGTAAACATGATATATACAATGATAGCGGCTTTCAACGCCTGCTAAGTAAAGTATGGTCGCAGATGCGCGATATTCCATGGCCGCAATGTCTCTTGACCCGCGGTTTCCGACTCATCTCGGATATCAATGAGGTAATATGACCCATTGTTAAGGTTTCTGCTGATCACAAAAGGCCCCTCGCATGGTGGAGATAACTTATGCATTCAAGATTGGTCTTGAATCAACCGGAGCACTAGGTCACCTTCCTGGAACGTCCGGGTCTTCACCCTGCGGCTATGATAGGGTCGTAGGTCTTGTTGATAAATTGCCGACCTGGCTGCTGCTAACTCTCGTGCTTCATCCAAGGCATCCAACACATCTTGGCATGCTACCTCATTGTCCGTCTCAACATAAGCCGCTACTCTTGGTGAGTCGTGTCGGATATCGCTGGGTAGAACCGCCTTAGCACCATACACCATGAAGAAAGGTGTGAAACCTGTAGATTTGTTAGGGGTAGTTCCGATGCTCCATAAGACGGAAGGCAACTCCTCAACCCAACATCCAGGTGTCCGCTTCAAAGGAACCATGAGCCGTGGTTTGACTCCTCTTAAAATTTCCTGATTTTCTCACTCCGCCTGACCATTAGACTGTGGATGTGTCACGGCTGAAACATCAAGCCGGATATGCTCCTTCTCACAGAACGCTTTCATAGCTCCTTTGGATAGATTTGTTCCATTGTCCGTAAAGATACTGTGCGGGTAACCAAAGCGATAGATCAGCTTCTTAATAAATTGAACCGTTGTAGCCGCGTCACATTTTTTGACCGACTCTGCCTCTACCCACTTAGTAAATTTATCAATCGCCACCAGAAGGTGTGTTTTCTTATCCTTGGATCTCTTAAAAGGTCCTACCATATCAAGCCCCCAGACCGCAAACGGCCAAGTGATTGGTATCATCCTCAACTCTTCAGGCGGAACGTGAGCACGCCGGCGAAACTTCTGACAGCCGTCACACTTACGGACTAAGTCTTCTACATCCTTGTGAGCCGTCAACCAGAAAAACCCATGTCGAAAAGCCTTGGCCACTAAAGATTTTGACCCGGCATGATGTCCATAGTCGCCGGCATGAATTTCACCCAAGATCTGCTGGCCCTCCTCCGGTGAGACGCAGCGCTGAAAGACACCCGTCACACTACTCTTATGCAACTCACCATTGATAATCGTCATAGACTTAGAATGTCGGGTGATCTTCCTGGCCAGATCCTCCTCCTGAGGCAACTCGCCGCGTGTCAGATACGCTAAATAAGGAATAGTCCAGTCTGGGATAGCATGCAGAGCCGCCACCAATTCCGCCTCCGGGTCAGGAATAGCCAGATCCTCCTCAGAGGGTATCTTGACAGTCGGATGATGCAATACGTCTAGAAAAACATTAGGTGGTACCAACTTTCGTTGAGAACCTAACCGTGATAAGGTATCAGCTGCCGCATTCCTGCGACGATCAATATGATCCACCTGGTACCCCTTGAAGTGACCGGCAATGATATCAACCACCTGTCGATAAGCGGCCATCCGCGGATCCTTGGAGTCCCAAGTACCTAAAACTTGCTGAGCCACAAGATCTGAGTCGCCTAAACATCTGACCCGGCTTAGGTTCATCTCTTTAGCGACTCTGAGACCATGGAGCAGTGCCTCATACTCAGCTGCATTATTAGTACAAGGAAACATTAACCGGAGCACATAACAAAACTTGTCACCCTTTGGGGAGGTGAGAACAACCCCTGCACCAGACCCCTCTAGCTGCTTGGACCCATAAAAGTGTATAGTCCAATATGTGTTATCCGGCTTCTCTTCGGGAGCTTGACATTCTGTCCAATCATTTATGAAATCCACCAAAGCTTGAGACTTTATTGCTGTACGAGGAACATATTTGTTGTTAAGAGGACCCAGCTCTAAGGCCCACTTGGCAATCCTCCCTGTGGCTTCTCTATTTTGAATGATATCTCCCAACGGGGCAGAATTGACCACGGTTATCTGGTGCCCCAAAAAGTAGTGTTTTAACTTGCGGTTAGCCATGAAAACTCCGTATACTAGCTTCTGCCAATGCGGATACCTCTGCTTAGACTCTGCCAAAACTTCACTGATGTAATAAACTGGCCTTTGCACAGGATATTCCTTCCCTGCCTCCTTGTGCTCAACCACAATTGCTACACTGACCGCTCTGTTGTTAGCCACCACATAAAGGAGCAACAGCTCTTTCTCAGCCGGAGGGGCTAACACTCGCGGCTTAGTCAACTATTTTTAAGAGCTTCAAGTGCTTCAGTCGCTGCCTTGCTCCACTTAAACTTGTCTGTCTTCTTCATCATCTGGTATAAGGGAATGGCCTTCTCCCCAAGCCGTCTTATGAAACGGCTCAATGCAGCAATCCGTCCTGCAAGGCGCTGAATGTCATTAATGCACGTCGGCTCTCCTAAAGAAGTGATAGCCTTAATTTTATCTGGGTTAGCCTCGATGCCCCCCTCAGAGACCAAGAAACCCAAAAGCTTTCCTACTGGAACACCAAAAACACACTTCGTCGGGTTAAGCATCATCTTGTAGACCCGAAGATTGTCAAAAGTTTCCTTCAGATCCTCTAGGCGAGTTTCTTTCTTTCTGGATTTAACCACGATGTCGTCTACATAAGCATGAACATTTCGTCCAATCTGATTGTGAAGGCAGTTCTGCACACATCGTTGGTAAGTCGCCTAGGCACTCTTGAGCCTGAAAGGCATGGAGACGTAGCAGAACGCCCCAAAGGGTGTAATAAACACCGCCTTCTCCTGATCTTTCATTGCCATCTTGATCTGATGATAACCTGAATATGCATCCAGGAAGCATAATCTTTCACACCCGGCTGTAGCATCAATAATCTGATCAAATGAGGGAGTGCAAAAGGGTCAGCCGGGCAAGCCTTGTTAAGGTCCGTGTAATCTGTACACATACGCCAGGTGCCGTTCTTTTTGAGCACTAGCACTGGGTTAGCCAACCACTCCGGGTGAAAAACTTCCACTATAAAGCCTGCAGACAGGAGCCGGGCAACTTCCTCCCCAATAGCTTTACGTCTCTTTTCGTTGAACCGTCATAGAAACTGTTTAATCGGCTTAAACTTCGGATCCACATTAAGGTTGTGCTCAGCAAACTCTCTCGGTACACCCGGCATGTCAGAAGGCTTCCATGCAAAGATGTCCCGATTCTCACGGATGAATTCGATGAGCGCGCTTTCCTATTTGGGATCCATGCGAGCCCCAATGATGAACTGCTTGGATGAGTCGCCCGGATTGAAATCTACTGCCTTGGTATCATCCGCTGAAAACTTGAGTGGCGGCTCAACTTCCATAGTAGGCTTGTTCAGCGGGGTCATATCCTCCAAGTCAACGTTCTCCTTGTAGAACTTCAGATCCTCCTGGGGATAACTAGACTCTTCATACGCCGCATCTCCTTCCTCACACTCGAGAGCCGTTTTCCGATTACTGTGAATGGTAATTGTACCATTTAAGCCAGGCATTTTGAGTTGTAAATAAACATAGCAAGGCCTAACCATACATTTGGCATAAGCCGGCCTCCCAAACAGTGCATTATAGGGACTTTTGATTTTAACCACCTCAAACCACAAGGACTCCATCCTGTAATTATACTCATTGCCAAAAGCCACTTCCAAAGAAATCCGGCCCACCGGGTATGCCGTCTTACCCGGGACCACACCATGAAAGACGGTGGAGGAAGGTTTAAGGTCTTTGTCAAGCAACTTCATCCGCCGGAAAGTGTCATAATAAAGGATGTTGATACTGCTGCCTCCGTCCATGAGCACCTTGTTCACCATATAGCCATTCACCTAAGGGGCCACAACTAAAGCCAGCCGGCCCGGGTCTTCTACCCGTGGCGGGTGATCCTCCCGGCTCCACATTATGTCATACTCAGACCATGGTAAGTACCACGGGAGAGCCGGAGCAACTGCATTAACCACTCGCCTCCGCAACTTCTCGTCTCGTTTAATGTGACCGGTCGTGAACACGTGATACTATCTAGAACTGAGCTGCTTCGGGTTACTCTGAAACCCAGATTGATTGTGTTGTTGCTGCTGCTGATTGTTGTTATTGCTGTTGTTGCTAGGATGCTGTTGGTGCCCCCCTTGGTTATTCTGACCCGGATGCTCGGATCCTGAACCGCCGACGTCGAATCCAGCCCCTGATCCGCCGTGCCCTGAGCCGCCAGGCAAGCCACCGCCCTGGTTATTGCGTGGCTGGGAATGCTGGTTTTTGAATCTCTGCATGATAAAGCAATCACCCCACGCATGCAACGCTGGCTTATCAGGCGTGCCATGCTCCGGACAAAGCTTCTTAAGCACTTCTTCTAAATTGAAAGGACCCCTCTTCCTTTGGTGAAACGACCTGAATTTTCCGTTCCCCTTGGGATGGTTCTGTTCTGTGTTGGTGTTTGCCACTAGCTCTGACCCGCCATCAGCGTTCTTCCGTTTATTCTGATTCCCATTATTCACAAAGCCTTTGCCTTGATTGTTCTTCTTCCCTTGATTGGCTTTCTCATCATCCGAGCATGGATCCTTGGTGTTATCTGAGTCGGCATACTTTGTCAGGGCCGTCATGAGCTCTCCCATATCCTGACACGTGCGCTTGAGCCGGCCGAGCTTCTCTTTCAATGGAACAAAATGACAGTTCTTTTCCAGAATAAGCACCGCTTGAGCCGCCGTGATCTGCTCCAAAGAGTGAATAATGGTCAACACCCGCCGGACCCAATGATGGGCTGACTCATTATTTTGTTGAACAGAATGGTCCAAGTCTACAATGGTCATAGGCTGCTTACAGGTTCCCTGAAAATTCTTAATAAACTTCGCTCTCAGCTCCGCCCATGAACTTATCGTGTTAGGCGGCAGACCTTTCAACCATGTGCGAGCCGGACCCTCAAGCATCATGATGAATATTTTGCACATACCGCTTCACTGACGTCCAGCATCTCCATGGCTAGCTCATAACTCTCAACCCAAGCCTCAGGGGGTAGATCAGCTGTGTAATTCGGAACTTTTCGAGGCCCCTTAAAATCTTTCGGTAGTCGTTCACTTCTCAGAGCCGGAGTTAAACACGGCACCCCTACGGCTCTGGTACTAACTGCTCCCATTGAGACGGAAAGCGTTGGCTCTGGATGGGTTGCCGCTATCTTCGCCTCTCGCCTGTTCCTCGCCCGGTCCGCGAGGGCTTGTGCATCTAGAGCCGCTTGCTCATCCTTCGGTGGTCCCCGACGTGGATGACTGCTGGAACACGCCGGCGACTCATAGCGCTGGCTGAAACTTCGACTAGGGAGGGGGGTAGAGTGAACCCGGCTCCGACGGTGAGCATATCTCTCTTGCTGGGCCATGGCCGTCTGTAAATATCCAACGGCGTTTCGCACGTCCTCCGCAAAGGGTGCTTCATCTGGGATGGGAATCGTCCCAAGCCGGGTGGCTGCCGCCACCATGTTCTCGGCTGGGTTAGAGTAATGACCCACCGGTGTCGGAAAAGCTCTAGGGGAAGTTTGGTTATGTTGGGGTGGATGAGTTGTCGGGCGTTCCATCGGGCGGCTTTCCGGCGCACCCGCAACCCGCCCCGCACCAGGGGTATTAAACAGGTTCCTTGCTTCGTAACGTTCTGGCAGACGGGATTGATGCATCCTCTGGTGCACCGCGGCTGCTGACCTTTGTTCCAGCTCCAGATGGAAAGCATCTGCCTTGATACGCTCCGCTTCTTCCTCCATCCGGATCTTCAGCTCAGCCATCCTTTGTTGTTCCTCTACCATCCAGCCCTTGATCCGTGCCATCTCTAGATTCTGGGCTGCTTGATTATCCGGTGTTACTTTCGTGGCCATGAGAGCTGTAAGCTCGTCCATCAATTCCACTAGAACCTGAGCCGGCGGCAGTGGGCTATCACCCGCTGCGGCGGCTCCTGCAGCTGTATGACCGGCGGCTGGAGCCGATTCCGCCATGAACACTATCGCACGAACCGGGGGTCTCGGAGCATCCGACTCAAAGCCCTCTACCTCAGAATAGGTGTCGTAGTAGCCCCCAAGGCCACCATTACTGAGTCGATACACTGACTATGTCTCCCCAATGGAGGACTCATCTTCCGAGCAAACAAGAGTTCCCTATGACCCGGACGCTTCCAGGTCCCTACCTTGAGTGAAGCCCACGAGAACATGCTTTTGACCTGGATGGGCACGGGTAGGCCGCACACCACTCGCAGATTGGAGACGCCGAGCCGGCTCGACGATGTTGATGCAGATGTCCGGAGCGGGTGTAGATCCATCAACCTTTCCAATGAAAACCTGGATCACGCCAAACGGAACCCGGAATCCATACTCCACACAATCAGCATCAAGCCCCTAGCCGGTAGCGTCGATGTAGAGCCAGCCGCGGCGACTCTTGCTCATCCTTCCAACCACGTATCCCTCGAGCCCTGGGAGAGAGCCCTTTGAGAACTCAACACCACCAAGCGCTTGCCCCATGGTAGGTGCCAACTGTCGTGGATTTATCACGGCACATGTCCGGGTGAACGGACTTGGATTCGAGGCCATCGCTAACGGGGTGGACTCAAAGGGGTTGATCGGGACGAAAGACACGGATTTACCCAGGTTTGGCCCCTCAAGCGAGGTAATAGCCTACGTCCTTCTTGTGTTTGTATTGCTTGTTTATCGATTACAAGGAGCTAGAAGCTTGACCTAGTTCTCGACAACCTATCCTCTAAGTCGCCCTGGGTCTGCCTTTATATAGGAGGTCGGGACCATCGGGTCTTTACAATTATCTATCCGGGTCTTCTTGTGACTCCGAGTCTCTTTCTATCTTTCTGTCCAAGTTGTCCTTGAGGCGGCTTACACACCCGGGACTTCTACGTCCGGGCCATCATGCGGCCCACATCTTGAGCCGTCTATCTTCCTGGGCCAGCAGTCTTACGGCTCACCCATGGGTTGGCTTACAAGTCATCAATATGAACCAGAGCCTCTAAGGCGGGTCATATTATGGGGTTATATCCCCAACACGAGGTGTGGTGTCAAAATTAATAAGGCATTGATAAAGGCCAAGAAATTAAAGGGGCTCCTTGGATGCCCGACTAGTGAACTCTTCGGCTTCACCTTGGCGATCCTCAAAGATTGGAGATGGGAATATTTGTTGAACCAGTTTTCAAGACCGACGGCTGAAGACGAAGAACAATTCGGAAGAACCAAGGAGCATCCCCAACTTGAAGACCAATTCAGCGGGCTACTGATGGTGTCCTAGACTAGGGGGTACTCACCACGTCGTCTCCCGACCAGTGGGTCGGGTCTAGGACCTCCAGGGCAATTCACTAATGGGCCAGTTCGGACAGCCCATGATGCATACGACCAAGATTCCACAAGACTTGGTGATCAAGACAAGGACTCCTATCCACCGACGTAGCCGACTAGGACTCTTGTTATCCTAGGCCTCTGGTGTGTTATATAAGCCAAGGCCAGGCTAGTCATTAGGGACAATCAAATCATGATAGATCATATCATCATACGAGCATAGCTCTTAGGGTTTAGACCACTACATATGATCTAGAGGTAGATCAACTCTATACTCGATACACCATCATTAATACAAACAAAGCAGGACGTAGGGTTTTACCTCCAGCAAGAGGGCCCGAACCTGGGTAAATACCATCTCCCTTGTCTCCTGTTACCCATCGATCCAAGACCCACATATCGGGACCCCCTACCCGAGGGCTGCCTGTTTTGACACCGATAGGAGCAAACTCAACAAAATAACAATCATGAGACACTTGATTGGTATAACCACATTCAATATTAAAATCATGACGACAAGTTTCATGGTTACCATCACTCTTTATATCATACATGTCATCAGCATAATCATCATAGATAGGAGGCATGTCATCATCATAATAAATTTTCTCATCAAAACTTGGGGGACTAAAAATATCTTCTTCATCAAACATAGCATCCCCAAGCTTGTGGCTTTGCATATCATTAGCATCATGAATATTCAGAGAATTCATACTAGCAACATTGCAATCATGCTCATCGTTAAAGGAATTCTCATTAAGTATTTTCATAGTTTCTTCCTCTATAAATTGAGCACAATTTTCTGAATCCTTATTTTCACGAAAGACATTATATAGACGAAACAAATGATGCAACCTAATTAAACTCCATTTTTTGTAGTTTTATTTTGTAAAACTAAACTACTGAAAAACAAGAAACTAAAAGATTTAATTGCAAGATCTAAAGATATACCTTCAAGTACTCACCTCCCTCGCAACGGCGACAGAAAAGAGCATGATGTCTACTATGCAATCTTCTTCTTGTAGACTCGTGTTGGTCCTCCAAGCGCAGAGTTTTGTAGGACACTAGCAAATTTCCCTCCAGTGGATGACCTAAGGTTTATCAATCTGTGGGATGCGTAGGATGAAGATGGTATCTCTTGAACAACCCTGCAACCAAATAACAAAGAGTCTCTTGTGTCCCCAACACACCCAATAGAATGGAAAATTGTATATGTGCACTAGTTCGGATAAGACATGGTGATACAAGTGTAATATGCATGGTAGATATACGTTTTTGCAATCTGGAAATATAAAAATAGTAAGGTAGCAAGTAACAAAAGTGAGCAAAAACGGTATTGCAATGCTTGAAAACAAGGCCTAGGGTTCATACTTTCACTAGTGCAGGTTCTCTCAACAATACTAACATAGTTGAATCATATGTAAATCCCTCACATGCGACAAAGAGTTCACTCCAAAGTCACAAATAGAGTAGAACAAACGAATAAATTATTGTAGGGTATGAACCCACCTCAAAGTTATCTTTTTCGATCAATCGTATGAGCTATCCATATAAGTGTCACAAACAGCCCTAGAGTTCGTACTAAAATAACACCTTAAGATACACATCAACCAAAACCCTAATGTCACCTAGATACTCCAATGTCGCCACGAGTACCCATGGGCTTGATTATACGATATGCATCACACAATGCCAGATTTATCATGTTCAATCCAACACAAAGAACTTCAAAGAGTGCCCCAAGGTTTCTACCGGAGAGTCAAGACGAAAACATGTGCCAACCCCTATGCATAGATTCCTAAGGTCACAGAACCCGCAAGTTGATCACCAAAACATACATCCAGTAGATCAATAGAACATCCCATTGTCACCACAGATATCCCATCGCAAGACATACATCAAGTGTTCTGAAATCCTTTAAAGACTCAATCCGATAAGAAAACTTCAAAGGGAAAACTCAATTCATCAAAAGAAGATAGAGAGGGGGAAACTCCATATGATTCATCTATATTAATAAAGCTTGCGGTACATAAACATCGTGTCATGTCATGAACACAAGAGAGAGAGATCAAACACATAGCTACTGGTACATACCCTCAGCCCCGAGGGTGAACTACTCCCTCCTCGTCACGGAGACCGCTAGGATGATGAAGATGGACTTTGGTGATAATGGCCCCCTCCGATAGGGTGCTAGAGAGGGCTCCCGATTGGTTTTTCTGGCTACAGAGGCATGCGGTGGCGGAACTCCCGATCTAGATTTCTTTCTAGGGGTTTTGGTTTTTATAGGAATTTTTGTCGTCAGTCTCACGTCAAGGGGACTCCCGAGGGCTCCACAAGCTAGGGGGCGTGCCCTAGGGGGCGCCCCCTAAGCTTGTGGCTGCCTCAGGACTCTTCTCCGTTATCTTTTTGCTTCGGTATTTTTTATATTTTCCAAGAATATTCTCCGTAAATTTTTGGCCCATTCCGAGAACTTCTATTTTTGCACAAAAATTGACACCATGGTTGTTCTGTTGAAAACAGCACCAACCGGGGTTAGTTCTAATAAAATCATACCAAGATCATATAGAATTATTGTAAACATGGCATGAATACTTCATAAATTATAGATGCGTTCGAGACGTATCAATAAGTCATGTGTATCTTGGACATATGCATCAAATGTATATGAATGAGGAGTATCCTTGTTCAAGACTTCACTCTTGCAAACAATATGTGCAACAAGAAAGAGATCATCTTGATCAAGGATATGATGCACATGCTTACCTTGAGTTCTGGAGAATTCTATTAGTAGAAATACACTTGATAAAACAATGTTACAAGACACAAGAGTTTTTTACCAATCAATAGCAATAGAACTCAAAAGTACCAAGATGTGGAGAACATATAGAAGATAGTATTCTTTAGGATTGATATGTCCCCAAGATCATTTAGAACTTTCTCCCCTTTATATATGAAAATGGTGGATCATCCTCTCCCCCTGAATCTTAGCATGTAGATATTGGGATTGGATAGGGTGAGAAAAGTCTAACATGAATAATCAAATGTAATAAATACATCTTTCTCCCAAACATATTTTCTCCACCTACTTTGGTATTTTCCCCTTGTCTATATAAGTATAAACTTTGACATTTTTCTCTTCCCCTAAATTATATCTCCCCCTTTGCATAAGAATGTATCTCCCCTTTTATCTTTGAAGCTTTCGTATTTCTCCCCCTTTGGCATTAATTTCCAAAAAGGTCATGGTTAGGGTCAGTTACAGGGATAATTGATTAAGAAGGGATCCTTGAGTACAAGGGTCATAGAATGTAGGATTCATATAATATGAAAATCATGGTAAAAGTGAGGGAATCATTGAAAATGATTTATCTCCCTTTGGCTAAACTGAGAATTTGTAGAACTTCTCCTCCTTTGAGTTAGGGGTCCTTGAATTTATCCCCCCTTTTTTAATAAAGGGATGGATCACCGAAGGATTGGCAATATCATAGAAGGATCACAAAGATTTACAGATACAAACACAGAATGAAAACGATATTAAGTTGGTGGCTCCGACACAAACTAGTCAGTGGTACCGCTATGGCATTATGCAGCTCATCTGCTGAATCGGTAGAACCGAGTCTTTTTTATTGGAGGCTGTGAGGCATAAAATGGAAACTTGGCAATAATTGAGAAACTTGCAAATTTCTTTGAGAATTTGTATCCAAGTGCCAAAAAATGTAGGGGAAATGCAAAAGATTTGTACAAAGAGATAGCAACTAGAGAAGATTTTAATGGTTCCAAGAAATCTTGCAAAATAGAGAATGAACCAAACAAGATTCTTAACTAGATGATGGGCGGTGACTAGGTCACCTATATTAGAGTATATTGACTTAGTAGCCAAGCAAGAATACTTGATCATAGGTCATACTCATTGTTAAGCTCAAAATGGGTTTACCATTTTTCGAATAAGCATATTAGTGTCTTCATATCACTTGAGTTGCTTTATCTCCTGACTTGGAGTAATGCTATATCAAGGATATGAGTACATACCTTTGAGTGATGTTGTTGACGTAGCTTGTAGGTGAACTTGATGAGGATGCTCGAAGTTGATCAAGATCATCTTGAGTTGGGAGCAATCCTTGTTGTTTTCATTCACTTTTCACCTACATAGGTTAGTCACGCAAGGAAGAAAATGATATATCCAAATGACATGATACTAATTGAGAGTTAGCAATTGAGAAATATATGTCAAGGACATGTTTTGTTGTCTTCTTCCTTTCATCATAAAAGCAAGAGGTGTGGATACTTGGTCATGACAAGATTGCTTAGATATGAGTTGATGGCAATCTTGTGGAGTGTTGTTCTTCCAAGTACCTACAAAAGGGTTAGATGCAAGACAAGGGAGCATAGAATTCCGAGATATGTGATATTCAAGATAATGATAGCATGGAATAGACAATAAAGCTCATCCCCTTGCATACATCCGAGTGAGCTTAGCTCAAGTTTGAAGTATCAATGATGTTCAACTCACTCCTCAAATGACAAAACACGTTTTCATCAAGAGGCTTAGTAAAGATATCGGCCAATTGTTTGTTAGTACGAACATGCTTAAGATTAATATCTCCTCTGGCAACATGATCATGAATGAAATGATGTCGAACTTGAATATGCTTGGTTGAGAATATTGCACGGGATTATGTCCAATCTTAATAGCACTCTCATTGTCACAAAGTAATGTCACAAGTTTAACATAGATTCCATAATCTTTAAGCGTCTGTGTCATCCATAATAATTGTGCACAACATGATCCAGCAACAATATATTCAGCTTCGACGGTAGATAAGATATCGAATTTTGTTTCTTCGAGGACCAAGACACAAGAGATCTACCAAGAATTTGACATGTACCCGAGGTGGATTTTCTATCAACCTTGTCATCGGCATAGTCAGAGTCGGAGTAGCCAACAAGATTAAAAGAAGATCCCTTGGGATACCATATGCCAAAGTTTGGTGTATGAATCAAGTATCTCACCATGCGTTTCACAGCCTTGAGATGACACTCTTTAGGTGCAGCTTGATATCAGGCACACATTGACACACTAAGAATAATATCGGGATGGGGGCACATAGATATAACAATGAACCAATCATTGATCGATAAACTTTTTGATCAACCGGTTCGCCTTAGTAAGGTCATCGTGTCCGCTGGTGGGCATGGGAGTTTTCATACCTTTGCACTCTTGTATGTTGAACTTCTTGATCAAGTCCTTGGTGTACTTTGTTTGAGAGATGAATGTACCTTCTCTTGTTTGCTTGATTTGTAGACCAAGGAAGAATTTTAGCTCACACATCATAGACATCTCGTACTTCTTTGACATCAACCTTCCAAATTTCTCACTAAATTGTGGGTTAGTAGATCCAAAGATAATATCATCCACATAAATTTGGCACATAAATAATTCACCATTAACTCTCTTTGTGCATAAGTTTGTGTCAATTTTACCAATTTCAAAACTTTTTTCAATAAGAAACTTCGTTAGGCATTTATACCAAGCACGAGGAGCTTGCTTAAGACCATATAAAGCTTTGCAAAGTTTGTAAACGTGGTCATGTTTCTTAGGATTTAAAAAACTAGGTGGTTGCTTAACATAGACCTCTTCTTCAATATCACCATTTAAGAATGCACTTTTAATGTCTATTTGGTAAAGCGTGATATCACGTTGATTGGCATAAGCAAGAAGAATTCAAATAGCTTCTAGTCTAGCAACGGGGGCATAGGTCTCACCGTAGTCCATACCTTCGACTTACGTATATCCTTGGGCTACAGGACGAGCCTTCTTGCGTACGACATGACCGTCTTCATCTTGCTTGTTTTGAAATACCCATATTTTGCCGATGATGTTTTGCTCGTCCTTGGGCTTCTCCACGAGTGTCCACACTTCGTTCCTTTGGAAGTTGTGAAGCTCTTCATGCATAGCGTTCACCCAATCCACGTCCTCAAGAGCTTGTTCAACCATCAAGGGTTCAGTGCTAGAGATGAAAGAATAATGCTCACAAAATTTAGCCAACCAGGTTTTAGAGCGAGTGATCCTCCCTATTTGTATATCACCAAAGATTTGGTTTAGGGGATGGTTCTTCGTCACTTGTGCTCAAACTTGGGGTAGCTTTGGCTTGTTAGTTGGTGGATCTTCTTCTTCTTCATCTCCTTCATCTCCATTGTTGTCGAAGTGGTCGTCTCCTTGAGGTGGTGGTGAAGGAAGTTGCGGTGGATCTTCATCACGTACTTCCTCCTCCTCTTCATCTTGTCATGTTCCACTTGTGGATGCTTCCATGTAGTTTTGTGGGTAGCCTTGATCTGAAGTAGGAGCTTCCACTTGGGTTGATGAAGTGCTTTCCTTCACCTCCATGGGACGAATCTTGCCGATGGGAAAATCTTGGATAGCCTACATCATTTGGCAATTGTTCAACTTGTGAACAATTAGACTCATCAAACTTCACATCTACTGTCTCTTCAACTTTTCGAGTGAAGTTGTTGTAGACATGGTAGGTGTGACAGTTTGATCCATAACAAAGTAGGAAAACTTCATGTGATTTAGGAGCAAATTTAGCACGACGATGCTTATCAAGAATGTAACACTTGGAGCTGAATAATCAAAAGTATCCAACTTGGGTTTTGTTACCGGTGACAAGCTCGTATGTCGTTTTACCGAGAAGCTTGTGCAAGTAGAGTCGGTTTGTGGCATGACATGTTGTTTCCACGGCCTCTGCCCAAAAGTGTCTTAGCATCTTGTATTTGTCAAGCATCATTCCTGCCATATCAATGAGGATTTGGTTCTTTATCTCAACAACTCCATTTTGTTGAGGCGTGTACGTAGCCGAGAACTCATGTGAGATACCCTCTTCGTCAAGAAAGGTATCCACATGGGTGTTCTTGAACTCCTATCCGTTATCGCTTTGAACCTTCTTGATCTTCACTTCAAATTGATTTTGCGCCTTGTGTGCAAAGTTCTTGAAGATCTTTTCTACCTGCGACTTATCATCAAGAAAGAATGCCCATGTAAATCTGGAAAAATCATCAAGTATAACTAGACCATAAGAATTTCCACCGAGACTCTTCTGAGCATTGGGGCCAAAAAGATCCATATGAAGTAACTCAAGTGGTCTCCTAGTGGTCATGATGTTCTTGTCCGGATGACTTCCACCTACTTTCTTTCCTACTTGAAAAGCGCAACAAAGTCTATCCTTGTCAAAGTTGATATATTTTACACCAAGAATGTGATCGCCCTTGATAAGATTATCTAGATTGTGCATGCCTACATGTCCTAGCCTTATATGCCATAGCCAACCTTTAGATGATTTTGCAATAAGACAAGTACGAGGTTGGGCCTTTTTAGTGAAATTGGCCTTTTTAGTGAAATCAACAATGTATAGATCACCTCTACGAATACCGGTAAAGACAATTCTATGATTATCAAAGCGAAACACTTGGAAATCTACTTTGGTAAATGGCACATTGAAACCGAAGTCAGCTAGTCTAGATACGGAAAGAAGATTGTAGACAAGGGATTCAACGAGCATCACATTTTGAATAGAGCTATCATGAGATATGTCCACCTTACCAAGGCCAAGTACCTTACCCTTAGAGTTGTCTCCAAAGGTCACATACCTCCGAGGACCTTGATTAGGCATGATCTCTTGGAACATGTCTTTATCACCAGTCATGTGATCCGTGCATCCACTGTCAAGAATCCACTCTTTTCCACCGGACATGTAATCCTAGAAGTTTTCCACTAGACTTAGATTCTTCATGATCTTTTCATGCTCGATGTCAAACAACTCATCTTCATCATAGTAGCCATGTTCTTCATTGTCATCATTTTGTGGAATCTCCTCGTCATAGAAACCAAGAGATTCATTAGAATCGTAACCATGACAATTTTCAAGTTTATGAATGTGAATGGCTTCAATAATAATGTTGTTGATAGTTGTGACATATCCTTTAGCATGCATAAGATCACGAAGCTCAAATAGGCATTTATCAAAGTTTGGATCAGTAGGATTCATTTTGTGAAAAGCAACAACTTTATGAAGTATTTCATCAAGATTACTTAATGTAAGATTTGGATATCATTTCTCCAAATCATTCCACAAAGTATAAGCACATGCAAAGTTCTTCAATTGAGAAAGCACAAATCTTGGTAAACCTCTAACAATAAGATTGACAGTTCTAAGGTTACCAAGCATGTAAATTTCCTCTTTGTGTGTGGGATGCAATTCATTAATGGGGAGCACATAGGGATTTTCAATATGTTTTATCAAATGGAATTTATCAAATAGATCAATCATGGCATTCTTCCCTCGACTATAGTACTCTCCATCAAGAATGGGCACTCTACAATACAAACTCTCCACACTAGACACATCCATCTTCCTCCATGGTGATGAAACCGAAGCAATGGAAACCAAAGATCTAATACCAATTGTGGGATAACTAGAAGAGTATGTCTAGAGGGGGGTGAATAGACTCAAAAACAACAACAACAACAACAACAACAACCAAGCCTTTAGTCCCAAACAAGTTGGGGTAGGCTAGAGGTGAAACCCATAAGATCTTGCGACCAACTCATGGTTATGGGACATGGATAGCAAGCTTCCATGCACCCCTGTCCATGGCTAGTTCTTTGGTGGTGCTCCAATCCTTCAGATCTCTCTTTACGGACTCTTCCCACATCAAATTCGGTCTACTCCGGCCTCTTTTGACATTATCAGCATGCTTTAGCCGTCCGCTATGCACTGGGCTTCTAGAGGCCTGTGTTGAATATGCCCAAACCATCTTAGACGATGTTGGACAAGCTTCTCTTCAATTGGTGCTACCCCAACACTATCTCGTATGTCATCATTTCGGATTCAGTCCTTCCTTGTGTGGACACACATCCATCTCAACATGTGCATCTCCGCCACACCTAACTGTTGCACATGTTGCCTTTTAGTCAGCCAACACTCAGCGCCATACAACATTGCAGGTCGAACCGCTGTCCTATGGAACTTGCCTTTTAGCTTTTGTGGCACCCGCTTGTCATAGAGAATGCCAGAAGCTTGGCGCCACTTCATCCATTCGGCTTTAATTCAATGGTTCACATCTTCATCGATATCCCCATCCTTCTGCAACATTGACCCCAAATACTGAAAGTGTCCTTCTGAGGAACCACCTGCCCATCAAGGCTAACATCCTCCTCCTCCTCGTGCCTAGTTGTACTGAAAGCGCACCTCATGTACTCGGTTTTAGACCTACTAAGTCTAAAACCTTTCGATTCCAAGGTTTCCCTCCATAACTCCAACTTCCTATTGACCCTCACCCGACTATCATCAACTAGCACCACATCGACTGCAAAGAGCATACAACATGTGATATCTCCTTGTATATCCCTTGTGACCTCATCCATCACCAAGGCAAAAAGATAAGGTCTCAAAGCTGACCCCTAATGCAGTCCTATCGTGATCGGGAAGTCATCAGTGCCGCCATCACTTGTTCAAACACTTGTCACAACATTATTGTACATGTCCTTGATGAGGGTATGTACTTTGTTGGGACTTTGTGTATCTTATCATAGGCCTTCTCCAAGTCAATGAACACCATATGCAAGTCCTTCCTTTGTTCCCTATATCTCTCCATAAGTTGTCATACCAAGAAAATGGCGTCCATGGTTGACCTCCCACGCATGAAAGCAAACTGATTTTTGGTCACGCTTGTCATTCTTCTTAAGAGATGCTCAATGACTCTCTCCCATAGCTTCATTGTAATGGCTCATCAGTTTAATTCCACTATAATTAGTACAACTCTGAACATCCAACAGGGGTGAATAGACTACTAGCAGGAATTTAAAATCTACAAGAGGTGCAAAGTTAAGTGTTGGTAGATTTTAGCAATCATAGCAAGTCTAGCACACCCTACACATGCAAGTCATCAAGTATAGCAGCGGAATGTAAAGACATTGCACATGAAAGTAAGAGTTGAGATAGGGAGATCAAACACATGAAGGACACGGAGATTTTTCTCATGGTTCCAATAGGTGGTGCTATCGTACATCCATGTTTATGGAGTCTTCAACCCACAGAGGGTAACGGTCGCGAGAGTCCACAGAGGACTCCCCCCATAAGGGTCCATGAAGGAGGAACCTTGACTATTCCATAACGGCTTCCGTCCACGAAGGACTAGCCTCACTCGGGGTAGATCTTCATGAAGTAGGTGATCTCCTTGTCCTTTCAAACTTCTTGGTTCACTCCACAGCACGAAGTAGGAGGCTCCCAAGGGACACCTAACCAATCTAGGAGGCACCACCCTCCAAAAGGTAATAGGCTCAATAATGTCGATGAACTCCTTGCTCTCGTGCTTCAAGATGATAGTCTCCTCAACACACAATCACTCTCTCACATATTTGGCTTTGGTGGAAGGGATTGATTGAGTGGAAAGCAACTTCGGGAGGCTAGAGATCAAGATTCATATGGTTGGAATGGAATGGCATGATCTCAACACATGAGTAGGTGGATCTCTCTCAGAAAATTAGTTGCTATGAGTGGGAGTCTGTTCTAAGTGCTACTCTTGCGAGTGAGTGGTGGTGGAGGGGTATATATAGGCATCTCCAAAAATCCAACCGTTACACCTAATAAGTCCAATGCAGTGACACTGATGTGTTAATCTCGGTGGTACCGAGTTGCCTAAAAGGTAGCAACTTTGAATATCAGTGAGACCGATATATAAAACTCGGTTGCACCGATTAGGTGACCAACGGTCAGATTGCCAAATTCGGTGGCGTCGATTCCACAAACTTGGTCGGACCGATTTTGTGAAATTGGGTAATAGAATATTGGCAACCCAAACTCAGTGGCACCGAAGCAGAATCGGCTGCACCGTTGGGTTAGGGTTTGGCTTGAGTCTCTCTGAGTCTGGGAATCGGTGGCACCGAGTGAGAGTTGTTGGTTGCACCGATTTTGAGTGTTTGGCTTTGGACAGACTTTTGTGGAAGAGCTTGTGGGTGTGTTTGGTGACTATCACTTGTGCATGTATGAGCATCTTGTTCACCAACAGTACCTTACCCCCTTTTAATAGTATTGGCTTTCCTATGGACTCAAAGTGATTTCTCACAAGGTAAAATGTAGAGTCTTGTTGCTTGAATCTTTGCCAAACTATTTCCTTGCATCTTGGGGTATTCCACAATCTTTTCGCCACCCCATCTCTCTTTATGGACTTTATCTGAAATACACTAGATGAAAGTATTAGTCCAAGAGACAATGTATGTTGTCATGAATTATCAAAACCACCAAGGGAGCATATTGTGCTTTCAGCAGCTTAGGTGGGAGGTTACAAATTTACAAAGGTACTGATGGACGGTGGAAGCGTCATCAACATCTTATACTATGACACCTTTCGTCGGATGGAATTGACCGACAAAGCTCTTAAGCCGTTGTCTACAGTCTTCCATTGTGTTATGTCGGGCAAGTCTGCTTATCCAGTAGGAAAGATTGCTCTTGAGTTAGCATTTGGTGATGAATACAATTATAGAGTGGAAACCTTGTTGTTCAAGGTGGTCAAAATTAAGAGTCCATATCATGCCCTGTTTGGGCATCCGGCTTTCGCTAAATTCATGGCCAGGCCTTGTTATGTCTACTTGCAGATCAGGATGTCGGCTTTGAAAGGGACGATCACGGTGCATGATGATCGGAAGGTTGCTCTTGAGTGTGAGGAGGGCGATGATGCGTATGTAGAGTCAAGTTGTGCTGAGGCTGAACTCAAATTTTATATGGATAATGTCAACCCAGTGGATATGACTCCGTTGAAGAAGCCCAGTACAGAATCTGAGCCGCCCCTAAAGTTTGTGGCGGAAGATACCAAATTGGTGGATTTCACTAACAGCAACTCATCAAAGCAGTTCACTATTGGGGCTAATATGGACCCCGCATAGGAAAGCGCACTCATCGAATTCATCCGTGAGAATCGGAACATCTTTGCATGGAAGCCCTCTGACATGTCGGTTGTACCGAGGGAATTCGCTGAGCACCATCTTAATGTGGATCCTAAATTTAAGTCGGTCAGGCAATTTCTTCATCGTTTCAATGAGGAGCGGCGCAAAGCTATTGCAGAAGAGATAGCCTGGCTCTTAGCAGCAGGGTTCATTGTGGAAGTTTTTCACCCGAAGTGGTTAGCCAACCCAATGCTTGTACTCAAGAAGAATTACACGTGGCGCATGTGTGTGTGGATTACACGGATCTGAATAAGGCTTGTCCGGTTGATCCGTTTGCTCCTCCTCGCATTGACCAGATCATTGACGCCACGACGGGTTGTGAGAGTTTGTGTTTCTTGGATGCTTATTTGGGTTATCATCAGATCAAGATGGCAGTCAGAGACCAAGAGAAGACGTCTTTCATCATGCCTTTTGGGGCTTTCTGCTATGTGTCCATGCCTTTTGGGCTTAAGAGTGGACAGGCGACTTATCAACGTTGTGTATAGAACTGCCTTCATAGTCAGATTGGGTGCAATGTTCATGCTTATGTGGGTGATATTCTGGTCAAGTCAAGGAAGAAAGAGACTCTACTTGACGATTTGAAGGAGACTTTTGATATTGTGTGGGTTTACAAGATGATGTTTAACCAGGCCAAATGTGTTTTTGATGTGCCTGTAGGCAAGCTCTTGGGTTTTCTGGTCTTAGAAAGGGGGATCGAAGCTAACCTGGATAAAATCAAGGCCATCACCTCATTGTCTAAGCCGGCGTGCAATAATGATGTCCAGCGCCTGACGGGTCATATCGCCGCTGCATAAGCCTCCTTGGCGAGAAGGCTATTCCTTTGTATCAGATGATGAAGAAGACATATGATTTTGTCTGGAGTGATGTTGCCGATGAGGCATTTGAAGCGCTCAAGAAACAATTAATTGAGCCACCGGTTCTAGCCGCCCTTGCGAAGAAAGATCCGTTACTATTATATGTGGCGGCTAACAACAAGGTCATCGATGCTATAGTGGTTGTGGTGCGCAAAGAAGCAGGAAAGGAATATCCAGTTCAAAGGCCGGTTTACTATGTTATTGAAGTGTTGATAGAGTCTAAGCATAGCTACCCGCATTGGAAAAAGCTGGTATATGGAGTGTTCATGGTGAATCGCAAGCTGAAGCATTATTTCCTTGGACGTTCCATCACGATGGTCAGTTCTGCGCCTTTGGGTCATATCATTCAAAACAGAGAGGCGACCGATGGGATTGGTAAGTGGGCACCGGAGCTTGGACCTCTTAATTTGAAATATGTGCCTCGGGTGGTTGTCAAATATCAAGCCTTGATGGATTTCATAAATGACTGGATGGAGAGCCGGGCACCTGAGGAGAAGCCGGATAATACATACTGGACAATCCACTTTGATGGATCCAGGCAATTGGAAGGCTCGGGGGCTCGAGTGGTGTTAACTTCCCCTCGAGGTGACAAATTGGTGTTAAGGCTAATGTTTCCTTGTACTAACAATGCAGCTGAATATGATACTTTGCTTCGTGGTCTCCATGTGGATAAGGAGATGAATCTAAGCCGGGTCAGATGTTTGGGCGACTCAGACCTGGTGGCTCAGCAAGTGTCTGGCACGTGGGATTCTGAGGACCCACGTATGGCGGCTTATCGCCAGGTGGTTGATATCATTGTCGGTCACTTCAAAGGGTGTCAGCTGGATCATATCAATCTTCGCAAGAACGAGGTGGCTGATGCTTTATCAAGACCAGGGTCTCAATGCAAGCCGGTACCACCTAATGTGTTCCTAGATGTTTTGCATAACCCGTCGGTCAAATTACCTTCTAAGGAGGATCTGGTTGTGCCTGACCCGGATGGATAATTGGTGGCGGCTCTTCGTGCTATCCCTGACTGGACGTTGACATATCTGGCATATTTGACTCACGGTGAGTTACCCAAGGACGAGACCTTGGTGCGGCAGATCATAAGTCGGTCCAAGTCCATGACCATCGTCAATGGTGAGTTGCATCAATGCAGTGTGACTGGCCATTTTGGGCATTGCGTTTCTCTTGAAGAGGGCAAGGAAATTTTACATGAGATACACTCTGGTGATTGTGGTCATCACCTCGGCTCAAAATCCTTGGTTGTTAAGGCTTACCGACATGGTTTCTTCTAGTTGACGGCTCATAAAGACACAAAGGACATAGTTACCAAGTGCGGCGGCTTTCAGAAATTTGGACGACGCGCCCATGTGCCGGCTCAGGAGCTGCGCATGATTCCTGTTACCTGGTCATTCGCAGTCTGGGGGCTTGATATGGTTGGGCCCTTTAAGAGGTCTAAGAATAAGAAGACCCACCATTTGGTGGCGGTTGATAAATTTACCAAGTGGATCGAGGCAGAGCCGGTCAGCAAGTGCGATGCAGCCACAACAATTCAATTTGTCAAGAAGTTGATCTTTCGTTTTGGTTACGCTCACAATATAATTACTCACAATGGTACAAATCTATCCAAGGGGGCAATGAAGGCATTCTGTGAAAGTGAACATATCTGGCTTGATGTATCAGTTGTGGCTCATCCTCAGTCCAATGGGCAAGCAGAATATGCAAACCAAGAGATCTTGCGAGGGATAAAACCCCGGCTTATGGTCCCTTTGGAGAGAACGCCGGGTTGTTGGGAGGAGGAGTTGCCTTCAATTCTTTGGAGTATCAGAACCACACCCAACAGGTCTATAGGCTATACACCTTTCTTCATGGTTTATGGTGCGGAAGCTGTCCTCCCAAGTGATATCCACCATGACTCGCCCAGAGTGGCGGCTTATGTTGAAACCGAAAACGAGATGGCGCGTTAGGACGCGCTAGATGCTATGGATGAGGAGCGAGATCTTGCAGCAGCACGATCAACAATTTATCAGCAAGACCTGCGTCGCTATCATAGCTATAGAGTCAAGACCCGTACGTTCCAAGAAGGCGACTTAGTTCTATGTTTGATTCAAGACCAAACATATATGCACAAGTTATCCCCTCCTTTGGAAGGATCTTTCATGGTCAGCAAGAATCTCCACAATGGGTCATACTGCCTCATCGATGTATGGGAGAGTGATGAGTCACATATTTCTGGACAAGAGACCAATAGGCTGTGGAATATTTCTCATCTTCCGCCTTACTATACTTGAGTCATTGGCTCTCATCAATGTACATACATCTGTCATTGTATATACCTTTTCATATAATAAAGTTGGCATCGCCATAATTCGGGGCCTCTGCCATTTTTCGTGCAACAAGACTATGCAAAAGAGTTGATAATTCAATAGGTCACTTGGGGGCTTTCCTACCCATTGGGTTTAGCTTTCATACCCTCTTGATCAGCTTTCAAGCCATATCCGGGTTAAACCTACCTGTTTGCAACGTGCCACTCCACCATGTGACCCGTCGAACTCTTATCAGTTAATCTTGCCATAAAGACCCTAAACTGTTCAATGATCTTGACAGTCAATCTTGCAATGAGACCCTGTACTGATTAAGGTTAAAACGTCAGCTTTCATCACAAGAGGGCCGGCTTACAGAAAGCTAGGATAAACTTGCATGTCTGCTGTAGTCTCTTCACCACATGGCCCATTCGTACTCTTAGACAGGCAATCCTTTTTAAGACCCTGAACTATTTAAGGTTAAAACGACAAATTCATACCACATAAGAGCCGGCTTATGGGTTTTGGGGGTACTCATGCCCTGTTGTAATCTCTCTGCTATATGGCTTGTCCTACTCTTAACAATCAATCTTTTTAAAGATCCTGAACTAGTTAGGGTCAAAACGACGAATCTGTGCCATGTGAGAGCCGGCATATGAGTTTGGGCAGTCATGCCAAAGTTTTTGAAAAATAAAGCTTGAGTTTTAAGCAAGATTATAACTAAGAGTTAACCTCTTTGGGTTGTGCCTTCAAAGCTGCCTTAACAATGATAGAGAATATATATTCTGTCTTGTTATTTTGTAGGTCTTGTCTTTTGTGATAAACTGCTACTATGTGTCAGGAAGGATGATCATAGCCAGACTAAAGGAAGGATGGATAAGTTCACAAAGCTATTCAAATTCCAAACATGCACGAAGGCACGACAAATGAAATCAATTTTAACTACTGCTATTACAAAGCTGTCAAAACAGCCCAAAATCTGCGGACTTAAGTTTTTTCACGCAAGTTATAACCCGTCAAATCAACAGGGCCGGGTTACCTTCATATGGAGCCAGCTTTTTGTTTAACTCGCCGCCGGCTCATCCTACACCGGGTCTTCGGGGTCCTGGATCTGAAGGTTGTCAACATCCCAGTTGCAGTTTGTTAAAGCTTCAAATTTGGGAGATGGGTCAACATCAGCAGCAAAGAGGTGCTTACGGCGTTGAAGGATCAAGCTTCTTGCTTCGAAAGTAGGCCCTCAAACTCGTTTATTCTCTTCAAAATAAGCCGCCTAATAGGATGATAGATCAGCTTCTGCGGCTAGCTGGCTTGCCAATATGCGTGACGCCTTCATACAATGGACGTAGTCTTCTTGGGTGAACTGCGAGCCGTCGTATTTAAGTTGAGGGAAGCCATCCATCATCTTTGCTGGGCTAAGCTCCGGTGCATAAGCTAGTGACCAGCTCAAAGCAGCCATTGCACCCTTATGGGCGGCTGATCTCTTCACCTCCTCTACCTGCTTGAGATGGTCAAGAGGGTTTCTAGCACACCTTTCATGAACTTAGGCACGCCCCTCTCAATCATCACAGCCTTAATGGTGCAAAGAGATTCGACATGCAGTCGTTCAATAAGAGAGTATAAGGCCTTCAGCTTTAGCACACTGTTATCTGAAAGTTGCCGACTTCGTCCACCTACAAGCAAGACCAAATTTATAAGCCGCGTGAGTCCAATTTTATAAACCGCCTAAAAGATGGCGAAGGGAGGAGAGGATTCTTCTGCAAGGAACGTTGATAGTTAACAAAAACTTACCAAAGACGACTGCAATCATCCAGGATATATGTCCATTCAGATGTTAAGCTCTTTCGCGATGGGTTGCAATTGACCCTTGGCGTCTTCTGCCAGTTTGGTTAAGGCAGCTTGTTAAGTCTCAGCAGTCTATATATAAGCCTCGAAGTCCGCCTTAACCTTTTGGAGCTCTATGGATGAGAGCCACCATTTTTCCTCGGCTTCAGCCCGGGCATTCTATTGCAAAGTCAGAACTTTCCTCAAGTCAGCTAAGCTAGACCTGACTGTGTGTAAGGCTCCCTGCAGAGTAATCAAGAACAGGATTATTTTCATTTTAAAGCTGCCAGAGCAATATATGATAAGCACTTAGGGGCAATGAGGAAAAGACATTACAAGTCTCAAGCAGATTGCAAGCAATGTACTTGACACTTGGGGGCTAATGTGTATCAGTTCTTTCAAAGGGTGACAATTCAGATAAGACCCGGATCATCTTCAAGAAGATGAGCTGACTCTTGGGGCTACACTTGGCTCTTATTCTATGTTGAGTTCCGGCTCATTATTGACATAATGACCCGACCCTTGGGGGATACACTTGGCTCTTATTCTATGTTGAGTGTCGGCTCATTATTTACATAATGACTCGGCCCTTGGGGGCTACAAGGTGTTTCATCAAAAATCTACAATAGGTTGGAGACCCGGCCGACCTTTGGCAAGGTAAACCGGCTCTTTGGGGCTACATAACTATATATGTAAATACAAAGGAAGAAGAGTACCTCATATTTCTTCTTCATCATGGCGACCAAGTTGGCCTCCATGTCCCGGCTTGCAGAAAGACGGCTCAGATAGCTAGAATGTAACTCGCCAGCAGATAAATTCTCCAAATTAGGAAGATCAAATTGAGTTTTCTCTTCCTTAAGAGGAGCCGCCTCATCTTCATTGGTATGTTTGTATAGCACATTGGAGGGAGTTGGAGACTTGTAAGTCGCCCTAGTAACGGTAACTTCTTCATGAGAAGCCATGTCTTCAGTCGTTGGCTAGGGGCTGGGCGGCTTAGGATCAGCTTTTGGATGGGCCTCAGGAGCATCAATGTCCATATCAGCCAGATCATTATGTTGAGGAACCTCGTCATGAGTATCTTTGACAGCCTGAAAGGGCTCAACATGAGCTTCAGGGGTGTTGGGCCTTCAGATCTCCAGCTCTTGAACATCAGGAGTGGCAGTTGACCCGCTCACCTTCCTTCGTTTGACTTGATCTCTATGAGCAAAGGTGGCCTTATGCATCATAAGCAAGGATAGAATATTAACATACGGAGAGGGATATAAAAATACTCACCCTTGGTTGATGATAAGACGAGGCAACTTCGTGGCGGTTTAGTCGCCGGAAGAAGGAGGCGAGTCCTGGAAAATTAGTATTGTGAAACATAAGTGTTGGAAATATGCCCTAGAGGCAACCAATAAAGTGTTTATTACTATATTTCCTTGTTCATGATAATTCTTTATTATCCATGCTATAATTGTATTGATTGGAAACACATTGCATGTGTGGATAAATAGACAACACTTTGTCCCTAGTATGCCTCTAGTGAACTAGCTCGTTGATCAAAGATGGTCAAGGTTTCCTAGCCATTGACATGTGATGTCATTTGATAACAGGATCACATCATTAGGAGAATGATGGGATGGACAAGACCCAAACTATAAACGTACCATATGACCGCGTCAGTTTATTGCTACCGTTTTCTGCATGTCAAGTATATGTTCCTATGACCAGGAGATCATGCAACTCACAGGCACCGGAGGAGATCCTTGTGTGTATCAAACGTTGCAACGTAACTGGTTGACTATAAAGGTGCTCTACAGGTATCTCCGAGGGTGTGTGTTGGGTTGGTATGGATCAAGACTGGGATTTGTTACTCTGTGTGATGGAGAGGTATCTCAGGGCCCACTCGGCAATACAACATCACAATAAGCCTTGCAAGCAATGTGACTAAGTGTTAGTCACATGATCTTGTATTACGGAACGAGTAAAGAGGCTTGCCGGTAATGAGGTTGAACTAGGTATGGAGATACCGACGATCGAATCTCGGGCAAGTAACATACCGAAGAAAAAAGGGAACATCATACAGGATTAACTGAATCCTTGACATACAGGTTCGGCCAATAAAGATCTTCGTACAATATGTAGGAACCAATATGGGCATCCAGTTCCCGCTATTGGTTATTGACTGTAGATGTGTCTCGGTCATGTCTACATAGTTCTCGAACCCACGAGGTCTGCACACTTAAGGTTCAATGACGTTTCGGTAGTATAGAGTTATGCATGGTGGTGATCGAAGGTTGTTCGGAGTCCCGGATGAGATCCCTGACATCATGATGAGCTCTGGAATGGTCTGGAGGTAAAGATTGATATATAGGAAGTCCTATTTTGGTCGCCGAAAAATTTTCGGGCTCATTGGTAGTGTATCGGGAGTGCCGGTGTATCGGGGGACCACCGGGAGAGGTATTTCAACCCAAGAGGCTACATGGGCTGTGGTAGGACTAATACAAGCCCTTAGTGGGCTGTCCAAAGTCCCACACAAGGCTCATGCGGCTGGGAAGAGATTCATAAGTGGAAAAGGTGGAAAAAAGGGAAAAATGGTGGAAATAAGGAAGGAGTCCTAATCCTACTAGGAGTGGAGCAGGAGGACTCCTCCTCTCCACTTCGGCCGAAGCCTAGAGGGGCTGGCCCTTGATACAAGCCTCCTCCTCCTATCCTCCTATATATAGTAGAGGGTTTTAGGGTTTTGGCACAAGATTTTCAGCCACGTGCAACCCTACCCTCTAGTTCGTAATTTCTCCTCTAGATCGGTTTCAGCTATGCTTAGGCGAAGCCCTGCTGAGATTACTCCACCACCATCACCGCAGCAACGTCACGCTGCCGGAAAACTCGTCTACCTCTCTCCTTCCTCTTGTTGGATCAAGAAGGTGGAGATCGCCATCAAGATGTACGTGTGTTGAACGCGGAGGTGTCGTCCGTACGGTGCTTGATCGGGACGGATCGTGATTGGATCGCGGGATGCTCGGCGATTTGGATCGCGAAGACATTCAACTACATTAACCGCGTTTCTTAACGCTTCCCGCTTAGCGATCTACAAGTGTACGTAGATCCACTCTCCCTCTCGTAGATGCTCACCACCATGGATAGATATTGCGTGTGTGTAGGAAATTTTTTGTTTCCCATGCAACGTTCCCCAAAAGTGGCATCATGAGCTAGGTCTATGTGTAGATGAGATCTCGAGTAGAACACAAAGAGTTTGTGGGCGTTGATTCTTAGATTGCTTCCCCCCTTGGTCATGTATTGGTTCAGCGGTATTGTGGGATGAAGCGCCCTGGACCAACCTTACTCGTATGCTTACGAGAGACCGGTTCCATCGACTCACGCGTAACTTCGTTGCAAAAAGATGGCTGGCGGGTGTCTGTTTCTCCAACTTTAGTTGGATCGGATTCGACTAAGGCGGTCCTTGAGAAGGTTGAAAAGCAACTGATGTATCACCGTTGTGGTTTATGCATAGGTGAGAATTGTTCTTGCTAGATACCCATAGCAGCCACGTAAAACATGCAACAACAATTAGAGGACATCTAACTTGTTTTTGCAGGGTATGTTGTGATGTGATATGACCAATTACATGATGAGATATATGTGATGTATGAGATGATCGTGTGTTTTATAGAATATCACGACTTGCATGTCGCTGAGTACGGCAACCGGCAGGAGCCATGGGGTTGTCTTTAATTATTGTATGACCTGCGTGTCAATCATTAAGTGCTATGTAATGCTTTACTTTATCACTAAATGGTAGCAATAGTAGTAGAAGCATGGTGGGCGCGACAACCACGATGGTGACACATTGATGGAGATCAAGATGATGGAGATCATGGTGTCATGCCAGTGATGATGGAGATCATGCTGGTGCTTTCAAGATGGAGATCAAAAGCACAAGTTCATGGCCATATTATGTCACTTCTGATTTGCATGTGATGTTAATTCTTTTATGCACCTTGTTTTTCTTAGGACGACGGTAGCATTATAATGTGACCCCTCACTTAAATTTCAAGATGAATTGTGTTCTCCCAGAGTGTGCACCGTTGCGAAAGTTCGTGGTGTCGAGACACCACGTGATGATTGGGTGTGATAGACTCTACGTTCACATACAATGGGTGCAAGCCAGTGTTGCACATGCAGAACACTCGGGTTAAACTTGACGAGCCTAACATATACAGACATGGCCTCGGAACACAAGAGACCGAAAGGTCAAACATGAGTCATATAGTAGATATGATCAACATGATGATGTTCACCATTGAAACCACCTCAACTCACGTGATGATCGGACTTGAGTTGGTGAATTTGGATCATGTGACACTCAGATGACCTGAGGGATGTCAATTTGAGTGGGATATTTAGAAATTTTATTAACTAAACTCATTATCTTGAACAATAGTCTAAGTAACCTTTGCATATTTATGTTGTAGATCAATGGCTCGCGCAGTAGCACCCCAGAATTTTAATGTGTTCCTAGAGAAAGCTAAGTTGAAAGATGATGGAAGTAACTTTGTTGACTGGACCCGTAATCTAAGGATTATCCTCACGGCTTCCGAGAAACAATATGTCCTTGATGCACCGCTTGGTGACCAACCCGAAGACATGTCATCCAAAGACGTTAAGAATGCTTGGGAGGCACATTCTGGGGATTACTCAATAGTTTAGTGTGCAATGCTGTATGGCTTAGAACCGGGACTTCAAAGTCGTTTTGAACGTCATGGAGCATGTGAGATGCTCCGGGAGTTGAATTTTATCTTTCACAAGAATGCCCGGATTGAGAGGTATGAGACCTCTGATAAGTTCTATGCTTGCAAAATGGAAGAGAACGGGTCTATCAGTGAACATATACTCAGAATGTCTAGGTATTCGACTCGTCTGACAGAGTTGGGAATGCCCCTTCCGGAAGAGGAGATCACTGACAGAGTTCTTCAATCACTGCCACCTAGCTACAAGAGCTTTGTGATGAACTATAACATGCACGGGATGAACAAGTCAGTCGTTGAGCTGTTTGCGATGCTGAAAGTCACTGAGTCTGAAATCCAGAAAGAACATCAAGTGTTGATGGTCAATAAAACCACTAGTTTCAAGAAGAATGGCAAGGGCAAGGGTAAGAAGTGTAAAACCAAGAAGGATGGCAAAGCAGTTGCTGCTCCTACAAAGAAGCCTAAGCATGGACCTAAGCCAGAAACTGAGTGCTTTCCTTGCAAAGGAACTGGTCACTGGAAGCGGAACTACCCCAAGTACCTGGCTGACAAGAAGGCGGCCAATGACAAACAAGGTATATATGATATACATGTTATTGATGTGTACCTTACTGGTTCTCGTAGTAGTGCTTGGGTATTTGATACCGGTTCGGTTGCTCACATTTGCAACTCAAAGCAGGAACTACGGAATAAACGAAGACTGGTAAAGGACGAAGTGACGATGCGCGTGGGAAATGGTTCCAAGGTTGATGTGATCGCCGTCGGCACGCTCTCTCTTCGATTACCATCGGGATAAGTGATGAACCTAAATAATTGTTATTTAGTGTCTGCGTTAAGCATGAACATTATATCTGGATCTTGTTTATTGCGAGACGGTTACTCATTTAAATTAGAGAATAAAGGTTGTTCTATTTATATGAGTAATATCTTTTATGGTCATGCACCCAATGTTAGGGGTTTATTCATTTTAAATCTTGATAGTGATGACACACATGTTCATAACATTGATGCCAAAAGATGTAGAGTTGTTAATGATAGTACCACTTTCTTGTGGCACTGCCGTTTAGGTCATATTGGTGTAAAACGCATGAGGAAGCTCCATGCTGATGGACTTTTGGAGTCACTTGATTTTGAATCACTTGACACATGTGAACCATGCCTGATGGGCAAGATGACTAAAACGCCGTTCTCAGGAACAATGGAACGGGCAAGTGACTTATTGGAAATCATACATACTGATGTGTGCGGTCCAATGAATGTTGCAGCGCGCGGTGGATATCGTTACTTTCTCACCTTCACTGATGACTTGAGTAGATATGGGTATATTTACTTGATGAAACACAAGTCTGAAACGTTTGAAAAGTTCTAGCAATTTCAGAGTGAAGTTGAGAATCATCGTAACAAGAAGATTAAATTTCTGCGATCTGATCGAGGAGGTGAATATCTGAGTTATGAGTTTGGCAGTCACTTAAGAGAATGTGGAATTGTTTCACTGTTGACACCGCCCGGAACACCACAGTGTAATGGTGTGTCTGAACGTCGTAATCGAACCTTATTAGATATGGTGCGTTCTATGATGTCTCTTGCCGATTTGCCACTATCGTTTTGGGGTTATGCATTAGAGACAGCTGCATTCACTTTAAATAGGGCACCATCAAAATCCGTTGAGACGACGCCATATGAACTGTGGTTTGGCAAAAGGCCGAAGTTGTCATTTCTTAAAGTTTGGGGATGTGATGCTTATGTCAAAAAGCTTCAGCCTGAAAAGTTGGAAGCCAAAGCGGAGAAATGCGTCTTTATAGGATACCCAAAAGGGACAGTTGGGTATACCTTCTATCTCAGATCTGAAGGCAAAGTGTTTGTTGCTTAGAACGGAACATTTCTTGAGAAAGAGTTTCTCTCGAAAGAATTGAGTGGGAGGAAAATAGAGCTTGATGAGGTTATTGAACCTTTACTTCAACCAGAGAGTAGCACATCACAGAAAGATGTTTCTGTGGAGCCTACAACAGTTGAAGAGGAAGTTAATGATGATGATCATGAAGCTTCGAATCAAGTCACTATTGAACCTCGTAGGTCGACAAGGGCGTGTACTGCTCCTGAGTGGTATGGCAACCCTGTCTTAGAGGTCATGTTGTTGGACAACAATGAACCTACGAGCTATGGAGGAGCGATGATGGGCCCGGATTCCGAGAAATGGTTAGAGGCCATGAAATCTGAGATGGGATCCATGTATGAAAACAAAGTATGGACTTTGGAAGTATTACCTGAAGGGCGAAAGGCCATTCAGAACAAATGGATCTTTAATAAGAAGACGAACGCGGACGGTAATGTCACCGTCTATAAAGCTCGACTAGTGGCAAAGGGTTTTTCACAAGTTCAAGGACTTGACTATGATGAGACCTTCTCACCCATAGTGATGCTTAAGTCCGTCAGAATCATGTTATCAATAGTTGCATATTTCGACTATGAAATTTGGCAGACGGATGTCAAAAAAGCGTTCCTTAACGGTTTCCTTGAGGAAGAGTTGTATATGATGCAACCGGAAGGTTTTGTCGATCCAGAGAATGCTGACAGAGTTTGCAAGCTCCAGCGATCCATTTATGGACTGGTGCAAGCATCTTGGAGTTGGAATAAGCGCTTTGATGAGGTGATCAAAGCGTTTGGGTTTATACAAGTTTATGGAGAAGCTTGTATTTACAAGAAAGTGAGTGGGATCTCTATAAAATTTCAAATATTATATGTAGACGACATATTGCTGATTGGAAACAATGTAGAAATGATGGAAAGCGTCAAGGAATATTTGAACAAGAGTTTTTCAATGAAGGACCTAGGAGAAGCTACTTTCATATTAGGCATTAAGATCTATAGATATAGATCGAGAAACTTAATAGCACTTTCACAGAGCACATACCTTGATAAAGTTTTGAAGAAGTTCAAAATGGATCAGTCCAAGAAGGGGTTCTTGCCTGTGTTACAAGTGTTGGGAGACATAGTAGTAAATCAAAAAAATCCTACGATCACCAAGATCTATCCATGGAGAAACCAGCAACGAGTGGGGAGAGATTGCATCTTCATACCTTTGAACATCGCTAAGCGGAAGCGTTACAAGAACGCGGTTGGTGGAGTCGTACTCGCAGCGATTCAGATCGCGGTGGATTCCGATCTCAGCGCCGAACAACGGTGCCTCCGCGTTCAACACACGTGCATCCCGATGACGTCTCCTACGCCTTGATCCAGCAAGGTGGAAGGAGAGGTTGAGGGAGAGCTCCGGCAGCACGACGGCGTGGTGACGGTGGAGCTACGTGAACTCCGGTAGGGCTTCGCCAAGCGCTACGGAGAACGAGGAAGAGGAAGGATAGGGCTGTGCCAAGAGAGAGAGAAGTCGTGTCTCAAATCATCCCAAACACTTGCATATATATAGGAGGAGGGATAGGGAGGGCTTCCTTGGCCCCTCCTCCAAGGAGGAGAGCTTCGACCGAAGGTGGGGAAGAGTCCACCTCCCACAAGGGAGGTGGATCTCCTCTTTTAAAACCCTTTTGCCCGTTATCTCTCAATCCCAGCTGCATGGGCCTTTCTAGAAGATATTGGACAGCCCAAACAGGGCTGGCAGACCTCCTCTAAGGGCCCGCAAAGTCCTATGGTCCTCACACCCCTCCCGGGGGTCCTCCCGGGACACTACCGATGAGCCCGAAAACTTTCCGGTGACCAAAACTGGACTTCCTATATATCAATCTTTACCTCCGGACCATTCCGGAGCTCCTCATGACGTCCGGGATCTCATCCGGGACTCCGAACAACCTTCAGTAATCACGTGTACCATTTCCCTATAACCCTAGCATCATCGAACCTTAAGTGTGTAGACCCTGAGATGCTTGCACCAGCCCATAGATGGAGCGCTGGAGCTTGCATACCTTGTTAGCATCTTTAGGATCAACAAAACCTTCTGGCTGCATCATATACAATTCTTCCTTGAGGAAGCCATCAAGGAATGCCGTTTTGACATCCATTTGCCAGATCTCATAATCATAAAATGCAGCAATTGCTAACATGATTCGGACAGACTTCAGCATCGCTACGGGTGAGAAAGTCTCATCGTAGTCAACTCCTTGAACTTGTCGATAACCCTTAGCGACAAGCCGAGCCATATAGATGGTCACATTGCCATCCGCGTTAGTCTTCTTCTTAAAGATCCATTTATTTTCAATGGCTCGCTTATCATCAGGCAAGTCCACCAAAGTCCACACTTTGTTCTCATACATGGATCCTATCTCAGATTTCATGGCTTCAAGCCATTTGTTGGAATCCGGGCCCGCCATCGCTTCTTCATAGTTCGAAGGTTCACCGTTGTCCAACAACATGATCTCCAAGACAGGGTTGTCGTACCACTCTAGTGTGGAACATGTCCTAGTGGACCTTCGACATTCAACAGTAACTTGATCTGAAGTTTCATGATCATCATCATTAACTTCCACTCCAGCTGGTGTAGGCTCCACAGAAACAACTTCCTGTGCTGCGCTACTCTCCGGTTCAAGTGCAGGTACATTTAACTCATCAAGCTCTATTTTTATCCCACTTACTTCTTTCGAGAGAAACTCTTTCTCAAGAAAGGATCCATTCTTGGCAACGAAGACTTTGCCCTCGGATCGTAGGTAGAAGGTATACCCAATAGTCTCTTTGGGATATCCTATGAAGACGCACTTTTCCGCTTTGGGTTCGAGCTTCTCAGGTTGAAGTTTCTTCACATAAGCATCGCATCCCCAAACTTTTAGAAACGACAGCTTAGGTTTCTTTCCAAACCATAATTCATACGGTGTCGTCTCAACGGATTTTGACGGTGCCCTATTTAAAGTGAATGTGGCAGTCTCTAATGCATATCCCCAAAATGATAGCGGTAAGTCGGTAAGAGACATCATAGATCGTACCATATCTAATAGAGTGCAATTACGATGTTCAGACACACCATTTCGCTGAGGTGTGCCAAGCGGCGTGAGTTGTGAAACAATTCCACATTTCCTTAGGTGCGTGCCAAACTTGTGACTTAAATATTCTCCGCCACAATCAGATCGTAGGCACTTTATTTTCCTGTCACATTGATTCTCTACCTCACTCTGAAATTCCTTGAACCTTTCAAAAGTTTCAGACTTATGTTTCATTAAGTAGACATACCCATATCTACTTAAGTCATCAGTGAGGGTGAGAACATAACAGTAGCCACCACGAGCCTCGACACTCATTGGACCGCATACATCGGTATGTATTATTTCCAACAAGTCAGTTGCTCGCTCCATTGTTCCGGAGAACAGAGTCTTGGTCATCTTGCCCATGAGGCATGGTTCACACGTGTCAAATGATTCGAAATCAAGAGACTCCAAAAGTCCATCAGTATGGAGCTTCTTCATGCGTTTGACACCAATATGACCAAGGCGGCAGTGCCACATGTAAGTGGGACTATCGTTATCAACCTTACACTTTTTGGTACTCACACTATGGACATGTGTAACATCACGTTCGAGATTCATAAAAAATAAACCATTGACCAGCGGGGCATGACCATAAAACATCTCTCTCATATAAATAGAACAACCATTATTCTCAAATTTAAATGAGTAGCCATCTCGCATCAAGCGAGATCCAGATACAATGTTCATGCTCAAAGCTGGTACTAAATAACAATTATTAAGGTTTAACACTAATCCCAAAGGTAGATGTAGAGGTAGCGTGCCGACGGCGATCACATCGACCTTGGAACCATTCTCGACGCGCATCGTCACCTCGTCCTTTGCTAGCCTCCGCTTATTTCGCAGCTCCTGCGTGGAGTTACAAATGTGAGCAACTGCACCGGTATCAAATACCCAGGAGCTACTACGAGCGCTGGTTAGGTACACATCAATAACAAGTATATCACATATACCTTTAACGTTGCCGTCCTTATTCACTAAGTACTTGGGGCAGTTCCGCTTCAAGTGACCGGTACCCTTGCAATAAAAACACTCAGTCTCAGGTTGGGTCCATTCTTGTTCTTCTTCTTCCCAGCAACTTGCTTACCGGGTGCGGCAACAGTCATTGTCGTCCTTCTTGAAGTTCTTCTTACCCTTGCCTTTCTTGAAACTAGTGGTCTTATTCACCATCAACACTTGATGCTCCTTTTTGATCTCGACCTCTGTTGATTTCAGCATCGAGTACAACTCAGGAATGGACTTCTCCATCCCTTGCATGTTGTAGTTCATCACAAAGCTCTTGTAGCTAGGTGGAAGTGACTGGAGGATTTTGTCAATGACCGATTCATCCGGGAGATTAACTACCAGCTGAGTCAAGCGGTTGTGTAGCCCAGACATCTTGAGGATGTGCTCACTGACAGAACTATTCTCCTCCATATTACAGCAGAAGAACTTGTCGGAGACGTCATATCTCTCGACCCAAGCATGAGCTTGGAAAACCAGTTTCAGCTCTTGGAACATCTCATATGCTCCGTGTTGCTCAAAACGCTTTTGGAGCCCCGGTTCTAAACTGTAAAGCATGCCGCACTGAACAAGGGAGTAATCATCGCAACGACAATGCCAAGCGTTCGCAATGTCTTGCTCTGCTGGGAGAAGGGGTGGGTCACCTAGCGGTGCATCGAGGACATACAATTTCTTGGAAGCTATGAGGATGATCCTCAAGCCACGAACCCAGTCCACATAGTTGCTTCCATCATCTTTCAGCTTGGTTTTCTCTAGGAACGCATTGAAATTGAGGGTGACATTCGCGTTGGCCATTGGATCTACAATATAGATTGTAAAGATAATTTTAGACTAAGTGCATGATAATTAAGTTCACATAATCAAATTATTTAATGAACTCCCACTTAGATAGACATCTCTCTAGTCATCCAAGTGACACATGATCCATGTCAACTAGCCCGTGTCCGATCATCACGTGAGACGGACTAGTCATCCATGGTGAACATCTCCATGTTGATCGTATCTTCTATACGACTCATGTTCGACCTTTCGGTCTTCCATGTTCCGAGGCCATGTCTGTACATGCTAGGCTCGTCAAGTCAACCTAAGTGTTCCGCGTGTGTAAATCTGGCTTACACCCGTTGTATGCGAACGTTAGAACCTATCACAACCGATCATCACGTGGTGCTTCGGAACGACGATCCTTAGCAACGGTGCACAGTTAGGGTGAACACTTCTCTTGAAATTTTATTGAGAGATCATCTTATTTACTACCGTCGTTCTAAGCAAATAAGATGTAAACATTATAAACATCACATGCAATCAATATAGTGACATGATATGGCCAATATCATCTTGCTCCTTTGATCTCCATCTTCGGGGCACCATGATCATCACTGTCACCGGCACGACGCCATGATCTCCATCATCATGATCTCCATCATTGTGTCTTCATGAAGTTGTCTTGCCAACTATTACTTATACTACTATGGCTAATGTTTAGCAATAAAGTAAAGTAATTACATGGCGTTTATGATTGACACGCAGGTCATACAATAAAATAAGACAACTCCTATGGCTCCTGCCGGTTGTCATACTCATCGACATGCAAGTCATGAATCCAATTACAAGAACATGATCAATCTCATACATCACAATGCATCACATCACATTCTTTGGCCATATCACATCACAAGGCATATGCTGCAAAAACAAGTTAGACGTCCTCTAATTTGTAGTTGCAAGTTTTTACGTGGATGCTATAGGTTACTAGCAATAACGTTTCTTACCTACGCCAAAACCACAACGTGATATGCCAATTGCTATTTACCCTTCATAAGGACCCTTTTCATCGAATCCAATCCGACTAAGGTGGGAGAGACAGACACCCGCTAGCCACCTTATGCAACAAGTGCATGTCAGGCGGTGGAACCAGTCTCACGTAAGCGTACGTGTAAGGTCGGTCTGGGACGCTTCATCCCACAATACCTCCGAATCAAGATAAGACTAGTAGTGGTAAGCAAATTAACAAGATCGATGCCCACAACTGCTTTGTGTTCTACACGTGCATAGATTCTACGCATACACCTAGCTCATGATGCCACTGTTGGGAGACGTAGTAGTAAATCAATTTTTTTCCTACGATCACCAAGATCTATCCATGGAGAAACCATCAACGAGTGGGGAGAGATTGCATCTTCATACCTTTGAAGATCGCTAAGCGGAAGCGTTACAAGAACGCGGTTGGTGGAGTCGTACTCGCAACGATTCAGATCGCGGTGGATTCCGATCTCAGTGCCGAACAACGGCGCCTCCGCGTTCAACACACGTGCAGCCGATGACGTCTCCTACGCCTTGATCCAGCAAGGAGGAAGGAGAGGTTGAGGGAGAGCTCCGGCAGCACGACGGCATGGTGACGGTGGAGCTACGTGAACTCCGGCAGGGCTTCGCCAAGCGCTACGGAGAATGAGGAAGAGGAAGGGTAGGGCTGTGCCGAGAGAGAGAGAAGTCGTGTCTCAAATCAGCCCAAACCCTTGAATATATAGGAGGAGGGAGAGGGAGGGCTGCCTTGGCCCCTCCTCCAAGGAGGAGATCGGCTGAAGGTGGGGAAGAGTCCACCTCCCACAAGGCAGGTGGATCTCCTCTTTTAAAACCCTTTTGCCCTTTATCTCTTGATCCCAGCCGCATGGGCCTTTCTAGAAGGTCTTTTCCAGCCCAATAAGGGCTGGCACACCTACTCTAAGGGCCCACAAAGTCCTATGGTCGTCACACCCCTCCCGGGGGTCCTCCGGCACCCTCCCAGCACTCCCGGTACACTACCGATGAGCCCGAAAACTTTCCGGTGACCAAAACTGGACTTCCTATATATCAATCTTTACCTCCGGACCATTCTGGATCTCCTAGTGACGTCCGGGATCTCATACCGGACTCTGAACAACCTTCGGTAATCACGTATACCATTTCCCTATAACCCTAGCGTTATCGAACCTTAAGTGTGTAGACCCTACGGGTTCGGGAGACACGTAGACATGACCGAGACACTTCTCCGGTCAATAACCAACAGCAGGATCTGGATACCCATGTTGTCTCCCACATGCTCCACGATGATCTCATCGGATGAACCACGATGTCGGGGATTCAATCAATCCCGTATACAATTCCCTTTGTCTATCAGTACGATACTTGCCCGAGATTCGATCGTCGGTATCTCTATACCTTGTTCAATCTCGTCACCGGCAAGTCTCTTTACTCGTTCCGTAATACATCATCCCATGGCTAACTACTTAGTCACAGTGAGCTCATTATGATGATGTCTTACCGAGTGGGCCCAGAGATACCTCTCCGTCACACGGAGTGACAAATCCCAGTCTCGATTCGTGCCAACCCAACAGACACCTTCGGAGATACCCGTAGTGCACCTTTATAGCCACCCAGTTACGTTGTGACGTTTGGCACACCCAAAGCATTCCTACGGTATCTGGGAGTTGAACAATCTCATGGTCTAAGGAAACGATACTTGACATTGAAAAGCTTTAGCAAACGAACTACACGATCTTGTGCTATGCTTAGAATTGGGTCTTGTCCATCACATCATTCTCCTAATGATGTGATCCCGTTATCAACGACATCCAATGTCCATGGTCATGAAACCGTGACCATCTATTGATCAACGAGCTAGCCAACTAGAGGCTTACTAGGGACTTGTTGTGATCTATGTATTCACACATGTATTACGGTTTCCGGTTAACACAATTATAGCATGAACAATAGACAATTATCATGAACTAGGAAATACAATAATAACCATTTTATTATTGCCTCTAGGGCATATTTCCAAAAACAAGGTGTGAAATTGAGTAAGACTCAATGCCCAGTGACTGCAGAAGATAGAGAGAAGATGAGTGTCATCCCCTATGCTTCAGCCATAGGCTCTATCATGTATGCAATGCTATGCACAAGACCTGATGTTAGCCTTGCTATAAGTATGGCCGGAAGGATTCAAAGTGATCTTGGAATGGAGCACTGGACGACGGTCAAGAATATCCTTAAGTACCTGAAAAGGACTAAGGAGATGTTTCTCGTTTATGAAGGTGATGAAGAGCTCGTCGTAAAGGGTTACGTCGATGCAAGCTTTGACACCGATCCGGATGACTCTAAGTCGCAAACCGGATACGTATTTATTCTCAATGAGGGAGCGGTAAGCTGGTGCAGTTCCAAGCAAAGCGTGGTAGACGATTCTACATGCGAGGCGGAGTACATCGCAGCCTTGGAGGCAGCGAAGGAAGGTGTCTGGATGAAGCAGTTCATGACAGATCTTGGAGTAGTGCCCAGTGCACTGAAGCCAATGACTCTGTTCTGTGACAACACTGGTGCCATTGCTCTGTCCAAGGAACCAAGGTTTCACAAGAGGACCAGACACATAAAGCGACGCTTCAATTCCATCCGCAATTACATCGAGGAGAGGGCCATAAATATTTGCAAAGTGCACACGGATCTGAATGTTGCAGACCCGATGAGTAAACCTCTTCCAAGGGCTAAAAATGATCAACACCAGAACTGCATGGGTGTTCGATTCATTACAATGTAAATCACATAGTGAAGTGAACTAGATTATTGACTCTAGTGCAAGTGGGAGACTGCTAGAAATATGCCCTAGAGGCAATAAATAAAGTGTTTATTATTATATTTCCTTGTTCATGATAATTGTTTATTATCCATGATATAATTGTATTGATTGGAAACACATTGCATGTGTGGATAAATAGACAACACTTTGTCCCAATTATGCCTCTAGTGAACTAGCTCGTTGATCAAAGATGTTCAAGGTTTCCTAGCCATTGACATGTGATGTCATTTGATAACGGGATCACATCATTAGGAGAATGATGGGATGGGCAAGACCCAAACTATAAACATAGCATATGATCATGTCAGTTTATTGCTACTATTTTCTGCATGTCAAGTATATGTTCCTATGACCATGAGATCATGCAACTCACGGCCACCGAAGGAGTGCCTTGTGTGTATCAAACATCACAACGTAACTGGGTGACTATAAAGGTGCTCTACAGGTATCTCCGAGGGTGTCTGTTGGGTTGGCATGGATCAAGACTGGGATTTGTTACTACGTGTGACGGAGAGGTATCTCAGGGCCCACTCGGTAATACAACATCACAATAAGCCTTGCAAGCAATGTGACTAAGTGTTAGTCACGGGATCTTGTATTACGGAACGAGTAAAGAGACTTGCCAGAATGAGGTTGAACTAGGTATGGAGATATCGACGATCGAATCTCGGGCAAGTAACATACCAAAGAACAAATGGAACATCATACGGGATTAACTGAATCCTTGACATAGAGGTTTGACCGATAAAGATATTCATAGAATATGTAGGAACCAATATGGGCATCTAGGTCCCGCTATTGGTTATTGACGGTAGAGGTGTCTCGGTCATGTCTACATAGTTCTCGAAGCCGCGGGGTCTGCACACTTAAGGTTCGGTGATGTTTCGGTAGTATAGAGTTATGCATGGTGGTGACCGAAGATTGTTCGGAGTCCCGTTTTAGATCCCGGACGTCACGAGCAGCTCCAGAATGGTCCGGATGTAAAGATTGATATATAGGAAGTCCTATTTTGGTCGCCGGAAAAGTTTCGGGCTCATTGGTAGTGTACCTGGAGTGCCGGTAGTGTACCGGGGGACCATCGGGAGAGGTATTTCGACCCAAGAGGCTAAATGGGATTTGGGAGGACCAATACCAGCCCTTAGTAGGCTGTCCAAAGTCCCACACAAGGCCCATGCGGCTGGGAAGAGTTTCCTAAGTGGAAAAGGTGGGAAAAGGCAAAAAGGGTGGAAATAAGGAACGAGTCCTAATCCTACTAGGAGTGGAGGAGGAGGAGGACTCCTCTCCACTTCATTCGAAGCCTAGAGGGGATGGCCCTTGCGCCAAGCCTCCTCCTCCTCTCCTCCTATATATACTAGAGGGTCTTAGGGTTTTGGCACCAGATTTTCAGCCACGTGCAACCCTACCCTCTAGTTCGTAGTTTCTCCTCTAGATCGGTTTCAACTGTGCTTAGGCAAAGCCCTGCTGAGATTACTCTACCACCATCGCCCCAGCACCATCACGCTGCCGGAAAACTCGTCTACCTATCCGCTTCCTCTTGCTAAATCAAGAAGGCGGAGATCGTCATCAAGCTATACGTGTGCTGAACGCGGAGGTGTCGTCCGTTTGGTGCTTGATCGGGACGGATCATGATTAGATCGCGGGAAGCTCGGCGATTTGGACCGCGAAGATGTTCGACTACATCAACCGCATTTCTTAATGCTTCCCGCTTAGTGATCTACAAGGGTACGTAGATCCACTCTCCCTCTCGTAGATGCTCACCACCATGGATAGATCTTGCGTGTGCGTAGGAAATTTTTTGTTTCCCATGCAAGGTTCCCCAACAATAAGTACGCTGTAATATAAGGTTAGCATAGAGAAGAAAAGAGTTCAAGGCAAGAAAGTACCTCAGTGCACCATTTCCGAGGAGCTGGATCATTTGGTAAGCTGGCCAAAAGGTCTTCAGAGCCGGTGCTCTGGGTCTGACGTGTGTGGTCATCTTGTTGTTTCCTCAAAAGAAAGTTGGGATCCAAGTGAGCATAAGGGCATGAGCATTTTACCTTCCGTAAAACCCGTCGTATTCTATTTATTGGTAAAAGTTCCAAGGTCAGAGGAAATAATGGTTACATGTGCAACATTAGCATAACTTGTTTCTGCTTCCTCCTGTGAGTAATCATTGTCAATGAGTTGCATAAAGAGAAGACCAAGGGAGTCAAGTTCTACCTCTGAGTCATCAAGTTCGAGCAGTTCAGCAGCGGATGGTTTCTTCTTGCGACTCGTAGTACCCGTAGCACGGGCCTTGGTCGCCTTCACTTTCTTCTTGGGAGCGGGGGTGTATTTGTTCTTCCAAAAAGGGGATTTTGTATGCATATGAGTCAGAGAACGATCAAAAAGAGTATGAATCATATAACTGAGAGATCACAAGCAATAGTTTATTAAAAAGATCTTTACCTCTGGAGCTGGGTTGAGAACACATAACGGCTTCAACCCGGTCTGGTTGCATGCAGCCTGAGGTTCTCCAAGCTGCGACTTCATGATGGAGTTGTGGTCCTTTTCATTCAAAGGTGTCTGGTTGAAGCACATCGGACTGTCCACTTCACCAGAATATTCACATATCAGTGTGTCACGCCGGCTCAGTGGCATAATCCTCTAGCTAACCCAGTAGCGGGTCAAGTCCATGCCTGTCGGGGATATACCCCGAGGTATGACCCGGCCTGGCGACTCACAGGAGACCCGGAAAAGACATGACATTCTATTAATGACCCGGCAAGCGGATCACAAGACGACCAGGCCCAAGACCTGGCATGCAAGCCGGCGTCAGGCGGCTCACGAGAGAAGGCTCAAAGAGAGAAACACTCCCTGCTGAAGGTTACAAGACCCGGAATAGGATTCTAGAGAGACTAGTCCTAACCCTACTCCTAGTAGGACTCTATTTGTAAACCTACCCTCTCCACTTATATAAGGAGCCCAAGAGGGACACATTCACAAGTCCACAAGTTTAGACAGATTAGAGGCTCTCGGGATTATAGGTAGCAAACAACACCCTTGTAACGGAGAGATCTCCTTCATCATCAATACTAGACAAGCAGGACGTGGGCTTTTACCTCCATCGGAGGGGCCGAACCTGGGTAAACTCCGTGTCTCTCGATTCCGATCAACCCCTTCAAGCCGCCATGTAGTTGCGTCTTCGCCCCAAACCTAAGTCCGTTCACCCGGACATCTGTTGTGACAAATCCACGATAGTTGGTGCCCACCGTGGGGCACGCACGGTGGTTTGTGTTCTTGAAGGGATCTCTCCCAAGGATCGAGAAGCACACAATTTTTCGGATAAAGAAGAGCCGATGCCAGTTTGAGATCATGCCTCATCCGAACTGGCCTCATCCGCTCATGTCGCCACATGCTGCTCCGCCTCTATGCACTGCAGCCCCGGCCGTCTCTCGCCTCCATCGCACGCTCGACTCGCAGGGGTGCACTTTGAGCCGCCGCTAGCCTACGCCTCTGACCGCCTCTGCTTCGAGCTCCCCAAGCTGCCAGCTGCACCGTGAGCCACCCCGGGGCCGGTCTCCCCCGTTGCTACAACCCGCCGTTTCAAAAATGACAGGACCGAGCCGCCCCTGCTGATGTGAGCCGCCGCCGGCTGCTGCCGTGAGCCGCCTCCACCTCGTTCCGGTTCCACCATGGGTCGGCGCTGTCGAGCCGCCGCCGGTTCTGCTACCGTGAGCCACCGTTTTCCTCACGCACGAGCCGCCTCCACCATGGTTCGCACTACCACCCGCGTCGCCGGGTCACAGGTGCTATCCACCCAATTTATTTTATCTATATATTTTGATTCCTTCGAAGAACAATTACTTTATCTTTGTAATATTTTTTACATAGGACAAATTATTCATTACCAAAGTGGCATCATATCGCGAAGATGGAGGCGCACCAGCGTCATTTGGCACATGCGTCCTTACCGGCTTACAGCGTCACAGCCGTCTCTCGCGGCCGCGCCGGCTCGCAACATCCGCGGTTGAGTCATCTATCCGTGCCGGCTTACAATACCCGCGGCCGAGTCACCCGTTTGCGTTGGCTTACAATGCCCATGGCTGATTCTCTCGTCTGCGCTTACAACACCACCGGCGACTCGCATGTCTGTGCTGGCCTACAACGCTGTCTCTCGTGGCCGAACCGGCTTACAACGCCATGGCCGTCTCTCGCCACCGCTCCGGCTTACAACATTGTGGCCGTATCTCGCCATCCGGGCCGGCTTACAACGTTGTGGCGTCTTTCACAATAGCACCGGTTTACAATGTTGTGGCTAGTTTCTACATCTACATCAACACGCCAGTGGCTACATACACCACTACGAGCCACCCAGCTGACGCGCGCAAGCCACTGTTCATAGTCCAATCTACATCAGTATATCGGTGCAGTGCTCACATGTATGAGCCGCCCAATGGACGCGCGCAAGACGCCGCCCACAACCTGATCCACAAACATATTAGTGCGGCGCTCGCCTATATGATCCGCCCAAACGCATGTGCGCAAGAAGCCACCCGTGTTCTGACCTACATCGACATATCAGTGCGGTGCTCGCCTATATGAGCCGCCCAACGGGCAGGTGCACAAGTCGCCGCCATTACAGTTTGGTTCACTTCAACAACCACCGGGACGAACCATCGACCGGATTATTGAAACAAATCATACGGGATCATCTATAACCCGCCACGACCAACCTCAGTGGAGATTCTCAAGCCGCCTCTCCGAGTCAACTTAAGACTCGGGGGCTACAGACATGGTGAGGCACATTTGGTCGTTTTTCAAAAGAGAACCCAGGTCTTTACAAGAGAAAACCCAATCTTGGGGCTATTACATTATGGGCGGAAGAATTAAAATTTTCCCAAGATGACGAGTCGCCATGATGCACCGTTCAAACATGGGTACCCGGATCTATTGGATCATCATAAAGTCACTGGGAGCATCTGTCGTTTCTTCATACAAGATGGCGGCTTACGAGATGGCGACTTACAAGAAGAGTTCATAAACATTCCAGTTGATATATCAACTATGACTACTGAGGGCGGCTTCTTACCTTCGGGTATCGCTTCTAATGCCTTATCGGCCGGCTTTATGCCAAATTTCTGGCTAACACGATTAGTCGCTGCGGAGGGCGGCTTCTTACCTTCGAGTATCGCTTCTAATGCCTTATCGGCCGGCTTTATGCCAAATTTCTGGCTAACACGATTAGCCGCGGTAGAGGGCGGCTTCTTACCTTCGGGTATCGCTTCTAATGCCTTATCAGTCGGCTTTACGCCAAATTTCTGGCTAACAGGATTAGTCGCGGTGGAGGGCGGCTTCTTACCTTCGGGTATCGCTTCTAATGCCTTATTGGCTGGCGTTTACGCCAAATTGCTGAAGGGGGCTTCTTACCGACAGGTATTGCTTCTAACACCCTATCGGCCAGCTTTATGCCAAATCTCCGGCTAACAGGATTAGCCGCGGTTGTAGGGGGTTCTTACCGACGGGTATCTAACACCCTAACAACCGGCGGAGGGCGGCTTCTTACCTCCGGGTATCGCTTCTAATGCCTTATCGGCCAGGCTTTATGCCATCTTCGGCTAACACGATTAGCCATGGTTGTCTAAGGGGGCTTCCCACCTCCGGGAGTAGCTTATCTAACCCTAACAACCGGCGGAGGGCGGCTTCTTACCTCCGGGTATCGCTTCTAATGCCTTATCGACCAGGCTTTATGCCATCTCCGGCTAACACGATTAGACATGGTTGTCTAAGGGGGCTTCCCACCTCCGGGTGTAGCTTATCTAACCCTAACAACCGGCGGAGGGCGGCTTCTTACCTCCGGGTATCGCTTCTAATGCCTTATTGGCCAGGCTTTATGCCATCTCCGGCTAACACGATTAGCCATGGTTGTCTAAGGGGGCTTCCCACCTCCGGGTGTAGCTTATCTAACCCCAACAACCGGCATTGGCGCCATATTGCTGAGGGTGGCTTCTTACCTCTGGGTATCGCTTCTAACACCTTATTGGCCGGCTCTATGCCATCTCCGGCTAACACGATTATCCATGGTTGTCTAAAGAGGGCTTCCCACCTTCGGGTGTAGCTTATCGAACCCTGACAATCGGCGTTCGCGCCAAAAATGTTGACAAGTCAAACATTGCATCATACATTGCATCATATTCACATGACATATTGGCTTATCAAGCCGGATCAGAGGAAGATTATGAAAGAAGGAGCAATGTTATAACATCTTCGGGTTGTGCTTTTTCAAGCCGCCCTTACAACAATGCAGAATATATTCTATCTTGTTTCTTTTTGCAGGTCTTATCTCTTAAGATGAGCCGCCGTTAATTACTCTACAAGAGCAAATGGATCTTTAATAGCCAACTTTGTTGGATCTTCATGGTTTCTCGTAACCAGTACTAAATGATTGGGGTTTTCCAACCAGCTCGAAGAATTCATTATTTTTCAAGAGCCGCCCTATCAGATATAATACGGTGTCATCTAATTGACCGGTTCTCGGATTTCTTCAATTGTGCTCTGTAGTAATCGACAACACTCATGGATTTCTCCAACACATATTTGCCGGGTTGCACCGCAACCACGAGTAGGGATTTCATGTCAAAGACAAAGGAATTATTTCAGGATATTCATTCCGGGTTATATTACAACCACGGTCAAGGATTCATTCAACAAATTGTGGTGAGTCATATTATTCTTAATAGTCCCGCGTCGCCTCAAGCAGACAACCCGGCACTTGGGGGCTACACTATTTAAGTCCAGTTTATATCAAAATATGCAAGTCCCATGTCGCTGCAAGCACGCACCACGGCACTTGGGGGCTAATGCAAGCCGGTTTTCAAATCATTACATTGTCAACAAGACGCTATTATCTCAAGGAGATGAGACGGCCTTTATATATCTTTCTAAGTCCCAGCCCAGTAATTCTTACTGACCCGGCATTTGGGGGCTACACCGCTCAGATCAATTTTTCTAAAGTCCCAGGTTGCTGCAGGCATGCGACTCGGCACTTGGGGGCTACAGTATTCATTTGTTTAATAGATTATGAGGTCAACATTCAAAACTCGGCCCATCACATATTGATGAGCCGGCCCTTGGGGGCTACACATGCCGAAGCTTCATAAAGTATAAGGCAATTACAAGTCCCAGCCCAGTAATTCTTACTGACCCGACACTTGGGGGCTACAGTAGTCATCTGTTCAAACAGATTAAGAGATTCCAATTGAAGACCCGGCCCATCACATACTGATGAGCCGGCCCTTGGGGGCTACACCCGCTGAAGCTTTATAAAGGTATAAGGCAGTTATAAGTCCCAGGTTGATGCAGGCAGGACAATCCAGCACTTGGGGGCTACACAGTCCAAAATATTATTTGGAAAGCACCAAGTTATCATGGATAATGTTGGAGCTTAGGGGCTACAGGTAATATGGACATATCAAAAACTTTGAGGAGAATTTTCAAGATGTTAATTATGGAGTTCGGTTGTTAGACCCGACGTCACCAACATTTATGACCTGGCGTTATCAAAAGATCATAACCTGTCGGATTTTATATAAGCCGCCCTGCTTCACAACAGTGGAAGTCCGGTTTTACATCAGATGCATTTTCATCCCAATATTTTTATCAAGTCAGCTGGATTCTAGTTATTTGACCCGGCGTCACCAACGATAATGACCCGGCATCATCAATGATTATGATCCGGCATCATCAATGATTACGACCCGGCGGAAATGACCAGCCAAGAGTATTGGAAGCCGACTCAATGGCATATGGGTGTTCTATTCTCAATATTTTTCAAAAGACATTGACAAGCAATATGATTATCAAAGGCGACTATTTCATATACAGAAAAGACCTGGATTTCTGAGGAGCCATTTCATAAGCCGGCCAAAGGAGCAAAGCCGGCTACTTAACATATTTGTTATTCTTATTTCAGGAGCTTAGCATGAATAAATTCAAAACTAATCTGGGGGCTAATGTCAGGGATATACCCCGCGGTATGACCCGGCCTGGCGGCTCACAGGAGACCCGGAAAAGACATGACATTCTATTAATGACCCGACAGGCGGATCACAGGACGACCAGGCCCAAGACCCGGCATGTAAGAGGGCGTCAAGCGGCTCACGAGAGAAGGCTCAAAGAGAGAAAGACTCCCTGCCAAAGGTTACAAGACCCGGAATAGGATCCTAGAGAGACTAGTCCTAATCCTACTCCTAGTAGGACTCTATTTGTAAACCTACCCTCTCCACTTATATAAGGAGGGGTAAGGCGCCCCAAGAGGGACAGATTCACAAGTCCACAAGTTTAGACAGATTAGAGGCTCTCGGGATTAGAGGTAGCAAACAACACCCTTGTAACCGAGAGATCTCCTTCATCATCAATACTAGACAAGCAGGACGTAGGCTTTTACCTCCATTGGAGGGGCCGAACCTGGGTAAACTCAGTGTCTCTCGATTCCAATCAACCCCTTCAAGCCGCCACATAGTTGCGTCTTTGCCCCGAACCTAAGTCCGTTCACCCAGACATCTGCCGTGACAAATCCACGACAATGTCGGTTAATCCATTAACCAGTAGGGCCGAAATCTTTAAAAAGGCCAGAGAATATTTGACACGCTCCACGGCACTCATCCGTTCAGGTAGCTCGGTTTTGGTATAGAGTCGGGTAGGGCGGTAACCCAACAGCAGATTCTCTCCAGTCGGGGAGGTGTCTTTGTAGAAGAACCAAGTCTGGTTCCAATCTTTGGGATGACTGGGAAGGATGGCTGCAGGGAAGGCCATGTCTCTTCGCCTCTGGATTGAGATGCCTCCGAGCTCGAGACTCGGCCCAGCTCCTAACTCGTTCTGGCAGTTCAAATAGAAAAAATCTCTTAAGAGGTCCACTATGTGTTCTTCGTGCAGATAGGCTTCGCAAAGGACTTGAAATTGGCACAAATGTGCATCCTAGTTGCATGGTAATCCCTACCCCTTGTGTTAACATCGATCATAAGACATTCTCCATAGCCTAATGGTCAGCTATGTTGATGCAAGACTCTCTTTGTTTTTGACTTCTCAAAACCCCAATCAGTATACTACTTTCCCTTTAAGCATGAGGCATAGGCTTGCTCTTAGTGATGCATAGGTAGTTGAGTCGTTGAATAACGCAGGCAGACGATCTCGATATTGTACCTAGTATGCCTCGGGTTGGTGTATTTGAAGGGATTGGTAATGCATGATTTATTTTTTTCTTTGCTAGTTATTTTTATACTCCAAACATAATATTGACCTTCTCTCTAAATCTTTGGCAATGGGAATTTGGGCTCCACAAAAATGTCTCCACTTTCTTGACCTCCATGGCAATGGAACTAAGAGGATAAATTGTATTACTCCCTCGCTGGTTAAATTGCGCATGCTTGCATGATGATCATGGATATCACTTTTGAGGTTTGGTTCAATGTAAGCTTTAGAGTTGGTAGCAATGAGCTTTTGGTATTCAACCTTCTTACTCGAGGACAAGCAAGGTTTAAGCATGAAAAGGTTTATGGCTCTATATTTTACGCATTTTTAGAGCTCATTTGTTGCATGTTCTCTCTATATATTATGTCCCATTGAACCAAATATGTGTCTATTATGCATAATAACAGGATTTTGCACTTATCATTGTGAGCATTTTACATTTAGTATTCTATTTGGTTTTTATTAGTTTTCCTTGTTTGTTTGTGTCTACAGGTGTAATGGAGCAACTTAGGACCTAGAACGATGAAAGTATCAAGGATGGGTTCAATACAGAGACACCCAAGGGCCAAACAGCCATTTGAGAGGTCGGAAAAAGTGTTTTTTCCAAAGTTCTCCAAATCAATATCCAAGACCAGGAACGGATCAACATCATTCATGCGAATCCAATGAGCCCAAGAACGTCAAATTTTGAGTTTGTATGAATAAATGTTGGTCGTTCTATCGGAGGAAGACAAAACATAAGACATCCTTTCATGCGACCGCTAGCGGTTGTTTGGATAGTTGTTTGACGTGCAGACAGCTATGAAAGTTACCTCTACACATGGGATTCTTTATTGATTTTGTCCCCAATTGTTCCCATGGATCCTTGGCTCATAAGGAAGAGTTTGGGAGAGGATAAGGATCATCTAGAGCCCATGGATGGAGGAGGAGGATCCACATCAATGGAGGAGACCTGAGAAGGGTTCTTATATAAGCACCTCCAACCCTAGTCGTTATCTTAAGCCACGATCATCCACCACAACTCTGGGCAGCTACCAGGAGGGTCTCCCCCTGGGGGGAGGCCTCTCCCTCCAACACCAGACGCACAAGAAGGCGGAGGCGCCACCCTCATCACCGCCATCGTCACCGGGTGCCGGTCCTGGCTAGGTCGTGTGCGTCGGTGTCCATCTCCATATCCATTTGTATCCTCACCTGTAATTTATAATATTGAACATGTTGATGACAACAATGAATCATTCCTCTTTGTGTTATTCATCTAGTTTGAGTGATTGATCCGGTTCTAGGTTGAGGTATGATCTAGTATGCAAAATTAGTCTTTGTGGCATGATATAGTATTTACTCACGTTGCACGTAATGTTGGGACACATCCTTTCTTGTGACCTTGTTATCACCTACACATATATTTGTACTAGTATTCCGCTACCACTAAGGTGCCCCTGTAGTACTAGTGAGACCGAAGCTTAGACACCGCCTTTCTCTCTATTCAATCCTACATGTACAAAACCACCTTTCTTTACTTTATGTTCTAACTTATTTTATGTCCGTGTTCTAACTTGTATTTAGTAAAAAAACTTTTACTCTCACTTCCTAACAACTGATAGAATAGAATATTTCCAAACTATGGTTTGGATGCAAACGTAGTCGTGCCGACAACATAGCTACGGGGTTGGTAGTGTCTTCATATTCGCTCCCTATGGGATTCGACACTTAGTTATCACGAAATGCAATAGCTATGTGCCCTTGTAGGTCATCATAGCTGATGTTAAAACAAGCAAAATAATTTGTGTTGGCATGGTAGCAGGTCTGATCCAGTGTTCGAGTGACTTGTGTTGGTCAAATTTGTCATCGCTGCTAAACCAATACACAACATGATGGTTTCGGATGCTCATGTGTGGGCTTTCAAGGATTTATACAAGTGGATGCGCTTGTTCTTCTAGGCGGCGAAGGATAGGGTGAACGATGGGCGGTCTTTGGCGTCCGAGAATACCATATGCAAGGCGACTTGCTTCAGAGAGCTAGGTGTTAAGACTATATACGATTAAAAGCTCTGATGCTTCATGTTCGATTGGAATGGCTATGGGGAACTGATTCAGAGTGTCTATGACAATAAATCACCATGACGGAAGACAAGGAGGCTCATCTGGTGTTTGACAACTTTTTTATCCAACTTGAATGATTAAAGGAGCATGGACTATTCCTGAAAGAAAAGGCTAGTATGAAGTAGGCGGAGTAAAGGCAGCGACTATGGGCTCGGGTGTGGCTAAATTGCAATCAATATTCCTCTCTAGGGTTGGCGGAGTTGGTAGAAAGCACGGTTGGCGTTGTCAAGATCACAGTTGAATATGGTCACCGTGTTTTGTTCTGGAGGGATCATTGGATACATGGATTCTCCATATTGGACATTGCGCCACTGATCTACAACTGCGTGTGGAGGTTCGTACCGGGAATAGATCGATGGACAGTGGACCAGGCTCCGGACAATAGCGAGTGGGTGAAGGAAGTTTAGGGTGATATGTCATTTATGGCACACTTCCAATATATGCATCTTTATCAGGCCATTGCCTCTATTTCGCCGGGTCTGTGGGCAACTGGCACTTTTGCTTTGCTCGGCACGGCCTCGGGCATGTATGTGGCGTGCTCGATGTACCAACGACTCTATCAGGGAGTGGGACGATCTTGTTTCGTTGCATCCGTGTGGAGAAGTTGGGTGCCTTCAAAAAGTGTCAAATCTTTGAGTGGCTTGTGGAACAACATCGTCTTTGTACCTCGAATCATCGTGCTAACCATGGTCTGCAATTTCATACTTCACATTGGTTATACTTTCCTGCAAGAGGAGGACAACATCGAACATATCCTAGTGCAATGTGTCTATGCCAGGGAGATCTGGCACTACTACCTTGACAAGCTTTTCCTTTTTTGAAACAGAACTCACCTGCTAATAGATATGTTGTCTATGAGGAGGGGTGCAATTTCATTCAGAGGTTCCTCTCCCCAATAAAAATTCGTAGAAAATCTAGCCAACCTAGTCATTTCATGAGAAACCTTATTTGCTTCTTTATTACAATGCTCAAATCTGGAAACAGAAAAATCACAAGCAAAATGATAGCATTTGTCAAAAACTATCACCACTACATCCGTAGAAGATCCTACATTCTTCATGGTGTCAATGACCTTCAGATTGTCAGAGTTAACAATAAGACGATTGCATCACGCCCTTTGTGCAAGAGTCAGCCCGAATCTGAGTGTCAAAGTTTCAGCTATCAAGACACACACGCACCAGTCTATCATCACATTTCCCCTTAAAATGAATTGCCTTTGTCATCCCCGAGGACCGCCCCGACAGTGCTCCTAAAATGATCATGATCAAAAGATGCATCAACGTTTAGTTTTACAGGGGGGGCTTGGGGAACCAACCCTCTCTTTATATGGTTGCTCCTGGAGATGAAGCAGTAACAAAATTAGCTGTAAGTGCATGGATGCCCGTACAAAAATGAGAGGCACTTTGAATAGTTTCCCCATGAAGCAATTTACGTCTTCCCCACCGCACTTATCGAGTAGTAATGACGATCAATTCTATGGTATTCTGAATTTCCACATAAGACAAATCCTGTCCGGCATGAGAAGTAAGGCCCCTTTCAGAATTCCTCTAGCTTATCCAAATCCCCGATTCCAGCTTCTGATAGTCACCGTCGGCTTCTCTTACGGAGCTAGGTGCGTTTCGGCTATGGAAAATTCTTCTCCGATCCGTGGAAGTGAAGATGGGCTGCATGTGCTGTACTTAAGGCCCATTTATACGAAAACGACAGCAACCGACGGCGTGGTTTGGCTGGGAGAACGCGAGGCGAGGTAGAGTTCGACCAGTCTTTCTAATCCAGCGAACCGTTATTCACTTCGTGGTGGCAGTTCTGAGGTAATTATGTCGAACTTCTACTTTGCTGTCTCTGGGAGCTGCGCTTACGCTGCTTTGCGATTTTACACTCAAGAGAGCGCGTCTCCGCGGAGCTGGCTTCCTGGAGCTGGAGCGTTCGGGTCGCTCCTTGCACGAAGCCGAAGAAGCACGGAGCCGGAGAAGATCCGAACAGGGCCTAAGAAGTCCATAACTGCCTCATCGGCACGCTCAACTTCACCTCATGATAATTTCATCCAACCCCAATCTTCTTTAAACCTCTCTTGTTTTATACTATAACAGAGAAATAACATATGCTTTGTATCCTCTAGACCAGAATAACAAGCATGGCATTGATGTGAGATTTTATATATCTGTTGACAAACGTAACGCGATGGGAGTGTCCAATGCAAGCGTATGCCAAATAAAAATTGTCATCTTTGTCGGACACAAAAGCTTCCAAATCTTACACCAAATTAGTTTAAATATTGTTCTTCCAGTTCATTAGAATGTCGAAGTTTCCCTCCATGTTGATGGCCCCACTCCATAAAATAAGCTGACCGAACTGAGAACATATCTTTTTTTTTGTACAACTCCAAGAGACAAAATCCAGCATATTGTGTTGAGGGAGAGGGGTGGCAAGGACTGGATATGCATCAATGGGCCATAAAGTTTGTCTAACCAGATCCACATTCCAATGACGAGCTTCGCCGTAATGTGCAATGCCCTACGATGCAAGATACGTTCATCTCCTGGTGGCTTCGCCCTAGAACTAATTTCAGCAAGGCGGAGAAGTGTGGCTTTGACTCCTTTGTCATTGCTACAACATGGTCCCTCTGGAAGAAAAGAAATGTGCGCCTCTTCAACAGAGTACACCAAGTTAGCAAAGAGAGCTTTGGCTCGGTGATTAGGCATGCGGTTGTGCAGCCTAACGATCCGGGTTCAATTCCTAGAATTGACAGGTGATGCATAGGGGGTTTTCCCATTTATTGAGGACCAAGTTTGGTATGTGGTGGATCCACTCAACAAAAAAATCTTGATACTCATTTAAAAAATTACGAGGATCATGTTTACCTTGGTACTCATACTAAAATGGCCGTATGCATCCCTAGTTGGTGCAGAGGCTGGGAGATGAAAATCTCTCCCATTTTTTAGAATAAGAGCCCCTCGCGCCGCCCCGCACGGGCAACACGGGGGCGATCTCGCGCCGCTGCCGCTAGGCTTCCTTCGTCCCCTTCTTTCCTCGCCGCTGCCAGAGGCTGGCGCCGGGCAGACCTTGGACGCAGCCAAGGAAGGTGGCGGCGGGGAGCTTCTCGCGCTCGGGCATGCGCCTGGATCGGATCCGCCTGATCCGTCTGACTGTTCGGAGGAGTTTGCCTCTGCATGGTCAGCCGGTGCGGCGATCCGAGGTAAGCCCATGGATCAGACCTGGCTGTTCCATCTGGTCCTTCCGGCCGTTCGGGACACCGGCGGTTGGGCTCGCCCGGAGATGCCTGATCTGGATCGGGACGCCTTGTAGCCTTCGTCCCCTGCTAGGTGTGCTTCTCTGTACAGATCTAGGTTGCAAGACTTGCCGATCCTCAATGCGGACGGAGCTGGAGGTGAGATTTCAGATCGGGAGAAATCCCTAGGCGACCTTTCGGCCGCGGCGGCGGCGACGCCCGAGGCGTCGCCGCTTTCTTCTCCATGGAGACGCTCGTCAGATCTGCATTTACTCCCACCGCGTCATTTGTCTCCTGGGTGAAAGCCCTAACTGCGGTGGGCGGCGACGGCGCCTTCGGCGTCGTTCCCTTCTTGAAGGCGCCGCCTTGGGAGCTGTGTGGCTATGGACACAATTGGGTGGGCGTTCGCGGCGATCTGGATTAGTAGGTGGAGCGGTGTTTCATCATACGCATCGATGCCGACGGATCTCGGCAGTGTGGCGCAGTGGAGACCCGCGTCCAGTGCAGGTTGGCGGACTTGCACAGGAGGGCGACGTTGTCTGACGTCGTGGTAGCGTTGATGGTAGAGAGGCCTAGCAAGGTCGGTGCATCAATTCTGCTCTGAGGATGGATAAATGGAAGGTGGAGCTGACGTGTGACCCAGTCCAGTGGCTTAGATGGGGCAGCCGGCTTTAGATGTTAGGTTTTGGTGTGATGTCTGTTTGGTATTAGGTCCGGACATTCGACACACCTTCATCAAGGGGATAAGAGTAGCAACAGACGTTGTCAAGATGGTGGCTTCAAAATTATTGATGTATCCCCTTGTATGATCTTTGTAAATAATTAACTGAATAATTAATAAAATGGCTGCATGCATCGTTCAGATGCAGCAGAGGCCGGGAGTACATCCTCCTTTTCTAAAAAAAAGGTGTTAGAACTCCTGTTCAGCTCCAGAACCAGATCCTCAGAGAGATTGCTGATTGGAAAGACGCAGCTGTTGAAGTAGTGGTGTGGGTTCTTTGCTCGGATGTTGCATCTGATGCAAGCCTCTTGTAAATATCTTTAATTTCTTCAACAAAAATATGGTACGCGATTAGTCAACTGTACATTATTTCGGTGCTTATTCAGGTTACACACACAGGCTTTCTGTGTAGCATCTACAAGGTGAAGACACTCAACTAACAAAAACGAACGGGTGAAACAAGGTTCTATCTCTTTCTGCGCCGCTGCATCTCTTACAGGTGTATATAGAACATACATAGCAGCGATATCAGTAACACAAATATGCAACAACACCACAATGATCCTTGTTGACAAGAGCATGGTCTCTCGTCTGGTAATAGTGACCGGAAAAGAACTTGTAATGCAGGCACAACTATGCCGAGCCAGCCTGCATGTTCACAGCTTCCATTCAGCAACCGAGAAAGCAGGTGATCGCAATCCTCAATCAACAGCAGAGACCAGAAGGATAGTTTCAAGCTGTTATGTACATGGTGCCAGAAGAGTGAGCAGAATGGTCACAGGGCAGGAGCTTTGCACCAAGAGACAGACGAAGCCAAGAGAGTTCTGGAGGGGAAACATCTAGTTCATGGCACTTCTCCAGCAAACAAGGATCAGATATTGGAGGCTCCAACAAACTGACAGACTCTGTTGCCACCTTTCATATGGTGGTTCACAACTCTAAGGAGCATCATGGTTCATATCCATGGAGGGTTCGTATGAATTGCGATGCCCGGAGTCCTGGTTCTGGGGAGAATGGTCGTTCCAAGATCCGTTTCCACTTGGCGGGGAGTTTACAGGGCCATGTCCTGAGCACTGAACCACATGGTTTGAATGGGAATTTTGCTGCGAAGGACTGCTGAAAGCATTTGAGATGCCTGCAGTTCTTGTTTGGTCGGTTTGGCACAACTGAGAGTCAAGTGCAGCCGCCACATTTCCAAATGAGAAGGAGTTGGTTTGGACATTTACAGAAGGAAGACCATATGCTGGCTGTGGAGTTGGATGTTGGGAAGACCCTGCCATGCCTCCTCTGCTCTCAATCTCATTCTGTGTAAAGAAGAGAAGCATCAAAGGCTTGGGCCTGATACTAACATAACAATAGCAAGAACTAAAGAAAATAAAGCAGGAATCATCTTTTGAACGAGGCTACAAGTTAATTCCTGTATTGGTACCAGCAGCTTTAGCATTTCAATAGGCAAATGAATGATTTTGTGATGTTTGTATGTCTTACTTCGAACCAAAAAGAGATGCCAATTCTCTTAGTTAACTCACATATGCTACATTTTGCATCCGACGCACATATGCTTCATTTTGCATCCGACACAAGGCATTGGCATAGTATGTGGCGTAGGTTTAAACATATTCAGAGAATTGATTGAAACGAGTTGATACTTCAGTACAAAAAGAGACAAGTTATTCATATGACCTGCAAGTAAGCAAGTACATCAGCAACAGACACTCCCAATGCTTCTTCATGCTGACCGGATATCCACCGATGGGCACGCTCCTGCCAAAAATCCAAGGCAAGGTTGGATCAAATGAGGCAAGTTATTAGCTGACAGTATGTGCTTCTAGATTGAAGAACACGAAGTGATTCTCTCAACAGATTCCACCTACAAAACTGACATAACGCTCAGACAAAGACCTAACTTACCACGCCTAGGGGAGGTGCTTAGAGAAATAAACCAGTGTTTCTCTAAACACCGGTGCTTATTTGTAAAGGGTAGACGCTTAATTAGGCGTCTCTCCTATAGAAATAGGTACTGGTGCTTCAAACAAATCCGGTTTATTTTTCTAGCCACCTCGCATTGTATAAGGCCTTAACCCACTTGAAAAAGCAACATTACCACCACACTTCCCCGAAACGCTCCGCAGCATCCAAAGAATCTTAGCGCCATTAGCAGCGTCAACCCAAGCACCTCTTAGCCCCATAGAGATGACCGGATGGCACGCCCAACTGACCCTGTTGATACACTCTGTGATATGATGTAGCTGTTAATTCGCTAATTCTCTTCAGCTCAAATGGTGTCGCATAACAGTACATCACTATCTTGGCCAAGTACCAAGCCGTGTATTTTTCTTTTTTATCATCTGATTTTCTAGGCGCACACCGAATTTCTACGAACAGGTGACATGCTCCACCCAAGAAGCCCCCAAATCCCAGCACCAGGCCAAGAATTCTCAACCAGATTCAGCAAAAGAAGACAAATTCTCAATCCTAGACCACTGAGAATCAAAAAGAACTCGAGGCGGGGCCGTATCACCCACTAATCCCCGTGTAATTCGCCATTGACCGGACCCAAGAACTCGGCCAAGGCAAGATCACACGACCCGCCAACCGATCAAACGGGCAACCGACGGGAAACGGGGAGGGGGGAGAGGGGGTTGAGTTTCGGACCATTGCGTGGCGCTCTCCGGCGTTGAAGGAGGCCTTCTGGTTGGCGACGGCCTGCGCGTAGAGCTGCGAGAGCGCGTTGGCGGCGCCCCGGAACGTGTGGTGCACCTCCGCCTCCGCGTCGTCCTCCGGAGCCCGCTTCTTCCCCGCGTGACGCGCCGCCTCCATCCGGAAGATGGACGGGGTACGGGCCGGAGACCTTCTGGAAGCTCTCCCCGGAGCAGAGGCGGAGGCGAGGGCGAAGGTGGAGATGGAGGACGACAGGAAGCGTCTGATGGCAGTGCGATGGTGTCACGTATGGTGGTGGTCCACGCCTTCGCGGGCTCCCTGGACCGGGCGCCCCTATGGCCCTATGTCTGGCTTAAGACGAAGGGGACCCTCGCGTCAAGAGGGCAGGGGGAGATGGGCTAGGCCAGGTGCGCTCGAGTCCACAACTTCCTTTTCTCAGTTTTTTATTTTTCTATTTTCGTTTTTTGATTTAGTTTTTAATTTTTCTACGCTTCGAAAAATTATAAACATATATATTACAAATATATAATGTACTAATGTTTGGAAAATGTTGTTCATGCATTTTAAGTATGTTAAATGTCATAGAAGAAATGTTGACCATGTATACCAAAAACATACAATGTGTGTGAAAAAAGTTGTTCGTCATGTATATAAAACTGTTAATCAAGCGTATGAAATATATATTTTAAAATAATTTCGAAAATGTTAATCAAGCATTTTAAATTGTTAATGGGCATAAAATTTTTGACCATGTATTAAAAATTGTTAATCTTGTAATTGAAAACTATTGATCAACCATTTTAAAAATATTAAATATGTATAGAAAAAATGTTGACCATGTATTCAAAATATGTTAATCTTGTATTTAAAGATGAAAAAATATGTAGAGATTTTTTTTAACCATGTATTAAAATATGTTGAACTTGTATTTGAGAATTGTTAAACATGTATTAAAAATGTATTAGATATGTATAAAAATGTACATTCTGTAAGGCAAAAAAGTAGACCTCGGAAAATAGAAGGTTTAAAAATATATTAATCATGTGTTTAAAAAAATGATAAACATCTATACAAAATATATTTCTTATTCATATGCAAAAAAGGATGAATGTGTACAAAAACGAAAAAAGAAAAGAAAACCAAGAAACAAGAGATAAGCGAGAAAAAAACAAAAATGCACATGAAAAGAATGGAAAGAATGAAAACTATGAAAACAAATAGATAAAGAAAAAGCAAAGAAAACTGATAAAAACAAACAAAAATGAAGAAAACGGAAAGAAAGAAAACTAGTTAGACCGAGAAAGAAACAAAGAAAAACAAAGTGAAAACAATAAAAAAAGCAAAGAAAGAAACAAAACCTATGAAAAAATAGAAAAAGGGAACAAAAACAACCGAAAGAAACAGTGGAAAACTGGATCTTTTACCTCAAGTTGGTCGCGCCTTCTAGTTTTTCACAAACACGATTGTGCCTCAGTGACAAGCAGCAGTACTCGGCACGATGGAGACCTGGGTTCGATCCCTCATTCCCCTTTTTACCTACTAGTAGAACACATGCACATTGATACGAGCTACAATGCATATAAATAAATCAAATAAATAATTAAGACCAGCTCGAAGGTCGAAACACATTTCTCACTCATATGTCTAAACGTGTTTGAACACCAAACGACTGCCTAGCATACTCCAAAACTCAACCGTCTAAACACTCTCGTCAGACCGTATGTGGGGGAGAAATATAATTATGTGGACTATCTGCCATGTTATCTTCAACAGGCTGTCCCAACACAAAAACTCACCTCACGACACACCCTTCTATTTTCCTTCCATATCCTTCCCTTCAGCTCGGTTTTCCACTATAGAGGGACATTTCTTGCTCAAGCCCTCTCCTTTAAGAATAGATGGCGCCCGCCTCACCTTCGCCATGGTACCCTCTTGTTGGGGAACGTTGCATGGGAAACAAAAATTTTCCTACGCACACATAAGATCTATCCATGGTGATGAGCATCTATGAGAGAGAGAGAGTGGATCTACATACCCTTGTAGATCGCTAAGCGGGAAGCATTAAGAAACGCAGTTGATGTAGTTGAACGTCTTCGCGATCCAAATCGTCGAGCATCCCGCGATCCAATCACGATCCGTCCTACGATCCCATCACGATCCGTCCCGCGATCAAATCATGAATCGTCTCGCGATCCTGATCACAGTTCTTCCGATCTAGCGCCAAACGGACGGCACCTCCGCGTTCAGCACACGTACAGATCGATGACGGTCTCCGCCTTATTGATCCAACAAGAGGGAGTAGAGAGGTGGATGAGTTCTCAGGCAGCGCGACGGCGTGGCGGCGATGGTGGTGGAACTATTCCGGCAGGGCTTCGCCTAAGCACCGCCGAACTAGACTAGAGGAGAAAACAATCTAGATGAAGTAGAGGGAGCACGTGGCCATTAGGGTTAGCTCTCCCCTCTAAATCCTCTAGTATATATAGGAGGGAGGGAGGGGAGGAGGCAGCCTCAAACCCTCAAGGTTTGGTCGAAATTGGAGGTGGAGGAGTCCTACTCGAATCGTACTAGGAGTAGAATTCCTCCTCTCCACTTGGAAACCCTTTCCACCATTCCTCCTTTGGGTTTTTCCCACCCCTAGCTGCATGATCCTTAGTGGGGGTTCGGCCAGCCCACTAGTCCATGAGGTCCTTTGGGTCGAGATACCCCTCCCGATGGCCCCTGGTACCCTCCCGGCACTCCTGGTACACTACCGAAGTACCCAAAACTTTTCCGGTGACCAAAACAGGACTTCCTATATATCAATATTTACCTCCGGACCATTCCGGAGCTCCTCGTGACGTCCAAGATCTCATTCGGGAATCCAAACAACCTTTGGTCACCACCATACATAACTCTACTATATCGAAACGTCACTGAACCTTAAGTGCGCAGACCCTGCGGGTTCGAGAACTATGTAGACATGACCAAAACACATCCACCGTCAATAACCACTAGTGGGACCTGGATGCCCATATTAGTTCCTGCATATTCTACGAAGATCTTTATCGGTTGAACCTCAATGTCAAGGATTCAGTTAATCCCGTACGTTGTTCCCTTTGTTCTTCGGTATGTTACTTATCTCTATACCTAGTTAAATATCGCTACCGGCAAGTCTCTTTACTCATTCCGTAATACAAAATCTCGTGGCTAACACTTAGTCACATTGCTTGCCAGGCTTATTGTGATGTTGTATTACCGAGTGGGCCCTAAGATATGTCTCCGTCACACGGAGTAACAAATCCCAGTCTTGATCCATGCCCACTCAACAGACACCCTCGGAGATACCTGTAGAGCATCTTTATAGTCACCCAGTTATGTTGTGACATTTGATACACACAAGGTATTCCTCCAGTGTCAGTGAGTTGCATGATCTCATGGTCATAGGAACAGATACTCGACATGCAGAAAACTATAGCAATAAACTGACACGATCATATGCTATGTTTATAGTTTGGGTGTTGTCCATCACATCATTCTCCTAATGATGTGATCACGTTATCAAAGGACATCTCATGTCCATGTCTAGGAAACCTTGACCATCTTTGATCAACAAGCTAGTCTATTAGATGCATACTAGGGACATGGTGTTGTCTATGTATCCAGACATGTATCTGAGTTTCCGATCAATACAATTCTAGCATGGATAATAAATGATTATCATGAACAAGGAAATATGATAATAACTAATTTATTATTGCCTCTAGGGCATATGTCCAACAGTCTCCCCCTTGCACTAGAGTAAATAATCTAGCTCACATCGCTATGTGATTTGTTATGAATCTCACACCCAATGAGTTCTGCTGTTCGATCATGTTTTGCATGTGAAAGAGGTTTTAGTCAATGGGTCTGCGATATTCAGATCTGTGTGTACTTTGCAAATCTCTATGTTATACTATAGACACTGCTACCACGCTCCACTTGGAGATATTCCAAATGGCTACTCCACTATACGTATCCGGATTGCTACTAAGAGTCATCCGGATTGGTGTTAAAGCTTGCATCGACGTAACCCTTTATGACGAACTCTTTATCACCTCCATAATCGAGAAATATTTCCTTAGTCCTCTAGTTACTAAGGATAATTTTGACCGCTGTCCAGTGATCCACTCCTGGATCACTCTTGTACCCCTTGATACACTCATGGCAAGGCACACACAGGTGTGGTACACAGCATGGCATACTATATAGAGCCTATGGATAAAGCATACGGGACGACCTTTGTCCTTTCTCTTTCTTCTGCCGTGGTCGAGCTTTGAGTCTCACTCAACTCCACACCTTACAAATCAGGCAAGAACTCCTTCTTTGACTGGTCCGTTTTGAACTCTTTCAAAATGTTGTCTAGGTATGTACTCTTTGAAAGTGTCATCAAGCATCTTGATCTATCTCTATATATCTTGATGCCCAAAAATTAGGTAGTTTTATCCAGGTTTTCCTTTATAAAACTCTTTTCAAACAACCGTTTATGCTTTCCAGAAATTCTACATCATTTCCGATTAATAATATGTCAACCACATATGCTTATCAGAAATTATATAGTGCTCTTGTTGGAAATATGCCCTAGAGGCAATATATAAAGTGTTTATTATTATATTTCCTTGTTCATGATAATCGTTTATTATCCATGCTATGATTGTAGTAATTGGAAACACATTGCATGTGTGGGTAAATAGACAACACAATGTCCCTAGTATGCCTCTAGTGAACTAGCTCGTTGATCAAAGGATGGTTAAGGTTTCCTAGCCATGGACATGAGATGTCATTTGATAACGGGATCACATCATTAGGAGAATGATGTTATGGACAAGACCCAAACTACAAACGTAGCGTATGATCGTGTCAGTTTATTGCTACTATTTTCTGCATGTCAATGTATATGTTCCTTTGACCATGAGATCATGCAACTCACGGATATCGGAGGAGTGCCTTGTGTGTATCACACGTCGCAACGTAACTGGGTGACTATAAAGGTGCTCTACAGGTATCTTCGATGGTGTTCGTTGAGTTGGCATGGATCGAGACTAGGATTTGTTACTCCGTGTTACGGAGAGGTATCTCGGGGCCCACTCGGTAATACAACATCACAATGAGCCTTGCAAGCAATGTGACTGATTGTTAGTTGCGGGATCTTGTATTACGGAACGAGTAAAGAGACTTGCCGGTAATGAGGTTGAACTAGGTATGGAGATACCGACGATCGAATCTCGGGCAAGTAACATACCGAAGAACAAAGGGAACGTTATACGGGATTAACTGAATCCTTGACATAGAAGTTCGACCGATAAAGATCTTTGTATAATATGTAGGAACCAATGTGTACGTCTAGGTCCCTCCATTGGTTATTAACCGTAGAGGTGTCTCGGTCATGTCTACATAGTTCTTGAACCCGCAGGGTCTGCACACTTAAGGTTCGGTGACGTTTCGGTAGTATAGAGTTATGTATGGTGGTGACCGAAGTTTGTTCGGAGTCCCGTATGAGATCCTGGACGACACGAGGAGCTCCGGAATGGTCCGGAGGTAAATATTCATATATAGGAAGTCCCAGTTTGGTCGCCGGAAAAGTTTCGGGCTCATCGGTAGTGTACCGGGAGTGCCGGTAGTGTACCGGAAGACCTCCGGGAGGGGTATTTCGACCCTAGAGGGTCCATGGGCTGTGGGAGAATAATAACCAGCCCTTGGTGGGCTGGTAAATCATCCACAAGAAGGCCCATGGCGCAGGAGAAAAAGGCTAAAGGAAAAAGGCCAAAAATCAGCCAATAGGAGGCAATCCTACTCCAACTAGGATTGGAGGTGGAATAGGATTCCATCCTCCTATTCGGCCAAACCAAGAGGACCTTGGCTGCCTCTCCTCTCCTCTCCTCCTATATATACTGGTGGAATATCTAGGGTTTTGGCAACAATTGCAGCCACGTGCTACCCGTTCCACCGGTGCTCTTTTAGATTAGTTTTCTGCAGTGCTTAGGCGAAGCCCTGCCAGAATTGCTCCACCACCACCATCACCGGAGCGCCGTCATGCTGCCGGTGAACTCTCTCTCCTCTCCACCTCCTCTTGCTGGATCAGGACGGTGGAGATCGTCATCAAGCTGCACGTGTGATGAACGCGGAGGTGCCGTCCGTTCGGTACTAGATCGGAAGGATTGTGATCAAGGCCATGGGACGTTCGTAATCGGATCGCGGGACGGATCGTGACGAGATCGCGGGACGGTTCGTGATGAGATCGCGGGACGCTCGGCGATTTGGATCGCGAAGAAGTACGACTACACCAACCGCGTTTCTTAACGCTTCCCGCTTAGCGATCTACAAGGGTACGTAGATCCACTCTTCCTCTCGTAGATGCTCATCACCATGGATAGGCTTGCGTGTGCGTAGGAAATTTTTTGTTTCCCATGCGACATTTTCCAACAGTGGCATCATGAGCTAGGTTGATGGTTCGATGAGATCTCGAGTAGAACACAAAAGGTTTGTGGGCGTTGATGCTTAGATTGCTTCCTCCCTTGGTCGGATTTTGGTTCAGCGGGATTGTGAGATAAAACGGCCCAGATCAACATTTCTCGTACGCTTACGAGAGACCGGTTCCCTTGACGCAACTTGTTGCTTAGATGGCTTGCGGGTGACAGTTTGTCTCACTTTAGTTGGATCAGATCCGACAAAGGCGGTCCTTGAGAAGGTTGAAAAGCAATCTATGTATCGTCATTGTGGTTTATGCGTAGGTGAGAATCGTTCTTGCTAGATACCCATAGCAGCCACGTAAAACATGCAACAACAATTAGAGGACGTCTAACTTGTTTTTGCAGGGTATGTTGTGATGTGATATGGCCAATTACATGATGAGATATATGTGATGTATGAGATGATCATGTGATGTATAGGTTTTCACGACTTGCACGTCGGTGAATACGGCAACCGGCAGGAGCCATAGGGCTGTCTTTAATTATTGTATGACCTGTGTGTCAATCATTAAGCGCTATGTAATGCTTTACTTTATCGCTAAGCGGTAGCAATAGAAGTAGAAGCAGGGCTGGCGCCATAACCCCAATGGCAACACATTGATGGAGATCAAGATGATGGAGATCATGGTGTTGTGCCGGTGACGATGGAGATCATGCCGGTGTTTCTAAGATGGAGATCTTAAACACAAGTTCATGGCCATATCATGTCACTTATGAATTGCATGAGATGTTAATCCTTTTATGCACCTTGTTTTGCTTAGTACGGCGGTAGCATTATAAGGTGATCCCTCACTTGAATTTCAAGATGAACCGTGTTCTCCCTGAGTGTGCACCGTCGCGAAAGTTCGTCGTGTCGAGACACCACGTGATGATCGGGTGTGATAGACTCTACGTTCACATACAATGGGTGCAAGTCAGATTTGCACGAGCAGAACACTCGGGTTAAACTTGACGAGCCTAGCATGTATAGACATGGCCTCGGAACACAAGAGACCGAAAGGTCGAACATGAGTCATATAGTAGATATGATCAACATAATGATGTTCACCATTGAAACCAGCTTAACTCACATGATGATCGGACTTGAGTTGGTGAATTTGGATCATGTGACACTCAGATGACCTGAGGGATGTCAATTTGAGTGGGAGCTTTAGTAACTTGATTAACTAAACTCATTATCTTGAACAATGGTCTAAGTAACCTTTGCATATTTATGTTGTAGATCAATGGCTCGCGCAGTAGCACCCCTGAATTGTAATGCGTTCCTAGAGAAAGCTAAGTTGAAAGATGACGGATGTAACTTTGTTGATTGGGCCCGTAATCTGAGGATTATCCTTATGGCTTCCCAGAAACAATATGTCCTTGATGCACCGCTTGGTGACCAACCAGAAGACATGACCTCCGAAGACGTTAAGAACGCTTGGGAGGCTCGTGCTGGAGACTACTCAATAGTTCAGTGTGCAATATTGTATGGCTTAGAACCGGGACTTCAAAGACGTTTTGAACGTCATGGAGCATATGAGATGTTCCAGGAGTTGAAGTTTATCTTTTATAAGAATGCCCGGATCGAGAGGTATGAGACCTCCGATAAGTTCTATGCTTGCAAGATGCAGGAGAACGGGTCTATCAGTGAGCATATACTCAGAATGTCTGGGTACTCAAACCGTCTAGGTGAGTTGGGAATTACCCTTCCGCCAGAGGCGATCACTAATAGAGTTCTTCAATCACTGCCACATAGTTACAAAAGCTTTGTGATGAACTATAACATGCACGGGATGAACAAGTCAGTCGCCGAGCTGTTTGCGATGCTGAAAGTCGCTGAGTCTAAAATCCAGAAAGAACATCAAGTGTTGATGGTCAATAAAACCACTAGTTTCAAGAAAAATGGCAAGGGCAAAGGCAAGAAGGGTAAAACCAAGACGGATGGCAAAGCAGTTGCTGCTCCTACAAAGAAGCCTAAGCATGGACCTAAGCCAGAAACTGAGTGCTTTCAGGTCACTGGAAGCGGAACTGCCCCAAGTACCTGGCTGACAAGAAGGCGGCCAACGACAAACAAGGTATATATGATATACATGTTATTGATGTGTACCTTACTGGTTCTCGTAGTAGTGCCTGGGTATTTGATACCGGTTCGGTTGCTTACATTTGCAACTCAAAGGAGGAACTACGGAATAAACAAAGACTGGCAAAGGACGAAGTGACGATGCGCATGGGAAATGGTTCCAAGGTTGATGTGATCGCCGTGGGCATGCTCTCTCTTCGATTACCATCGGGATTAGTGATGAACCTGAATAATTGTTATTTAGTGCCTGCGTTAAGCATGAACATTATATCTGGATCTTGGTTATTGCGAGACGGTTACTCATTTAAATCAGAGAATAAAGGTTTTTCTATTTATATGAGTAATATCTTTTATGGTCATGCACCCAATGTTAGGGGTTTATTCATTTTAAATCTTGATAGTGATGACACACATGTTCATAACATTGATGCCAAAAGATGTAGAGTTGTTAATGATAGTACCACTTTCTTGTGGCACTGCCGTTTAGGTCATATTGGTGTAAAACGCATGAGGAAGCTCCATGCTGATGGACTTTTGGAGTCACTTGATTTTGAATCACTTGACACATGTGAACCATGCCTGATGGGCAAGATGACTAAAACGCCGTTCTCAGGAACAATGGAACGGGCAAGTGACTTATTGGAAATCATACATACTGATGTGTGCGGTCCAATGAATGTTGCAGCGCGCGGTGGATATCGTTACTTTCTCACCTTCACTGATGACTTGAGTAGATATGGGTATATTTACTTGATGAAACACAAGTCTGAAACGTTTGACAATTTCAAGCAATTTTAGAGTGAAGTTGAGAATCATCGTAACAAGAAGATTAAATTTCTGCGATCTGATCGAGGAGGTGAATATCTGAGTTATGAGTTTGGCAGTCACTTAAGAGAATGTGGAATTGTTTCACAGTTGACACCGCCCGGAACACCACAGCGTAATGGTGTGTCTGAATGTCGTAATCGAACCTTATTAGATATGGTGCGTTCTATGATGTCTCTTGCCGATCTGCCACTATCATTTTGGGGTTATGCATTAGAGACAGCTGCATTCACTTTAAATATGGCACCATCAAAATCCGTTGAGACGACGCCATATAAACTGTGGTTTGGCAAAAGGCCAAAGTTGTCGTTTCTTAAAGTTTGGGGATGTGATGCTTATGTCAAAAAGCTTCGGCCTGAAAAGCTGGAACCCAAAGCGGAGAAATGCGTCTTCATAGGATACCCGAAAGAGACAGTCGGGTATACCTTCTATCTCTGATCCGAAGGCAAAGTGTTTGTCGCTAAGAACGGAACATTTCTTGAGAAAGAGTTTCTCTCGAAAGAATTGAGTGGGAGGAAAATAGAGCTTGATGAGGTTATTGAACCTTTACTTCAACCGGAAAGTAGCGCAGTGCAGAAAGATGTTTCTGTGGAACCTACGATGGTAGAAGAGGAAGTTAATGATGATGATCATGAAGCTTCGGATCAAGCTGCTATTGAACCTCGTAGGTCGACAAGGACGCGTGCTACTCCCGAGTGGTACGGCAACCCTGTCTTAGAGGTCATGTTGTTAGACAACAATGAACCTACGAGCTATGGAGGAGCAGTGATGGGCCCGAATTCCGAGAAATGGTTAGAGGCCATGAAATCCGAGATGGGATCCATTTATGAAAACAAAGTATGGACTTTGGAAGTACTACCTGAAGGGTGAAAGGCCATTCAGAACAAATGGATCTATAAGAAGAAGACTGACACAGACGGTAATGTCACCGTCTATAAAGCTCGACTTGTGGCAAAGGGTTTTTCACAAGTTCAAGGAGTTGACTACGATGAGACTTTCTCACCCGTAGCGATGCTTAAGTCTGTCAGAATCATGTTGGCGATAGCTGCTTATTTCGACTATGCAATTTGGCAGATGGGTGTCAAAATGGCGTTCCTCAACGGTTTCCTTGAGGAAGAGTTGTATATGATGCAACCTGAAGGTTTTGTCGATCCAGAGAATGCTGACAAAGTTTGCAAACTCCAGCGATCCATTTATGGACTGGTGCAGGCATCTCGGAGTTGGAATAAGCGCTTTGATGAGGTGATCAAGGCGTTTGGGTTTATACAAGTTTATGGAGAAGCTTGTATTTACAAGAAAGTGAGTGGGAGCTCTATAGTGTTTCTAGTATTATATGTGGATGACATATTACTGATTGGAAACAATATAGAAATGCTGGAAAGCGTGAAGGAGTATTTGAATAAGAGTTTTTCAATGAAGGACCTAGGAGAAGCTGCTTTCATATTAGGCATTAGGATCTATAGAGATAGATCGAGACGCTTAATAGCACTTTCACAGAGCACATACCTTGATAAAGTTTTGAAGAAGTTCAAAATGGAACAGGCCAAGAAGGGGTTCTTGCCTGTGTTACAAGGTGTGAAGTTGAGTAAGACTCAATGCCCAGTGACTGCAGAAGATAAAGAAAAGATGAGTGTCATCCCCTATGCTTCAGCCATAGGCTCTATCATGTATGCAATGCTGTGCACAAGACCCGTTGTCAACCTTGCCATAAGTATGGCTGGAAGGTTTCAAAGTGATCTTGGAATGGAGCACTAGCAAGCGGTCAAGAATATCCTTAAGTACCTTAACAGGACTAAGGACATGTTTCTCGTTTATGGAGGTGATGAAGAGCTCGTCGTAAAGGGTTACGTCGATGCAAGCTTTGACACTGATCCGGACGACTCTAAGTCGCAAACCAGATACGTATTTATTCTTAACGGGGGAGCGGTAAGCTGGTGCAGTTCCAAGCAAAGTGTGGTAGCTGATTCTACGTGCGAGGCGGAGTACATCGCAGCCTCGGAGGCAGCGAAGGAAGGTGTCTGGATGAAGCAGTTCATGACAGATCTTGGAGTAGTGCCCAGTGTACTGAATCCAATAAACCTGTTCTGTGACAACACTGGTGCCATTGCTCTAGCCAAGGAACCAAGGTTTCACAAGAGGACCAGACACATAAAGCGACGCTTCAACTCCATCCGGTTCTACATCGAGGAGAAGGACATAAATATTTACAAAGTGCACACGGATCTGAATGTTGCAGACCCGTTGACTAAACCTCTTCCAAGGGCTAAACATGATCAACACCAGAACCGTATGGGTGTTCGATTCATTACCATGTAAATCACATAGTGATGTGAACTAGATTATTGACTCTAGTGCAAGTGGGAGACTGTTGGAAATATGCCCTAGAGGCAATATATAAAGTGTTTGTTATTACATTTCCTTGTTCATGATAATCGTTTATTATCCATGCTATGATTGTAGTAATTGGAAAGACATTGCATGTGTGGGTAAATAGACAACACAATGTCCCTAGTATGCCTCTAGTGAACTAGCTCGTTGATCAAAGGATGGTTAAGGTTTCCTAGCCATGGACATGAGATGTCATTTGATAACGGGATCACATCATTAGGAGAATGATGTGATGGACAAGACCCAAACTACAAACATAGCGTATGATCGTGTCAGTTTATTGCTACTGTTTTCTGCATGTCAATGTATATGTTCCTTTGACCATGAGATCATGCAACTCACGGATATCGGAGGAGTGCCTTGTGTGTATCAAACGTCGCAATGTAACTGGGTGACTATAAAGGTGCTCTACAGGTATCTCCGATATCCGTAGACTCCTTAACGTGGTATTTATAATTAGTAAACACGCAATGTAACTTGTGTGTATCAAACGTCGCAATGCAACTGCTAACATAATTCCAACAGACTTTAGCATCGCTACAGGTGAGAAAGTCTCATTGTAGTCAACTCCTTGAACTTGTCAGAAACTTCTTTGTGACAAGTTGAGCTTTATAATTGGTGACATTTACCATCAACGTCTGTCTTATTTTTAAAGTTCCATTTGTACTCGACGTCCTGCCGTTCGACGGACAAGTCTACCAAAGTCCATACTTGGTTTTCATACATGGATCCTTTCTCGGATATCATGGCTCCTAGTCATTTATCAGAACCCGGGCCCATCATAGCTTCTCCATAGTTCATAGGTTCATTTTTGTCCAACAACATGACCTCTAAGACAAGGTTGCCATACCACTCAGGAGTAGTACGCGTCCTTGTCGACCTATGAGGTTTAATAGTAACTTTATCTCAAGCTTCATGATCATCATCATTAACTTCCTCTTCAACAGGCGTAGGTTCCACAGAAACATCTTTCTGCACTGCGCTACTCTCTGGTTGAAACAAAGGTTCAATAACCTTATCAAGTTCTATCTTCCTCCCACTCAATTCTTCCGAGAGAAACTCTTTCTCGAGAAAGGACCCGTTTTTAGAATTAAACACTTTGTAGTCAGATCTGAGATAGAAGGTATACCCAACTGTTCTTATGGTATCCTATGAAGTTGCACTTTTCTGCTTTGGGTTCGAGCTTATCAGACATAAGTGTCGCATTCCCGAACTCTCAGAAATGACAGCTTAGGTTTCTATCAAACCACAATTCATACGGTGTCATCTCAATGGATTTAGATGCTTACCTATTTAAAGTGAATGTAGTTGTCTCTAATGCATAACCCCAAAACGATAGTAGCAAAACGATAAGAGACATCATAGTACACACCATATCCAATAGAGCACGACTATGACATTCGGACACACCATCACACTATGGTGTTCCACGTGGCGTGAGTTGTGAAAATCTTTCACATTGTATTAATTTGTATACAAAACTTGTAAATCAGATATTCACCACCACGATCATATCGTAGACATCTTTATCTTCTTGTCATGATGATCTTAAACTTCACTCTGAATTTGTTTGAACTTTTCAAACATTTTTAGACTTGTGTTTTATTAAGTAAATATACTCATATCTACTCAAATCATCAGTGAATGTAAGAAAATAACGATATCCACTGCACACTACAACACTCATTGGACCGCATACATCAACAGGTATTATTTCCAATAAGTTACTAGCCCGCTCCATCATACCGAAAACGGGGTCTTTAGTCATCTTTCCCATGAGTCAACCGATTCGAAATTGAATGAGTCCAAAGATCCATCAGCATGGAGTTTCTTCATGTGATTTATACCAATATGACATTTAGAGGCAGTGCACAAGTATGTGGTACTATCATTATTAACTTTGTATCTTTTGGCATCAATGTTATGAACATGTGTATTACTATGATCAAGATTCAATAAACCATTCCCATTGGGTGCATGTGTTGGAAATACGCCCTAGAGGCAATAATAAATTATTTATTATCATATTTCCTTGTTCATGATAATCATCTATTATCCATACTAGAATTGTATTGATCGGATACTCAGATACATGTGTGGATACATAGACAACACCATGTCCCTAGTATGCCTCTAATAGACTAGCTTGTTGATCAAAGATGGTTAAGGTTTCCTAGCCATGGACATGAGATGTCATTTGATGATGGGATCACATCATTAGGAGAATGATGCGATGGACAAGACCCAAACTACAAACATAGCATATGATCGTGTCAGTTTTGCTACAGTTTTCTGCATGTCAACTATCTGTTCCTATGACCATGAGATCTTGCAACTCACTGACATCGGAGGAGTACCTTGTGTGTATCAAACGTCGCAACATAACTGGGTGACTATGAAGGTACTCTACGGGTATCTCCAAGGATGTCTATTAGGTTGGCATGGATCAAGACTGGGATTTGTTACTCCGTGTCATGGAGAGGTATCTCAGGGCCCACTCGGTAATACAACATCACAACAAGCCTTGCAAGAAATGTGACTAAAGTGTTAGCCTCGGGATCTTGTATTATGTAACGAGTAAACAGACTTGCCGGTAACGAGATTGAACTAGGTATGGAGATACCAACGATTGAATCTCGGGCAAGTAACATACCGAAGAACAAAGGGGACATCATACATGATTAACTAAATCCTTGACATAGAGGTTCAACCGACAAAGATCTTCATAGAATATGTAGGAACCAATATGGGTATCCAGGTCCCGCTATTGGTTATTGACCGTAGAGGTGTCTCGGTCATGTCTACATAGTTCTCGAACCCATAGGGTCTGCACACTTAAGATTTGGTCACGTTTCAGTAGTATAGAGTTATGTATGGTGGTGAACGAAGGTTGTTCGGAATCCCGGATGAGATCCCAAACGTCAGGAGGAGCTCCAGAATGGTCTGGAGGTAAAGATTGATATATAGGAAGTCCTGTTTTGGTCGCCAGAAAAGTTTTGGGCTCATCAGTAGTGTACCGAGAGTGCCGGGAGGGTACCTGGGGACCATCGGGAGGGGTTTCTCGACCCAAGAGGCTACATGGGCTGTGGGAGGGGGGGTAAACCAGCCCCTGGTGGGCTGGCCGAAGCCTCCCCTAAGGGCCCATGCGGCTTTAGTGGTTTGAGATGGAAAAAACCCAAGGTGGAAAGAGTTTCCAAGTGGGAAGGAGGAGTCCAAATCCTATTAGGGTTGGAGGAGGACTCCTCCTCTCCTCCTTGCGCCAAGGCCAAGGGCTGGCCACTTGGGAGCCAAACCTCCTCCCTCCCTCCTCCTATATATACTAGAGGTTTTGAGCGTTTTGAGACATGGAAATCAGCCACGTGTTACCCTCTCCTCTAGATCGTTTCAGCGGTGCTTAGGCAAAACCCTGCTAGAATTGTTCCACCACCATCGCTGCCACGCCGTTGTGCCACCTCTCCACCCTCGCTCAATGGATCAAGGAGGTGGAGATCATCATCGAGATGTATGTGTGCTGAACGCGGAGGTGCCGGCCGTTCGGCGATAGATCAGAAGGACCATGATCAAGACCGCGAGATGATTCGTGATTTGATCGCGGGACGGATCGTGATGAGATCGCGGGACGGATTGGATCACAAGATGGGTCATGATGGGATCACAGGACGCTCAGCGATTTGGATCGCGAAGATGTTCGAGTACATCAATCGCGTTTCTTAACGCTTCTCGCTTAGCGATCTACAAGGGTATGTAGATCCACTCGCCCTCTCGTAGATGCTCATCACCATGGATAGATCTTGCGTGTGCATATAATTTTTTTTGTTTCCCATGCAACATTCCCCAATAGTGGCATCATGAGCTAGGTCTATGTGTAGATGATACCATGAGTAGAACACAAAGGAGTTTGTGGGCGTTGATGCTTAGATTGCTTCCTCCCTTGGTCGTGTTTTGGTTTAGAGGTATTATGGGATGAAGTGGCCCGAACCAACCTTACTCGTATGCTTACGAGAGACCGGTTCCATCGACTGACGTGTAACTTTCTTGCACAAAGATGGCTGGCGGGTGTTTGTTTCTCCTACTTTAGTTGGATCGTATTCGACAAAGGCGGTCCTTGAGAAGGTTGAATAGCAATTCATGTATCACAGCTGTGGTTTTTGCGTAGGTGGTTGTTCTTGCTAGATACCCGTAGCAGCCACGTAAAATTTGCAACAACAATTTGAGGACGTCTAACTTTGTTTTTGCAGGGTATGTTGTGATGTGATATGACCAATTACATGATGAGATACATGTGATGTATGAGATGATCATGTATTGTATAGAATATCACGACTTGCATGTCAATGAGTACGGCAACTGGCAGGAGCCATAGGGCTGTCCTTATTTATTGTATGACCTGCGTGTCAATCATTAAGCACTATGTAATGTTTTACTTTATCGCTCAGTGGTAGAAATAGTAGTAGAAGCATGGTGGGCGCGACAATCCCGATGGCGACACTTTGATGGAGATCATGGTGTCATGCCGGTGATGATGGAGATCATGTCGTTGCTTTAAGGATGGAGATCAAAAGCACAAGTTCATGGCCATATCATGTCACTTATGATTTGCATGTGACGTTAATCCTTTTATGCACCTTGTTTGGCTTAGGACGACGGTAGCATTATAAGGTGATCCCTCACTAAAATTTCAAGATCAATTGTGTTCTCCCCAAGTGTGCACTGTTGGGAAAGTTCGTCATGTCGAGACACCACGTGATGATCGTGTGTGATAGACTCTACGTTCACATACAACGGGTGCAAGCGAGTGTTGCACATGCGAAACACTCGGGTTAAACTTGATGAGCCTAGCACGTATAGACATGGCCTCGGAACACAAGAGACCGAAAGGTCGAACATGAGTCATATAGCAGATATGATCAACATGATGATGTTCGCCATTGAAACCACCTCAACTCACGTGATGATCGGACTTGAGTTGGTGAATTTGGATCATGTATCACTTGAATGACCGGAGGGATGTCAATTTGAGTGGGAGTTCTTAGGTAATATGATTAATTGAAATCATTATCATGAACATAGTCAAAGTGTCTTTGCAAATTATGTTGTAGATAGCTCGCGTTGTAGCTCCCCTTTTTTATTGATACGTTCCTAGAGATAAGTAATTTGAAAGATGATGGTAGCAATACTGCGGACTGGGTCCATGATCCAAGGATTGTCCTCATTGTTGCAAAGAAGGCTTATATCTTTGATGCACCGCTCAGTGCACCACCCCCTCAAGCGTTGTCTATAGATGTTGTGAACATCTGACAGGCACATTCTGATGAATACTTGATAGTTCAGTGTGTCATGCATTATGGCTTAGAATTGAGGATCCAAAACATTTCGAACATCACATGACATGTGAGATGTCCTAAGAGCTGAAATTGGGATCTCAGGCTCGTGCCCGTGTTGAGAGCTGCGAGACCTCCAACAAGATTCTTTGCCTGCAAGACGAAGGAGAATGGCTCAGTCGGTGAGCATGTGCTCAAATTGTCTGGGTACTACAATCGCTTGAATAGAGTGGGAGTTAATCTTCTAGATAAGATAGTGATTGATATATTTCTCCAAGTCACTATCACTAAGATACTAGAGCTTCGTGATGAACTATAAAATGACAGGGATGGAAATAATGATCTCGGAGCTGTTCGCGATGTTTGACACCGCGAAGGTAGAAATCAAGGAGCATCAAGTGTTGACGGTTAGTAAAACCACTAGTTTCGAGAAGGGCAAGGGCACGGGAGGAAACTTCATGGATGGGAAGTCAGTTGCTGCTCCAGTGAAGAAACCCAAAGTTGAACCCAAACCCGAGAATAAGTGCTTCTATTATGAGGAGAGCGGTCGCTGAAGTGGAACAACCCTAGATACTTGGTAGATAAGAAGGCTGGCAACGTCAACATAAGTATATTTTATATACGTGTTATTGATGTATACCTTGCTAGTACTCCTAGTAGCACCTGGGTATTGGATACCAGTTCGGTTGCTAAATGTTAGTAACTCAAAATAAAAGCTACGGAATAAACGGAGACTAGCTAAGGGTGAGGTGACGATGTGTGTTGGAAATGTTTCCAAGGTTGATGTGATCAACATCACATGCTCTCTCTACCTTCGGGATTAGTGACGAACCTAAATAAATGTCATTTGATGTTTGCGTTAAGCATGAACATGATTAGATCATGTTTATTGCAATACGATTATTCATTTAAGTGAGAGAATAATGGTTATTCTGTTTACATGAATAATACCTTCAATGGTCATGCACCCAATGAGAATGGTTTGTTGAATCTTGATCGAATTAATACACATGTTCATAACATAGATGCCACAAGATACAATGATAGTATCACATACTTGTGGCACTGCCGCTAAATGTCATATTGGTCTAAAGCGCATGAAGAAACTCCATGTTGATGGATCTTTGGACTCTTTCGTTTTTGAATCGGTTGAGACATACGGACCATGCCTCATGTGCAAGATAACTGAAATCCCATTTTCCGGATTGATGGAACGGGCAAGTGACTTATTGGAAATGATACATGCTGATGTATACGGTCCAATGAGTGTTGTAGTGTGCGGTGGATATCGTTATTTTCTTACCTTCACTGATGATTTGAGTAGATATAGTGTATATTTACTTAATGAAACACAAGTCTGAAGCGTTTGAAAAGTTCAAACAAAATCAGAGTGAAGTTTAAGATCACCGTGACAAGAAGATAAAAATGTCTACGATGTGATCATGGAGGTGAATATGTGAGTTACGAGTTTGGCATACAACTTTAGACAATGTGAAAGTTGTTTCACAACTCACGCCACCTAGAACACCATAGTGTGATGGTGTGTCTGAATGTCATAGTCGTGCTCTACTGGATATGGTGCGTACTATGATGTCTCTTATCGATTTGCCACTATCTTTTTGGGGTTATGCATTAGAGACAACTACATTCAATTTAAAAGGGGCACCATCTAAGACCGTTGAGATGACACCGTATGAATTTTGGTTTAGCGGAAACCTAAGCTACCATTTCTGAATGTTTGGGGCTACGATGCTTATGTGAAAAAGGGATTTTCACCTAATGAGCTCGAACCCAAAGAGGACAAATGCATCTTCATAGAATACCCTAAGAACAGTTGGGTATACATTGTATATTAGATCCATGTGCAAAGTGTTTGTTGCTAAAATGGGTCCTTTCTCGAGAAAGAGTTTCTCTCGAAAGAATTGAGTGGGAGGAAGATAGAACTTGATGAGGTTGTTAAACCTTTGTTTCAACCAGAGAGTAGCACAACGCAGAAAGATGTTTTTGTGGAGCCTACATTAGTTAAAGAGGAAGTTAATGATTATGATCATGAAACTTCGGATCAAGTTACTATGGAACCTCGTAGGTCAACAAGGACACATACTGCTCCTTAGTGGTACGACAACCCTGTCTTAGAGGTCATGTTGTTGGACAACGATGAACCTATGAGCTATGGAGAAGCGATGATGGGCCTGGATTTTGACTAATGGTTAGAGGCCATGAAATCTAAGAAAGGATCCATGTATGAAAACCAAGTATAGACTTTGGTAGACTTGCCTCTTGGATGTCAAGTCGTTGAGTACAAATAGACCTTTAAGATGAAGACAGACACTGATGGTAAATGTCACCATTTATAAAGCTCGACTTGTCGCAAAGAAGTTTCCGACAAGTTCAAGGAGTTGACTGCGATGAGACTTTCTCACTCGCAGCGATGATAAAGTCTGTTGGAATTATGTTAGAAGTTGCTGCAGGTTTTCAATTATGAAATGTGGCAGATGGATGTCAAAACATAGTTTCCTTAACGGTTTCCGTGAGGAAAGGTTGTATGTGATACAACCGGAAGGTTTTGTCACTCCTAAGGATGCTAAAAAGTATGCAAGCTCCAGCAATCCATTTAACGGATGGAGCAAGCATCTCGTAGTTGGAATATACACTTTGATGAGGTTATCAAAGTTTTTGAGTTTATACAAAGTTTACGAGAAACTTGTATTTACAATAAAGTGAGTGGGAGCAATATAGAATTTCTGATAAGTATATGTGGATGACATATTGTTGATCTGAAATAATGTAGAATTTCTGGAAAGCATAAACGGTTGTTTGAAAAGTGATTTTCAAAGGAAGACCTAGATAAAGCTACTTGAACATTGAGCATCAAGATCTATAGAGATAGATCAAGACGCCTGATGAGACTTTCAATGAGTACATACCTTGACAAGATTTTGAAAGAGTTCAAAATGTATTAGTCAAAGAAAGAGTTCTAGCCTGATTTGTAAGGTGTGAAGTTGAGCGAGACTCAAAGCTCGACCACGATAGAAGAAAGAGAAAAGACGAAGGTCGTCCCCTATGCTTTATCCATAGGCTCTATAGAGTATGCCATGCTGTGTACCGCACCTGTGTGTGCCTTGCCATGATTCTATCAAGGGTACAAGAGTGATCCAGGAGTGGATCACTAGACAACGGTCAAGATTATACTTAGTAACTAGAGGACTAAGGAAATATTTCTCGATTATGGAGGTGATAAAGAGTTCATCAGAAAGGGTTACGTCGATGCAAGCTTAAACATCGATCTGGATGACTCTTAGTAGCAATCCGGATACATATAGTGGAGTAGCCATTTGGAATAGCTCCAAGTGGAGCGTGGTAGTAGTGTCCATAGTATGACATAGAGATTTACTAAGTACACACGGATCTGAATGTCGCAGACCCATTAACTAAAACCTCTTTCACATGCAAAACATGATCTAACCGCATAACTCATTGGGTGTGAGAATCATAACAAATCTCATAGCGATGTGAGCTAGATTATTGACTCTAGTGCAAGTGGGAGACTGTTGGAAATATGCCCTAGAGGCAATAATAAATTAGTTATTATCATAGTTCCTTGTTCATGATAATCGTTTATTATACATGCTAGAATTATATTGATCGAAAACTACGATACATGTGTGGATACATAGACAACACCATGTCCCCAGTATACCTCTAATAGACTAGCTTGTTGATCAAAGATGGTTAAGGTTTCCTACCCATGGACATGAGATGCCATTTGATGACGGATCACATCACTAGGAGAATGATGTGATGGACAAGACCCAAACTATAAACATAGCATATGATCGTGTCAGTTTTGCTACAGTTTTCTGCATGTCAAGTATCTGTTCCTATGACCATGAGATTGTTGGGGAATGTTGCATGGGAAACCAAAATTTTCCAATGCACACGTAATATCTATCCATGGTGATGATCATCTAAGATAGGGAGAGTGGATCTACATACCCTTGTAGATCGCTAAGCGCGAAGCGTTAAGAAACGCGCTTGATGTAGTCGAACGTCTTCGCGATCCAAATCGCTAAGCGTCCCGCGATCCCATCACGATCCGTCCCGTGATCCCATCACGATCCGTCCCGCGATCTAATCATGATCTTTCCTGCGATCTCATCACGATCCGTCCCGCGATCTAGTCACGAATCGTCTTGTGATCTTGATCATGGTCCTTTTGATCTAACGCCAAACGGACGGCACCTCCACATCCAGCACACGTACAGCTTGATGACGATCTCCGCCTTCTAGATCCAGCAAGAGGGGGCGGAGAGGTAGACGAGTTCTCCGGCAGCACGACGGCGTTGCGGTGATGGTGGTGGAGCAATTCCAGCAGGGCTTCGCCTAAGCACTGCTGAAACCAATCTAGAGGAGATACTATGAACTAGAGGAGAGGCAGCATGGGGCTTAGGGTTTCTTGATGTGTCCCAAGTGCTAGCCCTGCCCCTTTATTTATATGCTAAGACCTGGGGTCAAAACTTGGAGAAAAATCCTCCTCAAGGTCGGTTTGCCTGCAAGGCAAGAGTCCTCCTCGGACTCCAGGACCAGACGCCAAAGTCCTCGGTGTCTAGCCCCAGACGCCAGGGTCCCTGGTGTCTGGCCCATGGACTCCGCAAAACACATTTTGCACCTTCCTAAAGCCTCATGGGCTTTACCCCTTGGCCCAAACAAAGTGTCCTTGTACCCCGAACATTTCGGGAAACATTCGAAACTATTTCCGGTGAATTCCGGAACCCTTCCGGAGACCAAACACTATTATCCAATATGTCAATCTTTACCTCCGGACCATTCCGGAGCTCGTCGTGATGTCCAAGATCTCATCCGGGACTCCAAACAACCTTCGGTCACCACCATACATAACTCTATACTACCAAAATGTCATGGTACCTTAAGTGTGCAGACGCTGTGGGTTCGAGAACTATGTAGACATGACCAAGACACCTCTACGGTCAATAACCAATAGAGGTACCTTGATTCCCATATTAGTTCCTACATATTCTACGAAGATCTTTATCGGTCGAACCTCTGTGTCAAGGATTCAGTTAATACCGTATGATGTTCCCTTTATTCTTCAGTATGTTACTTGCCCGATATTCGATCGTCGGTATCTCCATACCTAGTTCAATCTCGTTACCGACAAGTCTCTTTACTCATTCCGTAATACAAGATCCTGTGGCTAACTCTTTAGTCACATTGCTTGCAAGGCTTATAGTGATGTTGTATTACCGAGTGGGCCCTGAGATACCTATCCGTCACACGGAGTAACAAATCCCAGTCTTGATCCATGCAACCCCAACACACACCCTCGGAGATACCTGTAAAGCACCTTTATACTCACCCAGTTACGTTGCGACGTTTGATACACACAAGGTACTCCTCCGGTGTCAGTGAGTTGCATGACCTCATGGTCATAGGAACAGATACTTGACCTGTAGAAAACTATAGCAATAAACTGGCATGATCATATGCTACGTTTATAGTTCGAGTCTTGTCCATCACATCATTCTCCTAATGATGTGATCCCGTTATCAAATGACATCTCATGTCCATGACTAGGAAACCATAGCCATCTTTGATCAACGAGCTAGTCTATTAGAGGCATACTAGGGACATGGTGTTGTCTATGTATCCACACATGTATCTGAGTTTCCGATCAATACAATTATAGCATGGATAATAAAAGATTATCATGAACAAGGAAATATGATAATAACCAATTTATTATTGCCTCTAGGGCATATTTCCAATAGACTCCCACTTGCACTAGAGTCAATAATCTAGTTCACATCGCCATGTGATTCACATTGTTATGAATCTAACACCCAATGACTTCTGGGGCTCGATCATGCTTTGCATGTGACAGAGGTCTTTTAGTCAACGGGTCTGCAACATTCAGATCCGTGTGTACTTTGCAAATCTCTATGTCATATTGTAGACATTGCTACCAAACTCCACTTGGAGCTATTCCAAATGGCTGCTCCACTATACGTATCCGGATTGTTACTTGGAGTCATCCGGATTGGTGTTAAAGCTTGCATCAACGTAACTCTTTAGTATGAACTCTTTATTACCCCCATAATCGAGAAATATTTCCTTAGTCCTCTAGTTACTAAGGATAATCCTGACCGCTGTCCAGTGATCCACTCCTGGATCACTTTTGTACCCCTTGACGGACTCATGGCAAGGCACAGAGGTGCGGTACATAGCATGGCATACTATACAGAGCCTATGGCTAAGGCATAGGGGACGACGTTCGTCCTTTCTCTTTCTTCTGCCCTAGTCGTGCTTTGAGTCTTACTCAACTTCATACCTTACAAATCAGGCAAGAACTCTTTCTTTGACTGATCTGTTTTGAACTCATTCAAAATCTTATCAAGGTATGTACTCATTGAAAGTCTTACCAGGCGTCTTGATCTATCTCTATAGATCTCGATGCCCAACAATTAAGTAGCTTTATCCAGGTCTTCCTTTGAAAAAAATCTTTTGAAACAACCCTTTATGCTTTCCAGAAACTCTACATCATTTCCGATCAATAATATGTCATCCACATATGCTTATCAGAAACTCTATAGTGCTCCCACTCACTTTATTGTAAATACAAGTTTCTCATAAATGTTGTATACACTCAAAAACTTTGATCACCTCATCAAAGCGTATATTCTAACTTCGAGATGCTTGCTCCACCCATAGCTGGATTGTTGGAGCTCTCACACCTTTTAGCATCCTTAGGACTGACAACACCTTCTGGTTGTATCACATAGAACCTTTCCTCAAGTAAACTATTAAGGAAACGATGTTTTGACATCCATCTGCCAGATTTCATAATTGAAAAATGCAGCAACTGCTAACATAATTCCAACAGACTTTAGCATCGCTATGAGTGAGAAAGTCTCATCGCAGTCAACTCCTTGAACTTGTCGGAAACTTCCTTCCGACAAGTCGAGCTTTATAAATGGTGACATTTACCATCAGCGTCTGTCTTCATCTTAAAGGTCCATTTGTACTCGACGTCCTACCGTCCAACGAGCAAGTCTACCAACGTCTATACTTGGTTTTCATACATGGATCCTTTCTCAGATTTCATGGCCTCTAACCATTTGTCAGAATTCGGGCCCATCATCGCTTCTTCATAGTTTGTACGCTCATCCTTGTCTAACAATATGATTTCCAAGACATGATCACTGTACCACTCAGGTGAAGTACGTATGCTTGTCAACCTACGAGGTTCGACAGTAACTTGATCCAAAGCTTCATGATCATCATCATTAACTTCCTCTTCAACTAATGTAGGCTCCACAGAAACATCTTTCCGCGCTTCGCTACTCTCTGTTTGAAACAAAGGTTCAACAACCTCATCAAGTTCTATCTTCCTCCCACTCAATTCTTTTGAGAGAAACTCTTTCTCGAGAAAGCACTCATTTTTCACAACAAACACTTTGCACTTGGATCTAAGATAGAAGGTATACCCAACTGTTCTAGGGTATTCTATGAAGATGCATTTGTCCACTTTGGGTTCGAGCTCATTATGTGAAAACCTTTTTTCACAAGCGTCGCAGCCCCAAACATTAAGAAATGGCAGCTTAGGTTTCTATGAAACCATAATTCATACGGTGTCATCTCAACGGATTTAGATGGTGCAGTATTTAAAGTGAATGTAGTTGTCTCTAATGCATAATCCCAAAACGACAGTGGCAAAACGATAAGAGACATCATAATTCGCACCATATCCAATAGAGCACGACTGTGAAATTCAGACACACCATCACACTATGGTGTTCCAGGTGGCGTGAGTTGTGAAACAACTTTCACATTGTCTAAAGTTGTATGCCAAACTCGTAACTTAGATATTCACCTCCATGATCATATTGTAGACATTTTATCTTCTTGTCACGATGATCTTAAACTTCACTCTGAATTTGCTTGAACTTTTAAAATGATTCAGACTGGTGTTTCATTAAGTAAATATACACTATTATCTACTCAAATCATTAGTGAAGGTAAGAAAATAACGGTATCCATCGCATGCTACAAGACTCATTGGATTGCATACATCAACATGTATCATTTCCAATAAATCACTTGCCCGCTCCATCAAACCGGAAAACGGGGTCCTTATCTTGCCCAAGAGGCATGGTTCGCATCTCTCAACCGATTTGAAAGCAAATGAGTCCAAATATCCATCAAGATGGAGTTTCTTCTTGCGATTTATTCCAATATGACTTTTAGCGGCAGTGCCACAAGTTTGTGGTACTATCATTATTAACTTTGTATCTTTTGGCATCAATGTTATGAACATGTGTATTGTTATACGATCAAGATTCAACAATCCCATTCTCACTGGGTGCATGACCATTGAAGGTATTATTCATGTAAAGAAAATAACCATTATTCTCTAACTTACATGAATAACCGTGTTGCAATAAACACAATCTAATCATGTTCAAGCTTAACGCAAACACCAACAACATTTACCACTAATCCAGAAGGTAGAGAGACTGTGCGATGTTGATCACATCGACCTTGGAAACATTTCCAACACACATCGTCACCTCACACTTAGATAGTCTCTGTTTATTCCGTAGCTTTTATTCCGAGTTACTATCATGTAGCAACTGAACCGGTAAATCTATACCCATGTGCTACTAGGAGTACTATCAAGGTACACATCAACAACACGTATATCAAATATACTTCTGTCGACGATGCCAACCTTCTTATCTACCAAGTATCAAGGGTTGTTCCGCTTCAGCGACCGCTCTCGTCATAATAGAAGCACTTAGTCTCGGGTTTGGGTTCAACTTTGGGTTGCTTCACTAGAGCAGCAACTGACTTGCCGTCCATGAAGTTTCCCTCCTTGCCCTTGCCCTTCTCGAAACTAGTGGTTTTACTAACCATCAACACTTGATGCTCCTTCTTGATTTCTACCTTCGCCGCGTCAAATGTTGCGAACAGCTTAGGGATTATCATTTCCATCGCTGGCATAATTATAATTCATCACGAAGTTCCAGTATCTGAGTGATAGCGACTCAGAGAAATATATCAATCACTATCTTATCTGGAAGATCAACTCCCACTCGATTCAAGCGATTGTAGTACCCAAACAATTTGAGCACATGCTCAACGATTGAGCTATTCTCCTTCATCTTGCAGGCAAAGAATCTTGTTGGAGATCTCATATCTCACAACACCTGCACGAGCCTGAGATCCCAATTTCAACTCTTAGAACATCTCATATGTTTCGTGACGTTCAAAACGTTTTGGAGCATCAATTCTAAGCCATAATGCATGACACACTAAACTATCAAGTAGTCATCGGAACGTGCCTTTCAGATGTTCACAACATCTACAGATGACGCTAGAGGGGGTGGCGAACCGAGTGGTGCATTAAGGACATAAGCCTTCCGTGCAGCAATGAGGACAATCCTCAGATCACAAACCCAGTCTGCAATATTGCCACTATCATCTTTCAACTCTATTTCTCTAGGAACATATAAAAATTCAAGGGAGCTACACCATGAGCTAGTCATCTACAACATAATTTGCAAAGACACTACTGACTATGTTCATGATAATGAGTTCAATTAATCATATTACTTAAGAACTCCCACTCAAATTGACATCCCTCTGGTCATTCGAGTGATACATGATCCAAATTCACCAACTCAAGTCCGATCATCACGTGAGTTGTGGTGGTTTCATCTTGTTGATCATATCTACTATATGACTCATGTTCGACCTTTAGGTCTCTTGTGTTGTGAGGCCATGTCTGTACATGCTAGGCTCGTCAAGTTTAACCCGAGTGTTCCGCATGTGCAACACTGTTTTGTACCCGTTGTATGTGAACGTAGACTCTATCACACCCGATCATCATGTGGTGTGTCGACACGACGAACATTTGCAATGGTGCACACTCGGGGAGAACACAATTTATCTTGAAATTTAAGTGAGGGATCATGTTATAATGGTACCGTCGTCCTAAGCAAAACAAGGTGCATAAAAGGATTAACATCACATGCAAATCATAAGTGACATGATATGGCCATGAACTTGTGCTTTTGATCTCCATCTTGAAAGCACCAACATGATCTCCATCGTCACAAGCATGACACCATGATCTCCATCAACGTGTCGCCATCGGGGTTGTCGCGCCCACCATGCTCATACTACTATTGGTACCATTTAGCGATAAAATAAAGCATTACATAGCACTTAATTATTGACATGCAAGTCATACAATAATTAAAGACAACCCTGTGGCTCCTGCCAGTTGCCGTACTCATCGACATGCAAGTCGTGATATTCTATACATCACATGATCATCTCATACATCACATATATCTCATCATGTAATTGGCCATATCACATCACAACATACCCTGCAAAAACAAGTTAGACATCCTCTAGTTGTTGTTGCAAGTTTTACGTGGATGCTACGGGTATCTAGCAAGAACAATTCTCACCTACGCAAAACCACAACGGTGATACATAAGTTGCTTTTCAACCTTCTCGAGGACCGCCTTTGTCGAATCCGATCCAACTAAAGTAGGAGAAACAGACACCCGCCAGCCATCTTTGTGCAACGAAGTTACACGTCAGTCAATGGAACCGGTCTCTCGCAAGCGTACGAGTAAGGTTGGTCCGGGACGCTTCATCCCACAATACCGCTGAACCAATACACGACCAAGGGAGGAAGCAATCTAAGCATCAACACCCACAAACTCTTTGTGTTCTACTCGAGATCTCATCTACACATAGACCTAGCTATGATACCACTGTTGGGGAACATTGCATGGGAAACAAAAAATTTCCTATGGACACGCAACATCTATCCATGGTGAGCATCTATGAGAGGGAGAGTGGATCTACATACCCTTATAGATCGCTAAGCGGGAAGCGTTAAGAAACGCGGTTGATGTAGTCGAACGTCTTCGCAATCCAAATCACCGAGCATCCCATGATCCCATCATGATCCGTCCCACGATCTAATCACAATCCGCCCTGCGATCTCATCATGATCCGTCCCGCGATCCAATCACGGATCATCTCGCGATCTTGATCACGGTCCTTCCGATCTAGCATCGAACGGACGACACCTCCACGTTCAGCACACGTACATCTCAATGAAAATCTCCGCCTTCTTGATCAAGCAAGAGGGGGCGGAGAGGTAGACGAGTTCTCCGACAGTGGGACGGCGTTGCGGCCATGGTGGTGGAGCAATTCCTGCAGGGCTTCGCCTAAGCACCGCTGAAACCGATCTAGAGGAGAAACTATGAACTAGAGGATAGGCAGCACATGGCTTAGGGTTTCTTGATGTGTCCCAAGTGCTAGCCCTGCCCCTTTATTTATATGCTGAGCCCTGGGGTCGAAACTTGGAGAAAAATCCTCCTCAAGGTCGGTTTGCCCGCAAGGCAAGATTCCTCCTCGGACTCCAGGACCAGACGCCAAGGTCCTCGGCGTCTGGCCCCAGACGCCAGGGTCCCTAGCGTCTGGCCCCTGGTGTGACAGCCCAAGTGCTGCCCCTACCTTATTTGGCATGTAACCCTTTGTATGAACCTTGTGTCATGAGCTATGATGTGAATTGCACCTTGTTATCCATGTGTTGTTTTGCATTCATGCATCATATCATCCATCATAGCATTCATCTTGCCATATCATCCTTGAGTTGTTTTCATGTGTCTTTGAATGATGTTGTTGTTGTGTGTGTGACATGAGTTGTGATGTGGTTTGTTTGTGGTTGGGTCATGTGTGCAACCCCCCTTCCCTTCCCTCTCTTCTTTCATTCAAAACCCCCATCATAATGCCTTTTATTTCCATGTTATTTTCATAGCAGATTTAACTTGCAGATTAAAATGTTTAAAAATGTTCAAGAGGTAGCCCTATTCTTATTAATAATTTAGAGTGTGGTTTTTTTGATGTTTGGGGTTTGTATGATTTTGTGCTTAAATAAAACAGGGCTGTTATTTTCAAAAGTATTAAAATTACTTGCCCAAAAAATCAACTTAATATTTTTATTAAATAGTGCACTTTATTTCCTTCACCATAGTATTTTTGTTTTGCTATAAAACCTTGTAAACATGCTTTGGGGATTTGTTTTAGTATTGCTGGTTTTAAAATAAGTTAAAAACCCTTTTCTGTTTTTGTTTGAATGAGAGAGAGAGCAGTGTGGGCCTTCCCCCGCGGGCGAGCCCGCACGAGGGAACGGTCACCTGCTCCCGTCCCCTCCTCCGTCAGGTTCAGTGAGGAAGCCGCGTCCGCCGTCGCCTTTCCGTTGCTGTCGTCGTCAGCTCATGCCTATTTAGCCTCCCCTCGGCGTGCGTGCCCCCTCGCCTAGGGTTCCTCTCTCTCCCTCCACCACCGGAGCTCCCATATCCTCCTCTATCTCTCTCCCTCCTCGCTTATTTTCCCCTATCAGGTAAGCTTCCGAGCGAGAGCAGAGAGGTTCATATAGTCGTCGGCGACCAGTTCGTCGTCTCCGTCGAGCCCAGCATCAGCCATGGCGTCCAGGAGCTCGGGGGTGATCCCTGCGTTGGATCCCCGCCGCTAGGAGCCCCGGAGGAGCTCTGCAGCATCGACCTCGTCTTCGTCTTCGTTGACGACGTCCACGCCGCCATCGCCCTCTACTTCCTCTTCATCATCGTCGCGTCCCCGACCCCTCCATCGTCTCCTTCTCGTCCGGATAATCGTCGCCTTCCCCTCGGTGAGCAGCCGGTCCCCGCAACCTCTTCTTCCTCGTGTAGGCCGCTATTTAGTTGCCGCCGTCGTCTGTCGCCACCGTCCGCAAGGCCGTGCCTTGGGGCATGCCTCCTTCCTCCTCACCGCCAGGTGAGCAGGGGAATGGAACCCATGTTTGTTCCCTCGTGCGTAGGAGCAGTTGGCATTGCCAGATTCGCCATGGTTTCACCGGAATCGCTGCCGGAGTTGCCCTGTCGCCGCTGTCGCGTGGTTTCAGTTTTGTCAGTTAAGAGATGTGCATGTGTGTATTAGTGGTGCAGTGCCCCTACTCTGTTGTCGATTCGCGGTGTAGCAGAGTGATTGGATTCGGGGGTGATGACCAGGAGGTCATGGGCTCGAGCCCGAGCCTCTCCCCATTCTTTTGCTGTTTTTCTTTTGCTTGCTTTATTTATTTTTCTTATCTTTTGTTTTCATGTCTGTATGTATGGATGTGTAGGGATTTGATTCCTTTTGTCTGTTGCTTGTTGTGTGTGTGTATGTGTCACATGGTGTGATGCATACACATAGGTGGGAGATGTATGTATGTTTGTGTGTGTGTATGTGCCACCTAGATGATGCATACATATGCATGTGTGCAAGTGTATATATATGTGCATGTGGGTGAGGGTGTGTGTGTGTGTGTGTATCATATGCATATGCCTATGCATATATGCCTTGTGCATATATGTGTGCATATGTGTGTAGGAACACCCACCCACACATGAGCTTGTGTGTATGTGAGTATATGTGCCATGTGCACTTGTGAATGTGAGTGGTGTGAGTGCCTTATGCATTGTGCATATTGGTGCTTGTGAGTAAGTGTGTGGTTGACACCCCCCTCTTGGGTCGTATGTTCATGGTGGCTAGTGCTCATATGCCTTGGGCATATTTAGAGCATGTGTGTGTGTAGGGGACTAGTGGGTTTCCCCACTTGACCTACCCCTTTGTTATCATGCTTTTTAGTAGGTTTATTTGTGTTTGCCATGGTAAACTAAGATTCTAAATCTGGTTGTGATCATGTTGCTTTGTCCATCTAGTTCCATATGTCACTATGTGAATAGGTAGTAGTTTTGCTATATATGCTTGTGCCTTGTTGTCTTACATGAACATATGAGTATGACCCATGATTTTGGGGTAGAAAGAGCCAATGAATCCATTGGAACTTTCAAATTTCACTTTTGAGCAAGTTCATAAAACTGTCATTTCTGCTGAGGTGCCACTTTGTCATTTTTGCATGATTTAATCCTTGCTTGCTTTGGGGCATGTGCCAACATGGAAGTGCTAGTGTTTTATATCTATTATTTCATGGTAATTTTGTTTAACCTGAGAATCACCCATATAAGTGGGAACCATGCTGTTAAGTAGCCAACTTAATGTTTCTGTTTCAGCATGCTAAAAACTACCAAGTCTGAGAATCTGCTGTTATTTTTATGCCATGTAGAGTGGATGGTATCTTGTGATGTGTTGTGAATTTGAGCATGCTCAGTGCTAGTGTTTTGGAGTAGATGTTGTCTACTATCATCCTATTAATTTTCATGCCAATAGGTGGTCTCTGGCATACCTAACTACTGCTGTCAACTTGCTACTTTATTAACTCAGATTCCAGAAAACTGTTTATTTTCACTAAGTCCCAAAAAACTGTTTCATGTTGTCAACTTGATAGCTTCATGCTTATTGATGTGTGCCTACTTTGCTGGTTGTATAGTTGGATAAGTTGATGCATTTGTTATGTAGATTCTGTTAGTATCTTGTTTGTGGCTGTAGGATTCCTGTAGCTCAAGTTGTGGGCTGTGTAAGTTGCTATGTTGCTGTTTTGTGGCAGTTTGTTTGTTTTATTGTTTTGTGACTTGTGCGAGCTATACTCCATGAAATAGATTTATTTTTGAGTCTATTGTGGTTGGTTTTTCATTTTCTAACCAGTGGCTAGCTTGGAATGCCAAGAATTAGCCATGGCTTTGTTGTCTTGTGTTTTTGCCATCGTACCTTGTCGTGAGCGTATCGTGAGAACCGCAACTCTGTTTCTTGCGTTCTTTATATGCATTTCTATCGATTTTGCATGATGAATCCATATTTTCCATGTTCATGCATGTTTAAATAACTCAACATCAGGTTTTGTCCAGATTCATTAATAATCAAACTTTGCATGTGAAACTTGACTAGTATTGGATTGCCATGTCAAATTCTTAGAAATGAATCATGCATCATCTTGATTGTGCATTGCACCTTGGTTGGATGTTTATTGTTGCTGTTTCTATTGGGTAGACGCGAGTGTTGATACTGAGTACAAGGACCCAGGAGAGTACTACTACGAGGATCCCGCTACTTGTTCCATTGAAGAACCAACATGCAAGATGATCGTATCCGGATCCCGATACTATTTTCGCTTGGTAGTTTCTCGCTCTTATCGTTACAATTGTGCTACCTACCACTTGATATCAGCTTTCTAAATGCCATGAAATCCTCTAACCCTCCACATCCTAGCAAACCTTTGATTGGCTAAGTTACCGCTGCTCAGCCCCTCTCATAGCGTTCTTAGTTGCAGGTGCAGGTTGTTCCATGTGTTAACATGGATTTGGATATCACAATATAATCTGTTATTTAATTTAATGCACATATATATCTTGGTATTGGTGGAAGGCTTTGCCTTTTGCTAAGTGTTTTGTTCCACTGTTACCGCCATAGTTCTTCTTACCGGTGTTATGGTTTCCATATTTTGCGCTCCTAACACTCTCGGGGTTGTTATGGGGACCCCCTTGTTTATTCGATTGAGATTAAAACTTGTCTGGCAAGACCCAACATTGTTACTACATTTTCTTAACAACTTAATAAATTTGCATAGGGTCTTGCAAACCCGTGGATAATTAAACAACCCCCGGGCCAGTGCTCCTCATGAGTGTTGGTCCAAACTAGAGCACTGTGCGGGGCCAACCCAGGGCAACTTGGGAGATTTCTATCAGGCCATCGTACACTAGCTTATCCGTCGTGTCCTAAGAACGAGATATGCGGCTCTTATCGGGTTCGTCGACACATCGGGTGGTCTTGCTAGATTTGTTTTACCTTTATCGAGTGTCTTGTTCTTCGGGTTTTCCTGAGGTGTTGGAATTCCTTTGGAATTACCTATGATGACCATGAGGTCCATGGTCGAGGCTATTCCCGCGGAGTGTGGTTATTTGTGATGGACTAGTTGGAGCACCCCTGCAAGGTTAAATCTTTTCGAGAAGCCGTGCCCGTGGTTATGTGGCAACTTGGATATTTGTTTAACACCCGGTTCTAGTAAACTTGAAGTAAACTCTAAATAAAATACACCAACTATGTGAGTAACCATGATCGTCTCTGCTCGTGAACATGATCCAAGAGAGAACACAGTGGGGTTATGATTGACGTAAGTAAGTGTTCAGGGTCTCATAGAGATCATACTAGATTCGATCGTTCATCGTAGGCCACTCATATTTATCTTCATGTTGCATAAGTTAGCCACCATATATGCTTAGTGCTGCTGCAAACTAAACACTTAGCCCAACCCAACCTTTAAGCTTGAATAGTCTTGGTACTCGGGTGCTTGATTGCTGAGTCCTTGTGGCTCATAGATTACTACAACCCTCTATGTACAGGTATAGATGAGTACGTGCAGGATGATCTTACCCAGCTTCAGTGGGAATATGATGAGGAAAGAGGTAGGATGTACGTGACTTATCTGGATGAGTAGAGGACCATGGTCGTGATCTTTTGGGATAGCGAGATAGTATCATTTGCATCTGTTTTATCGTTTGATTTCGTCCGTAGTCGGACCCTGTCTTCATCTTGATGATTTGAAATCTGAGTGGATTGTAATTTAGTATGTGGCGAGTGTAAGCCAATCTTGTATACTCATCTTTTCATTATTGTATGATGTGATGATACTATACTTGCTAACAGCAAGATGCGCCTCTATCCCTTGTGAGGCCCTCGTGTCTTAAAAGGATAGGCGCGCATCTTGGGCGTGACACCTGGCCTCCGCAAAACACCTTTTGCACCTTCCTAAAGCCTCATGGGCTTTACCCCTTGGCCCAAATAAAGTGTCCTTGTACCCCGAACATTTCAGGAAACATCCAAAACTATTTCCGGTGAATTTCGGAACCCTTTCGGAGACCAAACACTATTATCCCATATATCAATATTTACCTCCGGACCATTCCAGAGCTCCTCATGATGTTTGAGATCTCATTCGAGACTCCGAACAACCTTCGGTCACCACCATACATAACTCTATACTACCAATGTTACCGTACCTTAAGTGTGTAGACCCTACGGGTTCGAGAACAATGTACACATGACCGAGACACCTCTACGGTCAATAACCAATTGCGGGACCTGGATGCGCATATTGGTTCATACATATTACAGTCAATATCCGAGACTTCGGAATGTTACTTGCCCGAGATTCGATCTTCGGTATCTCCATTCCTAGTTCAATCTCGTTACCGGCAAGTCTCTTTACTTGTTCCATAATACAAGATCCCGTGGCTAAATCTTTAGTCACATTGCTTGCAAGGCTTACAGTGATGTTGTATTACCGAGTGGGCCCTGAGATACCTCTCCGTCACACGGAGTAACAAATCCCAGTCTCGATCCATGCCAACCCAATAGACACCCTTGGAGATACCTGTAGAGCACCTTTATAGTCACCCAGTTACATTGCGACGTTTTATACACACAAGGTACTCCTCCGGTGTCAGTGAGTTGCATGATCTCATGGTTATAGGAACAAATACTTGACATGCAGAAAACTGTAGCAATAAACAGACATGATCATATGCCATGTCTATAGTTTGGGTCTTGTCCATCACATCATTCTCCTAATGATGTGATCCCATTATCAAATGACATCTCATGTCCATGACTAGGAAACCATAGCCATCTTTGATCAACGAGCTCGTCTATTAGAGGCATACTAGGGACATGCTGTTGGCTATGTATCCACACATGTATCTGAGTTTCCGATCAATAAAATTATAGCATGGATAATAATCGATTATCATGAACAAGGAAATATGATAATAACCAATTTATTATTGCCTCTAGGGCATACTTCCAACAGTCTCCCACTTGCACTAGAGTCAATAATCTAGTTCACATCACCATGTGATTCACATTGTTATGAATCTAACACCCAATGACTTCTGGGGCTCGATCATGCTTTGCATGTGACAGAGGTCTTTTAGTCAACGGGTCTGCAACATTCAGATCCGTGTGTACTTTGCAAATCTCTATGTCATATTGTAGACATTGCTACCAAACTCCACTTGGAGCTATTCCAAATGGCTGCTCCACTATACGTATCCGGATTGTTACTTGGAGTCATCCGGATTGGTGTTAAAGCTTGCATCGACGTAACTCTTTACGACGAACTCTTTATTACCTCCATAATCGAGAAATATTTCCTTAGTCCTCTAGTTACTAAGGATAATCCTGACCGCTGTCCAGTGATCCTCTCCTGGATCACTTTTGTACCCCTACGGACTCATGGCAAGGCACACACGTGCGGTACATAGCATGGCATACTAAAAAGAGCCTATGCCTAAGGCATAGGGGACGACGTTCGTCCTTTCTCTTTCTTCTGCCATGCTCGAGCTTTGAGTCTCACTCAACTTCACACCTTACATATCAGGCAAGAACTCTTTCATTGACTGATCCATTCTGAATTGTTTCAAAAATTTATCAAGGTATGTACTCATTGAAAGTCTCACCAGGCGTCTTGATCTATCTCTATAGATCTCGATGCCCAACAATTAAGTAGCTTTATCCAGGTCTTCCTTTGAAAAAACTCTTTTCAAACAACCCTTTATGCTTTCTATAAATTCTACATCATTTCCGATCAACAACAGGTCATCCACATATGCTTATCAGAAACTCTATAGTGCTCCCACTCACTTTATTGTAAATACAAGTTTCTCATAAACTTTGTATAGACTCAAAAAATTTGATCACCTCATCAAAGGGTATATTCCAACTCCGAGATGCTTGCTCCAGCCCATAGAAGGATTGCTGGAGCTCGCACACCTTTTAGCATCCTTAGGACTGACAAAACCTTCTGGTTGTATCACATACAACCTTTCCTCAAGTAAACTGTGAAGGAAACGATGTTTTGACATCCATCTGCCAGATTTCATAATTGAAAAGTGCAGCAACTGCTAACATAATTCCAATAGACTTTAGCATCGCTATGAGTGAGAAAGTCTCATCGCAGTCAACTCCTTGAACTTGTCGGAAACTTCCTTCCGACAAGTCGAGCTTTATAAATGGTGACATTTACCATCAGCGTCTGTCTGCATCTTAAAGGTCCATTTGTACTCGACGTCCTACCGTCCAACGAGCAAGTCTACCAACGTCTATACTTGGTTTTCATACATGGATCCTTTCTCAGATTTCATGGCCTCTAACCATTTGTCGGAATTCGGGCCCATCACCGCTTCTTCATAGTTTGTACGCTCATCGTTGTCTAACAATATGATTTCCATGACATGATCACTGTACCACTCAGGTGAAGTACGTATGCTTGTCAACCTACGAGGTTCGACAGTAACTTGATCCGAAGCTTCCTGATCATCATCATTAACTTCCTCTTCAACTAATGTAGGCTCCACAGAAACATCTTTCCGCGCTGCACTACTCTCTGGTTGAAACAAAGGTTCAACAACCTCATCAAGTTCTATCTTCCTCCCACTCAATTCTTTTGAGAGAAACTCTTTCTCGAGAAAGCACTCATTTTTCACAACAAACACTTTGCACTTGGATCTGAGATAGAATGTATACCCAACTGTTCTAGGGTATTCTATGAAGATGCATTTGTCCACTTTGGGTTCGAGCTCATTATGTGAAAACCTTTTTTCACAAGTGTCGCAGCCCCAAACATTAAGAAATGGCAGCTTAGCTTTCTATGAAACCATAATTCATACGGTGTCATCTCAACGGATTTAGATGGTGCAGTATTTAAAGTGAATGTAGTTGTCTCTAATGCATAATCCCAAAACGACAGTGGCAAAATGATAAGAGACATCATAATTCGCACCATATCCAATAGAGCACGACTATGAAATTCGGACACACCATCACACTATGGTGTTCCAGGTGGCGTGAGTTGTGAAACAACTTTCACATTGTCTAAAGTTGTATGCCAAACTCGTAACTTAGATATTCACCTCCATGATCATATTGTATACATTTTATCTTCTTGTCACGATGATCTTAAACTTCACTCTGAATTTGCTTGAACTTTTCAAATGATTCAGACTGGTGTTTCATTAAGTAAATATACACTATTATCTACTCAAATCATTAGTGAAGGTACGAAAATAACGGTATCCACCGCATGCTTAGGACTGACAAAACCTTCTGGTTGTATCACATACAACCTTTCCTCAAGTAAATTGTTAAGGAAACGATGTTTTGACATCCATCTGCCAGATTTCATAATTGAAAAATGCAGCAACTGCTAATATAATTCTAACAGACTTTAGCATAGCTATGAGTGAGAAAGTCTCATCATAGTCAACTCCTTGAACTTGCTGGAAACTTCCTTCCGACAAGTCGAGCTTTATAAATGGTGACATTTACCATCAGAGTCTGTCTTCATCTTAAAGGTCCATTTGTACTCGATGGCCTACCGTCCAACGAGCAAGTCTATCAAAGTCTAGACTTGGTTTTCATACATGGATCCTTTTTCGGATTTCATGGCCTCTAACCATTTGTCGGCATCCGGGCCCATCATTGCTTCTTCATAGTTTGTAGGCTCATCGTTGTCTAACAACATGATTTCCAAGACATGATCACCGTACCACTCAGGTGAAGTACGTATCCTTGTCAACCTACAAGGTTAGACAGTAACTTGATCTGAAGCTTCATGATCATCATCAGTAACTTCCTCTTCAACTGACGTAGGGTCCATAGAAACATCTTTCTGCGCTGTGCTACTCTCTGGTTGAAACAAACGTTCAACAACCTCATCAAGTTCTATGTTCCTCCCACTCAATTCTTTCGAGAGAAACTCTTTCTCGAGAAAGGACCCGTTTTTAGCAACAAGCACTTTGCACTTGGATCTAAGATAGAAGGTATACCCAACTGTTCTTAGGGTATTCTATGAAGATTCATTTGTCTGCTTTGGGTTCGAGCTCATTAGGTGAAAACCATTTTTCACAAGCGTTGCAGCCCCGAACATTAAGAAATGGTAGCTTAGGTTTCTATCAAACCATAATTCATACTGTGTCATCTCAACGGATTTAGATGATGCCCTATTTAAAGTGAATGTAGTTGTCTCTAATGCATAGCCGCAAAACGATAGTGGCAAAACAATAAGAGACATCATAATTTGCACCATATCCAATAGAGCACGATTATGACATTCGGACACACCATCACACTATGGTGTCCCAGGTGGCGTGAGTTGTGGAATAATTTCACATTGTCTAAAGTTGTATTCCAATCTCGTAACTCAGATATTCACCTCCACGATCATATTGCAGACATTTTATCTCCTTGTCACGATGATCTTAAACTTCACTCTGAATTTGCTTGAACTTTTCAACCGATCCAGACTTGTGTTTCCTTAAGTAAATATACACTATTATCTACTCAAATCATCAATGCAGGTAAGAAAATAATGATATCCACCACACGCTACAAGACTCATTGGATTGCATACATCAACATGTATCATTTCCAATAAATCACTTGTCCGCTCCATCAAACCAAAAAACAGGGTCCTTAGTCATCTTGCCCAAGAGGCATGGTTCACATGTCTCAACCGATTTGAAATCGAATGAGTCCAAAGATCCATCAGCATGGAGTTTCTTCATGCGATTTATACCAATATGACTTTTAGCGGTAGTGCCACAAGTATGTGGTACTATCATTATTAACTTTGTATCTTTTGGCATTAATGTTATGAACATGTGTATTATTATACGATCAAGATTCAACCAACCATTCTCACTGGGTGCATGACCATTGAAGGTATTATTCATGTAAACAAAATAACCATTATTCTCCAACTTAAATGGATAACCGTGTTGCAATAAACACGATCTAATCATGTTCATGCTTAACGCAAAGAACATTTAGGTTTTCTACTAATCCAGAAGGTAGAGAGAGTGTGTGATGTTGATCACATCAACCTTGGAAACATTTCCAACACACATCGTCACCTCACACTTAGCTAGTCTCCGTTTATTCTGTAGCTTTTATTTCGAGTTACTAACATTTGGCAACCGAACCGGTATCCTATACCCATGTGCTACTAGGAGTACTTGCAAGGTACACATCAATAACACGTATATCAAATATAATTCTGGCAACGTTGCCAGCCTTCTTATCTACCAAGTATCTAGGGTTGTTCCGCTTCAGTGAGCACTCTCTTCATAATAGAAGCATTTAGTCTTGGGTTTGGGGTCGACTTTGGGTTGCTTCACTGGAGCAGCAACTGACTTGCCGTCCATGATGTTTCCCTCCTTGCCCTTGCTCTTCTCGAAACTAGTGGTTTTACTAACCATCAACACTTGATGCTCCTTCTTGATTTCTACCTTCGCGGCGTCAAATATCGCGAACAACTAAGGGATTATCATTTCCATCCCTGGCATAATTATAGTTCATCATGAAGTTCTAGTAGCTTAGTGATTGTGACTCAAAGAACTATGTCAATCACTATCTTATCTGGAAGATCAACTCCCACTCAATTCAAGCGATTGTAGTACCCAAACAATCTAAGCACATGCTCAACGATTGAGCCATTTTCCTTCATCTTGTAGGCAAAGAATCTTGTTGGAGATCTCATATCTCACAACATGGGCACGAGCCTGAGATCCCAATTTCAGCTCTTAGAACATCTCATATGTTCCGTGACGTTCAAAACATTTTGGAGCCTCAATTCTAAGCCGTAATGCATGCCGCTCTAAACTATCAAGTAGTCATTGGAACATGCCTGTCAGATGTTCACAACATCTACAGACGATGCCAGAGGGGGTGGCGCATCGAGCGGTGCATTAAGGACATAAGCCTTCTGTGTAGCAACGAGGACAATCCTCAGATCCCAGACCGAGTACGCAATATTGCCACCATCATCTTTCAACTCAATTTCTCTAGGAATATATAAAAATTGAAGGGAGCTACAACATGAGCTAGCTATCTACAACATAATTTGCAAAGACACTACTGACTATGTTCGTGATAATGAGTTCAATTAATCATATTACTTAAGAACTCCTTGTCAAATTGACATCCCTTCGGTCATTCGAGTGATACATGATCCAAATTCACCAACTCAAGTCCGATCATCACGTGAGTTGAGGTGGTTTCAATGGTGAACATCATCATGTTGATCATATCTACTATATGACTTATGTTCGACCTTTAGGTCTCTTGTGTTTCGAGGCCATGTCTATACATGCTAGGCTTGTCAAGTTTAACACAAGTATTCCACATGTGCAACACTGGCTTGTACCCGTTGTATGTGAACATAGAGTCTATCACACCCTATCATCACGTGGTGTCTCAACACGATGAACTTTTGCAACGGTGTACACTCAGGGACAACACAGTTTATCTTGAAATTTAGATGAGGGATCACCTTATAATGCTACCTTCGTCCTAAGCAAAACAAGGTGCATAAAAGGATTATAATCACATGCAAATCATAAGTGACATGATATGGCCATGAACTTGTGCTTTTGATCTCCATCTTGAAAGCACCGGCATGATCTCCATCTTCATCGACATGAGACCATGATCTCCATCATCTTGATCTCCATCAACGTGTCTCCATCGGGGTTGTCGCGTCCACCATGCTCATACTACTATTGCTACCGTTTAGAGATAAAGTAAATAATTACATAGCGCTTAATGATTGACACGCAGGTCATACAATAATTAAAGACAACCCTGTGGCTCCTGCCAGTTGCCGTACTCATCGACATGCAAGTCGTGATATTCTATACATCACATGATCATCTCATACATCACATATATCTCATCATGTAATTGGCCATATCACATCACAACATACCCTGCAAAAACAAGTTAGACATCCTCTAGTTGTTGTTGCAAGTTTTACGTGGCTGCTACGGGTATCTAGCAAGAACAATTCTCACCTACGCAAAACCACAACGGTGATACATAAGTTGCTTTTCAACCTTCTCGAGGACTGCCTTTGTCGAATCCGATCCAACTAAAGTAGGAGAAATAGACACCCGCCAGCCATCTTTGTGCAACGAAGTTACACGTCAGTCAATGGAACCGGTCTCTCGCAAGCGTACGAGTAAGGTTGGTCCGGGACGCTTCATCCCACAATACCGCTGAACCAATACACGACCAAGGGAGGAAGCAATCTAAGCATCAACACCCACAAACTCTTTATGTTCTACTCGAGATCTCATCTACACATAGACCTCGCTCTGATACCACTGTTAGGGAACGTTGCATGGGAAACAAAAATTTTCCTACGCACACACAAGATCTATCCATGGTGATGAGCATCTATGAGAGGGAGAGTGGATCTACATACCCTTGTAGATCGCTAAGTGGGAAGCGTTAAGAAACGTGGTTGATGTAGTCGAAGGTCTTTGCGATCCAAATTTCCGAGCATCACGCGATCCCATCATGATCCGTCCTGCGATCGAATCACGATCCGTTCCGCGATCTCATCACGATTCGCCCCGCAATCCAATCACGAATTGTCTCGTGATCTTGATCATGGTCCTTCCGATCTAGCGTCGAACGGACGACACATCCGCGTTCAGCACACGTACAGCTCGATGATGATCTCCACCTTCTTGATCCAACAAGAGGGAGCGGAGAGGTAGACGAGTTCTCCAGCAATGCGACGGCGTTGCGGCGATGGTGGTGGAGCAATTCCAGCAGGGCTTCGCATAAGCACCACTGAAACCGATCTAGAGGAGAAACTATGAACTAGACGAGAGAAAGCACGTGGCTTAGGGTTTCTTGATGTGTCCGAAGTGCTAGCCCCGCCCCTTCATTTATATGCCGAGCCTTGGGGTCAAAACTTGGAGAAAAATCCTCCTCAAGGTCGGTTTGCCCGCAAGGCAAGAGTCCTCCTCGGACTCCAGGACCAGATGCCAAGGTCCTCGGCGTCTGGCCCCAGACACCAAGGTTCCTGGCATCTGGCCCCTCGCCTTTGCAAAACACCTTTTGCACCTTCCTAAAGCCTCATGGGCTTTACCCCTTGGCCCAAATAAAGTGTCCTTGTACCCAAACATTTCGGGAAACATCCGAAACTATTTCAGGTGAATTCCGGAAACCTTCCGGAGACCAAACACTATTATCCCATATATCAATCTTTACCTCCAGACCATTCCGGAGCTCCTCATGATGTCTGAGATCTCATCCAAGACTCCGAACAACCTTCGGTCACCACCATACATAACTCTATACTACCGAAACGTCACTGTACCTTAAGTGTGCAGACCCTGTGTGTTCGAGAACTATGTAGACATGACCGAGACACCTCTACGGTCAATAACCAATAGCGGGATCTGGATGCCCATATTGGTTCCTACATATTCTACAAAGATCTTTATTGGTCGAACCTCTATGTCAAGGATTCAGTTAATCCCGTATGATGTTCCCATTGTTCTTCGGTATGTTACTTGCCCAAGATTCGATCGTCGGTATCTCCATACCTAGTTCAATCTCGTTACCGGCAAGTCTGTTTACTCGTTCCGTAATACAAGATCCCATGGCTAACTCTTTAGTCATATTGCTTGCAAGGCTTGTAGTGATGTTGTATTACCGTGTTGGCCCTAAGATACCTCTCCGTCAAACGGAGTAACAAATCCCACTCTTGATCCATGCCAACCCAGCAGACACCCTCGGAGATACCTGTAGAGCACCTTTATAGTCACCTAGTTATGTTGTGACGTTTGATACACACAAGGTACTCCTTCGGTGTCAGTGAGTTGCATGTTCTCATGGTCATAGAAACAAATACTTGACATGTAGAAAACTGTAGCAATAAACTGACACGATCATATGCTACGTTTATAGTTTGGGTCTTGTCCATCACATCATTCTCCTAATGATGTGATCCTCAAATGACATCTCATGTCCATGACTAGGAAACCATAGCCATGTTTGATCAATGAGCTAGTCTATTAGAGGCATACTAGGGACATGGTGTTGTATATGTATCCACACATGTATCTGAGTTTCCGATCAATACAATTATAGAATGGATAAAAAACGATTATCATGAATAAGGAAATATGATAATAACCAATTTATTATTGACTCTAGGGCTTATTTCCAACAGAGATCATGCAACTCACTGACATCAGAGGAGTACCTTGGGTGTATAAAACATCGCAACTTAACTGGGTGACTATAAAGGTGCTCTACAGGTATCTCCGAGGATGTCAGTTGGGTTGGCATGATCAAGACTGGGATTTGTTACTCCGTGTGACGGGGAGGTATCTTAGGGCCCACTCGGTAATACAACATCACAACAAGCCTTACAAGCAATGTGACTAAAGTGATAGCCACGAGATCTTGTATTACATAACGAGTAAAGATACTTGCCGGTAGCAAGATTGAACTAGGTATGGAGATATCGACGATCGAATCTCGGGCAAGTAACATACCGAAGAACAAAGGGAACAACATACGGGATTAATTGAATCCTAGACATAGAGGTTTAACCGTTAATGTTCTTCATAGAACATTTAGGAACCAATATGGGCATCCAGGTCCCGCTATTGGTTATTGACCATAGAGGGGTCTCGGTCATGTCTACATAGTTCTTGAACCCGCAGGGTCTGCACACTTAAGGTTGAGTGACATTTCGATAATATAGAGTTATGCATGGTAGTGAACGAAGGTTGTTTGGAGTCCCGTATGAGATCTAGACGTCACTAGGAGCTCCGTAATGGTCCGAAGGTAAAGATTAATATATAGGAAGTCCTGTTTTGGTCGCCGGAAAAGTTTCGGGCTCATCGGTAGTGTACCAGGAGTGCCGGGAGGGTACCTGGGGACCATCGGGAGGGGTGTCTCGACCCAAGAGGCTACATGGGATATGGAAGGAGGTAAACCAGACCCTAGTGGGCTGTCCGAAGACTCCCCTATGGGCCCATGCGGATGGAGTGGTTTGAGAAGGAAAAAACCAAAGGTGGAAAGAGTTTCCAAGTGGGAAGGAGGAGTCCTAATCCTACTAGGATTGGAGGAGGACTACTCCTCTCCTCCTTGCACCAAGGCCATGGGCTGGCCACTTGGGCACCAAGCCTCCACCTTCCCTCCTCCTATATATACTAGAGGTTTTGCGGGTTTTTAGACATGGAAATCAGCCATGTCCTACCCTCTCATCTACAACGTAGTTTCTCCTCTAGATCGTTTCAGCCGTGCTTAGGTGAAGCCTTGCTGGAATTGTTCCACCACCATCGCCGCCACGCTGTTGTGCTTCCAGAGAACTCATCTACCTCTCCACCCTCGCTTGCTAGATCAAGTAGGTGGATATATTCATCGAGCTGTACGTGTGCTGAACGCGGAGGTGCCATCCGTTCGGCACTAGATCGGAAGGACCGTGATCAAGATCGCGAGACGATTCGTGATTTGATCGCACGATGGATTGTGATGAGATCGCGGGATAGATCGTGATTGGATCGTGAGATGGATCATGATGGGATCGCGGGATGCTCGGCGATTTAGATCACGAAGATGTTCGACTACATCAACCGCGTTTCTTAATGCTTACCGCTTAGAGATCTACAAGGTTATGTAGATCCGCTCTCCCTCTCGTAGATGCTCATCACCATGGATAGATCTTGCGTGTGTGTAGGAATTTTTTTGTTTCCCATGCAACCTTCCCCAACAGCATGACCATTGAAGGTACTATTCATGTAAATAGAATAACCATTATTCTCTAACTTAAATGAATTACCGTATTGCAATAAACATGATCTAATAACATTCATGCTCAATGCCAACACCAAATAACATTTATTTAGGTTTATCACTAATCCCGAAGGTAGAGAGAGCGTGCATTGGTGATCACATCAACCTTGGAAACACTTCCAACACACATCGTCACCTCACCCATAGCTAGCTTCCGTTTATTCCATAGCTTTTATTTCGAGTTACTAACATTTAGCAACCGAACCGGTATCCAATACCCAGGTGCTACTAGGAGTACTAGCAAGGTACACATCAATAACACATATATGAAATATACTTATGTCGACGTTGCTAGCCTTCTTATCTACCAAGTATCTAGGGTTGTTCCGCTTCAGGGACCGTTCTCCTCATCATAGAAGCACTTAGTCTCGAGTTTGGGTTTAACCTTGGGTTTCTTCACTGGAGCAGCAACTGGCTTGCCATCCATGAAGTTTCCCTCCTAGCCCTTTCCCTTTCGAAACTAGTGGTTTCACTAACTATCAACAGTTGATGCTCCTTCTTGATTTCTACCTTCGTGGTGTCAAACATCACGAATAGCCGAGGGATCATTATTTCCATCCCTTTCATTTTATAGTTCGTCATGAAGCTCTAGTATCTTAGTGACAGTGACTTGGAGAACTATATCAATCACTATCTTATCTGAAATATCAACTTCCATTTGATTCAAGTGATGGTAGTACCCAGACAATCTGAGCACATGCTCACCGATTGAGCTATTCTCCTTCATCTTGCAGGCAAATAATCTTGTTGGCGGTCTCATACCTCTCAAAACAGGCACGAGCCTGAGACCCCAATTTTAGCTCTTTGAACATCTCATATATTCCATGAGGTTCAAAATGATTTGGAGCCTCAATTCTAAGCCGTAATGCATGACGCACTGAACTATCAAGTAGTCATCAGAACGTGCCTGTCAGATGTTAACAACATCTATAGACGATGCTTGAGGGGGGGGCACCGAGTGGTGCATTAAGGACATAAGCCTTCTGTGGAGCAATGAGGACAATCCTGAGACGACGGACCTAGTCTGCATTATTGCTACTATCATCTTTCAACTCTATTTTCTCTAGGAACGTATTAAAAACACAGGGGAGCTACAACGCGAGCTAGCGATCTACAACATAACTTGCAAAGACACTTCTGACTATGTTCATGATAATGAGTTCAATTAATCATATTACCTAAGAACTCCCACTCAAATTGACATCCCCCCGGTCATTCGAGTGATACATGATCCAAATTCACCAACTCAAGTCTGATCATCACGTGAGTTGAGGTGGTTTCAATGGTGAACATCATCATGTTGATCATATCTACTATATGACTCATGTTCGACCGTTCGGTCTCTTGTGCTCCGAGGACATGTCTATACATGCTAGGCTTGTCAAGTTTAACTCAAGTGTTCCGCACGTGCAACACTGGCTTGCACCCATTGTATGTGAATGTAGAGTCTATCACACCCGATCATCACGTGGTGTCTCGACACAACGAACTTTTGCAATGGTGCACACTCGGGATAACACAATCCATCTTGAAATTTAAGTGAGGGGTCACCTGATAATGCAACTGTCGTCCTAAGCAAAACAAGGTGCATAAAAGGATTAACCGCACATGCAAATCATAAGTGACATGATATGGCCATGAACTTCTTCTTTTGGTCTTCATCTTCAAAGCACCGGCATGATCTTCATCATCACCGGCATGACACCATGATCTCCATCATCTTGATCACCATCAACGTGCCGCCATCGGGATTGCCGCGTCGACTATTGCTTCCATGACTATTGCTAACTCATAGCGATAAAGTAGAGCAAAAATGGCAAAAATAATTAAAGAAAACCCTATGGCTCCTCCCGGTTGTCGTACTGATCGACATGCAAACCGTGATATTCTATACAAAACATGTTCATATCATAGATCACATATATCTCATCATGTAATTGGCCATATCACATCACAACATAGCCTGCAAAAACAAGTTAGACGTCCTCTAATTGTTGTTGCAAGTTTTACGTGGCTGCTACAGGTATCTAGAAAGAACAATTCTCACCTACGCACAAACCACAACAGTGATACACAAATTGCTATTCAATCTTCTCAAGGACCGCCTTTGTCGAATCCGATCCAACTAGAGTTGGAGAGACAAACACCTGCCAGCCATCTTTGTGCAACAAAGTTACACGTCAGTCGATAGAACCGGTCTCTCGTAAGCGTATGAGTAAGGTTGGCCCGGGCCGCTTCATCCCACAATACAAATGAATCAAAACACGACCAAGGGAGGAAGCAATCTAAGCATCAACGCCCACAAACTCCTTTGTTTTCTACTCGTGATCTCATCTACACATATACCTAGCGCATGATGCAACTATTGGGGAATGTTTCATGGGAAACAAAATATTTCCTACACACACGTAAGATCTATACATGGTGATGAGCATCTACGAGAGGGAGAGTGGATCTACATACCCTTGTAGATCGCTAAGTGGGAAGCGTTAAGAAACACGGTTGATGTAGTCGAACGTCTTCCCGATCCAAATTGCCGAGCGTCCCGCGATCCCATCATGATCCATGTCACGATCCAATCATGATCCGTCCCACGATCCCATCACGATTCGTCCCAAGATCAAATCACGAATCATCTCACGATCCTCATCACGGTTCTTCCGATCTAGCGCAGAACGGACGACATGTAGCGACCTGACCTAAAAGGTCGAATCTCCGGTGTTTCCGTACCATCCCAAGATCATGCTGGTACACACACAGTACATCAATGTATATATCAAAGGGAAATCACACAGCATTATATTAACGAAATCTCATATCGAGTCCTTTATTACAATAAAAATTACAATAAAGTGGTTGAAGGCCAACTCATGAGAATATCTAAATCTTGCGGAAGCGTCGAAGGTAGATGAGTCCATCTGACTCCAAGGGCATCTCACCGAGCGTAGAGCATATCCTCACTCCTGGTCGGAAAAGTACTCTGCAACATGATACGTTGCAGCCGTGTAGGTCAGCATATGGAATATGCCGGCAAAGTCACAAAAGAGGGGTGAGAAGATAATCCTCTAATCTATATGCAATTATGGCAGGTGGAGTAGTAAGTTTTGCGTAAAGCCAATTTTCCTACAACAAGAGAGGACTAAGAAAAATTATTACTAAGTTGGTTGTTTAATGAGATGGTTCCACCAACCAATTCTCATAACCAAGTTATTAATACCCACATCATCATATTAATTGTGTTGAGAGTTTCCAGAAGTTTCAGTTCCTTTGGCTCAAGTTGTCCATGACCGTGGACACGGCTAATCGATTAGGTTTGAGTACTCTGCAGAGTTTTGCACACGTTCCCCACAAGATTTGGTCGCCTCCGTTTGATTTCTCGCACTTCAGGGTGTTTGAGAAACGGATGACCAAAACATGGTCTTCCAAAGGGTTTCCCTGCGACTCTGTCGGTGCCCATCCTTTCCTACCGTTCTTCTACATCTCGTAGCACCGCCTGTCCAGGGTCACCACGATATCCAACCAAGCCAGAGCCCATAATGACTTGTGGCTGTGCAGGTAAGCCTTGGGTCTTGAAGCACCCATCCATCTCTTTGTGCCTGGGTGGATCTTTCCGCGTGAATACTGGCCATCTCCAGCATCACCTAGGCAAATCCACTGGTTTCTCCAGGGTGCCGTTCAACCATCATCCACCTAGAGGTATGTTGAAAACTCGGAGTCTTGAAATCTTGATCATTATGTAGGTCTTGAAATTATTAACTCTCTCAACTCTCATGAATCACACAACCAACCCTGTCTACTAATAGCATAGCAAAAAGTAAAACAACGTTTCCCGGGGCCAATGTGTCAAGGGTTGAGAGGGGGTTCCTACCACATGATACTACTACAATGTAACCAAGTTTCCAACTAACCTATCTTGCATGCAATTGGGGAAGATGGTAGAAATAATGCATATAAAACATGGGTAAACATGATCAAAGTGACTTGCCTGATTGATGATCTTCGTACGTGAGTGACTCTAAGTAACAAGCTTCGCACTCCGGATAATCTAACGAAGCAAACAAGAGCACTCAATAAGCATACAACAAAATATTGCAACTTACAAACATCAACCATGAACTAGTAAACAATCAAGACAAAACAATGCACAATTCACAAGCAAGAAAACACTCAAATTTTTGTTTTCAAAAAAAAATGATGGATAAAACATTACTAACATAATGAAACCATTTGTATTAACCAAAACAATAGTTGACAGCAAGAAAACAATTTTTTTATTAATAACAGAATTAAATAAATTTAAAGTTTGTTGAGAAAAACTTTAGTAAAGTTTATAAAAGTTTTGATAAACACTATATGAATCAACTATAGTTTTACTAGCAAAAGAATGAAACTAAACTTATTATTTATTAACAAAGCATGTTCTTAACAGAAAAGAATTTACAATTAAACTTGTCTTAGAAAACAGAATTAAATTATATAGAACTTTGTTGAAACAAAAACTATTACTAACTAGTTTTTTTAATCAAATTAAACCTTTTTGAAAAGAAGTTGTGATTCCTATATTAACAAAGAAATAAACTAAACAATTTTATATTTTTATTAACAGTAAGTAAAACACTAAATGTGCAAGCAACAGAACCTACTAAATCAAATTAAAACTAAATCTAATTGAAACTAACTAAAACTAAGTAAATAAAACTATACTATAATACTAGGCAGATTCTGTTTATAGATAAAACACTAATCAAAATCATTCTAAAAAATCCTCAAACTAAGCAATCTTCTAGTCCTAACTAATACCAAGCAGTAGCAAAAAGATTCATATCAAAATCTATTTTTAAACTCTAGTTATCTAGATTTGAATGATTTGAGCAAATTTGATTCAATTCAAATTTTGTAGTTCAAATTTAAAATTTAAAAGTACAGGCTGAAACTACATGAAAATGTGAGCTATTGCAAAAAGAATCAACTCAAAACACTAAACAGATAAAAAGTTATAAGCAAAACAAATTTCTAAAACAATCTGTTAACTAAACAAAACTGAAGTTAGAAAAAAAACTATCGGACAGCCAGGGTGACGTGGCAGGTTCCTATTGGCTGGCTAGCACGTGCGTGCGGGAGATACGGGCGGGCGACCGATCGGAAGAGAAAAAAGGTTCGGGAATAACCCGATCTAATCTTGGCCGTTGAGTAAAGATCTGAGGGTTGGGAGGGCTCACAGTGTAAAGGTCGCCGGCGTGGGGATCTCCGGCGAGTCCGAAAGCAGCGAAGACGACGGCGAGGAGCTCCGGTGGTCGAGGGAGGCAGTGGAGTGGTCCGGGCGGCAGCGCTTGACGTCCGGCGTCGAACGGTGGCGTCGGAGAGGCGAGGTGAGGTCGGAGTCGATGGCCACGAGCGCTGGGAGGTTCGGTGGCGGCTGGGGCTCCGGCGAGGGATTTGGCAGCGTCTCGACGAGGGAGAGAGGGGATTCAGGGGGGAATGGAGAGAGGAGGGGCAGGGCTACTTATAGGGTGCTCGGGTGGTGCGGGGGAGGAGAGAGGAGGGAGATCCGGGGAGAGAGTCCCGGTGGCGATGGCGCGTGTGGGAGGAAGGAGGCGACCGCACGGGGCGAACGGTCGGTCGGGGTGGGACCCGGTGTCAGAGAGAGGGAGAGTGGTTACTGTGCGTCGGTCGACCGGCTGGAAATCAATTCGCTAATAAATGCCCGTGGGCCGGCCCGTTTAATTATAAAACCGTTACTGTTTTTATTAACCAGAGCAGTAAAACGTCTTTAAAAGCATTCAAAACATTTCTAAATATAGGAGTATTATATATCAAAATTAACAGAATAATAAATTCCATTTATTGAACATTTTTATTCTGTCATTTGAAGTATTTGAAAATAATAATATTTTTAGAAATGGCCTATTTGCTTTTAAATCCTTTTTGAAAATATTTTCAAAACAACCCCTGGTTTTTATTGTTCAAATAAATCACCAATTAGATCCTGGTGTGGAGTGTCATGTTCCTCCTCTCTTATTTGAACTTTTTACCAAGATTTCAAATAGGTGAAAGCAACACATTGAAAGTAGAAAGGGGTTTCAGAAATTTAGAAGAAGCATTTCAACTATTACATACATTCAAGAAATGATGATGATGGATGCATAGCTATATTTCATAACATTCCAAAAATGAAATTTTGGGATGTTACACGACACCTCCGTGTTCAGCACACGTACAGCTCGATGACGATCTCCGCCTTCTTGATCCAGCAAGAGAGAGCGGAGAGGTAGATTAGTTCTCATGCAACACGACGGCGTGGCGGCGATGGTGGTGGAACTATTCCGGCAAGACTTCGCCTAAGCACCGCCGAACTAGACGAGAGGAGAAAACGATCTAGATGAAGTAGAGGGAGCACGTGGTCATTAGGGTTAGCTATCCCCTCTAAATCCTCTAGTATATATAGGAGGGAGGGAGGGGATGAGGCAGCCTCAAACCCTCAAGGTTTGGTCGAAATTGGAGGTGGAGGAGTCCTACTCCAATCTTACTAGGAGTAGGATTCCTCCTCACCACTTGGAAATCCTTTCCACCTTTCCTCCTTTGGGTTTTCCCACCCATAGCTGCATGGGCCTTAGTGGGGGGTTCTGCCAGCCCACTAGGGGATGGTTTGACTTCACCCACTGTCTGTGTGGTCCTTTGGGTCGAGACACACCTCCCGATGGCCCTCGGTACCCTCCCGACACTCTCGATACATTACCGAAGTACCCGAAATTCTTTTGGTGACCAAAATAGGACATTCTATATATCAATCTTTACCTCCGAACCATTCTGGAGCTCTGTGTGTCATCCAGGATCTCATCCGGGACTTAGAACAACCTGCGGTCACCACCATACATAACTCTACTATACAGAAAGGTCATCGAACCTTAAGTGTGCAGACCCTGCTGGTTCGAGAACTATGTAGACATGACCGAGACACATCTACGGTTAATAACCAATAGTGGGACCTAGATGACCATATTGGTTCCTATGTATTCTACGAAGATCTTTATTGGTTGAACTTCTATGTAAATGATTCAGTCAATCCCATACGCTGTTCCCTTCGATCTTCGGTATCTCTATACCTAGTTAAATATCATTACCCACAAGTCTCTTTAATCATTACGTAATACAAGATCTCGTGGCTAACACATAGTCACATTGCTTGCAAGGCTTATTGTGATGTTGTATTACCGAATGGTCCTGAGATACCTCTCCGTCACACGGAGTAACGAATCCCAGTCTTGATCCATGCCCACTCAATAGACACCTTCGGAGATAACTGTAGAGCATCTTTATAGTCACCCAGTTATGTTGTGAAGCTTGATACACACAAGGTATTCCTCCGATGTCAGTGTGTTGCATGATCTCATGGTCATAGGAATAGATCCTTGACATGTAGAAAACTATAGCAATAAATTGGAACGATCATATGCTATGTTTATAGTTTGGGGCTTGTCCATCACATCATTCTCCTAATGATGTGATCCCATTATCAAATGACATCTCATGTCCATGGCTAGGAAACCTTGACCATCTTTGATCAACGAGCTAGTCTATTAGATGCATACTAGGGACATGGTGTTGTCTATGTATCCACACATGTATGTGAGTTTCTGATCAATACAATTCTAGCATGGATAATAAACGATTATCATGAACAAGGAAATATTAATAACTAATTTATTATTGCCTCTAGGGCATCATCTATTCCTAAATATATACCTCCCACTACTAAATTTTCCTGCGTTTTGGTGAAGCCACGTCATCTGCTGGCATCGTTTTTTTCTTCAGAGAACCCCACGCGCGACGTTGAGGATTCCCCACCTGCATCGCCTCTTTTTGTTCTCCATGCGAGCGGACTCCCCTCTCCATCATATCCCACAATGCATCAGAAAGAGATAAATTCTCTTAATCCCTCCTCATATAGGTAACCTATACATAATTGCTAAGGCGATTCATTTTCTCTTCCTCTTGGCCTCTTGGTATTTCTTTCCCGACCCATGTGCATCATTCCCGTTCCCAGACAATTTCCTCTCATCTAAGAAATCAACGAGGTAATCTTCACAAGGACGAAGAAGCCGTGAGAAGGCCAGGAGATAACTAATCTAAGGTCAATTTGACAGGTGTGTACCCTTTTAGCATGTTCAAATATGGGTGCCAAGGTAATCAACGGTTTCTAGCTTTTCAACATGGCGGCACCCAGATCCCTTCTTATTGCCTCTTCATTTTCTTCAATAGAATAGAGAAAGTCTTATTTATTTCCTCTACAAAATCAATTTCTTCTTTTTGTTCCTTTTGCTCCCCCTCATGTGCTGGATTTCTAATTTGTTATGACACGATTTATTAATCCAAAACTATTGAATCATGAGAATTGGCACATGATAAGGTGAGAGATCCTCTTATTTATTTTTTCTAAAGATTTGATGCATTCAAAAATTTCGTCATGAGACATTGAACTTGCCCTCATGGTTGTAAATGCCATTGGAAGAAACCAAGCAATCATGCTTGCTAAATTACTTGGTTCATATATAATAGTGATGACCTACACAAAAGATAATTGGATTAGAATTGTTTTGATTTGTTTCTTACTGTTATTTCTGGGGATGTGGACAGGGCAATTTTCCCTAGGATTAATAGAATGAAGAGTCCAATACAATACTCATTCTAATGTTATATATTTGATATGCTAATTAATTGGTTTACACATCAGGCCATCGTAATATGATTCAGTATGATGTGCACACTTTGCAGTTTACCAAGATAACCCAAAAAAGGAGATTATTAATAGTCAGTTAACTTATTTACTTCGCCAAAGGCATATAATGATTTTATTATAGGTTTTGATCAATAGTATTCAGTCTTCTTTAGGATCCACCATGTGTATCCTTAAATATTTCTTTGCAGGTCAATTAACTTATTTACTTCGACGAAGGCATGGAACAATTTTACAGTATATTTTGATCAACGGAATTCAGTTTGCTTAAGGACCCATTTTATGTATCCTCAAAATTTTCATTCATGAATATAGTTAAGAATACCAACTATATATACACATAGTCTAGTGAATAAGTGTTATGGCACATGAACTAAAATTATTAACAATAAAACTAAATTATGGTATATTTAAGGTTCTTACATGAATATAGTTAAGAATACCAAATGCTAGATATGATAAGGCAGTTATCTCACTATGTAGTAGCTGCATCGTATCACCTTGGAGGTGCTTCGATCATCAAGGAGGTCCAAACTTGCACCTTTTCATTCATGCCTTAATTTACTTCATGTTGGGCATCCTTATGGTAAAAGGAGTTACTTTTTACATGTTCATATATACATTGTAGACATAGAGAATATCGGGTCACATGATTATATACATGTCCGGGTTAGATGTTAGAAGTTTATTTTGTATCCAATACCATCATCCAAAATTATTTTACTCAATAGTTTTGCACATATTTTCTCAACATCATGCGCTACAAAATTTCGTAGCAACGCGCGGGGTATCATCTAGCATTTTCAAAACCTCTCTCCTTCATAGCATACTTCCACATGGGCTGCCAAAGAGGAGTTAGGTCATCCTCATTACAATAAGCATTAAACGAATAAAAATTGATATGTAATGTTTGAGATCAATGCATCATCTCTAAAAAGTATATTCATATTTAAAATATAAATACCTACCAAATACCGCAAGCATGAAAATGAAGATTCTATGATCAGCTTTTACCAATTATCATAATATTATTTTTATGTGCACAAAATTCAAAGAAATGATTAGGATAAGAAAAAAACATATTTGACCAAAACACTACCCACTATACTTGATATACAACATGATGAAATTATAAGGATGACGACAATGGCACCAAATGAAGCTTAAAAATACCACCAGGAAATATGTTGGCTTGTTGTTCGCTTGTTTCTATGCAAAATGAAACGCCCTGTGTTTTTTGTCCATATGAATGTTGCAGACATTCCGTTTCACAATACCTTTGCGATTAAACTCTTCAATCCCACATATGCAAGTACAACACATTGATGGATGGATGTAGTAATGTAATCTATATTCCCTCTTCCACAAAATAGTAACTAGAACAAATGGGTTAAAGCTCCATCAATCACAAACGGTATAGTTAAAGATCTATCACCAATAACGAAAACTGTATGCGATGGCGGAACCATGAAATACGATTTAGGAAAGAGTTGCTTGTGCGATACGTTGCATAAAGTTGATTCTTGTGAACTGTTTGCGATAAGCCAAGATAACACAAATGGTTAAGAAAACATATATGTGTGCGAAGTATGACATACAGTTCACTCGAATAAACTGTTTGAGCTACTTCAGCAGAACACAGATGAGTTAGTATAAGAAGGTGTGTGTGATACCCGACAAACAGTTCATTCATCAGATTTGTGTGGGAAGAGCAATAATAACCCACATGATTCATCCTGACAAGTTGTGTATGTTGTGGGCAGACGGTTACTACTAAACAATTGTCAACAAATGACTAAATCATTAACGAGGCTACGTAGGGAAGTGATGTTTGCCTGTATTAATATCGTAGACGTTTTCTTATTATTACCTGTCTACTTGCGCATCCGTTCTCTTCCCTCATGTCTTGTCACCACGTTATCGCCCGAGGATTCCAGTGCACGCTTTAGTACCACACATACGTTTATTTTGGCCACGCGCCGGCTCGATGACCCATCCCCGCACACAACCGCACAGGTTCCCGCGCACAAAACCGTGCTTCGGCTCCAGCTTCCGGCTTGGCTTAGGGAAATCCCCAAAAAATCAATGTTGGCTGACCCACTATATAAACCCTCACGGTCGGCGACTCAACATTGTCTTCATCACCTCCCTCCCCATAGCTTATCTAGTTTGCTTCTCCCCCAATCGCCAATGGCATCAGTCGACCATCATCGCTCAGCCACTCCGCCAGAGGACAGCTATAGCTGGGTGGTGCTGCCTCTTCAGCATGCGTTGGTTTTTCCTTGAAGGGGAAGGGTGATGTAGCAAAGTAGATAAGTATTTCCCTCAGTTGTTGAGAACCAAGGTATCAATCCAGTAGGAGGAACAAGCAAGTCACCAATGGTTGCACCTACACAAACAATCAAACTCTTGCACCCAACGCTATAAAGGAGTTGTCAATCCCTTCACGATTATCTCCAAGGATTAGATCCAATAGATATAGATGTAAACAAGAATGGAAGGTAAAAAGGTAAATAAATTGCAACAAAGTATTTTAGGTATTTTTGGTTTATAGATCTGAAAGTATATTATGGAAAGTAGACCCGGGGGCCATAGGTTTCACTAGAGGCTTCTCTCTTGAAGGCAAATATCATGGTGGGTAAACAAATTACTGTCAAGCAATTGATAGAAAAGAGAATAATCATGTAGTTATCCAAGGAAATGATCATGCATATAGGCATCACCTCCGTGTCCGCATCCACCAGTGGGCTCAGACTTCGCCGGGGAGCGCAGGAATAAGCGGGGTCTCGGCTGCAATGGAGGCCGATGATGATGACCGTGGGGGGTAGTGCTCCAGACACCAGAACGAGGGAAGGAGCTCAGAGGGGGGGGTTCTACAGCGATGATGGTGCGTCTAGTGAGTCTTAGAGGAGAGGAGGCGCACGGAGGAGCTCCAATTCGAGTGGTGGCCGTGGCGGGACATGGCAGCCATGGAGGGAACTCGAGCTCAGGAGCTCATGGGCTTGGCAAGGGAGTTCCTGGGAGAGAGGGGAGAATCAAGGGGCATTAGAGGGTTCCTGGGGAGGGTTTGATATAGGGGGCGACGAGGGGAGGCTCGGGCGCGCCTCGGATACCCTTTGGGCGCGGCAAACATGTGTGGCAGAGATGTCCTAGATGTTTGTTGGCGTCTGGGAGAGGCGTGGGTGTCAAGGAGGGATTCCCTGGCGTGCGTGGATGCCCTACCCCAGTCGGCCACGAGCTACAGGACATCTCCTGTCGGCAGAGTGCCGTTTCTACATGCCCATTGCGTGGTCACCATGCTAAGGCGTGTCCCGAGCGCCTTTTTGGCCGACCAAAGTTGTGTGGGGTGTGAGGCACACATGCAGGAGAGCACTGGTTAGGTTTAGAAGGACATGGGGCTAGGTAGAATTAGTTTCTACTAAGAGTAAGATTGCAACATAAAATTTGGGGCTTAGAAAAGGTTTTTTTACTGTGGTCCACTTGGAACAAAACTATGTCTAGTGGCCTCAAGCATGGAAGGACTATATGTCCACCAAGTATCAGATCATGAAGATAAGAGGGCAAGGTACTTGTAGTACAAAGCCACATTTACTAACATAATCTAGTTTTGGAGGTATTGCTCATATTTTCCACATGAGCGTGCCATATTTGGGTTCGACAAGATGCATTAGCATACTAGAGTTGTTGTGGAAGGATATGGGGGCATTTGCATTATCAGAAGAATGGGAGAGAGGAAGAAAGGGGCCTTGCCATGGTAAAAAAGAGAGGGTAAATGAGGAAGTCACACCCCAATAATTGATCAGAGGCCATGGCAAAGCTACTGGAGGTAGGTGGTAGTTATAATATGTTGTGGTAAAAAGTTGGGGGCAAGGAGAATCTTTTTGGGTCAACTATGCTTGCCCACAAGTTTTTGGCTGAAGGTATTTGATGCTGTCCTAGGGCATCTAGGGTTATCAAATGGCCCTGATATTTACCAAAGGTAAGTGGTAAGGTCAGTTGGTCCTGATCACGAGTTTTCGGCTCAATTGAAGAAAGTTGATAATGCAAACTTTGTGAAACCTAGAAATCAACAGAATCAGGTTTCTGTAGATCTAGTTAGGGTAAACTAATCTCCTTGATGCACCACTTGGTTTAGCATCATCATTTGGGTAATCGAACATGCTCACAAAGTTTGGGATCAATAGGAGATACTTCACAATGTAAAGTTGCTCAAATCTGATTATGTATAGGAATGGTTTTGGAATATTTTGGTGGACCAAATCAGTTCGGATTGGGTTGAAACTTGGCAAGATGATCACATATATCATATGTGACATGCTAGAATTTTCCTAGATTTATTTTAGAATATTCCTTACAGAAATATTTCAAATGCTTGAAATAGGCAAAAATGGTTTTTAAGGGTTTTGTCTAATACTTTGAACATGACCATGTGTTTAAACTCTTATATATGGACAATATATGTGCACTCAGTTTTCCTAAATTTTATCAAATATTTTAAAAGCATAAAAATAATTTTTCCTAATAAAAAACCATTTCTGGACTTAAGAAAAGCATTTAAATAAAATGGGAAAAAAATCTTTAAAATAATATTTTGTTGTTTTGGGAAGTCATATATATAATAGGTTCCAAATAAAGCATTTGGGAAAAGGATCCACCCAATTTGAGGAATTGTAGTACAAACCTCAATTCAGGGGTTTTCGAAAACCTAATTTGAATAAATCCTTTTTGGCCAAAACAAATTTTGATAAAAATATTTTTAGGTACTACACACATGGTATGATTATTGGACAAGAGGTTATGTCAAGTAAAAGAGTTTCCATAGTAGGAGGGAGTTTTATGAATATAGAGCACCACTAAGCAAGCAGATAACACACAAGTCAAACATCCATATGCACTCAAAAAGTTTAAACCGGCCCTAAATTTTGAGTCATGTTAACTTAGTAATGAGGCAAAACACAGGGTGTGACATACCTACCCCCCTTACAAGAATCTCGTCCCTGAGATTCCTATGCTAGGCATGGGAAAGGTGCGGAAACCCAGAGGTGAGGTAGTCTTCACGTTCCATGTTGGTTCTGCTCTGGTATGGTTGTCATTCTGTATCTTGAAGTGCCTGCTGAATGTCCTCGAGTGCATCATAGACTTCGTCTAAGGGTGAACGGGGTCCTTGTAATATGCTAGGCTCACCTAAAGGTCAAGGGTTTGGCGAACGAGGTACTGGCAAGGGTTTGGCTTGCGGGTGTATTCCATAGTTAGAATACGGGGCAATGTAATCTCTCTGCGTGCTGGCCCTAGCACTGCTCATGTTTTTTAGTGACATCCAGATGCCTCATGCTTAGATGAGAAGGGTCAGGGTCTTGGCATAATTTCCCGGTGACAGGGAATCATCGACCTCGTTGGAGCAGTTGTTCTTCCGGTGCTCGTGGTCTTCAACAATAAACATGTCGAAGTTATCGATGTAGGCTTCTCGTCGAGGTCTTCTGCTTGAGTGAGTTGTCCCGGTATGTTCTTCATTCTTATGTGCCCGATCGCACGTCTCTGGTGGGTCTTTGAGGGCTCGGTCTACTCGTCTCTCTATAGCCATTTGTGGGAAGGTCCGGGCCGGGTCTCGTCCCTATGACTAAGATTAGAGACTTCCTACCAAAACGGGTCCTACCATCTAGGAAGGTTTCAGCGTGGTTCTTGATAAGCTGACTATTCGGAGTATAGATCAACCATCTAATCCCAAGGTCTAAGTCTTGGCAAGCAGGGTGAAGTACCTCTGACGGTGTTTCACCATGATCCAGTCAGGACTTACACCCTTGTTTGGACCAAAAAGGGGCTAGCAATGAGGTCATGACAATCGTTCCACTCCGTTCTAGGCATTTGAAGGGAGTAGGGACGTCATGCTCAACATACATTCTCAAGGTGGTGGAGTGAGGGTGCCATAAACTTCTCAGTTCCATCTTAGTCAAGAACTGATAGGTGAATACTCAAAGCAAGGGGCTCTTTAATCCTCTTGATGTCCAAGGGCTTCAATGGGCTTGAACGTTGGTGCTTTTGGATATAGTCTAGTTGATGTAGCTGGCAGACGAGTGGAGTTTGACTTCCTTTGCTTCTTCTTCTTCGTTATTGTTCCCTCACCATGCTGGTTCTTTGTGTTTCTTGGGCAAGAATGTCTTCTACTAAAGGGAGGGTGCTACGGGGAGTCCAACTCCTTCAACGTGAAGCCTTGCACTCGAGAGGCATGGTAATTGGTGTTCGTGGGGCTGGTCCAAATAGGGCTAAGGTGTTCCTTCTCTTATTGGGTAAATAAGTATGTCAACCCGGAGGTTAACAACCTATTCCCCCAAGTATCACATACACACTTTGCTCATGGGATATGTGAGAGGAGCGGTCATTAGCTCTAGATGTTCACTAGTCTAGGGGTTCGTGATCCACGTAGTCTAGTTCTTCGTGTTCACCTTCCCTATGGACAAGTTTGGTGGTGGTCAAGGTGGAGTATCGACCATAGTCTTTTGACTTAGAGCTAGAGCCCATGGTCATATTCCGACCATGTCATGGTGATGACCCACAAGTATAGGGGATCTATCATAGTCCTTTCGTTAATTAAGAGTGTCGAACCCAATGACGAGCAAACGGAAATGACAAGCGGTTTCCAGTAAGGTATTCTCTGGAAGCACTGAAATTATCGGTGACAAATAGTTTTGTGATAAGATAATTCTTAATGAGTAACAAGTAACAAGTGTCGCAAAGGTGTAGCAAGATTGCCCATGTTGGGGAACGTTGCATGGGAAACAAAATTTTTCCTACGCACACGCAAGATCTATCCATGGCGATGAGCATCAACGAGACGGAGAGTGGATCTACATACCCTTGTAGATCGCTAAGCGGGAAGCGTTAAGAAACATGGTTGGTGTAGTCGAACGACTTTGCGATCCAAATCGCCGAGCATCCCACGATCTCATCACGATCCGTCCCGCGATCCAATCATGATCCGTCCCGCGAACTTATCACTATCCGTTCCGCGATCTCATCACGATCCGTCTTGCGATCTTCATCACGGTCCTTCCGAGCTAGCGCCGAACGGACGACACCTCCGTGTTCAGCACACGTACAGCTTGATGACGATCTCCACCTTCTTGATCCAGCAAGAGGGAGCGGAGAGGTAGATGAGTTCTCCGGCAGCACGACGGTGTTGCGGCGATGGTGGTGGAGCTATTCCAGCAGGGCTTCGCCTAAGCACCGCTGAAAACCGATCTAGAGGAGAGGTTGTACGTCGCTATTAGGGTTAGCTTTTTCCTCTAAATCCTCTAGTATATATAGGAGGGAGGGAGGGGAGGAGGAAGCCTCAAACCCTAAAGGTTTGGTCGAAATTGGAGGTGGAGGATTCCTACTCCAATCCTATTAGGAGTAGGATTCCTCCTTTCCACTTGGAAACTCTTTCCACCTCTCCTCCTTTGGAGTTTTTCCTTCTCAAACCACTCCAGCTGCATGGGCCCTTAGAGAAGGCTTAGGACAGCCCACCAGAGGCTTGTTTGCCTCCTTCCACAGCCCATGTAGCCTCTTGGGTCGAAATACCTCTCCCGATGGTCCCCCGGTACACAACCGGTACTCCCGGTACACTACCGATTAGCCCGAAACTTTTCCGGCGACCAAAACAGGACTTACTATATATCAATCTTTACCTCCGGACCATTCCGGAGCTCCCCGTGATGACCGGGATCTCATCCGGGACTCCGAACAACCTTCGGTCACCACCATACATAACTTTATACTACGGAAACGTCACCAAACCTTAAGTGCGCACACCCTGCGGGTTCGAGAACTATGTAGACATGACCGAGACACCTCTACGGTCAATAACCAATAGCGGGACCTGGATGAACATATTGGTTCCTACATATTCTATGAAGATCTTTATCGGTCGTACCTCTGTGTCAAGGATTCAGTTAATCCCGTATGATGTTCCCTTTGTTCTTCGGTATGTTACTTGCCCGAGATTTGATCGTCGGTACCTCCATACCTAGTTCAACCTCGTTACCGACAAGTCTCTTTACTCGTTCTGTAATACAAGATCCCATGACTAACACTTAGTCACATTGATTGCAAGGCTTATTGTGATGGTGTATTACCGAGTGGGCCCTGAGATACCTCTCCGTCACACGGAGTAACAAACCCCAGTCTTGATATTCCAACCCAACAGACACCCTCGGGGATACCTGTAGAGCACCTTTATAGTCACCCAATTATGTTGTGATGTTTGATACACACAAGGTACTCCTCCAGTGTCAGTGAGTTGCATGATCTCGTGGTTATAGGAACAAATACTTGACATGCAGAAAACAGTAGCAATAAACTTACACGATCATATGCTATGTTTGTAGTTTGGGTCTTGTCCATCACATCATTCTCCTAATGACGTGATTCCATTATCAAATGACATCTCATGTCCATTACTAGGAAACCATAGCCATCTTTGATCAACGGGCTAGTCTATTAGAGGCATACTAGGGACATGGTGTTGTCTATGTATCCACACATGTATCTGAGTTTCCGATCAACACAATTATAGCATGGATAATAAACAATTATCATGAACAAGGAAATATGATAATAAACAATTTATTATTGCCTCTAGGGCATATTTCCAACAGTCTCCCACTTGCACTAGAGTCAATAATCTATTTCACATCACCATGTGATTCACATTGTTATGAATCTAACACCCAATGAGTTCTGGGGCTCGATCATGCTTTGCATGTGAGAGAGGTCTTATAGTCAACGGGTCTGCGATATTTAGATCCATATGTACTTTGCAAATATCTATGTCAAACTATAAACATTGCTACCACACTCCACGTGGAGCTATTCCAAATGGCTGCTCTACTATACGTATCCGGATTGCTACTAAGAGTCATCTGGATTGGTGTCAAAGCTTGCATTGACGTAACTCTTTACGACGAACTCTTTCTTACCTCCATAATAAATAAACATTTCCTTAGTCTTTTAGTTACTAAGGATGATCTTGACCGTTGTCCAGTGATCCACTCCTGGATCACTCTTGTACCCCTTGATGCACTCATGACAAGGCACACACATGTGCGATACAGAACATGGCATACTATACAGAGCCTATGGCTAAGGCATAGGGGATGACATTCGTCCTTTCTCTTTCTTCTGCCGTGGTCGAGCTTTGAGTCTCACTCAACTTCACACCTTATGAAGCAGGTGAGAACACTTCTCTTTGACTAATCCATTTTGAACTCTTTCAAAATCTTGTCAATGTATGTACTCATTGAAAGTCTCATCAAGCATCTTGATCTATCTCTATAGATCCCGATGCTCAACAATTAGGTAGCTTTATCCAGGTCTTCCTTTGAAAAATTCCTTTCAAACAACCCTTTATGCTTTCCCAAAATTCTACATCATTTCCGATCAACAATATTTCAACCACATATGCTTATCAGAAACTCTATAGTGCTCCACTCACTTTATTGTAAATAAAAGTTTCTCATAAACTTTGTAGAGACTCAAAAACTTTGATCACCTCATCAAAGTGTATATTCCAACTCCAAGATGCTTGCTTCACTCCATAGAAGGATCACTGAAGCTTGCTTACCTTTTAGCATCCTTAGGACTGACAAAACCTGCTGGTTGTATCTCATACAACCTTTCCTTAAGGAAGGAAACGATGTTTTGACATCCATCTGCCAGATTTCATAATTGAAAAATGCAGGAATTGCTAACATAATTCCAACAGACTTTAGCATTGCTACAAGTGAGAAAGTCTCATCCCAGTCAACTGCTTGAACTTGCCAGAAACTTCTTTGCGACAAGTCGAGCTCTATAAATTGTGACATTTACCATAAGCGTCTATCATCATCGCAAAGGTCCATTTGTACTCGATGACCTGCCGTCCAACGAGCAAGTCTACCAAAGTCTATACTTGGTTTTCATACATGGATCCTTTCTCTGATTCATGGCCTCTAACCATTTGTCGGAATCCGGGCCCATCATCGCTTCTCCATAGCTCGTAGGTTCATCGTTCTCCAACAACATGACCTCAAAGACAGGGTTGTCGTACCGCTCAGGAGTAGTACACATCCTTGTCGACCTATGAGGTTTGATAGTAACTTGATCCAAAGCTTCATGATCATCATCATTAACTTCCTCTTCAACTAACGTAGGCTTCATAGAAACATCTTCCTGGGCTACGCTACTCTCTGGTTGAACAAAGGTTCAACAACCTCATCAAGTTCTATCTTTCTCCCACTCAATTCTTTCGAGAGAAACTCTTTCTCGAGAAAGGACCCATTTTAGTAACAAATACTTTATGCTCGGATCTGAGATAGAAGGTTTACCCAACTGTTCTTAGGGTATTCTATGAAGATGCATTAGTCTGCTTCGGGTTCGAGCTCATTAGGTGAAAACCTTTTTCACATAAGCATCGTAGCCCCAAACACTAAGAAATGACAGCTTAGGTTTCTATCAAACCATAATTCATACAATTTCATCTCAACGGATTTAGATGGTACCCTATTTAAAGTGAATGTAGTTGTATCTAATGCATAACCCCAAAACTATAGTAGCAAAATGATAAGAGACATCATAGCATGCACCATATCCAATAGAGCATGACTATGACGTTCGGACACATCATCACACTATGGTGTTCCAGGTGGAGTGAGTTGTGAAACAATTTTCACATTGTCTAAAGTTGTATGACAAACTCGCAACTCAGATATTCATCTCGATGATCATATCATAGACATTTTTATCTTCTTGTCATGATGCTCTTAAACTTCACTCTGAATTCGCTTGAACCTTTCATACGATTCAGACTTGTGTTTCATTAAGTAAATATACACTATATCTACTCAAATCATCAGTGAAGGTAAGAAAATAACGATATCCACCGCATGCTACAAGACTCATTGGATTGCATACATCAACATATATCATTCCCAATAAATCACTTGCCCCCTCCATCCATCTGGAAAATAGGATCCTTAGTCATCTTGCCCAAGAGGCATGGTTCGCATGTCTCAACCGATTCGAAATCAAGTCAGTCCAAAGATGCATAAGCATGGAGTTTCTTCATGCGCTTTATACCAATATGACATTGAGCAGTAGTGCCACAAGTATGTGGTACTATCATTATTAACTTTGTATCTTTTGGCATCAATGTTGTGAACATGTGTATTACTACGATCAAGATTCAACAAACCATTCTCATTGGGTGCATGACCATTAAAGGTATCATTCATGTAAACAGAATAACCATTATTCTATAACTTAAATGAATAACCGTGTTACAATAAACACGATCTAATCACGTCCATGCTCAATGCAAAACACCAAATAACATTTATTTAGGTTCGTCACTAATCCTGAAGGTAGAGAGAGCGTGCGATGTTGATCACATCAACCTTGGAAAGATTTCCAACACACATTGTCACCTCACCGTTAGCTAGTTCTCTGTTTATTTTGTAGCTTTTATTTCGAGTTAGTAACATTTAGCAACCGAACCGGTATCCAATACCCAGGTGCTACTAGGAGTACTCGCAAGGTACACATCATTAACACGTATATCAAATATACTTCTGTCGATGTTGCCAGCCTTCTTATCTACCAAGTATGTAGGGTTGTTCCGCTTCAGCGACCGCTCTCCTCATAATCGAAGCACTTAGTCTTGGGTTTGGGTTCAACTTTGGATTGCTTCACTGGAGCAGCAACTGACTTGCTATCCATGAAGTTTCCCTCCTTGCTCTTTCCCTTCTCAAAACTAGTGGTTTGACTAACCATCAACACTTGACGCTCCTTTTTCATTTCTACCTTCACGGTGTCAAACATCGGGAACAACTCAGGGATCATTATTTCTATCCCTGGCATTTTATAGTTCATCACCAAGTTCTAGTAGCTTAGTGACAGTGACTTGGAGAACTATACCAATCACTATCTTATCTGGAAGATCAACTCCCACTCGACTCAAGCGATTGTAGCACCCAAACAATCTGAGCACATGCCCAACGATTGAGCTATTCTCTTTCATCTTGCAGGCAAAGAATCTTGTTGGAGATCTCATATCTCGCAACACGAGCACGAGCCTAAGATCCTAATTTCAGCTCTTGGAACATCTCATATGTTCCGTGACGTTCAAACGTTTCGGAGCCTCAATTCTAAGTCATAATTCATGACATAATAAACTATCAAGTAGTCATCAGAACGTGCCTTTCAGATGTTCACAAGATCTACAGACGATGCTAGAGGGGTTGGCGCACCGAGCGGTGCATTAAGGACATAAGCCTTCTGTGCAGCAATGAGGACAATCCTCAGATCACGGACCAAGTCCACAACATTGCTACCATCATCTTTCAACTCTATTTCTCTAGGAACATATAAAAATTCAAGGGAGCTACAGCATGAGCTAGTAATCTACAACACAGTTTGCAAAGACACTACTGACTATGTTCATGATAATGAGTTCAATTAATCATATTACATAAGAACTCCCACTCAAATTGACATCCCTCCGGTCATTCGAGTGATACATGATCCAAATTCACCAACTCAAGTCCGATCATCACATGAGTTGAGGTGGTTTCAATGGTGAACATCATCATGTTGATCATATCTACTATATGACTCATGTTCGACCTTTCGGTCTCTTGTGTTCCAAGGCCATGTCTTTACATGCTAGGCTCGTCAAGTTTAACCTGAGTGTTCTGCATGTGCAACATTGGCTTGTACCCGTTGTATGTGAACGTAGAGTCTATCACACCCGATCATCACGTGGTGTCTCGACACGACGAACTTTCGCAATGGTGCACACTCAGGGAGAACACAATTCATCTTGAAATTTAAGTGAGGGATCACCTGATAATGCTACTGTCGTTCTAAGCAAAACAAAAGTGCATAAAAGGATTAACATCACATGCAAATCATAAGTGACATGATATGGCTCCATCTTGAAAGCACCAGCATGATCTCCATCGTCACCGGCATGACACCATGATCTCCATCATCTTGATCTCCATCAACGTGTCGCCATCGGGGTTGTCGGGCCCACCATGCTTCTACTACTATTGCTACCGTTTAGCGATAAAGTAAAGCATTACATAGCACTTAATGATTGACACACAGGTCATACAATAATTAAAGACAATCCTATGGCTCTTGCCGGTTGCCGTACTCATCGACATGCAAGTCATCATATTCTATACAAAACATGATCATCTCATACATCACATATATCTCATCATGTAATTGGCCATATCACATCACAACATACCCTACAAAAACAAGTTAGACGTCCTCTAATTCTTGTTGCATGTTTTATGTGGCTGCTACGGGTATCTAGCAAGAACAATTCTCACCTACGCAAAAACCACAATGGTGACACATAAGTTGCTTTTCAACCTTCTCAAGGACTGCCTTTGTCGAATCCGATCCAACTAAAGTAGGAGAAACAGACACCCGCCAGCCATCTTTGTGCAACGAGGTTACACGTCAGTCGATGGAACCGGTCTCTCGTAAGCGTACGAGTAATGTTGGTCCTGGCCGCTTGATCCCACAATACCGCTGAACCAAAACACGACCAAGGGAGAAAGCAATTTAAGCATCAACGCCCACAAACTCTTTGTGTTCTACTCGAGATCTCATCTACACATAGACCTAGCTCATGATGCCACTGTTGGGGAACGTTGCATGGGAAACAAAAAATTTCCTACGCACACGCAAGATATATCCATGGTGATAAGCATCTACGAGAGGGAGAGTGGATCTACATACCCTTGTAGATCGCTAAGCGGGAAGCGTTAAGAAACGCGGTTGGTGTAGTCAAACGTCTTTGCGATCCAAATCACCGAGCATCCCGCGATCTCATCACAATCCGTCCCGCGATCCAATCAGGATCTGTCCCGCGAACTCATCACGATCCATTCCGCGATCTCATCACGATCCGTCTCACGATCTTGACCATTGTCCTTCCGATCTAGCGCCTAACGGACGACACCTCCGCGTTTAGCACACGTACAGCTCGATGACGATCTCCGGCTTCTTGATCCAGCAAGAGGGAGCAGAGAGGTAGATGAGTTCTCCGGTAGCGCGACGGCGTTGCGGCGATGGTGGTGGAGCTATTCCAGCAGGGCTTCGCCTAAGCACCGCTGAAAACTGATCTAGAGGAGAAACTGCGATCTAGAGGAGAGGTAGCACGTGGCTATTAGGGTTAGCTTTTTCCTCTAAATCCTCTAGTATATATAGGAGGGAGGGAGGGGAGGAGGCAACCTCAAACCCTCAAGATTTGGTCGAAATTGGAGGTGGAGGAGTCCTACTCCAATCCTATTAGGAGTAGGATTCCTCCTTTCCACTTGGAAACTCTTTCCACCTCTCGACCTTTGGATTTTTCCTGCTCAAACCACTCCAGCCGCATGGGCCCTTAGAGGAGGCTTCGGCTAGCCCAGGGGCTGGTTTACCTCCTCCCACAGCCCATGTAGCCTCTTGGGTCGAAATACCTCTCCCGATGGTCCCCCGGTACTCTACCGCTACTCCCGGTACACTACCGATGAGCCCGAAACTTTTCCGGCGACCAAAACAGGACTTCCTATATATCAATACTTACCTCCGGACCATTCCAGAGCTCCCCGTGACGTCAGGATCTCATATGAGACTCCAAACAACCTTCGGTCACCACCATACATAACTCTATACTACCGAAATGTCACCGAACCTTAAGTGTGCAGACCCTGCGGGTTCGAGAACTATGTAGACATGACCGAGACACCTCTACGGTCAATAACCAATAGCGGGACCTTGATTCCCTTAATGGTTCCTACATATTCTACGAAGATCTTTATTGGTCGAACCTCTATGTCAAGGATTCAGTTAATCCTGTATGATGTTACTTTCGTTCTTCGCTATGTTACTTGCCCGAGATTCAATCGTCGGTATCTCCATACCTAGTTCAGCCTCGTTACCGGCAGGTATCTTTACTCATTCTGTAATACAAGATCCCATGACTAACACTTAGTCACATTGCTTGCAAGGCTTATTGTGATGTTGTATTGCCGAGTGGGTCCTGAGATACCTCTCCGTCACACGAAGTAACAAATCCCAGTCTTGATCCATGCCAACCCAATAGACACCATTGGGGATACCTGTAGAGCACCTTTATAGTCACCCAGTTACGTTGCGATGTTTGATACACACAAGGTACTCCTCCGGTGTCAGTGAGTTGCATGATCTCATGGTCATAGGAACAAATACTTGACATGCAGAAAACAGTAGCAATAAACTGACACGATCATATGCTACGTTTGTAGTTTGGGTCTTGTCCATCACATCATTCACCTAATGACGTGGTCCCGTTATCAAATGACATCTCATGTACATGACTAGGAAACCATAGCCATCTTTTATCAATGAGCTAGTATATTAGAGACATGGGACATGGTGTTGTTTATGTATCCACACATGTATCTGAGTTTCCGATCAACACAATTATAGCATGGATAATAAACGATTATCATGAACAAGGAAATATGATAATAACCAATTTATTATTGCCTCTAGGGAATATTTACACCAGCCCAATTTTTTATATAGAAAAGGATAGGCCTGGACAAACTCTTATATAAAGAAAAGCGCTCCCGAAGACACATGGGAATTTCCGTCAAGCTAGTTTTCATCATGCTCATTTGATTCGCGTTCGTTACTTTGATAATTTGATATGTGGGTGGACCGGTGCTTGGGTGTTGTCCTTACTTGGACAAACCTCCCACTTATGATTAACCCCTACCGCAAGCATCTGCAACTACGAAAGAAGTATTAAGGTAAACCTAACCATAGCACGAAACATATGGATCCAAATCAGCCCATTACGGAGCAACGCATAAACTAGGGTTTAAGCTTCTGTCACTCTAGCAACCCATCATCTATTTATTACTTCCCAATGCCTTACCCTAGGCCCAAATAATGGTGAAGTGTTATGTAGTCGACGTTCACATAACACCACTAGAGGAGAGACAACATACATATCATCAAAATATCAAACGAATACCAAACTCACATGATTACTAATAACAACACTTATCCCATGTCCTCAGGAGCAAACTTAACTACTCACGAAATATGTTCATGTTCAAGATTAGAGGAGTATTAATTATCATAAAGGATCTGAACATACGATCTTCCAACAAGTAAACCAACTAGCATCAACTACAAGGAGTAATCAACACTACTAGCAACCCAGAGGTACCAATCTGAGGTGTTGAGACAAAGATCGGATACAAGAGATGAACTAGGGTTTGGAGAGGAGATGGTGCTAGTGAAAATGTTGATGGAGATTGACCCCCCCTCGATGAGAGGATCGTTGGTGATGACGATGGCTTCGATTTCCCCCTCCGGGAGGGAAGTTTCCCCGTCAAGACAGCCTTGCCGGAGCTCTTGATTGGTTCTGCCCAAGTTCCGCCTCGAGACGGCGACGCTTTGTCCTGAAAACTCTCCTCTCATTTTTCCAGGTCAAAACGCTTCATATAGGAAAAGATGAGCGTCGGAGGAGCCATAGGGGCCCCACAAGACGGCTAGGCGTGGCCAGGGGGGTGGTTGTGCCTAGCAGGCTTGTAGCTTGCAGGTGGCCCCCCTCTGGTTTATTCTTGTGACAGTATTTTTCATTAATTCCAAAAATATTCTCCATAAATTTTAAGGACTTCTGGAGTTGTGCAGAATAGGTATCTTAGATTTCCTCCTTTTCTAGTCCAGAATTCCAGCTGCCGGCATTCTCCCTCTTCATGTAAACCTTGTAAAATAAGAGAGAAAGGCATAAGTATTGTACCATAACGTGTAATAACAGCCCATAATGCAATACATATCAATATAAAAACATGATGCAAACTGGACGTATCAACTCCCCAAGCGTAGACCTCGCTTTCCCTCAAGCAAAAGCCAAGATCGATGGATATGTCCACATGTTTAGAGATAGAGGTGTCAATAAAAATAAAATACGGACATGAGGGCATCATGATCAACTTTAGAACAACAATACTCATTGTATGAGATTATTTATACTAGAGTAACAATTCATTCATAAGATAAAGTATGAACCAAGAACTCTATTGACAACCAACAAACTATGATGTCAGTCATTGAAGCAATTGACAATTTATCATAACATCAGAAATATTCAATATAAGAGCTTTTAAAGCAAATCCACATACTCAATCATCTTTTAGTCTTTCACAATTGCTAGCACTCATGTGGTACCCACGAGGTCAAAGCTTCAATTGAACACAGAGAAAGACAGGGGCTTATAATTTTGCCTCCCAACTATTCACCTCAAGGGTGATGTCAACAATAATAACTCATGATCACCCACATTCAAGTGGATATATGAGTCTAGATCATTCCCCAACACATAATGCTTGCCAAGAGAGACGGAATGTAGGAAGTGGTGAAGACAACCATGACTCTTGCATAAAGGTAAGTACTAGAAAGTAAAAGTAACAGATAGGCCCTTCACAGATGGAAGCAGAGGTTGTCATGCGCTTTTTGTTTTTGGATGCACAAACTCTTAATTCAGAGGAACACTGTGTTGTATTGCCCTTTGTGATAGGAACCTTTATTATGCAGTCTGTCGCTTTTATTTCTTCACTATCACAAGTTTGTACAATGCTTATTTCCCTTACAATAAAAGATCACACATATTTAGGAGAAATTTTTATTGCCTTATTGCACAGATGACAACTTACTTGAAGGACCTTATTCAATCCGTATGTAGGTATGGTGGTCTCTCATGGCAAAACTGGGTTGAGGTGTTTGGATGCACTAGTATCTCTACTTGGTGCAGAGGTTTTTGCTAATATGATGTGGAAGCAATAACTACATGTTGAAGGATCTAAAACCATATAGTTTCTATCTGGAGGTAAGCAAACATAACCCATTATATTGTCTTCCTTCTCCAACATCAACTTCTTAGCATGTAATATTTTAATGAGTGGTCACAGTAATAAAAGATGTCCAAGATAATATATTTATATGGAAATCTCTATTTCGTTATCACTTCCTTTCAATTGCACCAATGACCAATTACTATGTTTGTTAACTCCCAACAATTTTCAATAACCATACTTTTTATATGTGAAGTCTTCACTCCCCATAAGATCACTATGTATTCTCTTTGCTTTTGTTCTATTATACTTTATTCATTACTTTCAAGAGCATAGTAGTTTAGCAAAGCCCCTACTTTTTATTATATAACTCTCGGACTTGCTTACATAAGGGGAGTAAAAGCAAAAACTAAAAAGGGTAGATCATACTAAAAACTTGTATTCTACTAGAGCAAGACAAAAATAAAAAGGATCGAACTAGGAAAGATAAAAAGGAAAAAGGAAAAGGAAAAAGGTGTGATGTAATATGATACCGGGGCACCTCCCCCAAGCTTGGTACAAGCCAAGGGGAGTGCCCATACCCATGTACTTAGGTGTCCTTCTTCGGAGGTGATGATGGTGGAGTTATTGATGAGGCTGGAGGCTTGTTCAATTTCCTCTTAAGCATGAAATTTTGTTCCCTTAGATCATCTACTTCCAGCTCGAGCTTCAATATCCTTTGACATAATTCTTCTTTACTCTCCTGTAGAAAACGACAAGGGATAAATAGAACTTTGGGTTTTCTTATTGCATTTGAGAGGCTTGATTTCCTGAACTCCACGTGCTTGTCTCCTAGTTGAGGCATAGGAGTCTCCTCTTCATCTGAGATTTCTTCTGGGTACTCGTATTCTTGTTCCTCCTCCGAGAATAATCCATAAGGATCTAGGTCCCTATAGAGCTTGGGATTGGCAAGATAATGCGATATGTAGCTCTCCCCATCAAACTCTTGGGACGACATCCAGCTCTAAATCTGCTGCAGAAACAACTCAAAATGAAAACAGGAGGTATTGTCGTGATACGAAAGTCAAAACCTTCGGGAGATTATATAATGATTTTTTGACCCGTAGGGATGTTCCACAAGAAAACGGAGTCCGGGGGGGGGGGGCGCACGGGGTGGTGACAAGCCCCCTAGGTGTCCTTAGGACTGCTTTTTATTTTCCTAATTTTTTAAATACTCCAAAACTGAGTAAAATTGGTATTGGAAAAATTGTGGTGTCAGTTTACTTACTGTACCATGTACTTATTCCTTTTCGGAGTTTGAAACATTCTGGTAAGTTTCCCTAATATGCTCTTCGGGAGTTATGGTACTGATAACATTGGTTTCAACATTAATGGGAGTACCTGAAATATGGTGTTTGATTCTTTGCCCCTTTACCTTCTTAGGATTTGTGCCTTTGGCGTTGTTGATCTTGATGGCATCGGAACGATATACCTCCTCGACAATTTATGGTCCTTCCCATTTAGAGAGAAGTTTTCTTGCAAAAAATCTTAACCGAGAATTGTATAGCAAGACACGGTCACCTACATTAAATTCACGCTTTTGTATCCTTTTATCATGCAATCTCTTAACCTTTTCTTTAAAAACTTGGCATTCTCATAGGCCTGGTTTCTCCATTCATCAAGTGAGCTAATGTCGAATAAACTCTTCTCACTAGAAAGTTTGAAATCATAGTTGAGGTCTTTAATTGCCTAATTAGCTTTATGCTCTAGCTCTACAGGTAAGTGACATGCTTTACCATAAACCATTTTATACGGAGACATACCCATAGGATTCTTGTAAGCAGTTCTATAAGCCCATAATGCATCGTCAAGTTTCTTAGACCAATTCTTCCTAGATATATTAAACGTCTTTTACAAGACCAATTTAATTTCTGTATTGCTTAATGCTGCTTGACCACTAGACTGAGGATGATAAGGATATGCAATTCTATGATTAACATCATACTTAGCAAGCAATTTACGGAAAGCACCATGAATAAAATGTGAATCACCATCAGTCATTAAGTATCCAGGGACTCCAAATCTATGGAAAATAACTTCTTTAAGCATCTTAATAGAGGTGTTGTGATCAGCACTACTAGTTGGAATAGCTTCTAACCACTTAGTAATGTAATCAACAACAACTAATATATGAGTATACCCGTTGGAGGTTGGAAAAGGTCCCATATAATCAAAACCCCAAACATGAAATAGTTCACTAACGAGAGAGTAATTCCTAGGAATTTCCTAATGTCTACTAATATTGCCAATTCTTTGACATTCATCACATGACAAGACAAACTTACGAGCATCCTTGAAGAGAGTAGGCCAATCAAAACCAGATTGTAATACCTTATGTACAGTTCTATCTCTAGCATGGTGTCCTCAGTAGGCCTCGGAATGACACTTCCGTAGGATCTATTCCTATTCATGCTCATCTACACAACGTCTAATAACACCATCTACTCCTTCTTTATAAAGTTGTGGGTCATCCTAGAAGTAATGACTTAAATCATAGATTTTTTTCTTTTGTTGGTATGTGAAACTAGGCGGTATAAATTTAGCGACAATATAATTAGCATAATCAACATACCAAGGAGCATTATGAGAAGCATTTATGACAGCTAATTGTTCATCAGAAAATCTATCATCAATAGGTAGTGGGTCATCAAGAACATTCTCTAACCTAGACAAGTTATCTGCGACGGGGTGATCAGCACCCTTTCTATCAACAATATGCAAATCAAATTCTTGTAGCAGAAGAACCCACCTAATAAGTCTAGGTTTAGCATCTTTCTTTTCCATGAGATATTTAATAGCAGCATGATTAGTGTGAACAGTTACTTTAGAATCAACAATATAAGGTCTAAACTTATCACAAGCGAACACAACTGCTAAAAATTCCTTTTTAGTGGTAGCATAGTTTCTTTGAGCATTGTCTAGAGTTTTGCTAGCATAATGAATAACATTTAATTTCTTATCAACTCTTCGTCCTAGAACAACACCTACATCATAGTCACTAGCATCACCCATAATTTCAGAAGGTAGGTTCCAATCAGGTGGTTGAACAACAGGTGCATAAATCAAAGCATTCTTGAGAATTTCAAAAGCTTCCACACAATCATCATCAAAAACGAATGGAACATATTTTTGCAAAAGATTAGTGAGAGGCCTAGAAATCTTAGAGAAATGTTTAATACATCTCCTATAGAAACCAGCATGACCAAGGAAACTTCTTATACCTCTGATATCCGTAGGACACGACATTTTTTCAATAGCATCAACTTTAGCCTTGTCAACTTCGATAACTCTTTCGAAAATTTTATGTACCAGGACAATGCCTTCACTCACCAGAAAGTGGCACTTCTCCCAATTCAAGACAAGATTAGTTTATTCACATCTCTACAAAACTCGATCAAGGTTGATCAAACAATCATCAAAAGAAGTTCCGTAAACGGAAAAATCATCCATGAGAACCTCAACAATCCTTTCACAGCAATCAGAGAATATAGCAGTCATGCATCTTTGAAAGGTAGCAAGTGCATTGTATAAACCAGAAGGCATACGTCTATAAGCAAAGGTACCAAAATGGCAGGTAAAGGTGGTCTTTTCTTGGTCCTCTTTTGACACGGGTATTTGAGAGAAACCAAAATAACCATCTAGAAAGCACAAATGTGTGTGTTTAGATAATATTTCTAGCATTTGATCAATGAATGGTAGAGGGTAATGATCTTTTCTAGTAGCTTTATTCAATTTCCTAAAATCAATTACCATTCTGTAACCTGTAACAATTCTCTGCGGGTTCAATTCATTTTTATCATTAGGCACTATAGTAATAACTCCTTTCTTAGGGACACAATGAACGGGACTAACCCATCTACTATCAGCAATAGGGTAAATGATACCTACATCCAGAAGCTTTAATATTTCATTTCTTACCACTTCCATCATTTTATGTTTTAACAGTCGTTGGTGATCAACAACTAGTTTAGCATCAGGATCCATTTTAATTTTGTGCTGACATAGAGTGGGACTGATGCCCTTAAGATCATCAAGAGTATATCCAATAGCAGCACGGTGCTTCCTCAGAGTTTTCAATAATCTCCGTTCTTCATGCTCTTAAAGGTTAGCACTCATAATAATAGGATATATCTTCTTTTCATCAAGATAAGCATATTTCAAAGTATTAGGTAATTGTTTAAGCTCAAACACGGGATCACCCTTGGGTGAAGGAGGATCCCCAAGTATTTCAACAGGCAAGTTGTGTTTCAGGATAGGATGCTGATCAAAGAAAATCCTACCCATTTCATTCCTTTCATTCATATGCATGTCATTTTCATGGTGTAGCAAATATTGCTCTAAAGGATCAGTAGGAGGCACAACAATAGAAGCAAGACCAATAATTTCATCATTACTAGGCAATTCTTTATCATGGGGTTGTCTACAAAATTTAGATAACTTAAACTCATGAGACGTATCCCCAAAACTTACCGTAACTGTTTCCTTCTCACAATCTATCCTCGCATTAACGGTATTCAATTAGGGTCTACCAAATATAATGGGACAAAAATTATCTTCTGGGGAACCAAGAACAAGAGAATCAGTAGGATATTTTATTTTTCCCACACAAGACTTCAACGTCTCTAATAATCCCAACTGGTGACATAGTGTCTCTATTAGCAAGCTTAATTGTAACATCAATTTCTTCTAACTCAGCTGGTGCAATATCATTCATAATCTCTTTATATAAGGAAAAGGGAATTTCACTCACACTAGCACCCATATCACATAATCCATGATAACAATGATATCCTATTTTAACAGAAACAATAGGCGTGCCAACAACAGGTCTATGTTTATCTTTAGCATCAGGTTTAGCAATCCTAGCAGCTTCATCACAAAATTGAATAATATGCCCATCAATATTATCAACCAAGAGATCCTTAACCATAGCAATACTAGGTTCAACTTTAATTTGCCTAGTGGGTGTAGGTGATCTAGCACAGCTCTTACGAACCACAGTTGAAGCTTTAGCATGATCCTTTATTCTAATAGGAAAATGTGGTTTCTCAATATAAGGAGTGGGAATAACAGGATCAACATTATAAGTAATAGTTCTCTATTCAACTTTAATAGGTTCAACTACTTTCAATTCAATGGTAGGATGATATTTAAACCACTTCTCCTTAGGGAGATCAACACGAGCAACAAAAGATTCACAAAAAGAAGCTACTATCTTAGAGTCAAGCCCATATTTAGTGCTAAATTCACGAAAAGCATCGGTGTTCATGAAATATTTAACACAATAAAACTTAAGGTTCATACCTGACTCCTTACCTTCGTTGAGTTCCCAATCCTCAGAGTTGCATTTCATTCTTTCCAACAAATTCCATTTGAAGTCAATATCTTTCTTCAGGAGCCAGCACAAGAAGTATTGAGCATTGATTGATCATTACGAGAAAGCCGAGCATAAAAATTCTGAATAATAATTTCTCTCGAGAGCTCATGATTGGGGCATGAATATAACATTGACTTAAGACTCCCCCAAGATTGAGCAATTCTTTCTCCTTCACGAGGCCAAAAATTATAAATATAATTCTGATCACGATGAACTAGATGCATAGGGTAGAACTTCTGATGAAATTCCATCTTGAATCGGTTGTTGCACCATGATCCAATATCATCACATAGACTATACCATGTCAATGGCTTCTGCTTCAAAGATAAATGAAAGACCTTCATCTTGACGTGATCCTCGGGTAGACCTGCAAGCTTAAATAATCCACAAACTTCATCCACAGAGATTAGATGCAAATCATGATGTAGTGTTCTATCTCCTGCATAAGGATTAGCCCGCAGTTTCTCTATCATACCCGAAGGAATTTCATAATAAATTTTTCTAGTAGATTCAGTAGGTTGAGCGAAAACTCTTTGTGTTTCCGGTCGAGGTGAAGATACCCCGATCAAGCACCTCAAAGATTTACTTTCCATAGTGACAAGTGACACTAAATTTCCGCACACTATATAAATTTTTCCTTACCAAATTCCACTTACCAAAGGCGCTTCACTCCCCAACAACGGCGCCAGAAAAGAGTCTTGATGACCCACAAGTATAGGGGATCTATCATAGTCCGTTCGATAAGTAAGAGTGTGGAACCCAACGAGGAGCATAAGGAAATGAAAAACGGTTTCCAGTAAGGTATTCTCTTCAAGCACTGAAATTATCGATGACAAATAGTTTTGTGATAAGATAATTCGTAACGAGTAACAAGTAACAAGTGTAGAAAAGGTCCAAAAGGTAGCCCAATCCTTTCTTTAGCAAAGAACATGCCTGGAAAAACTCTTATATAAAGCAAAGTGCTCCCGAGGACACATGGGAATTTCCGTCAAGCTACCTTTCATCATGCTCATTTGATGCGTGTTCATTACTTTGATAATTTCATATGTGGGTGGACCTTCGCGTGGGTGCTGCCCTTACTTGTACAAACCTCCCACTTATGATTAACCCCTAGCGCAAGCATCCGCAAATACGAAAGAAGAATTAAGGTAAACCTAACCATAGCATGAAACATATGGATGCAAATCAGCCCCTTATGAAGCAACACATAAACTAGGGTTTAAGCTTCTGTCACTCTAGCAACCCATCATCTACTTATTACTTCCCAATGCCTTCCCCTAGGACCAAATAATGGTGAAGTGTTACGTAGTTGATGTTCACATAACACCACTAGAGGAGAGACAACATACATCTCATCAAAATATCAAATGAATACCAAATTCACATGATTACTTATGACAAGACTTATCCCATGGCCTAAGGAACAAACGTAACTACTCATGAAACATGTTCATGTTCAAGATCAGAGGAGTATTAATTATCATAAAGGATCTAAACATATGATCTTCCACCAAGTAAACCAACTAGCATCAACTACAAGGAGTAATCAACACTACTAGCAACCCACAGGTACCAATCTGAGGTGTTGAGACAAAGATCGGATACAAGAGATGAACTAAGGTTTGGAGAGGAGATGGTGTTGGTAAAGATGTTCATGGAGATTGCCCCCTCTCGATGACAGGATCGTTGGTGATGATGGCGGCTTCGATTTCCCCCTCCGGGAGGGAAGTTTCCCCGGTAGGACAACCCTGCCGAAGCTCTAGATTGGTTCTTGTCATAGCCCTAGCTAGCCATTGTTTGTCATTACATTAACCATCATGGCATCATGTTTAAGTAAAACTGAATTTTAAATGGGGATTTCAAACCCTAGCACCTCATTGAAAAACAAAACTCCAACAACTGAATTTTCAATGAATCAAAAACAATCTTTAAAAAAGTGTCCACTATTTCTGATAAATGTTGGCAACGACTTATTAGGGGACATTTCATTTTTCACAACAATTATAACATTTTAAAATAATCCTTTAATGTTACTAAAATCAATTAATAAAGCACTATAAATATCTTAGTGGCTCCAATTATTTTGAAACTATTTGTCGGACTTTCAAATATTTAGTTCACGACCCATAAATTATCTCACGGTTTTTTGCCTTAGTTTGCCCAAGCAATAAATATAAAAAAAGATAGAAAATAGAAAACGGAAAATAAAGAGGAAATGGTTACCTGGGCTTACCTGCAGAAGAGGCCTAGCCCACCAGGGGCAGGGTCGTCTTCTTCCTCTGCCCACTGGTAGAGGAGAGACCAAGCATGCCGCACGGCTAGGGGCGCCACGCCAACTACCTACTTGGCCTTCCCACTGCTCTGGTGAGTGGGATGGACTCGGGAGAGCCGTCCTCATCGAACCAGCATCCATTTCGCCCCCTCCTCGCTCTGTCTCTCATTCCCCTCCATGGAAAAAGCTTCTGAGCTCATCGCTGCCGTTCATCACCGTCGTAGCCACCGACCACCCCGTGCGCCGCAGCCATGCCCAAAAGGACAACAATGTCATCCCTGACGTCCTCGCTGAGACAATCAACCGGAGGAGCCCTCCATTGTCGCCATCGACATAGCCTTCAACCTCCGACCTAAGAGATCTTTGGCGACCCTGCACTCGCCTCGCTGCCTCCCCGAGCCTGCCTTCGACGCCATTGAGCCCACCGTGAGTCATCACGTGCTCTCTCCCTCTTCTCAGCTCTTCCCACTCCCCTAGGCCTTAGCGCTGCAACAGCTAAACTCTGGCTGCCGGCAAGTTGCTTGCTGCCGTCGCCATAAGGTGCCTCAGCCCCTCCCGCTAGCTTAAAATGGATGTGGTGGAGCCCCAGATCCATGTAGGTGTCCTCCGCCGGCCATTTTGTCTCCGGAGGAGGAATCTCGACGCCCTCCGCCGTCTCTAGAGATGTTGATGATGAGCCGCGGGTCAACTCCGATGAGTTTTACCCCGGTTGACCGGGGTTGACCCCGCTTGGGTCACTGACAGGTGGGGCCAGGCTCTGGTTTAGATTAGTTTACCACTAATTTAATTGATTCAATTAATTAGCCTAATGTGCCACTGATAATGGGCCCGAGGACATGATAATGATTAATTAGGCTTAAACTAACCCTGCTTAACCCCCAGTTTCATTGACTCATGGGCCCCCAGGTCAGCTTATACGACAAGGTTGACCTGGTCCCACCAGTCAGCCTCTCGAGATGGCCCTGTGTAATTGACATGTGGGTCCTGCCAGTCAGGTTTGACCTAGACCAGCCCTTTTGACCTACTGACACAATGCTGACGTATTGCTGACGCATTAATTGATTTTATAGTAATAAAATAATTCAGGAAATTCCACAAAATGTTTGAAACTTCTAAAAAATCATAGTAACTCAACCGTAACTCAGATGAAAATAATTTATATATGAAAAATGATCAGAAAAATCCAATGAATCTGGTTATGCCATGTTCATGCATGTTTGAGCAAGTTAACATCCCCAAGTAGGACATTTCATGATTAGGATTAATTAATAAATAATGTTGGAATTGGAATTTGGTATATATGTGAATTCCACTTCAATTAATATGGCTAAATATTGTACTAGGTAAATTTAGTACCTTAACATGCCATATCATACATCTTGTTTGTTGCATCACATTGAATGTGTTCATTTCTTTGTTTGTCGGTGTTGTTCCTTCCCGGTAGACGATGATACCGACATTGAGATCATTGTCACCGATGAAGACTCATTGCTATCTTCAGAAGTGTCAGGCAAGCAAACCCGCTTGAGCATACTGATATGAACCCACTCTCTCGCTCCTCCTCTCTTCTACTCCATTAGGACAATAACGATTCAACTATTACATGTTCTCAGTAGTTGAACCCATTCCTTTGCATGACCTGTCCTTGCCACAATAAGTAGTTGAAACCACTTAGCATGAGTAGTAAATGTTTGAGCCTTGATGTGCCTAATCATTCATGCTTGCTTGCTTACTGTGCCTGCTATGCTTAAAGTCATGTCGGGTCGGGCCTGATCCATCTGGACGATGAATCAGAATGGCAGTGTTCATGTCCTACTGTGTGAGAGCTAAGTGTGTGAACATGATTTAGTAAAGGTAGCGATGAGAGGCCATGTAGGAGTACATGGCGGGTTGTCTCATTGGGACCGTCCTTAAGAACTGAGTTCTATGTATGTTATCCAAGACAAGATACTACTTCACATTGGGATACTTAATTGACCCTCTCGGCTTATTAATCGCCTAGATCTCTATCCAGGAGTTGCAACTAGTTTCTGGTGTTTGTAGGAAAAGTGTTGGCGACCATGCATAGCGCTGCCCGACGGGGTGGGCTATGATGCGGTATAGGCACAGTGGCACAGTGTACCAAGTGGCACCCGAACGGTGGGCTTGGGAACCCTACGCATATCATTTGAGGCCATAGCGGAAACTTCGTCCGGACTTCCGTGCGGGTTCAGTCTCAAATAGGCAAGAAACCTGGACTAGGGTCTTGTGTGGTTGACGGTCGTGTCCGACTCCCTCACCGAGCTTCCGCTTGAAGGTTGCCGAGGTGCCTTTTACGTGCACATGGCAATAAGAGGCGGGAGCATGTGTGAAGAAGTACACCCCTGCAGGGTTGTGAATCTGTTCGAATAGCCGCGTCCTTAGATATGGACTACTTGGAGAACTTATGTCATTCATATACAAGAGAAATGAATACCTCTAAAATATGCAAGATAAGCGTGAGTGCTATGGATGGCCTTCTCGTAAGGAGACGCAAGTGGATCCATAGTGGTGTATTGATTTGTTGAATATGTGGAATCGTGTGCGCTATCCCACCTCAAAGATAGTACTTGTGGTCGTAGTATATGTTAGCCAAGAGTCAAAGCTGGCTTGCTGCAATAAACTCCACAACCCCCCTTGATTGATACTGATGCATATAAAGATAGTTCTGATGTAAGTCTTGTTGTGTACCTTGTACTCATGTTTGCTTAATTTATGTTTTTGCAGAGGAGACATCTGTCTCTTTAGTGATTCTTACGACGTGAAGTTCGATGTTGACCGGATTAGCCCGGGAATCCTAGGCAGAGGTCTGGTTCCTTTGGTAGGGTCGTTGTAGCTTTTAGGCTCCTCCGGCCACTTTTAGTAGATGTCTGTACCCAGACATATTTTGCTTCCGCTTGTTGCTTGTATGATATGAGTGTTGGGTCATGTGACCCCTAACATCTTACTAAGTCGGCTCTTCTGAGCCTTCTAAATAAAAGTGGTGTTGTTGTATGGTTATGTTGTGATGCCATAGTTGTATCTATGCATATCGGGCATGTCGTGCGTACGTGTGACGTGCAACGGTATGTATGGGATTCGACACCTAGTTGTGTGCCTTTAGTAGTACTCTTTACGGGGAAATGCCTCTTTGTGCTTCCACCGAGCCTTGGTAGCTTGCTACTGCTTCGGATACATTCATTGACCGACATGTATCCTTCTTTGCTATTGTGTCTGTCCCTTCAGGGAAATGTCTCGCAGTGTAATGGAGTCCATGTAGCCTGCTACGACTCGTCTACATGCAGTGATGACATTTATGTCCCACGGTGTAATGGAGTCCTTGTAGCTTGCTATGACTCGTCTACACACGCTAGAGGCCGACACCTCCATTGTTGGGTTACATATTCTTGTTCCTATACGGATGTGCCACTTGGGTTCTACGCCTTGTCATGTCGGCCCGAGTTCTTTGTCATTTGAATGCTAGCGACACGTTCACATACGTGAGCCAAAAGGCGCAAACGGACCCGACCCAGGTAAGGTGGAAACCATGGAGATAACCGTGCATGAGGCCGCAAAGTTATGTGATGTGTTACATGCTGGGTTCTTATGGCTTAGGATCGGGGTCCCGATAGCGTTGGTATCCGAGCTTGACTGCCTGTAGGATTACCAAGCCAAACTGGTCGATGTTGAGTCTAGAACTGGTCCCGATAGCGTTGGTATCCGAGCTTGACTGCCTGTAGATATCCAAGCTTTAGTTATATAAGGGAATTGATTGTGGAATTGAATGTAAGATTCTTTTTACTCCTTTCCTCATGTCATTCTAATTCCGAGTCACCCTCTTCCTTATTCTACGGGGGTTAAGAACTAGGTTTCCTCATCTATCTATCAGGATGACGAGTTTTATGCTGGTGACCTATAGGAAAGTTGTTGTCTTCCTGGATCCGCGTCTCCATAAGATCTCAATGTTCTGTTGTCAGTTTTCTTGTGCAGATTGCCTCATATTTCATGCCCATACTGCCGTTATGTTGTCCGAGTTATCCTAAATTATCAGATGCACTTGCAAATTCTTTCATCCCGAGTTAATGTTTTTTGGGCCAGACGAAGCACACCAATTGTCGTGTTAAGGTACTCCAGTACCTTGACGTTTTGTTGAAGTATTAGGAAACCGTGTTATCTCAGAGAACCACCCAATATATAGTTATGTTGTATTATGGTGTGATAATTCTGGCCATCGATATCGAAAGCATGTCATGATGCTACTTAGTCAATAGGTATTCTTTTTCTGGGTTCTTGAAACCAAGAATCATTCTGCTCACTTCTGTTGATAGTAATTGCTCGTTCCTTTAGGATGTTTAGTAACTCTGTTATAGTCTTCAAGGCCCGTGGTATGTCATTCTTCCAATACCATGAACCAACCCCAGCTGAAGATCTTTGTGGACGAAAGATCACAACATGAGTACTCCTGATGAGTTATCCATTCCATAGCTATGACTTTGCCAATCCTACCCTACTGCATGGGTTATCCGGAAGAACTGGGTTGAACTATGTTCAACATGTTAACATATGCATCTAAAACTCAGGACAAATCATGTGCTCTTGAGTTGCCCCTCCTCAATTGTGTTCCGACCTTCAGTTATCACTGGATACTCAAGCGTATGTCATGCATTTGTGTTATCAATGTTGACTACTCTTATGGTCCGTCAAGCCATTCTACTCCAGAATGACTAGGAGAAACAAACTCTAATACCTCATCCATTCCTAGGATTGGGTCAAAGTAGTTGTGTTCTACAGATCAAAATGCCAATCTAGCCTTTGATCTGTTCTATCTTGAAGTATTACGCTCTTCATGTCGGGAATGTCATGAGAATTGCACAACCTCTTATGAATTCTTGATGCAGTGATACTTCGCGCCATCATCATTCATTCCTCGGTCTCTGTGTTGTTTGTAAACATAATACCGACAACTGAATCGTGATGTGTGCAATCAATACTCCTAGCAATTATTTTTGGTAGTTAATCGACAACAATCTCATTCTTAGAGTGTTGGTTATTCAATCACCATTCTAAGATTGATTGTGCTACCTAGGTCATTTTTCCATGGTGTACTCTTTGTTCAATGAGTTAGGATGGTGTCAATCCTTCGCTCTTTTGATCTTATCATCTCACCCTAAAAACGAGATTGTTCCTGGGCTCAAGAACATATTGGTGGTTCGTGATTTCACCCGAATATGTTCTCAAAAGTATCACCAGGTTGTTCCCTGACCGTTATGTTCATCTCGTGATCAAGTGGGTTTTCTTGTAAACCAGCCTTTCTCTAGGAATTTGTGTGGGATATCCCTGAGCTAGCTGGTTAAGCTAAACAACAACTTGGAGAGTTGGGAGATAAAAGTTTTGCCTAAATTAGCTCGTTCCAAGGGGATATCCTATCTGTTGTGTATCTGTTGAATAAGGATGATATGTTCATTGATTGACCCTTGTGATCATTTGTTGCATCTATTGTCTAGTCCAATCTTTGATTTGATTATGGGCTATCATCAAATCAAAATCAGAACCAAAGATCCTCCTAATGTTATTTTTACTCGTGGATGTATCCTCGAACATACACTGTTATATCTTTTGGACTAACCGATGCTATCACCTTGTTATCATAGTTGTGGAATTCCATCCATGGGGATACCTTGATGAATTTTCGCCCATCGACAATATTTTTCATGTGTTCCATGATTCATGATGAACATAAAGCTAGCTTTGGAAACTTTGTAGGCAATATCTTCGTGTTCCATACATGAAGTATATATTGGTGTCGGAAGTGACTTACTCTTAGTTCACGTGCATATGATACAAGTTTCCACCATGAACTTGAGAAATGTCGTTTTGTTTTAGTTGGAATCATCCCAAGTCAGCCATGCACATGTGAAGTATTCTATAGTTTGATAGACTGATCATATCCATTCCATATGCAATCCCTAGCACACCAACCCACTGATTGACTTGTTCAAGGAAAAGTTCCTTCCTAAGAGCTAATCATATGACTTATGCAATGAATTCGCTACCTCCAATGATGCTTCCATACAGAACTCGGTGGTGTTTTGTTGTAAGCTCTCCCTACGACCACAATTGTCTTGGACACTATGTTCATGTGGGTCTTGCAATCTAGCTCATGCTTTGGGGTTGTCCTTCGTAGTTCATTTCCTTAGAATCTTGCAATGTCATCTCATCGATTTATGTTGCAACCTTTCCTTTTCAGACATGCCGAGTCTAGAATATCCTGACACCAACCATATCTGAATCTCAAGCAGATGTAATGGTTGGAACGTTACCCAAAAATTATAATATTGGTCTCTGTAACTGGTAAGGTGATGTTGTGTCTAACACACCTGCCAAAAGACCTATTATTATAGTATCTTGTATCAGCAAGAGTAGCCACCTCCCCATGACGATCTTGTATGGCTTATTTTAGAAGTTGTTCCTCATGGACTCTTTGAGATCCCGAAGTCCGACATTTTTTACTTAATGTTCTAGATACAAAACATTACCTATAATTGGGTTATGCTATTTCATCAAGGAGAACATTAGAAGCGCAATGCTAAATGTCTCTCAGTCAATCATCTAGATTTCGTTCCCTGGGCATAGCTAAGGTGAAATTTGCGAAGGTGTTGTCTTCCTTTGCATCTGCATCCTCCATCGTTATTCATCATGGTAGTATGATGAGTCACCAAGATCTTGGCATAGATATTGGTAAAACCTTGATGAATATGTAAATGCTCAAGTTATTGAGAGCATGCTCAGACACTGGGTTATACCCTCGGTATCAATTGGAATGTGCCTTCCGTTTGTCGAGCTATCCTATAACCCTAGTTTCCTTTCCAACTGAGTATGCCATTCGTTTGAACTCTTTCAACCAATCGTTGTGAATTGCCTTAGGCTGGTATGAAGAGTTTCAATGATCCTTGTATCAAAAGTAATTATTTTTGCCACATAGGGGATAATCCTACGAGTCACCTTCCCTGAGATGTCTCGTCATGGAATCATGGAAATTAACTCCTCGCTACTTTGAAACCTCTTCACCATCTGTTCTAAGCATGGAATTGTTGCCTACCAAATTGAACCTTCGCCTTCTGCTCTTTCCGTTTCCCTGATATGTGTTAAGTGTCTCAGCTCAAGAGATGTTATAACATCTCATTCCATGAGTTGATCATGAGTCGCTCGGTCCTTGTGAAGATTGATTCTCATAGAGTTTTCCTGTTCCTCTTGTCATCATGTTTGGGTGATGATCCCGATGGGAAAGAAGTCAAGATCAGCTTGATGAAATGAATCAACATCTATGAGGAGGGCACTTGGATCTTGAAGATGGTGGTAGTTAGTGTTCCCTCTGTTCTCTTACCCTATGCCTGAATCTCAGGACGAGATTCTTGTTTAGCGGGGGTGAGTTGTCACAACCCTAGCTCGCCATTGTTTGTCATTGCATTAACCATCATGACATCATGTTTAAATACAACTGAATTTGAAATGGGGATGTCAAACCCTAGCTCCTCATTGAATAAACAAAACTCCAACAACTGAATTTTCAATGAATCCAAAACAATCTCAAAAAATGTCCACTATTTCTGATAAATGTTGCCAACAACTTATTAGGGGACATTTCATTTCTCATAAAAATGTAGAATTTTAAAATAATCCTATAATTTTACTGAAATCAATTAACACAGCACTATAAATATCTTAGTGGCTCCAAATATTCTGAAACTATTTCTCGGACTTTGAAATATTTAGTTCACGACCCATAAATTATCTTAGGGTTTTTGCCTTAGTGTTTTGTCCAAGCAATAAATATAAAAAAATGACAGAAAATAGAAAACAGAAAATAAAGAGGAAAGGGTTACCTGGGCCTACCTGCAGAAGAGGCCCAGCCCACCAGGGGCAGGGTCGTCTTCTTCCTCTGCCCACTGGCAGAGGAGAGATCAAGCACGACACATGGCCAGGGGCGCCACGCCAACTGCCTGCTTGGCCTCCCTGCTGCTCTCGTGAGTGGGATGGACTCGGGAGAGCCATCCTCATTGAGCCACCTCCATTTCGCCCCCTCCTCACTCTGTCTCTCATTCCCCCCATGGCTGAAGCCTCCGAGCCCGTCGCTTTCGTTCATTGCCGTCGTAGCCGCCGACCACCGCGTGCCCCACAACCATGCCCAAAAGGACCGCGATGTCATCCCCAACCTCTTCGCTGAGACAATCAGCCGGAGGAGCCCTCCATCGTCGCCATCGACATCACCTTCAGCCTCCAGCCCGAGAGATCTTCGGCGGCTCTCCGCTCACCTCGTTGCCTCATAGAGCCTGCCTTCGACGCCATCAAGCCCACCGTGAGCCATCACGTGCTCTCCCCTCTTCTCAGCTCTTCCCTCACCCCCTAGGACTTAGCGCCACTACGGCTTAACTCCGACCGCTACCAAGTTGCTCGCC